>JABBWJ010000016.1:0-683806 GCA_016647685.1 Suillus tomentosus
TAGCTTTGTGAGTGACATCATTCAGCGGGACAGAACCAAGCACAATACCTCCTTGCATTCTTTCTCCTCGGTCTATCCCATGGTCAGATATCACAATAGGACCGATCGAGTCACAGGAGCTTACCTCTTTCTTCTCCTTCACCTCGCGCTTGAAATAAATTCAGCATAAGTCACACAGATATTGTACCACACGTACCTTCTGCCTTCTCCTTCTTGAGCTTCTCCCAAGTCTCGCGTTCTTCAATGATCCTGTAAAATAGTTGAGTCCGTGATGCACTTCCCAAGTTATGTATATGTGCCACTGTGCAACTTCATCGACACATTCGCGCGGGCGAACCTTATTCTTTAACAAGTACCTTGAAGCACGGCAACCTGAAACGACATCAACGGCAAATATATTATCGCTTCCAGAAACTTACGCTTAGCTGTTCTCTGGGATAGCATCTGCGAAACGCTTAGCAAGCTCAGAAATTTCAGTCTCATCAAGCACAGGAATAGTGTGACTGGGCGCCTGGCGCTTTGGCAGGGGAAGGTTTTTCTGCGAAGTGTCAACGTCCTCTTCAGGTGGAGATGTGGTAGCGACACCAGCAGGCTTCGAGGGGAAGAAACACTTGAAAATGCCCTCAGCTTGGCCATTTTGTCGCATGGTGTGAAATTCACCCAGACATCATGCGTCCTGGGCGACTAAGAGCTGGATCAAGGCGCTCAAATATGGTTAGCCGTAGCAAAAAGCAGTCTGGTGAGGCATGTTAGTGGCGCAGTTTCAGGAGGGTGATGACAAGCTGACAACGTAGATATCCAGACCTAATTCACCCGCCAATAAATGTATCAATGAAGTCTTGCCGCTATGACCAATGGAGCGTGAGTACCGGTGGTAACTAGAGCACATGAATCATACGAACCTTCCAGGAACACCGTGCAACAGATATCCACGGCGGAACGGTATACCTGCGTGTCGTCAGATCTGATGTCAATGTTACGCCATCTCACGCACCTCTTTCAGCATACCTGGAAAAAGAGGTTATTGAGTGTTTGAAGCACGTCTAGTACTAGTACGAAGGATGGTCAACAAAGTAGCATCTAAGCAAGGAAATGCACACACCAAGTAAACTTGAATGAGTCCTTATAGATGTATGCTTCAGCATATATAGCATCGGAAAGAACTAGACGTTCAAGTTGTGCACAGATCTTTCAAAAATGTCCGCGGCCAGAAAGTCACGAACCAGTGAAGTTGCACAGATGCTTGGCCTTGTTAATTGAAATGGAGCGCCGCACAGATTCCGCGTATGCTATTTTTGGACCAAAACACTGGATTGCATAGTAGTAGTAGGTAACAATAACGACCCGGACGTTGTTATGTACTAGTAGTATGAAGCAAGACTCGCATAGTCGAGTGAATTAAAATATATATATATTATAGGGAGAGCCAAACTGACAGTATCTCCTTCAGATCTCTGCAGAGCCAGCCGCACTGACAGGCCCGTCCGAGTCATTCAAGTCGGCAGCATCCCTGACTTTTTGGAAACGACGCAAAGCCCAACAGCGAGATAAAGACATGCGTTGCCTATCCGCCAATCCACATGACAATGGCCCTCCAACGGCCTTGACAACAGGTGAGCTTTCTTCATTAGCAGACAGTTCATCATACGGCTCAAACTCTTCGTCTGTGAGCCACCTAATCGACTGCCCACCATCTGAGTAATATTCGTGGACCATAGACTTCCTTTTCGGAGGTGGGGAATGCAGCTTCATAGTACGGCGATGATCGCGCGATCCTCTTCTTTGAGTCTGCAACGTTTCCAGGCGCTGTATTTCTGCCATGTTATGGGCGTGTTCGACCTCATACAACCTGCTGCGCAAATCAAATAGTTGCGTATGAAGGTTGTCGATTCGGTTCTGCGAGTCCCGCAGCTGCTGGGCTTGTGCCATAAGTTGAGTGGTCCGATCATCATCGATGTCTTCTGGAGCACCATCAAACCCCTGCAGCTGCATACTAAGCTGGACAACAGTTCAATGCAAGACCAGCCACTAGTGACACTGGCGAAGCGCACCTTTTTTTGCATATGCAAGTGATCATCGTGCTGCATATTATTATTATCTAAAGTCTTTTTAAGCGTCACGTATCCGACGCGCAAACGATCCTGACTTTGGAAACACCATGAATAGTCACTCTCACTGGACGGACTTGAAACACTGACCCGAGGATGAGAGTTAAATCAAGGTTATGATCGTTGTCCTTTAAGTCATCGCGATCGTTCTCGCTCATCAATTCCTCGACATTATCGAGTAAGTCAATCATCCGTCTGATGATAGCCCGTCCTTGTGAGTTTTTTTCCCTGGCAATGGTAAGCATACTAGTAAACTACTACTACTAAATTAAACTGGTGCCCATACCTTTTCACCGACTCGAGATTCTCGCAGCCCTCCAAGTTGGCAATCTTGCGTTTCCGTCGAGCATTCTCGGACGTTGATACCACCGCTACGGGTGATTTGGATACTGCAGCATGTCGCAGGGTGTCCGAGTCCGCCTGGGACGATGCTCCAGGATGCGGGTTATCCTCCATCTGGAATATGAACGAGGGGGAAGAAATAGAGAAGAAGGTAAGGGAAGGGTAGCCTACTTGACTTCATGATCCACTGGGGGTCCTGCTGTATTTAATCGAATATCGGCAAACGTAACTCCATGCGAAGGCCTATCAGAGCGTTGACGTTCAATATTGACCCTTTCCATTATAGGCGTACTACGCTGGATATGTCTCGTCAACACTAAATGGTAAGTCCGGCTAACGTAATAGCAAATTAACAGTTTAGCACTGATTTGGCCGATGGTCCAAACTGGTACCCAGCGGGTCCAAAAAACTCACGGTCAGTATATCATGGTTGATAAAGCGGGGGAACAAAGTACATTAGGCGGCGAGAGCGTTACAGCGGCTGCCGTCGTGAAATACAAATGATTATGAATTTTAAAAAGAAAGGTCGTCAAACGTGTCCTCATCGCCATCTCTATCTTCACCATCTTCACTTTCCAGCTCCTCCCAGTCGTCACTAAGCTCATCATCGGGATCCTCCTCCCGTTCGTCGTTGCACTCTTCACCATCTTCACCATCGCTCACTCCATCTTCATGGCCTACATCATCGACGATAGTAGTATCCATAGCGTCCGAGCCAGCCACTGGTGCTGCCAGTGGGCCAAGGCAGTCTCTAGTTATCTTCCGTAGTGTTAGAGGATGTCCAATACCGAAGGGAGTATATCGCATGAACATATCCCGGTCAACGAATCTGACCAAAATTTCGAGGCTTAATGTTAATCTGCCATCATAGGAGGTAATATTCGCACTTACATCCCAACATAGTATGCTTCCCAATCATCAAGTTCCCCGTCAGGACGCCCCAATGATTTGCCAAGAGGAAGGGAGCTTATACCTCGTCCTGCAGCAAAAGCAGGAATCAAGTGGACTCCTCGAATAACTTGGCTTGGATCGAGGAACCCGAACGAGTCGGGGTCTGATGCCTCAACGAACGCAATCTTTGGGAGACAGGTACGTTTCATGCTCCATTTATGGCTCCGCAATGGTGCCAGCCATCTGACCCAGAGAACCTCGAGGTGGTGCTTGACAGGTCGTTCTCCGTTGTTGATCCAGACTTCCATATGATATATACCTAGTGTACGAGCATACCAGTACGGGTGAGTAGGCGTCGTCTCCCCCGAAAGTACCATGACATCAGCATGTGTCCTAGGGTTAATGGTATCGTACTCGCGCCTGAGGTCATATGTACTATAATATACCTGCGAAAAAGCAAGGATTAAAAAAACAAATACACGCGCACATATATACATACCTGCATGGTCTGGGTTGAGTAGATGGTATTGTTTGGAATGATGACTGAGTTATGTTCCTCGTCCGTGAAGCTGTGGTCGCAATGACTGACGTCGAGCTTGCGCAGCCTGTAGAGTATATGGTCTTTCAGTCTTGGTACAAAATTCTGACATCCATTGTGAACGAAGAATTCCAACTGCAGTATCATGCATACCTTGACTGCCGGATCGCCGCTGTGTTCTCGAAGGAACGGGAATATATTGACAGGATTGCTTTGATTTGTAGCGATATGGTGATGCTTTTGCAAGGGGGCAAAAGGGGAGACATCAGCAGGCGATTGACTATCAGAAGATGATATGCCTCCGGATTCTGCCACGCGTCGAAGTACACGGCGCCTACGCTCGTGCTTAGCTAACTGTGCTGGTGTATCTAATTTACTGGTTAGCGGATAAAATGCCTTTAGGGCTCTGTGCGCGAGCTCTCCCTGGCCAAATATAATGTCAGTTGCATCGTAGAAATAAAACAGGCGCATACCATTTGAGTGGTGAAAGAATCCGTTGTTCCGAAGAGCTTGATCGTTCTCACATAGTCGCCCATCGCATGAAACTTGTAAGTACTGAGATTGAGTTTCTTTACCCGCGGTCCACTCGATTCAGAGGAGGTGGTATTGGATTCCGAGCACTGAGCGAGTCTTCGTTGGCGAGCCGATTTCTCTTTCGGTAACTCAACAGTGTTGAAGACAGCACAGGTGTCCCGTTGAAACTTCCGTAACCTCTGACAAAGCTTCTTCAATGTATCTTCGAGAAGAGTAAGCGTAGATTCTGAGTGAATTCTAAGCTTAGCAAGCGCATGCCACTGTGCAAATCGATACAACAGAGACTGTATGATTGCATCGTGGTCTTTTGGGAACAGCCCTTCGAAAACCAGGATAGAACACTGCCGAGCAAAGATGTCAGCGAGCATAAGACAATGAATAACAGAAAAAAAAACCTGTAGGATATCTTCGAAGTCACGCGCTGCTAATCTTTTCATCTCGGAGGTGTTATTCGCAAATCTTCGAATTACACCATTACCAAATGTCGGGACCTGGCGAAATCTATGGTAAGATTGAGAGCCGACAACTCGTTAGTAGATGACAGCACTCTATATGTGAACTTCGCATACCTGTTGTCAAGAGTAGCAACTAGCTGGCTGCCCCCAGGAAGAGCATAAAGAAGTCTGATGAGGTGCGTAAACAGAGCTTTCCAAGTGCCTAATTCGCACTCGTGCATCAAGTCAACAACAAGCATCCGGAATGTGTCGAGACCAAGCGGTCCAAGCTTCTTTGCAAATTGATTCTAGGAGTAGTCTACCTCAGCTAATCGCAATTTGCAAGGAACTGTTCGCGCTTACAATAGTAGGTACCCACGAGCCGTCTCCAAGAGTGTTTTCGACCTTTGGACCATCTACAGTGTTTCCCCACTTGTAGATGAACTCGCGCGCCTTTTCGACTTTCGCCATAGCATACACTCGGAGCGTGGCTATACGACTTTTCATGTCCTTTAGTAAACCAAGTGAACCAAACATACTTTTAGGCGTGAAACAGCGAGGACATGCGCACAAGCCCATATCCTTGATGGTTGCGATTAAAACCCTGAAAATCAGTCATGAATATTCTGAAAGTTTTAATTCAGGTAAAGGACGGTGTACTTCTCTGGATAATCAGCTGAATATGTAAAGATTCTCGGAAATATTCTTCGCAGTACTCCATCCGGGCAAGTCAGAATGATACCGTGGCGATACACTCGAAGAAATTCTTCATCGAGCAAAATTTCCCAGCACCCATGAAATAGCTCCCTACGGCAGTGTGCTTGAAGTGAGGCTATCCCAGTCTTTGATATACCAGGTAGCTTGCTCAATATATCTTTAATGCTGTCGGGAATCTGACAAGGACATTTCGTGTCAATGGTAATAGACAAGAACCCAAACAGGATGACTCACTGAAGGTAAAAATCCTACCAAATGGCATGCTCCCGATTGAGGCGATGTTTGCGCGTACTTTGTCAGATTTCCGAAATACAGGTAAAGTGGCCATGCCTTAGCAGTCCCAAAGTTGGCTAGGTGAGTGGCATCAGAAAAAAACATGAGACCCGCGATTACGCATTCCAATGTACAGCCAGGCTCCTTTGGCAGCTTCTGGAGATTGTCCTGAGCTTCCAGCCAGGCATCAGAAGTATAGAGCTCGTCGAATATTCGCTCCTGATGGGCATCTAATGGATCCTTCCATAGCCGTTTAAAAGGCAACAGATGGAATGCGCCAGCTTGCATATCTGCAAATGCCGCGCGGATCACTTCAACAAGAGGGCGATAATGAAATCCGGAAATACTATATGCCTTTGGTCCTTCCTCTCTTGATTTCGTAGGTATGCCAATAGTCACGTCGGTCTTGATCCAGTCATCTGGGAAGCTGACTTTCTCCTCGCCCTCATCTTTATCTAAATCTTGCAGGCTCTTCTTCACCGAAAAACCCTCAAGATGCTCAATGTCGAAATCGTCCGCTTGTAGAACATCTCGGACGAGTCGCTGGATCTCGGTTTCCGATTTCTGGTGACTACCAGAATTCATCCAAGACATGAGCCGATAAACGGTCATGTTTGGAAAGGGGTAGGGTGGCGAAAATATCCTTGCCGGGGAATCGGTTCCTTGAACGACCCTTGGACACGTTTTGGCAAGCAATGAAGACGGGATGAATCTATTTGGTTCAAAGGACGGACGCCGCAGGTATAGACGACAAATCCCAACAGAGTTGAAAGCGGTTTGCAGAGTATCTCTGAGCGTTAGAAGGACACGTCGGATCCTGGACTGGGGTGGGGCTGGTGGTGTATTATCGCAGTCATTGAGGTCCTCAGCTGAAGGTTCAATATCATTGAAAAACCTCGGAATACGTCTCTGAGGAACATTATAATCCTCTGAAACCATAGAGGGATCAGCAGACATCAGATCCGGCTGCTCCATAGATATATGGACGTAAGATCTCACCACGGTCAGATCGATTTCCAGAATCAAAGGTATCGTCCATTGTCATGTCAACATCAGTTTGCCCCCTTTCTGAGTTCGAGTCGTTGAAACGGTGCTGCGACTCGGACGCTGTGGGACTGCCAGAGGGGATGACATCGAATGACATAGTATGAGTCATGCTAGAACTCGGCCTGGCTTCTAAGGGTTTACAAGAGGCAATCGGTCTTGGATGGGCCTTTACATGCCCACTGGAAGGCCTCAGTGGTAAGGTTCCCTAGCGACAAGTTTACTAAGTCCTGCTCTGACCAATAAGCCAACCAACTCACTTGTGATAGGGCCTTCGTTGACATGTTTGCAACTAAATTAGACAAAGTTGAACCTCTCGCGAGCTCTAGTCTTTTCTGTCTTGCAAGAACGCTAGACCTTTTGAAAAAACTGCAAGTCGCTCGATGTCTATTCAGTCCTCGATTGTCTGTTGCCTTCTGCCAAGAACAACCTCGAGCTCCGCACTGAGACACCATCACAAAAACCAGCAGGATCCAGAAAACTTGTAAAAGCCGCATGTATTACAATGGGTATGTTGCCGAATACAAGCTTCAGCTCGGTAAGTGCATCTGAGAACTCGAATCGCGAGTCGCCATAGCACTCAGCATTGTACACATGTTTCCGGAGTTTTGTTTCCAATTTCAAATTTCAAATTCCTTATCATTTTTCCTTATACGACATAGAATCAATATGGAAATACTAATAATAACAAGTGTTATACGTACACGTACTCATAAGCAACCATGTTCAACCCTTCGGAACCCAGTTCCCTCCCACTTACGCACCAGCCCACAGTAAGAATGCCCTTTCATGCTCCTCCAAGCTCGACCAGAGGGTCGAGTCAGGAATGCGAGTACAAAGACGAGCCCAGTCAATGCGAGACTGATCCTTCTTCGGGCATACTCGAGCCTTCTCCAGCTCTCGTTCGGACGATTGGTAAGACTCGCAGTCGACATATCTCACAAGCCAAACGTGCCAGGTCGCCATCATCTGACGAAACCGACGACGGCATTCTTAGACCTATAACTCCTCCACCCATAATCAACGATCTTGCTCGTTTTGTCAAGCGTGCAAAGTTAAGCCCAATGCTTCGCATAAAGGATAGCTCCAACACACAGGATCGCCGCTTTTTTAATAACCAGTTATCTCACCGTGGCTCATTGAGTGTATCAGATGCTCAGCGGGTATGTTATTTTGTATATAAATTGGACAAATTGCTCATTGAGAAAAACATACCAGACCAAAGATGTGCTCCGGCGCCGTTTGAAGAACTTGTCTTCAGAAGCTGCAGCTCAAGCTGTAGTTACGATGCACGCTGACGTTGAATGGAGGCGCATGTGTTGTCTGGCAACGGCTTGGGAAATCTATGCGAGTGAAGAACACTTGAAGTTCCTTCACATGGTTCTTGAAGATCAAGGTGAAAGATATGCCAGTGCTGGCAGTGAGCCTTTTGGCACGTCAGTTGAAGGGCTCGTTAGCTGTAGTGAGGAGGAACTTAAAGATCGGATAGACTTCGGTGTCGCTGCATACAGCCATGATGTAACATCATTCGCTGTTGGAGACACACAGTTGGATTACCTCGAGAATACATGTAAGTGTGCTCATTTACCTACAAGCAATGTCGCTGCTGATGATCATAAAGCCACAGACTCAGACGAATCCGACGACTCTGGCATCGCTCTCACGCACTCGGAAGAAGACCGATCCAGGGGTGAGACATTAAGAACTGCAGCAATTTCATCACCGTGTAACAGCTAAAGTACTCAGTATAAATGACTTTCGCCTGGCTTTGCGCTGACCATGTGCTAGATTCATTGTCTCAACATATGCAATGCGATAGGAATAGTTCGGGGACAAAGTTTCCCCTGTAGCTTTACCGATTGTGATGTGGGGCATGAGGTCCCCATTGTTATTCTCTGTTTCCTTCTGTTTGTCCCTGTGACAGTATCATTATCAGATCTACAACATTCACTTCGAACTTTTGTTGCGATAGGTTACACATGTACTTCATCGATAGTTGTTGGCTACCAGATGCCTTTCAATATCAGATATCGGGAAGGCGGCCTCGATGCCGGTTTTCTTTTACGCTAGATTTTGTAATTTAAGTTTCGCCTTACTTTGATGGAACACGGTTTTGACTATGTTAGATTACCGACGCCTGGGATCATAGTACTGCCAGCATATGACGTTAGACTGGGCTAGTACTACTGAGTCATTATGGCGTAAATCGGCCCGGGGTTGCAGCGGCCAACGTTTCCGAAGTTGGCCGGCACGACTAATCTGGACAATGGTTCGAATTTCATGTGTGTAACATGAGGCTAGGTACAATTCAATTGAACTCCATATATCGACGACTGAGTACCACCCCAAACCTTAATTGACCTCATGACAGCGGGAATTAACGTAGATTGCCCAACTTGTACGCGTCTGAAAGCAGGAATACGTGTTTTTCCTTCCAATCGGACGCGTCTGCCTTCAGAGGCCAGAAAATCTTGCAACAAATCGAAGAGTAAGTCGCACTCATTATCCAATTAACCGTGACACTGTCTGATAGATCTGTTATCGCAGCCGGCATGGGTTTGATCAGTGGGGCCCTCTTGTACCCGCCGCGGCCGTGTTCGACTCGAATTTACGCTACCTGTATCGTGACCACACTCCTACTACTCGCAAGACATCGTCATCCAGACTCGGATATGTTCAATTTCGACTCTGATTGGCAGCCTGACCCGGACTCTCAGCATCAACATGGCCCTGGGCAACAGAGTCACAGTGAATCAGGATGGTCCGGCCTGCCACAGCTCAATCATTCTGATTCAGGTCAACGATCACTGCAGGAGAGTCTGCCGCAGCATGAACCTGACTTAGTACCAGCAGGTGGCTACCACGCTCAATGTACGTTTTGCTTCTCCTCGAACCGTTTAGCAAGATCTATTAATGTTCTTCCACTTCAAGCTCACGGCCCCCAGCTGGGGTATGGCGATGATCTTCAGGCCGCTAATTCCTCTAACTCCAATGTGCATGAGAGCTCAGATAACGCAGAGTTATTTAACTACGGTCATGGTAAATGTTGTTTGATATTATCGTTGTTCGCCACATTTACGTTTGTCATTTTCACGCAGGGTATCACAGTCTTCACCTATACGACGGCTACTCGAACATTCCCTGGCAAGGCTACAACGATGGTAGTACTAGCACCAATTGTGAGTTTCGTTATCATTCATTTACACTGTCTCAAGTTGCTCATAATTTTCAAGTTGGTGCTCACGGTGACTACCTGTCTGCAGGCAGCAGCAGTCAGTTGCGTATGGAGCCACCGCCGCATACATTCCCAGACGGGCACAATGCGGTCGTCGTCCCTCACGCTGGTCCCGTCCCTCACGCTGGTCCCGTCCCTCACACTGGTCCCGTCCCTCACGCTGGTCCCGTCCCTCACGCTGGTCCCGTCCCTCACGCTGGTCTCCCTCACGCTGGTCCCGTCCACGACTCCACGGCTCCGCAAACCATACACAATCTTCAACTCCCTGCTGACGCCTATACTATGGCGTCCAGCAGCTCGCACAGCGAGTACTACTTCGCGACATCTCACACCGACTCGAACGACCCTCAGCCCCCCTCCGACCCCATGCCTCATGTGACCCAAAAGTTGGGCCGGAGTGTTCGACCGAGCAGCCGTAAAGCTACGAGCTCTCGGACGAAGTTTCTCACCTCCAAACAAATCCCCCAGGAATCACCTTTGTCCATGATACAAACGCCCTCGTCGCTGTCGCTAGGTTTCACATCGCCGGAGTTCATACGAGACGTAAAAGAGGATGCTCGAACGACTATGTTTAAGTTTTTGTTCCAAGAAAACCTTTTCCCGTCCACGACAGAGAACTCCGCTATCGCTAA
This sequence comes from Suillus tomentosus, assembly GCA_016647685.1. Lineage (NCBI taxonomy): Eukaryota > Fungi > Basidiomycota > Agaricomycetes > Boletales > Suillaceae > Suillus > Suillus tomentosus. The sequence continues at coordinate 10,749 of JABBWJ010000016.1, forward strand.
GAGAGCACTGGACAATATGATCGCTCAGTACTCTACCACCAAAGGTGTTAATGGGGTCGACCTCGTCCATTGGAAATCTGGGCAAGATGGTAAAAATTTACTTGCGAGGATGAAAGCGGTTGTGAAGGAAATACACAGTGACTTCGAGCAGGTCGCTACGTTCTCCTGGATATCTGCCTACGCATTGAGTCACAACATATCCATGACTAAATTTGACATGGAAACAGCGCGGATCACAAGACTGACTGCCCTACTGTCAAATTTTCTATTCGCCGATGAGGTCATTCAGGTAGGTCATAACGAAATTTTATTTTCGTGTCGTGATGCATACTCATTACAGATGACTATGGACGACGGGAGAATTATAACGTACCGAATCCCGTTTGGCCACCCGGCCGTCTTTGACTTGCTAGAACATATAATAAACAACATGCAGTACTCTCGTTACGTTCCCTTCGACCAAGAGGACTGGAAACGCTACCTCACCAATGCCATCTTCCTTGCAGCAACTTCACGCGGTTGGTCGCTGGAGAAAGGTTTGGCGGGCCCTTGGTCTGGGGCTATAGTGTTTGAGTCCGCGGAAAACAGGGCCCGTTACGAGACCATGAAGTCTCGCCTGCCCGCGTTGTCTGATGATGAAACGTTGAGGTTTGATGGATTGTTGGTTGACATGCGCCGTGCACTAGTAGGGTAACTCTAGATCCTGAAAGTACGTCTTTCACTAGACTCGGACGCTGGCGATTGGCGACACCAACGCCAAACTTGGCATCCTCGTCCCTAATGCTCACAGGCTATTATGCAATGTATAGGTAGCACAACTTCGGATAGGCTCAGTTCGACCAAAGGACTCGGATGACATGATAACATTTGTACATTTAGAACCACGCAAATACTGAGCGTAGCGTAGTAGCAAAAATAACAGACAGTTGCGAGGAAACAGAATCAACTCACTTTTGTCGAGCATCCTGGAGAAGTCGCGTGAAGTGTGTTATGCAAAGCGGTTGTTTGGATCCAAAGGATTTGCCAAACAACGGCAGGTCTAGATTAGTTTGTTTCAAAAGTCGTGTAATGTGACGCATAGGTGAGAGAATATGAGTACCTTCAATAAAACTAGCACGTCTGGAGTAGTGTTAATTGTCTTGAGTGATTGTGATATGTCGTAGTGTTGTGGAGAACTGGCACGGTGCTCTAGAATTGTTTATCGGATGCGAAAGCGGCTTTCCGTCGGAAAGCCTTAAAAAGTCATACAATTTTGGTAGCAATATGATGTTGGATTATATAGCCATATCTACGATCTCAAGGACTTGACAAACGAGAACATACACCAAGGTTGAGAAAAGTGGATATCTATCCATTTGTTCCTGTGATCACGCTCCCCTGCAGTCTCGCCACAAACTTTGATCATACTCCTGTATTTTGATATAATTCATACATATTCCATCGCGAAACAAATATATTTGGGTATCCATAGTATTACAGTGCGATATCCAGATTATATTTGATTACAATAGCCATGTCTACAATATCAAGGACTCATTGGTTCACTGATGGTCACTGTGGATAGTAGTTTTGGTGAAATTCACTGGAAAATCCACTGGTGCTGAATGTTTCAGAGTAAGTGTCACTGAAACTGCATGCAGTTAATTTCATTGGAGCGCTGATTCTGAATTTCAGCTGATCATCCTCGATTCAGCACCACCCTTTCAGTGGAAATTTTACTGAATCAGATTCAGCTCTGCGTGTTCTAACCGCCTTCCTAACATGGTAATTTATTTGGCGTTCTCGTGCCAAGCGCCACTGCTTCTTCGTAGTATGTTACTGTATGTACGTGGCTTGCAAGACTAGCTCTGTTTCCTCAACCTTGTTTGGCCGAGGGTCTCGCCCAGGTGAGCGTCAATGCATTGCGCACTGCGCATCACAACGTCTCACATCACTCACAGTATCAATCACAATGTGCAACATCTTATATCACACAGTGTTGCACAAACTTCGTATGCTGTACAGCAACATTTTAGTCGTGTCCTCGTTCTGCCCGAGCTCTACCCACTTTGCCTAGTAACTCTCTTTGTTGGAGCCGGTGCTAGTTTCGATTCTCTATCTGTTGCACCAAGCCTTTACTCACACTGCCGCCACTCTCGATATCCTCATGCTTTCGTCATCCCCACCCACCAAAGCCAATTTCATCATGAAACTTCTTACCCTTACTCGTCGACCTCATCTTCCTCGTGGTCCTATCCACCCAAAGCTTGATCCGCATCATACACATGCCCAGTATCAGACAAGGACCTTGTCCCTATCGCGCTCATTTCACCATCTATATTGAAGACTCCAGCGGTCCCCCAGTGTACTTCAAGTATGCAACGAACACAGGTACCTGATTATCATGAAACATATGTATACATGAAACTAATCACTATCTGATGTATCCGAACCGTCTCCAATCTCTTCGTTGCCACCAGGTGCTAACCACCGGTCAATGATAAAGGTTTCACCTCGTGTCTGTACCCGGCCAACAACTGCCTTGATGTTTCGCACATCTGTAACTACTGGTGCGACAAACTCTTTGTATCCAACTAGGGATATTGATGCATCTGTCCCATCAGTGTTGCATGGTGTTATAAGTGCGAGGATGAGCGTTGTATTGCGTAGGAACCTGTAAATTTTGTGTTCGCCAATTTCACAAATTAAAATCTTGTCCAGCTGGCCATAACCGATCACATTGACAGGTCGTGATTCTCCCACGTCAGAATATGAGACTTCAAACTACAGCAAAAACAACACGTCAGCTGTGGCTACACGAGGTGAAAATACTCACTCGCACAAATGAGTTGTCACGATACTTTGCGTTGCTCATACGCCTCAGAGCATATCTCGTCCTGATTGAATCACCACCACCAATTATCCTCATTTTCCCCCACAGAGGCATTACAGCAGGCAAGTGCAGTGCAAGATCGTTGCGCCGCCCTCCAAGAACCTGGAAGAGATACACTCCGATTCGTTTGCGTGTATCCTCATCAGGTGTATAGCTGGAACGACATGGTGTTCGCAAAACAATTTCGGGATCTGCTCCACAACTCTGCTATCTAGCGTTGTATTATGCTCACAACTTCCATTACTCACAGTTTTCAAATGAACGTTCGTTCTCCAGCTCTCGTTGTCCGCGGCGGGGATTGAGGTCTTTGAGCTCATCTTGGAGGTCGAACTTAACACTGAGTTGGCTGAGGTATGCGGTGTACAAAACGACGCGGGAAAGGCCACTCCATGGGTGCCGTCTCGAACGGAGACCAGTCCTGAGGTGCAGACAATACCGTTCAACATAGAATGTCCAGTGGACCCAAGCGGGTCCACACATGCACAGGTCTTTTGCGACATGCAGGCATCCATGAATCGGGAGTGTGCAGACTGCTAACCTATCTTCCTTGAATTGATAGTAATAGCTGTTGGTGTCAAGTGAGCACATTTCGCGCGGAAATTGATTTAGTTACCGCTCGAACTCTCTGACCCACTCTGCAAACCCTTGTTCAAGATCATTGATCTCCTGTGCAGTGATTTCGAGCTTGACAGATGTCTTCATCAATGAGATAAGTTTGCACATGTGGGTGTAGTATTTGACCCGTGGAAAGCGATTTCGGAGCACGATGGGTGCAATGTGCATGAACCAAAAACTCCAACCTTCAGCTGTAAAAATCGATTTATCAACAGCAATATTGCCTAGGACTCGCACAAAAGCAGCAGGTATCTGCTTCACCGCTGCTGCTGTTTCAGCGCCAATTTCTTCCCAGACATGTGGCGCAAGTTCATAATCCTCACTGCCAACATCCAACATCTTGTAACACCCTGTCCAGAGGTCAACGAGTTGTGGGATAATGTTTTCGAGGAACAGGTGCATCCATTCCCAAGGTGCGCAATTGGCATAATCGATTGAATTGACACGACGAAGCGATGGCTCGCCCTTTATTCCATGTTCTTTTGCAAGGCGCTCTCTCTGACCCTTCGTTACTGTAACATCCAACTCCTCGAGGACACTAACAAATCCCTCGTGTGTGCGTAAAGGGAGATCGAGGGGATTATATGATTTGCGGGTTTGATTTTCTCGTCGAGGGGTCTTGAGAGGAGTGTAGTAGTTAGTACCCCGAGTACTGATCTTGCGAACACCCTTCATTTCGCAAGACCTGCATGGAGAGTAGCCATTGTGTCCTTTGATATTCAAAAGTTTCTCGATGGCAATGATATCCCCATTCTTGAAGATGTTATAGGCATGGAGATAAAATTGGGTTTGATCGGATGCGTCAAAGGTTTGAATACCATCAGCAAGTTCAGCGAGCTCATTATCAAGAGGGCAGATAAATGATGCAAGATCTTTGGGCTGATGAGGACCAGGGATGACACCGACACACAGAACATTCTCAAGGTGCGTTCGGACGAGAGGAGGAAGGTTGAGATTCATTAGGAGGAGTGGTGTCGCAGATGGGCCACTCCGACGACGGTTAAAAAGTAGAAAACCATCTACTGATAGCGAGAACGCTATGTCGTGCTTTCCAGAGAAGAATCTGTGCTGTCGCCTGACGCCATCAACCATAACATTGGTCTGACATAGTGTGCGGTACCACTCCGAGTCATAGACATCTCGGATGGTGCCAGGTTCTCCGACATAGTTCTTCCGATACGAAAGTAGTTGTATCATATCCAGACTCTGGAAAAATGCCTGAAGACGGGGAATGAGTGGGAGATATGAAAAATGTCGCCGCGCACGTCCACCAGCATCATAGCGTGATTCATTGCAAAAAGGACATTGGGTGTGATGGGAATAGTCGTCGGTATATGCAATGCATGAGTTAATACAACAATCGTAGTTGATCGGTTGAATGCCAGACAATGTGGCAAGGCGACGCAGAATGACCCATTCAGAATCTATTGTCATTTTGTGCCGAAAGGACTGCCGCATGCGATCAAATACACGGCGAGGAATGTGCCCAACTAGCTTCAGCTGGAATGCACGTATGTTATCACGATCCTCGTCAGTGAGTATATCATTACCTAGGTTACATTAGAATTAGCACTTGTACTTGAACATAAATACATACGGAACTTGTGCATCTCTTTGGCCTTCGTCGGACCTTGCCAATCCTCTAGATCAAGAATCATGGTGTCAAGAGTTGTGATGGCATGGTGGTCCACGTCGTCCTCGTCAAAATTGTACAAATCATGAGCGTCTGATGTGGTAGACTCGTCAGAAGAGGTACCATCTAAACTAGACACAGATGACTCATTAGCATGATGGGAGGAGTGCGATGCTGCATCCTGGATGATCATGGAAGGATGCGGGGAGTCATCCTCAGCCTCCGAGTCTGAGCTACCGAAATCAGAGCATAGTGCTTCATTGGGGTCTGCAGAGGCGTAGTGTCTGTCCCTGCGAGAGCGAGACAAGAATTTATAGCAAGAAGGTGCATGGCGACAGCGTTTTTTTGCCTCTGGAGGCATGTTGTCTACGTGGATTAGTGTAAGGCCAGAATACACATGCAGGATATAAACAGATTGTTGCTCCACAACGGATGGCGAGCTTGCGAGCGTTGACGCGTGACGGGTGAAGCCGGGCCTTTGTAGTGTTGCCATGTGGAGATCCTCCTTCGCAGTGCTTCTTTCTTAGTGAAGCATGCAAGCCGCGGCCCACATGTTGAATCAATGTCGAAGCTCCACCATGCCATTCCCAACACCACGAACACCATGCGCAAACGCCCAGCACACGTCAGCAACTGCTGACGTGGCTCAGACGAATACGGACGATGGACGAGATCAGTTGCTCAAGTATGTCAAGGGCGTAATGGAACTCTGATAGTTTGGCTGGGTGCCCGGGTCAGCAGAGGCCTCGAAGTAGGGAATCAAATGGCTGGGCACAAAAGCAGCCTATTAAGAGTTATTTGAATATATCGATCAGCCCACATCGTGGCGGAATAACAGCGACTGAATACCATAATCGGGGCTGTCTGCGGACAAATTACAAGCTGTAGCAGTATCAAGGACCTATGGAATACATTGGCAACAAATAGTTGAGTCAAAAAGGCACACAAACCTTGAATCCGTCATCAGCAATACAGTGAATTTGGGTTAGAAAGTTGCTGCAAGTGCCTCGACGCAGTTCAGCCGCCAAGGCTTGGCGTAATTGGTGGAATTGGTAGCAAGCAAGTAGGGAACTACCAATAACCCATCATCAACCAAAGAGACGTGTAAGATAAAAATGGACCTACGAAGTCGTTCGTGTGAGCTGGCAATTTTGGAGAATGGGACGTCGTCTATGCGGGCCCAGGAACATTCAACAACGGCAATACCATCTCGCACAACGATCTCTTTGTCTGCTGGACTCACGACGAGGGTCCCTTTTGGACTGGTGGAAAATATTGATGTTAGTGTAAACGGATGTTTGGAACAGGTAGACGCACGATATGACCACGCCTCAATATTTGGATCCCACCCTCAGCTCCGTTATAAGACCGAGGCGGGCGAGTTTCTTCCCAGAACATCGGCGTGGATCACAATGGTCGAAGTCCTTGATTGTTTGTATTGAAAAAACGGCTCAGAGCGAATGCCACGTTAACGCACGAACATCGCAACAAGGACATCGATGTGCAGTCGCCCGGCTGTGCGCTCATGAATGATCGTTCGACTACCTTGTTAAATCACTCACATTGATCATCTTCACCTCAGGAATGATTTGAGCTGTCATCTTCGATAATGCTTGAAGGCTTGGCAGAGTCCTCAGGGAAGCTAGACAATGACTGGGATTCCTGAGAAGTTCTCGTGCTCTTATGTCGTTGTGCACGTCCACCACGTCTTGGTCTGTTCACACAGGAAGATGGAGCATTAGTCTGTTGCGAACCCGGTTTCCCAGATATCTGTTGGGCTCCACACGCCAGCCAAGTTGGGGCCAATGAGCAAATTTTTGTTGGGGATATTAGAGTCCGCGTTCATGGCGTCGATGAGAAGACCAAATTCATTCGTGTAATCCTGAGGGCTATAAGACTGCAAAAAGGTTAGCAATGAATACGGAGTCAGGCTAAAAAAAACCCCTACATCCGGCCGATGACCGTGCCTTGAGTAAAGATCAGGTTCATTGCCGCCCTAAAGCAAAAGTCAGAGACTGTCGTATTATACGTTGGGTCTCCTGACCTGTAGACCAATCAAATAATTTCCAAGCATCGCCTCTTCGACTTCGGCGATCTGCAAACGCCAATGCTGAGTGTCATTGAACGGCATACCTGCGCACGTAGGTCAGTAACAACAAGAGTATTATCACGTATCACATACCCATATACCAATAGACGTTAGTGAGCGCAGATATCTCGGCCATCATTTTGATGATCTCATTTGTGAAGACAAGGGGCGGCGTTGCCGTCTTGGGGGTGTTCAGTCTCGAAATAATTGAGTAAAAAAAAGCACTTACAGGGTCGGTTATGCCTGCGTAGTCCTTCTCGAGAGCTGCACCGTCCGGGGTACTGGCCACTAGAGTAGCGGTCTCTTGAGTATTACCACCGACACGGACTCTGACGCTGCCCCCGCGTTGTCGCAGGTTGGCCATAAGGTTGAGAAACGGGACTTGGAGAAAAGAACTGGCAATCAGGGTAAATGCTATAGTCCTTATGAGTAACTGAATGAGTCACCTGTTCAGCCCGACTACAAGACATGTTCAGTGGATACGCATGCGAGTGAAAAAAAATACTTACGGACTTGCGTCGTAACACTAAACTCTATACTGAAGCCAAAGAATGAGCCTTGTTGTTGAATTGAAACTCCTGAGACATCTCCGGTCTGCAGGTCCACGTTGAACTGAGTGGGTGGGGGTGGATTAGGTGGGGGCGGAGGTTGCAATACCGTTCGGTCGTATGAAGCCGACCCCGTGTATGAGGCAGAGGCAGCCGTCGTAGTCCCAAATGGTGACTGGACATGCGGGCCATAGGCAGTGACAGCTGCCCGAACGAGGCCAAAGGAAAAGAATAACGAATGGACGAGGAGAAGATGCATTTCAACGAAATGACTAGAGTGACAAAAAAAAGTGCATCAGCTACTTGTAGATCAGTTAGTAAGTGTGAAGGAGTACCAGTTCTGAACTCCTCAAGCTTTCGAGTCAAAAGATGACTTCACACGGTGCGCATCAAGTCGGTGATCGCTGCTAAAACCCAAACGGAGTCGAAAGTACAGAGGGTTTTTTTTGTATATCAACCCATTCACAACTGGGCGTATCACTTATGAAAAAGGAAGCGGTAAAGATGGAGGGTACAGGGATGCCCGGAGGGCCATTGTGAATCAGATGTGTGCGGTACCTGGTAAGTGTCGGCAAGTTCCGAATAATATCCCACGGTCAGACTTGCCTCAGTTGTGACAAGTCCTGTTTGCACGCTGACGGTCGATCTACCTTGCAGTCCGATACAAATTCCTGATGGTGCACCTAACACACAGATACAATGTAAGCCCCTGCATTCGAGGCCTTCACAATCATGCTCCACAAGTTGGACAATGCATCCGACTCACAGATACAATGTAAGTCCAAACAACTTAAGCGCCAAATTGAAGATGACTTACAATTTTTGCAGAGCTACGCGAGCAATACATCAGTCAGTTAATTCCATGTTTATCTGGTATCACTACTCAGCGCTCACCATTATCTACCTATCAGATGTTCCTCCTTCATCGAACTCAGGTGCACTCACAAACAGCATTTGGAACACGCGAGAATGGACTGTTCAGGAGTTTCGCTCGTCAGTTTGCCTCCTGTATCATCAACCACACACTCTCAGCCATGTGCTCTTCTCCTGTACCCTCCTTCCTGCATATGATGTCGAGCAGCTTAGCTCCATATCCGTTCTCACAACTACTGTCAACATCCTCAATGCATTCTCTTTACATCTCACTGCATTCCTCCTGTATCATCAACCATGTATACGATGTCGAGCAGCCCCATATTCATTCTCACAACCGCCGTTGGCATCCTCACTGCATTCTCTTTACATGTCGATATTCTTCCATCTGCCGCATTCAAGCTTATTCTTTCTTACAATTAAAGTGTTGACCGCCGAAGCGTGGGAAATATATCATGTGATATCTGACATTGATCTCTGATGAAGTCCACCGACCGTCTCTCAATACCACCATCGAATATGCCCACAACACAGAAGAAATCCAAAAAGACGCGCCTCCAGCTCCTGGCCGAGCAAATGACCCAACTGCAGCAGGAGATCAGTTCATTACAGCGTGAGATAAGTGTGAGTTTTGTGTGATACCTTATGACGCATGTTTGGAGGAAAGCAAAAGAAGCCTCATCGCGGGACAGACTCGCTACCCAAGCCCAAACGATTGATCCCAAAACCACCTGGGACTGCTGGTAAGCGTAACGGATATTCAGTGCAGCATGCGATGGGCCTAGGGACTGATAAACGACAGTACAATGCACTAATGGTAAGTATGCTGACTATATGCGTGTTCAATGCTGACTATATGCGTGTTCAAATGAGCCTGGCTGATGTTCTAACTTTAGGCATCTACAAGACATTTATGTAGAATGTATCTGGACCTCGAGAAGACACGCCGCGGACAGGATGATAACGAAATTGCCATTGTTGTAACGAAGGTGAGACACACATAAGCCTCAATATAACTTACTACACTGACTATGTATAGGTACAGAAAAAACACCCGATTCTACTCAAGTTTGCAAATGCATGGCCAGTGCGTGCCTGGATCCAGCAATACCTCCGCAACCATAACAACGACCGAAAAAATCGACTAGGTGATGTAACTGTGGTAAGTTTGTCCGTAGTTGACCTCTTTCATGAATGCACTAACTGGTGCTGTACAGTCCCATGATTGTGACAGCGAGGAGGAGGATGAAGACAAAGATGAACAGGATGAGGACGAGGATGAAGGCGAACAGGACGAGGACGAACAAGAACTTGAAGACCATGAGGACGAGGACGAGGACCATGAAGATGAGGACCATGAGGACGAGGACCACGAGGATGAGGACCACGAGGACGAGGACCACGAGGACGAGGACGAGGACGAGGACCACAAAGATGAGGACCACAAAGACGAGGACCATGAAGACGAGGATGAGGACATCGATGAGGACGAGAACGAGGACGAGAATGAGGACGAGAACGAGAACATGGATGAAGGCCACGATGAGGACGAGGATGGGGACGACGCCCTGACTAATGAAGGCACAGCCAATGAGGAAGACAGCGACCTGGAATTCGAAGGCCATAAGCAGTTGGAAATCGGCCCCACTGACAAGCACGTTCCTCCCCGCCTACTCAACCTCTCAAAAAAGCGAAAGTCAACCGAACCTATTCAACCCCTGCTTCCGAAGAAGCAGGCCACTGTACCTGCTGCCGATGAGGACTTCCCAACTGTCTGTCCGAGTGATGGGTGCAATGATATCGTGCCCTTACATCCTTCGGGAATGGTCCTTGCAAAATACAAAGCATACCAACGCTGCTTGCGGATGCCAGGTGGTGAATTCACGCGTCAGACACTCAAGCTCGAGATGGAGCTCTGTGTTGCCATCCAGAGCAACCTGCAGCGCGAGAGGCACATTCAAAGTTCTTACGATAACAGATGGCTATCCCATATCAATTACTTCGCCGTATACCACTCCGCTTTGAAGCTCGAACCTGATCTCCGCCGACTGATCTTTGATAAAGCCGCGAAGGAGGACTGCTTTGTTTATCAGACTCTTCTTACCGATCTACTTGAACAGGGCTATGGAGTCGAGCTTGATAAACGATTGGCTTTTCTTGCACGCCTGAAGATATTTGATGTTGGACGCCCGATTTTCAACAAGGCGCGGCCTGGATAGTGAGTACTGACGCACTCTTATGACATCATGCTAATGATCCATAGCTATGGTCCGAAAGGCAGTGCAGTCCTTCGTGCAACTATCAGCAGGCTATTCGACCCACGGAACGGAATTCCTACTGATACCTTTGCCCCACTCTCTTATGAACAGTACACGTATTTTGTTCTTATTCCATACATGGCCAGCCGACTCATTGCCGACGATCAGGGGTTTACTGACAATCAGCAGTGCACGCTTCAGCACGCATTCGAAATCATGGTGGCCAGTGCCGATGCTGGTGATGCACTCCAGGGCATTGATGAGGAAGGGAAAGATGAGCAGTTCGATGATGTTCTCATGAAGATCATGTTGAATCAGGTAACCGAGTTAGACTATGTGCCAGTGGCCCAGGTGTCGCAGCCAACAGCCGTGGCCCAGGTGTTGCAGCCAACAGCTGTGGCCCCTCAGCAGCAGAAAGGACGAAAAAAGGTCTGTTTAATGTCTTCTTACTTTAGCAAGTTCTCACTCTGTACTAGGCAAACAGGAAGGGGACAGTCATAGCTGATTCCACCTGCCGGCGAAGTACCCGCCTGGTAAGTCGATGTGCATTACATAGTTGGTCCAGGACTCACTTCAAGTTTTCAACACCATGATTAGGCTTCGTCCCGTCGTTAACAGAATTTGTGGCCCAACTGCTCCCACCCCACTGTGCTTGTGCTCTTGAACCTTTCCAGCGTCCTTGTTACTAGTATGCCAGTTGCAATTAACATTAATTAATGTAATTCAGTGCTTTGTTCCATTACCTTGCTGTGAATGTCAGAACATAATTTCAGCACAAATTCAGTGCATTTTCAGAGTACTGTTTCAGAGTATCGTTTCAGGGTATCATTTCAGAGTATGGATTCAGTGCATAGATTCAGAGTGTAGATTCAGACCATCGTTTCAGAGTGTGCTTTCAGAGTAAAATTTCACTGCAACTTCGGCTGAAAATTCAGAGTAAAAAACGACAATATCAGCACCTCGATTTCAGTACCTAATGCTCTGAGTTTCAGACTATTATCAGGTGATTTCGTCCAATGAATTTCACTGGAACTACTATCCACAGTGTGGTGCAGAGTCGTCCTTCCGACCCCTGGGTGCAAATATGACCTCGAGTGCATTATTTAGTGCCGCTTCAGTACTGCCATAGAGTTCGATTTTATCCGGATCTGGAGCATAGTGCTCAAGATTATACTTGGAGTTTCCGACGTAGATACTATTTGGAAGTTGTGTGAGTGCTGTTCGAAAGTGACTCAATTGTGCGTCGTTGCACTCGACGACATTGCTCACAGTATACATAGCGATATTTAGCAAGAGCAAAATGATATCATCCTACAGTTCCCACGACTACAAAATCGAGGACTCATGAGTTCTCTGATGTTGTTGAAGAAGTTCATAATTATCGAGATGCTTCGTTATATTTTCAACTTGGGATGATCTTAACCAGTCGTTCAGGATTTTCGGACGTTCAGCTTATATCTTAGAGAGAGTTGAGAGGCTATGTTACTGGGATCAAATACTAGATCTAGTCATTGCTTACGCTAACCACATCTCACCCGAGCTGCTATGTAGACCTTACTAGCAATGTGTTTACAGTTACATTCCCACATAACGGTGAAGGTGTGAGGACGGATTTGCGAAATCGTAGTGATGTCGGTTCGATGCTTGTTCTTTAGTACTCTTTGAATCCCAATGCGTGTTCGGACAGCTTACCATCAGCAGATTACTGCATTGCTTGCTTGACAATGTGATGCCCAGTGCTGGAGAACTTGTGAACTTGGGCTGCAGCCCCACCGTAGTCCTCATTCCATAATCTTGTCGTGGATCAACATAAATATGATAGGATAGCGAGTCTTACAGAACAAACCACCATCTATGCCACTCCTACACGAGTCACTCCTTCCTTCTCCTCGGTCTCTAGTTCACTCTCCACCTCGAAACTATTTTCCTCATGATACAGCACTCCAATACCCACATTTCCCGGGGGTGAGACCCAACAAATCACCGAGAACGCGACGAATGATATCGAAAGGCCTGCAGAGTTGCCAAATTTTAACGAATATTTAAGACACCATTTCATAGCAGTAAACCTACCGACGAAGAACGCAATGTGGAAAATGCGCACCCACACATTCCACGCAGTCGCGTCGCGGGTTGTCATGATGAACCCAGGCATGGCTGGGAAGACCCCAAGCACCCAGGCGAGTGGGGCACGCCAGTTGACGCCATTGTGGTACCTTGACAGAAGTGAGGGGAAGAATATGCCTTATGATGTTTGCGTACCAGTAAATAGAGCGTTTGTCTCCGATATAGCAATCCTCGAGCTTGATCTTGCATCTCCTTACCACGAAGTAGTCTGCGAGAAGAATCCCAGAAAAAGGAGCGACTGGGGAGGATCAGTTTATCGTGATGAATCAGACTTCTTTAACACGTACAGAATATTCCGAAGCCGGATAATACGGTCAAAAAAATTGAAGCATTAGACATGTATTGCCAAGGGTTTGAGGCTAGCCCCAGGAAGGCGAGCAGGTAAGCACCCCTCCTGATGTTGATATAGCGTCTGCGGAAGAACATTCGTTGATTCGTGCATTTGGGGCACAATAAACATAAGATACGGACGGTACAACACCCCTGCTCGTGTGTTAGGTAGATGTTGGGATACGAGAGCAAGGACGTACGAGAGATCCATTCCGGCGCTCACAGAGTTGAGAACAATGCTAATGCCGAGCTGGGCGCATACACAGCCGAGTCCGGCAAAGAAACTGAAGCGCAGTCAGAGAAGAAACTAGAGCACATTAACGTGTTACATACATCGCAGCCCGAACTGTCCGATGGAGAAGTGAGCACCCACACTTACCGTGAGATTGTCCTTACCTTTCGGGGAGTCATTACTGAAGAAAGGAGTTGAGCTATGCCCAGCGGACGAACTCCCCCTCCCCCCAACTTACTAGTGATTCTGCAGAGCTGCGAGAAGCAGGAAAGGCTCCCAAATCAAACTCCCTACAATTTCTTGGGCGCATGACGTGACGATGATACCAATCGTGGCACACACAATGATGCAAAATGGACTGGGAGTAATCAGTCAGGTAAACCATAGTGAACATAGGTTGTAGACGTACGCAGCGATTAACTGAGATAGCGTAGGCGCATCTGAATGGACGTGTTAGTCTGACAAACAAGAATGTGATGACGTTGGGCAGACATGGCCGGTTAGCATAGCGCGTCCAGTCGCTCTGACCGACGGTTCCACCGCCCCTATTCACCATAACCGATATATCAGGTGAGCGTGCAAGCGACAAAAGGACAATCTCGCACCACGCGCCGAGAATCGCAGTGATACCGAATAACATGGCCCTATCGTATTATTTAACAAGATATCTGATTTTATCTCAAGTCTTGATCTCACCATCCTGTTTCACCATGAACGGGATTCGCTGGCTCCTGAAACAAGGGACCGCCGGAATGTGTGTTCGAGACCGCCCAAGAAAGAAGTCCGATCAGGCTGGATTGTCGAGTAAGTGCAGCGCATGCGTGAAGTTAGAATGGTGACGGTGCTTACGTGGCGCTAAACATGACAGACGAGACGATGAAGGGTTTCTGGAGTCGCTCAGGAGGGATGCGCATCATTGCGATGAAGAACACGTAGTAGATGCTGCATACGACGGTCAAGTTGAATGGACTCGTGGAAAGAGTATGTATCGGACATTATGCCTATGAAGTCCTTCGTCAGCAAGATTCCTCCTGCTAACGTCTGTTTCCTGAATCATCGTGTGTAAGTGGCTGGAAAACTTAACAAGCTGGGTGTGCTCACATGTGGGCAAATCCTAAAACAACATAAAATAAGCATTAAACAATCTAAAAGAAAGGTTGCGCACCGGGAATGATGGCGCCGATTGTAACCTATTCAGATGCGTGGAATGAAGTAAGATGCACGAGGACTTGGAGACGTACCGCAACAGCTGCACCAAAGTTCGTCAGCAGCATAACAGAGAGCAGGAGTAGAAAACAACTTACCTTGTCCACCCCAGTAGGCCTGGAGGCCATCCCAGCTAAATGCGCGTATCAGCTTTCAGCACTTGAAAAAGAGACTCGGAACTTACAAGGTGCCCCTTGAATTGTGAAATCAAGCAGTGTACTCCAATACGTTTAGCGCATCACTCACACAAAAGCACGAATGAAAACAGGAAAATAGGCGCCTCTGCTAGAGGAATCAACATAATGTACCGCTGTCAATTGTTGCACACTCGCCGCATGCCCCAGCTGAACCTGCACGCTACAGTAAAACCTATGTGGTGTCTTCACATAAGCTGTCAGCATTTCGATGGAACCCATCCTGTGACCACAGCATCCTCACCTCTCTCCCATCCACCCGCAGGTGACACAAAGCACTCCAACGATAAGACCGCAGATGACGACAGACACGATGGCCTGTGTCGCATCTAGGCCGTACGCGAGTAATGTGCTGCCGGTAGCATACCCTGAAATGCTGAGACCACCGATGCACCAGTAGATGAAGTAGGACCATATCTTGTAGGTGCGGCGCTCTTTTGGCATGGGGATGAGGTCGCGGTTGACCCATGATGTATTGGGTACTCCAGGATCAGTGGGTACCTCAATGTACTGGAGGAACCTGCGCCATCGAGATGGATGCGGATCTGCTTCCTTTGAGTTGGTCATCGCAGGTGGTCAGTAACTGTAATACTCAGTATCAACGTCTCAACGTTGGTTATCGTACTAGTACTTGATCATGAGCTCCATGGAGACGACTGATCCGAAGAAAGGTACGAATTTAACTCCTCGTTCTGCGGAAGAATACTCCAGGGTGACGTTATAGTGACTCCATGCGGTTGGAATTATGATATTGGCTCCATACTTATAGGACTGATGATGAATCGATATCATATTCGGGTTAGGCTATATCATTTAACAACTTTCAGCCGCAGAGTCGAAGATTAGTGCGTAAGAAACTTGAACTAGTCAAACTGTCAAAGTGATGTCGTTGGACAGACGAGTATTCCGATGAATCAGACTCACATTACATAAAATTGAGAACACCCGCTTCTTGTTTATCTCGCAATTGATTAAAAATGGACTTTCTTCTTACACCTCTGAGACTCATCTAGTCTTACGCCGTACGATCAGTAATCTTGCTTAGGAAAGCCCGGAACACGTCCCGCCTCAACCTATCACCCCTCAACTCGTCCTGTACACCAGGCTCTGGTACCAGCTCGATCATCGCATTAATCTCCTCCACTGCATTCTTCGAATACTCTTCATAGTGCTTGGGAATGTTCAACCCCTCCTCGTCATTGTACATGTCTTTCACAGCTTGCTCCCTCATGGTCTGTTCGGGACCCTTCTTGCCGTAGTTCTCGAACAGGAATTGTTTTTGCGTGTCGGTGCCGTGCGTGAGTGCCGTGCATACGCACCAGGAGCACTTGCCGTCAATGATGTCCGTACCAATCTTCCCGATCTGCGCCTCAGTGCCGTGATAGTCCAGGTAGTCGTCTTGAACCTGGAAGAACTCGCCCATGGGAATGAGAATCCGGTCGGCTTCTTTGTATGGCTCGACGGTCTTTCCGTTGAGCTCGTATGCGTCCGGGACACCACACATGCGCATGGCAAGCGCAACACTCAGGTAGAAAGAGTAGTAGGCTGTTTTGTATCGCACAATGAAAGTATGTTTTGGGAGGGTATATTTGTCTATGTTGAGGTTGTCCTCGGGGGCAGTGATTTGGTCAACGAGTTGACCCATCTCGGTCTTGTAAGTTACCTGGGCGAGCGTAAGCGAGATGCAATGAAAGGGTGTAGTATGCACCTCCTGGAACAACTCCAATAAATCCACGTAATAGGTCTCACGTCTGAAGTGGTTCTTGAGGATGTGGTAGATAGCGCCCTCGAGCATGCATGAGTCGTTGACAGCAATATTGTGTACCTTTCCAAGCCCCTTGACATCAGAGACGCGGTACCAGCACGGCTGGCCACGGCGCGAAATGGAACGGTCCATGATGTCATCGGAAACGAGGAAGAATGCTTGAAGCTATCAGGGAGTGACTATGGATATTTCAGAATGAAGAATGGAGAACGTACAAGCTCGATACACCATCCGAGGAGGGCGGCTTTAAAGTATTCATCGTCGGTTGGAAGGCGGTTTAGGAGAATTGAGACGCTGTCAACGACGGATATGCCACGATTAAGTTTGCCTCCAGGGACATTATAGATTAAGTTCTAATAAGATAGGAGTCGAATGTCACGAGTGGTGTAACCAGATCCGTTATGTGGCAACATTGATGGCAGTCCCGACGAAGACGTGAATATCGATATTCAGTGGAAAGCATATAACTAGTCACCTCATTGAACCACGCAATGGCATCTTCAGGCATCTTCTCGGACTTCATATGCGCAATCAGTTCTTCCCGGATGCCCTCAAAGACTGCGAGAAACTTGTTCCGCGTGTCTGCATGCGACATCGTGTCTGAATGGGTAGCAATAGAATCGAATGTGACGCTGATGTACACGGCGAAATAAAGCAGGAACGGACGAGCGCTTGGAGCGAAGAGACAGCTCGTCTCTACTATTAGTACCTGCTTGTGATGAGACCACTTTCAAACCACGTTCTATGCTGTAGCACTGCCCCGCACTAGACGGCGAATGACAATTCACCCAGCAATCAGGAGATATGCATCCTTTTTAGTGTGTCGGCCGAACTGACGGTCAAACGTATCAGTTAATATAAATAAACACTTGAATCACAAGTCTCAACAGCTCAACTAAGATAATGAGACCGACAAACTATAACCCTAACCAAAAGTAGATGTGTGGCACCTTTGATTCGAAAGACGAGAGCCTACTAAACTTCAAGTATTGACTGGCCACCATCGCCGAGGTCGTATTCGAACAATGTGAAATGAAGGCTGTCCAGATATTGGTTGTCGCTGCTGGATCGTATCCTAGGTCACCAGAAGAGTGCAAAGATAAAATAGTGAGACCGCACTGACAGGAATCAAGAAATTAAGTGAGCGCCTACAGAAGGCTATTGCCGTATGTGCGTATGTGCTGACTTCTTGCTCACTTATGCATATGAATTGCCTTCTCGTCTTCTTGACATGTGCGTCACAAGGTTCAAATTCTTGATCGGCGTCTTGTAACCTTACGATACTTATTGCAGGTATCTTGTAGTTACACTTTGACCTTAGCGCAAGCCTAGCCTCAGTGTTGGTTTTACACTCTCGCTGAGCTAGACGCTAGATATCACTAAATACCGATAAGCAGGAGATATTCCTTTGAAATTTTCAATAACACGTACTTATGGTGAACAATCGTGATACAAGTAGAACTTAGACTCGTAACCAGTCTTTACTAGCTTTACTGTTAAAGTCAGACTGGTCGATCTCGGAGAAATTTGACAGGCAAAGCGCGGAGTTTAAAATTTGCTTCGTTCATTGCACTCATCGAATGTGTCTCCGCGTCACCGAGCTATTGAACATAGGATAAAATTATGCTACTATCGAACGCATTTGTGCACCTGATCATGCCTCAAGGCCTCAATATACCAGCCGCCTGTTAAATCTTTGATTTAGATCATCAATCCTTCGAGCCTCGATCAAGACAAAAAAACCCTGGCCATCCTACATGAAGTCCTTTAAAGTGAGTTGTGCGGGGCCGCAGGCTCAGAACTAAGATATCAAGTTTGTCACGTGTCACAGCGATCTCGACATGGATTCGAATGACCTGGAGCTGTACCTCCAAGGCTCCATAGCACGGACTGAACATTTTCAATAAATGCAGTCAGCTAGAGTCACTGCCTCCCGAGCCCCCATGACCAAGTTGTGCTCGAATTTGGGGTGCAATTTATGCGCGGGAGTACCAAATTTGTTGCTCACCGCTAGATTGGATCGGAATGCGGCTGACTGGTAGGTGTCATTGCGTCATTTGGATGCGCGTTGTAAGCATCGACATCCGCGTCAGCCTCTTGGGTGCGAGTATATAAGTATTCCGTCTTCTCTACTTTCCCGTCATCTCATCTCTTCCCTATTCCACTACATTCTTACTGGTTACCGTTTCCCTTTTTCACTATATGATCATTTCCCCTTCACATCATTGCGCCAAGGTTGCCATTGGATAAATGTCAGTTCGACTCGATCCCTGGACCTTTCGGTGCATCTATTAGCTTCTCTATTGACTACCCGCCCGCCAAATTACTAGCTCTTCGCAGCGTCATCGAGCCTCTATCATTCACTCTCAAGGAGCCTGGTTATGCGGTATGCCTTCAAGGTGGATATTGCCCGCTGACGTTCCCTTAGATTTTGGCTAGTAAATAAAGATGCCTTATCCTCTTTATTGTGGTTCACCACTATTTCGCTATGGTCGGTGAGTTCTTTCCTTTGGCTGAATGGTGAACGTGTGCGGTGGCCGCAGGAGTGCGCCTGATGCATGGTACAGCGTGCATTTGCCGTGGGTGTTGTGCAGCAGGTGTGAGCCTGAGACTGTCGTTCGTGATGGGGTGGTTAGTTGCTTGGGTTGCAAGGTGAATAAGTTTTTGCCTGCTTGTCTGTTCCTTGTTTTCGTCTTGCTCGCGTGCCCCTTCGTCCTTTCGCCTAATCGATTTGTTCGCTTCGTGCCTCGATCAAGTACTCTTCTGCGGTTCTATGCTCGAAGGACCATGCCTCAGTCGCTTCCACTTACGCGCAGTTCCGTCTTTTGCTACTCACCGCCCACTACGCCCGTCATTACTGCACGCACTCTGCACGCTCACTTATTTTGGTCATCGTTCCCACTCCCATCTCAGTTCTCCGCATGTTCTTCTTTTCATCTCATCTTCTTGCTTTTGTGTTGACATTACATTTTTTCGAGCTCACCTGGCGGATCCAAGGTACGTCTATGATATGTGTTGTTGACTACTACAACCCATGTCTATAGACGTACCTTGAAGTTTGGGCGCAGTCTTTCGTCGATGATTAGGATAGAATAGAGGTGGCCATTTCACATTTTCTACTCCGAGCTCCCTGCTCGCCGTCTTTTCCATCTCGTGACATGTTGCGCTACCGTTAGTATTAGGTTCGAGCTATACCGAGTACATCATTGATGCATACACACATGTATTAGACATGCCTCCGATTTTATTCTTTCTCTTGGAATGAATTCATCCGCGGACAACATTGGTACGATCAATGATTAAAGTCAGAATGTCATTATTGCATCGGACCCTGAATCGATACGAAAAACATAGTCACTGATATACAATTGTAATATACCACTACACATATACCAGCGATGACCTCCGTGACACACCCAAATTTGAACTAATTGCAAGTATCAAAGTAAGTGTAGCAGCTCTGGTAAGGAAAGCATCCTCAAGGTCTCGCGACCGTACCACGTACGAAGGTGCACTCCAGCTGAGCTGCTCGATAGTCTGGGACCTGCGGTAGACTCCTGCAACCAGAACCTTTAAGGTCGCATCGCAGGGGGACAATAGTGCGAGTCCGGAATGAGTTGAAAAAGTTGAAGACTGGATGTCAAATTTACATATACGGTCGGTTTAGGGCCGGTTGGATGAAGCTGATGATAGATTTGAATTACATGTATGAGCAAACATTACATAAGTATGGGTATATAATCGATAATCGAGGTAGTAAATCGGTGTAAACAATATGTACTACTCGTAAGAAACATTCAAACACTATGCTACGCCCAAAAACGGTTCCACTTGTATCGACTTCAAGTTCAAATCAAAGGACAAAAAGTATACATGTGCGGCTTAGGCAACGCTAACGACACTGGAAATAGTGGTGTAAACGGCCTCAACAGTGTCAAGGGCCACAGTCCCCAGATCCGTCACTTCCGTCATCATTTTGGAGCAAAGAGGGTAGACGCTAACGAACAATATTAACCGACCGTAAAAGAAGATAAGATGAGAAACTCACTAGTCAGTCGTCTGTGTATCCGAACAGGACAAGCCCACTGGGCCAGTGGCAGAGGTGTCCAGACTTAGGTACTGGAGCAGCTTCGGAGTGCGACTGTCATCCGACTGCAAAACCATCTTGCAGTAGGTCAAGGTGTAGTCAGAGTTACACGACTCAGTGCGGCGCGCCAGCGATGATGGCTCGACGTTGGGAGACGAGGCCCTCTTCTGAGCCTTGGCGGCATTGGTTGCGGGCGAACTCGATTCTTTGGGGGGTGAAGACTGAGTGAGCTCGGGTGTGGAGGGCAAGGAAAGCATGTGAACGCCTGGAATGTGACGTTCTCGCGGCAAATTACCTTTAATCATGACTACCTTGCCAACTTCCTTGCTAACTTCCCCGACCGCAGACTGCATGTGAGATGCATCGGGGTTTTGGGGTGTTGTGTTGTTGGGCAGAGTCCGAGCATACCAGGCAATGGACGCTGAACCACTGGGGGGCGTGAGTGTGGAGGCATCAGGTGTCTTCTCCGACTTGTCGTTGCCCTGACTCGGCAGCGATGGTGATTGGATAGTGGATGCATCAACCTTGGGGAGTTCGTCTGTGGTAAGAGACTCGTCCAGAGGGACAGGGGCGCTGCTAGTGTCCTTAGGAACTGTGGGCGCCTTCTCCTTCTCTACTTGGGGAAGCTGGAGGGAAAGATTGGAAACCTCCTTGTCTACGTCAGCGATGTCAACGTAGTTTGTGGATGGTGTTTTGACGTCAGAGACGCCGGGGATGCTGACGCTGTTGTCGAGAACGCGGACGTTATCTAGGGTACTAGGACCCTTGGGGATGGACCCGGTGGGAATAGCAACTGCGAAAGCAGCACCGATGATGATCAAAAGAGTGGACTTGTTGAACATGATAAACGAGTGTGGGTGGGTCGTGATATGGGGTTGTAACAAAGACGAACGAAGTTCAACTGGGGTGTGCACCAGATGATGGTAAAGTTTTTATATGCTTGCATAATGTTCGGCACGGTGGTTGTTGGTGACACAACCCTATAGAAAACAAGAACTAGTATGATCAACGCGGATTCCGAATCACGTATGTCAAACGTATGTCCGTAACTTGCTTGACCGATCGGTTAAATGTCGTGGAGGTGGTGGTTAAGCGCCCGATGAGTCGGACCTGACGTGAGCCTCAACTTTCGTGCAAAGCACCCATCGAGGTACTGTGAGGCGATGAGCAGGGCCAGTTGTTGCACTATATGGACGATAGCTGGCTTGATCAAAGGATTCGTACTACTCAATAAGTACGTGATGAGTCTTAAAGCCGAGACGTAAAAGATGGGATTCTAGCAATTCGAAGGTTGTCGAAATATCAAACAAAAAAGTACTAGCGTATGACGCACCTTGTCGCACGACCGCCGACAACGATGAACTCTTCAGGACGGCGGTGCGAAAGTTGTCGTGCAATTAACTTGCGCGACATGAACCAACAATTTAAGCTTTGAGCTCGGTGGCATACTAGTAGGAGATAAGTCTATCATTGACAAATAAGTAATCCGGATCACAAAGTACTGCTGGCACCAGCAAATACTAAGACATCCTACGCATATAAGCCAGTGTTTGTAACATGTCGAGAGCGGTACGGAATATGAGTTCGATGTTCATCGACTTCCACATCTTCGTCATAAAGAGATAAATTATCGAGTTCCATGCCGCCTATACCCTATAGCAACTTGTCACATGAACTCTGTTGGACCGAAATAATTATTTTTATTCCCCAAGGACCTAAGAGTGTACTGTTTGTCAGTCAGGGAAGTAGCAATGAGAATTTAGTAAAAGATATGTGCCTGACTGATCATGAGCTCTAGCAAAGAGATCATCATAACCATACATTGGCATCACTTAAATTCCAGTGGGCTCTATGACGGTCGATTCACCACGAGCCTACCAACTTGGCTCCAAGAATTAACGTTCTGTTCGTATGTTAGGTAGACGCGTTGCTTGCGCAGTAACCGTAGTAGCGCTCAGGCTGGGACACATGCAGAACTGCTGACATAATGATGTCGCGTCTGGCTTGCGCGTCGATTAACCTGTTCTACCAACTCTACCATGGACCACTTTCCAACTAACTGGGGTCGTCCAGTAAGTATCGTGGACTGGAGCTAGAGTACAGCACTAATCCAGATCTTGCAGAGAAACGATGCTTTTGATGCATATGCTACCTACCCCATTCACCAGCGACCATATAATGGTCCAAAGGATTCTTTCGCTGATGGCGTACAGCGAACGCAGTAAGTCTGTTCACTTAATGCTCTTCCTTTCCATCAACGAGACTCGACTTGATATGTAGACAACCAATTGTAACTGGAACGAGTGTGCTGGCGATAAAGTACAAGGATGGTGTCATGATGGCCGCTGACAACCTCGGTAATTTCACTTCGAAGTCATCCCATTCATCGATTCATGTGTTCTCCAATAGCTTCATACGGGTCCCTCGCTCGATTCAAGGATGTACAGCGTCTGCACCAAGTCGGCAACTATACTGTGATTGGTGCTGGAGGCGATATGTCGGACTTCCAGTACATTCAGTATATCCTTGAAGAACTATCCATCGATGAGATATCTGCACAAGATGGACATGAACTTGGTCCTGTCGAGATCCATGAATACATGTCGCAGCTCATGTATGCGCGTCGGTCCAAGATGAATCCGCTCTGGAATTCTCTGCTTATTGGTGGATTCAAGGACGGCAAGAGGTAAGGATGTGCTACATCGTTCTCGAGCGGGATTCAACTATTATTCAAGGTTTTTGTCGTACGTTGACCTATTGGGTACGACCTATTCTGCTTCGACACTTGCTACTGGGTACGGCGCTTTCATTGCCCAACCACTGTTGCGTAAGGCCGTCGAAGGGAGGGAGGACGTCATTACTGAAGAGGAAGCACGAAAGATCCTAGAGGATAGCCTGCGCGTGCTATTCTACAGAGATGCCCGAAGTTTGAATAAGGTACATCCTCGCAGTGACTATTATGTTCACCTAATTGATTAACTGACTTCTCCTTTAGTTTCAAATTGCTGCAATCTCTAGCGCAGGCGTATCTATCAGTGATTCGATGCAACTCGATACTGCATGGTCATTCGCAGAAAACATCCGGGGTTACGGTGCCCAGACACAGTAGCTTGTATGCATGTATTCTGAAGTCTAATTCATCATGTTCTAAATCTATGAGACATGCAAAGTCTAGTAATGTCCTGCAGCGCTGACCTAAGGTTACGCTGTTGCCTCTCCCTTGTCGCGTAAACTGGATGTTTGAAGGTGTTTCAGCAGTCCTGTCACATTTAATACCATCCACTTTCCAGAGTGCATCGCTGACATCCTATAAAACAGACGGATGGATTGCCAGAGGACAGTACTCACCATAGGGCACTCCCGAACATTCCAGCCCAAGAACAAGTGTACTTCCCCAACTACGCTGCTTGCCTAGGTAAGTATCGGGCTCAAGTTGCTGGTCAACCCTACAGGAACCGTTATGCATGGCAAAGTATTTCTCTACTTTATGTTTAATGACAAACCGATGCAATTCACTTTCCCAGGAACAACTTAACCCAGTGGCCAGCCATGCACTATAAGAGTTGTGCCATGACCTTCAACGAGTCCGTATGCGTGTCATCGACTCCGGTCGGAAGGTAGATTCTACGGTTCGTGCCACATTCGCATAATTGCTATGATGGTCTTTGGGAATTACGAATAGAAATTTTTGCAGGACAAGAGTACATTGTACGACCTAGAAGAAACAATGACTGTGTTATGGTCGACCGGTCACAACTTTTTTTGACCTTATGGTCACAACTTGTGGTCCCAGACACAATGTGCATCTCTTGCTGTGGATGTGACGCGCGGAAAGTATTAAAGGCAGAGCCCTTGCTACCGAGCTAAGTATCTTACTCTTCCATCATGAATCCTGCTATCCGCTCTCACTCTCCACTCAGCGACCTTCCTATCGAGATTCTCTTGATCATCTTCAAAGAGGCAGCCCAGCCGACGTTTTCCCAAAGGGAAAAATATAACACTAAAAATCCTTACTCGACCGCCCTATCCCTATGTCTCGTCTCTCGACTTGTCAGACGTACCATCCTCCCCGATTTCCTGCACACGATCTTGCTCCGCCGACGTCACAGCGTGAAGAAGTTCGCAAATGCTCTGCTTATGCAGAAAGCGTTCGCTGAGGAGCAAAGCGATCTTTTCTTCGACTATACCTCCGCTGTACAGAGAATGTGGCTTTGTGAGGCATTTGACTATTCCCTCAATGCACAAGCCCAGTCCTACTCGTGGATGGAGGTGATGCACGAATCTTACTACCAAGATTGTGAGCTCAAGGACAACATGAGCGTGCTTCTTCCTGTGATCCTTGCTGCGCCAGCACTTGTGGTTGACCGCCGCCATTTAAAGTTTATCCTTGAGCTTGAAGGCCCGGAGAACGCTTGCTCTTTTTCTGGGAAAACCAAAAGTTTGGCGATAATACAACAAAGCATCAACCATATCCTGAACTTATTCCGGAGGATTTCCAAAGAATCTGTTTTCTTTGCATCAATCCAGCATCTCACTTATCTAATCGATTTGGCTGACGACTCAGACCATTTTCGCGACATCAGCAGTGGCGTAGACTCGCCAAAAAACAAGGTGTCTATGTGGATGCGCGACCTTCCGTGGGCTTATCTGAAGAGCCTTGAAACCTTTTCAGTGGTCTACCCGCATCTGCCTGCCCCCTACGATTCCCAGTCATATGTCATACAGGGACTAGACTTGCATGTGGAGCGACTCACGGTGTCTGCTCCCCTTTACAAGCAGGACCCTGAATCCTTCCCGTGGGTGACACCGCCGTTTCCTGTGACGGATCCTGGAACGAAGAGGATAGAATCGGATGGTCTGTCCTTCGAGGTTACACGTGATAAGACCCGCTTGGCACAACACTTTTGCTCGTGGGATAAAGCTTGGGCTTCCGGGTTAATCGAGGATGAGGTGGTGTTGTGAGGATGGTGATGGGTGCTGTGATGTGACTTATCCTAGATATGTGCCCGCTTGTATTCCGTTTTGCTTCTTACTGTACTCTTACCATAGACTTCCCATACCCAATGGATAGGACGGACACTGTTATGATTCATGAGCCATTAGCCGCAGCGTGACCTCAGTTCCGAGAGTGAAAGGAAATCAACAACAGCAGGTGCACGATGCATCGATGAACGATTGCATGCCTTTTCAAGTGAACGAGTGTTAGACCGTCGGCGAACAAAGCAAACAATTGAAGAAGGCTGTAAAAATAATACGCTGGACCCATGGACCATGCATGAGACTCACTTTGCAAGAGTCAGAATTATGCATTCACAATGTACACCAAGAATGCGATTCGAGTAGGGAAGCCTAACTTAATTTCTTCGCAGGTCGGTGGGTACGCGTCCATGACATTTCGATAACCAGTTGTGAGGGGGTTCGCTTGCCAAGCACGAGTCGAGCGCACGAACTGACATAATGATTTATCATTGCCAGCTACAAAATTTCAATGCACTCCATATGCACATTGACACCCATGCTACGTCACAGCGCTCCTTCACGCCCAACCTGCTAAGCGAGCAACATCAACGCTCGAACTCAAAGACAGCAAGGAAAGACAGGCTCACTCAGTTTCCACGCCTTACAGCTGGTGAATGATGTAATTGGAAATTCCGGTCCGCAGAAAAAACTGTAATCGTTCCCGTTGTTATAGCCATTCATACTGCCATGTAGGGTGAGGCCTAGGCCTTGAGGGTTCTAGATTCGGTGCCGTGTGTGCCGAAAAGGAGTTGGTTGTGCTGCCCTGTCTGGTGTCACGTTTTTGTGCTTGTGATCGGTTCTACCACTATAACACCAGGGTAACCATTAATTATCGCAGTGGTTTTCTGACATACCTACAAGGTGATCATCGCGCTCCAGGTAGATTTCTATAAGTACCTTTGCAGGATCTATGGGATCTGGGTGATTTATGTTGCACAAAGGTGGCAAATTGCCGCTATCTCATCTCTCGCAACTGCAACATCCAATTATATTTTATTCTATGGATACGAAACACAGTGCACATACCTCAACACCAATTGAGCACGACGTTGAACTGTGATAAACTTTTTGCATATTAGTAATCGTAGAACATATTACATGGAATGAAGAGACCGAAGGTGTTAGGTAACCACCAACGCATAAAGCGAAAATGAAAAATTTAAACAAAAAATGATGCCAGTTTTGTTATCACGTTAATTACCTTCACGGAACTCTCTACTTACGTGTGGACTTACGACGTCCATCACCAATGATGAAATCAAAGTGTTTCTATTGTATGCTCATACATAAGCTACATGTCAAGTGGTCCCGGTCAGTGCTTATAGTATGGCGGCGGTGGATCCACTTTATCACGGTGCTGGTAGACTGGATCAAGCACCCCACGATCTGTACGCGTGACATTTGATGCAGAGTAGTAATGTCGCAGGTAGTTCGTGTGGCTTGTGTCTGATGTCGAGCGGGGTACGGTTGGTTTCTGTCGATGGGAAGGTGGTGCTATATTGTCACTAGTCGGAATGTCCCCTGTCGAGCGTGAAAGATGGAGTGTGCGTTTGTGCCTCTCGGTGTGAGAGCGGGGAGTCGATCGTTTTGCTTCTTGTGTGAGTGCGGAGCGCTGCGGGGATAGCGGTGAATTTGTGGGAGGGTGGCTGTTATTAGCGGAGCGCATGGACGAGATTGACTGCTGTTGGCGGGAAATTCGCGAGGGCCCAGCTTGTGGAGATTGGGCAACGTGCGAGCTAGATGGATTGCGTGGTGGTCGTGGAGGGGGATCTTCAGGAGAACGCAAAGATGTATTAGATGGCTGACGGGAAGCAGCTGGAATCGGCAACGGGCGTATATGAGTGCGTGAAGGGGAGGGCTTTGAACCGAGGGGCGAGTGTGTGGAGGATGCTTCCGTTGGAGACGCCATCCAATTATTCCGCCAAGAGATGTCAATGACGGACAAAGGGACCGAAACATTCACCCGCGGCACAGATATGTTAGTGCTTGGTGCAGGATCAGCGGTCTCAAATGGCCGAGGCCGCGCATCTTGACCTGCAATCAACCCTCGCTGCCTGCGTCGGAACTTTACCACAGCATAGCACAGAACAGCGAGGATCACAGTCCCACCAAGTGATGCACACACAGCAATGATGGCCGTGTCTTGATGGTTTATCGTTACACCGCCATTCGAGCGTGCGGAAAGGGTGACCTGTCTCCCCCGACTCACAGCCTCACAGGATACTCCCCTAGCATCAATGACTTCTACAAATTCGGTCGTACGTCCAAATACACCGGACCTATGGAAAGAGCCAAGATTAATATAGGTTTTCTTGCAGCATCCAATGAAGGTGGAGGAGGCCACTCACGAATCACGCACGACAGCTTTAATAGGAACAAAACACAGGCTTACCCTCAGTCAACGAACTCAGATTGCCGAGGACTGCGACGCACCTATAGTAGGTCCTCTTAGTGCGATGTCGCTATTTATAAATGAAACCATGCTAGACTCTTGTGGCGCAGCAATATCCTGCAGAGATGTGGCTCCGGGAGATGCGAGCATGATTGTGTATGGTGGGACTCCGCCTGAGATGGACATTTGCCAGGAATCGCAAGGCTCGACACGGGTGACATTTGTTGTAATCGTCGGAGCAACTGCAAATACGGGAAGCGCGGGAAGACAGTCTGAGGATCCTGCTGCAAAAATATCTCAGTGTGTTTCTGTGGACTTGGAGGAGAAAAGGCCTACATGCAACCATGAAGACTGCGGGGAGCACCCCACCTGAATTTCCAAAGGAGTCAACGAGAGCGAGGAGTAGCTGAGATCCTGTGAAAAGCTGCTCTGTGATTTATTCCAACATGGGACCGGTTGCACGAACCTGGTGGGTGTTTCACCTGCCACAGACCATCTTCGTGAATTTGAGTAGCAGTCAGTGCTCCACCAGCTTCAAAGGCAAGAAGGGTGTATGGAGAACGTCCAATATTGTAATGATTTCCAGACGATGAAGAAAGCGAGATGTGCAGACCATCGCAGACGGTCAGACTGCGTACTCGCTCAAATTCCTGACCGAAGTGATAAAAAACTGACATACTAGAAAGAACAACCACGACTTACGTGATTGGTTAGATCCCAGGAGAAACTTCGGCTATCCTCCGCAAGACCTAGAAGTGCATAAAAGAAAACACATATAGCTAGGCCTTGAGGAAGCAGCAAGACCATGACTTTTAGGAGATAACAAGCTCCAGGGACCAGCCTGAGAGGGCTCCAGCTCCGCTCAAGGGTACTAATCAAGAGACGCCCGCGTCTTCTAATTAGAACTTTGGTAAGGAAAGGAAAAGAAACAGGAACATTTTACCGAGAAGTTTCATAAGTATCTCGGTAATTGCCACGCGATAAATACCTGATCACCGAGACGTTCCGAAAAACTGATGCCATGCACCGACCAATTGTGGCTGGAGCCTTGGAGCAATGCCGTTGTAGCGCCCAGCACAGGTGTCTTGACAAGTGACCTCGCGCAAAATTCACCGCCCCTCTGATCGGCTGAGGTGGTTGTAGGTAATAATCGAGCGATTCTCATTGGCGTAGACTGCGTAAGTAGATCATTAAGGCAGTATAACTCCGAATCAAATGAGCTCACGACTTGTCTTGAACGTTGGCAGTTCCTGTTAGGATGCGAGCAATTCTTAGAACTTCGGAACACCCGGTTCGATTCGAATAGAGCAGTGGTAACTCGCAATTACTGAGCGTCATGCACCTTGCACAGCCCGGTGGGCGGTACACTGTGACAATCCCGAGCATATGGACCAAATGCACCGCAGATAGCTTCATATGCGAGGAAAGATAGCCACTCAGGCTGATGTTGCGATCCACTGCTGCAGGCAGCACATAGTACAACCACGTGACTGATTCGTACTTCTATAGGTCTCGTGATATCTCAAGAGGCGAGCGAGCAGGGCGGAGGGTGAGCTGAGCGCTCATACCTAGTACGACGTGCGTGATGTCGTTCCTGGTACCTCCATGACATGTGCATCATTTATGAGTGCCAACCTGAAGCACTGATTCTTATAATATCCCGCTGTCCATACGGTACAGTTACATGTACAGTTCCGTCCTATGACTTTCGAATTTGCCTTTGCGGTTCAAACTTCAGTCAGGCCCTCGCGACAGGCCTGATCTATAAATGGCGCGTAGATGATTAAATATATCTCATTTCATTCTGAACTTTAAGCTATACACAGAATCGTCCCGTGAGTCACGGCAACACTAGCTACCATGGCACTGACCGGCGCAGTTGACTACATGGTTCAGAAGCATCGTCTGTAGAAAGTTGAGTGGCTACCAGTACTAGTAACATGATTGAATATTTAGAACAAGGTGTCGCAAGGGCTCAAATGGATTCTCCGAGTCATTCGTATCCACCGTGTACACGTATTGGTTGGCATGAGAGTATCAGATCTGCCAGTGATTTTTTCTGGGACACCGTTTGAACGGGACTTGCTTGTCTCCGACCTATCAAGTGGTAAATGAGTCACCGTGATTGCAAGGTATCATACATGTAGTGATTCAAAATACTTACTTCGCTGCATCTCCATGGTACAGCTTAGAGTTGAGTGATCACAACGTTCTCAGCGGTGGAAGTGATATTTGCAGACTGCTCTTCCATTGTGATGAAGTCAACCTTTCCGTCTTGAATCACAATGGCGTAGCGCTAAAGAAAATTAACCTTAGATTCAGGTGCTTAAAAGGCCAAAAGTATCCAAGAGGAGTCCCACGCTAGAGGTAAACCCTGAAGCGGACGACTGAGCCACATCATAATGTGATGAAAAAAGATGCATCAAACTCCTAGCTACCTGCGCCTTGTGGAGCAAGTTTTTCTTTCCAAGCTCTGCGAATAGGACGGCTGAGTATATGCGCTAGGACATGCCCGTATGTGCTCAATGATTTTACTGCAAAGACGTCATTCGCAGCAACAATGCATCGGTCCCTCTGACTCTGACGCCCTTGGCTTCGAACTCGTTGTAGTCTGATATACTGTAGGACCTTAGAGCTGCACGGCAGCGTGAACGTCCCAGGGGCATCAAGCTGTTAGTACAATAACATGAGCGCCTGGCACAAAGTTAACGTGGAGTCATGTACAATGACATTCTTTCCAGAGAGATCGAGCGGAATGGAATGTTCAGGATCTTCTTCTTTGATGGGCTTCTGAGGGATTGGCTTACTGCCCCGATCAGGGCAGTGGCAGAGTGCGCAGCCTGTACAACGTTTGTGAGAACGGAAGCCATGATGATCGGTACAGATGAGATAGATGAAGGAAAGCTAAGGAGACGTTGGGATACTAGAAGTTAATGCGATGGTATATACTCCGGCTAGCAGCTAGCTTGTCCGCTAATTTCCTAAGTAGTTCAAGGGTCTTCCGTTCAAATCTAAAACCAAGGTGATTCTTTCTTGTTAGAGACTCGGTCACGTGAGTACAAGCAATTTTGATTGGAATTTCACGCTAGTGTTGATTGATGACTTGCGAGACAAGTGAGCAAGCCAACAAGCTTTCAGCATGCTTTAAATGACTTACTCAGAGCTTCGCATTCTACGACTCTGATTGTCATAAAACGTGACTGAGTCCCTCGAGCGGACTCCGCTTGCCCTAACTAAATATGAGGGGCGTAGGTGGCAGGTTGCGGCGTATAATGATCGCGGGATCCACGCGTACGGGTAAGAACGCGACCATGTCCTAGCACCCAGCTCTAAAGCGCATACATTACTGCGTGCATCCATCGTTGCTATGCAGATCATGACAACGTATTTACTTACACCCTTTGGATCAGAGAGCTCAGTGGGATTTGATTAGATGTTAACACTGCGCACTGGTCATAGCAATCATATTTACCAGGTCAGGGAGACCAAAATGTGATGCTGCTTGAGGGCCAATGTGGAATTGCGGCGGAAAATGATAGAGGTATATAAAGGCAGATGCCGGCACACGAAACTATACTTTGTACCGACGACCTGTTTTCGTAAAGAAGGTTTGAAGGATGTACACCTGAAGGCTAAACAACAGTCAGCTGTGGTCGAATTACGCCTGGATTGGACTAACACAGCCATGCCCACAATGCCCAAACTCTCCAGAACCATATACCAGAACAGGCGACTACATTGCTTGTGAGTTCACCTAGTCATATACGTGAGAATATCCACAAACTTTTGTGTCGACCTGACCAAGGAGAACCCTCTGTTCTCTCGTGTATGGAAACTTGAAGAACGAGGTCAGTGTGCATGATGATAACTCGAGACAATAGTTAAACGTACTATTTTTGAGTACGTTTGATGTTCAAAAGCAGTGAGTTCAACCGGAATGTGCTCTCCTCCAGTGCACTGGTGTGATCCGCCACCTGTCCTGGCTTGGCAGGTGCTTCCCTGCGAGGCTCGCTCTCCACCATGATGTCGAAGTCAACCAGCTTCACCGTGAGAGTTGACATGTCATTCTCGAAGCAGAACGAGTACTCTCCAACGGTGTTGGCAGTCAAAACGTAGTCGCCTTGCCTTTCGCTTTTACCGTCAAGTATGACCTTCTCATTGGGATCCTTAACGTCGAAGTCTATGTCGAACGATCCTCCAGATTGAACCTAGTTCGTGGGACAATAAGTATATGAGCTGGGACAATGCTGCATGACATACTGCGAAGTAAAACTTCAAGCGGGACGTCAGTCTAGCTCGACAAACATAACCATTCGTGCTCACCCCAATTTTTTCCCCTGCTTTGTCTGCATCAACATAGAAACATAAACGCTCATTTGCTGCAATGGCAGTAGTCAACGCCGAGCTTCTTGCTGAGGGAAGAAGTGATAGGAAGAGAAAACAGTTATACAGAAGAAGTAAGAGAATCATTGTTGGAAAGCATGTAAGTATCAGTTGCGTGCTTAGGGTGGCGACCTTGCCGGTGTGCCGGCATTGAATTATAGACTCCGCGAACTCCGAGCCGTTGTAGGTATTAGAGCCTAAATTGCTCAGGGTGCTTTGACTTGGTTTTAACTTCCACTGAGATTCATATATCGCTTTGTCTTTCCCATCTATAGATCCAGAAACCAAGCTGTTGTAACCTGTCCGCCCGGTGCGTACCATCATAATGCGTTAATTTGTCCTATTCAGTGGTTTTGTCATTGCAAATGAATTCACTGACAAATATTCATACTTACTTGGATTTGACTTGGATCTTATTTCAGAAATGTTATGCGAAGTCCATGGATCTCATTCCTCCGATTGCCTCGAGTTGCCCTCTTGTAATCCTCCTACAAGTCCAGCACGATTCCAGTTCCAGTGCGACAAATGCACATACGCTATGACCTTATGCTCCGATGCTCCCCCCGTATCCACCGCGATGCGACACTCCACCTTGGATTCTATCACTCCTAGTTCAGGACAAGATATTTTTCAATTTCCTCAAGTTGAAAATGTCTTTCGATCCATGTCAATGCCATCTACTCCTTTACGCCGGTATGGCATGTCAGCTTCTTCGCCAGCCTTTCAGCAACTGTCTCGTGTGTATTCTACACCTTACACCGAATCCTGGATAGAACAAGAGTTGTCCTCTTCGCCGAGTCCCCTTCCGAAGATTCCTCCTCTAGCTGGCTGCGGCCTGTCGCCGTCAACTCTCAATGCTGAAGGAACGCCATTTGATCGACATTTTAACTTATCGCAATCGTGGCACAGCTCCGATCCAGATATGTCTCCCATAGCTAGAAGGATGTCTGACGATAATACCACTACGTCTTCACATGAAAGCGGACAGCCATCTAATCAGTCTTCTGGAGGATCTGGTGTTCCAACTCCGTGGTCGCTGATGGAGAAACTTCCTTCTTTACATTCCTTCGGCCATCCTACCCTTTCTCTAGGTTTTACTTCGAGTCCAGTCATGCATGTTAGCGAACTGTCCTGGTCTCCAGTGTCTTCTCTCTCTGCGCTCACCCCTCTCTCGTCTCCTGAGCGCCCTCTTAGCAATAATATTTCTGGTGGTTTGTCTTGCGCTTCTTCACTATGCTTGCCCATTTTTGGACAGAACTCGACTACTGTGCCACATTCAAAAGGCAACCACGGGCTATATTCTACTTCTCGACGCTCGCTCCGTACTACTAGTCGTGCGGTTCTCATGCGGAGTCCCAAGCACCCTCTTCCGGACGATCATGATGAGAAACAGCCTTCATATCAGACAAAACGCGCACGTACCTCTGGCGGCCCCACTGCTGTAGACCTTACCTCTCAGACTCGGGAGCTCGATTATCTCGGCATACCGTCACAGCGTCGCCTTCCCTCGGAGGTTTCTCGTCACCCCGAATTTCCTTTATTCTATCGGCGTTATCCTATAAGCTCGTTTCTGCAACTTGATGCTGAAGAGTAAGTTATTTCTTGCTTGCTACCTGGTGCTCACCATGCGCAGAGCTTCGCTTTTCAATCGCTCGAAACACCCTGGCGGTATCTGTAACCCTCCACGGGATCCACGAGATCTGTATACTCCGCGCTTCGTCAAAGGTAAAGGTAGGTCCAAGATAGGACTGTGTCCAATCTGTATCGAAAGCCCCTTGCGCGGTGGACGGGGACAGAAATTATGGTTATCAACAAAATTCTCTGCGTTTAAGTGGTCACTTACTTTTCCCTCACAGTATATACGTTTATGCTAATATTTCTGTGCAGAGAATTTCAGTCTTTTGATGATTTCATTTAACGGGTTTTTTCAGCTATCATATGCAGTTTGCGCACGGTAAGGGACATTTGAATGACCACTCAGCCATTGATTTTTTCCTCGCATCTCAAGGAGTGTCAGCGACAACTGGACGTCCGTTCTCACCTCCACTGTCATACAGGACAAGTAATCGCCGCCACGCGCTCAAACTGGAGCGATCGGAGATTCTTGAAGGAAGGTGTCATAAATGCAAGAAGTGGATCCCCGTCGAAAGTATCAAAGATTGCGAGGTGAAGGTATGAAATCAGTACGATCTCTTGTGACATTTCCGATGATCGCCATTAGGTTAAGGAACTGTTTTGGTAGGGCACATGCGAGGCATGGTGAACGATGGACTCACTTCTGCTTCTAGGTGGAAACATGCTGCGACCTGCCACCAAGGATCTCAGGTTCCAGGGGACGACGACTTCTATGAACAAGACGATGTGCTCCGCTGCTTAGAAGAACTCGGACTTTAAAATTATCACCATTCTCTTCTTGTTCTGGAATATGGAGCACGCTGGACTTTCAACTGTATGTATATCGCGATTGCTATGTGGACATCATCGTACACACGTGCTGTATTTTGTTATGGCTTGTAGTTACAGTATTGTTGCTGATAAGCTAATCTGCATGCATTTTTTGGTCATTACTACTGCGCGATGTCACCGATGTGTGAAAACATCTTTTATCTTGGCGGAGCCGTGAGTGATTGATATTCATTCCATCGTTCTATGGTCTTGGTTTTCGACACATACCCTCACCAGATATTCTTCTGTAACAGTTTCATCGATACATCTCTCCAGTCGTTTGTCTTTAGCTTGAGCCATGGATTTATGTAGCTGGACTCATGCTGGCGTAGGAGAACCCCGAAACTGACTTCTAAGCCCACCATTATTAATAATATCTCGCCAATCGATCATTCTACTATCAACCATCTTTTCTATCCTACGCACTGGTTTGACTGTGAGAGTTTGGAAAGCCTATACGGCGTCCAGCGACGCGTTTCGACAGGACAATGTGCTACGGTACGCCTATTGTTTCTTTGTTCCCCGACTCTTGAAATTGTCTGCTTTTATGGGATGTTTGCTGTTTGTCCCTACTGAATCTTTTGTTTGCTATGGCCAGCGTTGAATTTCTCTTACTTATAGCTGCAAGTCTTGATATTGACCTCTATACCTAAGACAGTTGCGTTCCAAGCACTCGACGTAAGATTAACTCGTACTTACATACTATCATTGCATCATTGCCAATACTATGTAGAGAATCTGCTTGCTACAGATCCGCGCGGCCTTTGTATACAGCCTTGAGTAGCTGGCTAAGTGTACACCTTCGTGATGAAGCTCAACGACAAGAGAGGCAGCGCCAAGAAGAAATGCGTCGCAATAAAGCTCAAGCGGATATCGTTGCTTTTTTCCAGCTCTACGACGCAAAGTGACAAGAGCTCAAACTAAGCAAGAAGTTAACTTCAGTACCAGTCATGGTATGAGCGGACAATTTGACACCTACCAACGTCCAGTCTGTTTCCCTCCCTGGTTTCATTGATGTCACTCAGGGAGCAGCATCCTTTTTTGCGATGTACCGCAAATCGTACTTTTGACGGCTCCTCACCTTGCCTCCACCGATTATCATTATGCCAAACTAAGCTGGTCGTCCGATCAAAGGCTAAATTCCTTTCAGTGCATGTGCTGGAGATGTCATGGATTCTCAGCTTTCATCTCCAATTAGTCTCGCTATCTTCCAAGACCGAGATAAAAGCGTCGCTTGAGGCCGCGCTCACACAACGCACGTTTTTGGACACTCAAGGACAGAATGAGACATATTCAATGCCGTACCGCCTTCTGGTGTAGGTTTGCTTCGCCAAACCTTTCTCGGCAATCAATAGTGCTAGACTTCGAAGCTCTCTATGCGCATCATGCTCGCTAGCATTTGCACAGCGAAGCATACAACGAATATGAGCGTGGATAATTCAGTCCAAAGCGCAAATGAGCTCTTATTGGCATCTGCAAGGCGAATAAAGCGACCTGGGAAATGCCACTGTACGTAAGGCGTCGACATTCATCCAAACGGAAGTTGATGAGCGACAGTCACAATAGTCACCAGGTGTCGAGGGCCAGATGGATTTCCATATCGATATAGCGGACTGCAAGACGGCAGGCAAGGCGAACCTTGCATTCATGATTCCAGAATCTTCAAATAGTTCTACGAAGCGCGTCCTTGATGGCATCGAAGAAGATGATTGGTCTCGGATAGTCGGTGACTTCGCCCTGTGGTTGACGTCGTGAATCCACCTCAAGATCTTCCATCCGGCGATCATCACCTCCCATGTCGAGATGTGTGCGAGGCAGGTCCTATTCATGACGGCGAGGCTGCAATTATAGATGAGGCCAACGAATCTTCAGAAGTCATCCGGGATCCTGGGCCCATGAAGATCACTGTGAACCTGATGCGCGAGATTTTCAGTGATGGAGAAGATGACAGGGACAGTGTTTTCGATTTTGCGACCCAGAAGGATATGATAGATTTTCATTGTATTGATAACTTACATAGTGAGAAACAATGAGCAATTACTTCCATGTCGAGAAGTCACTGGGCAAGAAGTGGATTTGGAAATTTTTCAACTTTACATAAGACGCGAGAACACAACAACGACCATTCACGCGTTCGCACACGTGACTCTTAACTTTGTTTTGAACTGTTGGTTTGTATATCCTCCAATCGTAGCCAAGGACTTTGCATCCTGCAGTAATCTACAATCTTCAAGCGGGTCTCGCAATTCTTTAGTGACCGTTAAAACCCTTATTTGGGTTTGGTGCTGATGGTGGATACCGTACTCTATTGACACATCAGGCTTTGAGGAACTGTCATGTCCAAATTGACCTCCGAAGTTGAAGTCCTTCATGTAGAAGTTCACCGTCGAATGATCGAGAATGGAGAGTGGGATCGGTGGGTGTTTATTCAATATCTCTCATAGCTACTGAAAAAAAAAATCACAACCTAGAATATTGCATCTCCTGTCCTCTAAGCTCTCTGAAAGCGGATGGGCAGATGACCTTCTGCACCGTGCCAAAGGTATGTATGCCTATC
This sequence comes from Suillus tomentosus, assembly GCA_016647685.1. Classification (NCBI taxonomy): domain Eukaryota; kingdom Fungi; phylum Basidiomycota; class Agaricomycetes; order Boletales; family Suillaceae; genus Suillus; species Suillus tomentosus. Next base: position 48,374 of record JABBWJ010000016.1, read on the forward strand.
CTGCTGTTGCTTGATGCCTAATCCCCACATCCAATAGAAAACAGTCGAAGTATGGACCCGCTTTCCCTTCAGACGATCCTGCAGGAATTGTTATCGCATGCGCAAAGTACTAATTTCCACTCGATCATCTACCAGTGTCACTGACCACTTCCATCATCCCCTAGCAAGCGTGCCTCTCTCCGTGAAACGGGAAATAACAACTCTTATCAAGCAATTCGTGAGGGAGCAATTCGAGAAGTAGCCAATACACCTTGCATGACTCTCTCTACTTATCTCGTGCGAAACCGTTCATGTAATTCTGTTCGCAATCATAAGTTAAACGGAATGACTTTGGGCCACGCTATTCAAAGGATACGTGCCCCAGCATTTTCCTGCGGTAACCGTGGATTTCTCCTGCCAGAGGCACCGCCCGTTATCGATTTGATATAATGATGTTATGCCTTCTAGCGTCTCAGATCTCAGCATCGCAATTGAGTGCCATACCCGTGTATGCTAACAGATAGCTCCTCAATAATAATGTCACTTTCTGGAACACTTGCTCAGGAGCAATACATGCGATCAGTATACTGGTTGAGTTACATCATACATGCAGTGCCAGCAAATGTTTTTGTTGATTCTTTTGATAGGCTCGCAGCTCCCCCGGGCCCACCTGCAGGTTTTTTATGACCAGCTGGATCGATAGGCATATTCCTGCCCGATCTTGAGTTGTCATCATTAGACTTGTAACGAGTTGGGTCATCGTCTATAAAACCTAACTCCCATAAACCCCTATCCCTCCATTTGACGGTATATTGCGGGGTCCTTCTCCTTTTCGACGATCACGGTGCCAAATCACCGTAGTACCCCCAGTACGTCCTGTATTCAAGGATACGCATGTAGAATATGTTGAGTACGCTTGCAGGGAAGCAGTATCGTATGTCGAGAGAACGGCCCGAAGTTCATGCATCACCGCGAGATTAATACTCGCTTCCGCCAAACGGACGATGATTCTTGTGTTTGAGTGAGTCGAAGGACTAACAGATATATTTTTAGAGCAGTGGAGTCCCACTGCTCAGATGTCATGCTAGAGTTCACTAGCCGCCTCTGTAGAGTCGGGGGGGATTTAAAGGAATCCAGGGTGCTAACGTCTAGAAATTACACACCAAACATAAAACGGCTTGTTGGTTCAAAACACTGACAGTGACAGACCCAGGAACTGCAGGCACTAGCACTAGTAATAGTGCAGGAGTCGAGCATCTGCTGCTTGATCTCAGGTTGTGGACATGATAGCGAGTTCGAGAAATTTGGGGTCGTTCTCTTAATGTAGCTGGCTGGTGGTAGAGATTGCCTTCAGGACGTAGCAGGACTCGGAAAGCGATTACGTGGATGCGGTCAAGATGTCTTTAAAATGACATGAACATTTGGGACTTGATTTAGGTTTCGGAATTAGAAAGTGCGTGCGGTAGTGCTCCAAGTCGTGGTGGCACCTGGGAGATTTAAGGACGTCGAAGAAGGGCATGTTCCATGATCTTTGAAACGTGCTGTATTGCGAATTGTCATAAAAATAAATGTACATGGGGGGGGGCAACTACCATTAAGACAATTTCAGGCACGCAGAAGGAATGAAATATTTCAAACCAAATGACAGAGGCGTTCTAAACACAACGCTTAGAAGGTGGCTAGCATGATGGTAAGTTAGGCAGGCTTTGAAAGTGACGGGACTGAGTAAGTGGTGTTAGTGAGGTGGAGACTAAAATTTGCAAGTTGAAAGTGTGGTTATAGGATGATGTTCTCCCACCGGAATGTAGCCCAGACTTGTGGCCTGCACCAATGCGCACTTAGTTGGGAGGAGTGGAAATCTATTAGGGAAATGCAAGGGAAGATTATGGAGTCAACCGGGAAGGAAAACGTTTTGTAAATGACTCGAGAGATTTTTGGAACAGTGGAGTCCCACCACTCGGATGTACGTCATGCTGGAGTTCACTGGCCGATCGAGGAAAAAGCAGGGTATCGAACGGAGAGTGCTGTCACGGTAGTGGGGAAAGTTAAGGCTGTAGTACAGCCTTACTACAATCTGCAGGAGCGGGAGTGTGGAGTCAGGCTCTTAATTATTTAGCCGGCCTTCTTTCTTCTGACGATTAAAATGGCGTCACTATAGTACCACGCATCAGCAAAAGAAGGCGCACGTACTAGTAGTGCATTCTCACATAGAAAGAAGGCGGTGATTAAGTGACTGCCGTGTATTCATGCAGGGTCATATAATGTCTCAGAGTAGTGCCTCCACGTAGGTACTCTGCAGATTTTAGTCTGAAGAGGAAGAGTATTGGAACACAGAGCGTGACGCGTCGCGACGCGGTCTCGTGATTTCCAATTCAGGAAGGACTGTGGAGGTCATTGCCGAAATGCCGACTGACATAAGCATCCACAAACTGAACCTTTGAACTGAATACGCCACTTCCGGGTCTCAGCCCACATTCGTATTTATAGGGTAACTTGAGGACAACTATCATCTTGAGGTGCCATCTATCTTACTCATCGTTCTTCACGTCGCTGAGCCTAGCATCTATCTTGCAGGAAGTCATCATGGATTTCACGTTAGGTGGAAAGTACAGACTTGAAGAGGAAATCGCCATTGGAGGATGCGGTAACTCTCGCTCTATCTGCTCATCTACCGATGGTCCCCCTGATTCCATATCATGTTCAAACAGGTACAGTGTTCCTTGGAGTTCATACAGTCGCAGGGAAAGAAGTTGCAATTAAATTAGAACCAGCCATAGCACGCAACAGTCCCCTCAAGCAGGAGTCCAAGGTCTACAAGACCCTCATGGGTGGTCCTGGGGTGCCATGGATCATGTGGTCAGGAAAGCACGGCGATTACAATGTCATGGTGATCGATTTGTTGGGTCCATCCCTCGAAGACCTCTTCAAGATGTGCAGTCGTCACTTCACAATGAAAACCGTACTCCAGCTTGCGGATCAATTAGTGAGTCTTCTTACCTGCGGTATTCCCTCAGGCAAGGTGTATGCCCTATCCACCGTTGCGCGTCCTGCATCTACACGTTGTGGCCCAGAGCATCTTCTATGACCCCAAGCTGTGTTGGACTTTCCTTTTTCTGCCTTCTTCCCTCAGCATTTCTGACGCCTTCCCAACAACCCAGCTATCGCGCCTAGAGTTTATCCACTCGCGCGATTTTGTCCACCGTGATGTTAAACCAGCCAACTTCGTAATGGGGACCGACCGTGCAGAACATCTGGTCAATGTGATCGATTTTGGGCTCGCCAAAAAATTTCGAGACCCAAAGACAAGCGCCCATATTCCATATCGACAGGACAATCATCATGGCGTGGGTACATCCCTCTTTGCATCTATCAACGCGCATCTCGGCATCGGTGAGTTATAGTAGTCGGCTGTCCAAGTGGCCATATTAACCTAATGGTTTGGTAAAGAGTGCTCTCGGCGTGATGATTTAGAATCTCTTGCTTACATGCTGGTTTACTTTCTCCGGGGCACCTTGCCGTGGCGGAAAATTAAAGGCGCTACAGTTGCTGAGACGTGGGATGCTATACGAGACAAAAAGCTCGAGGCTGCATCGGTTCTCACTGTGGGTCTTCCTGTGGAGTTCGAAATTTTTTTCAACTATGCAAGAGGTCTTGAGTTTGAAGACCTCCCAGACTACGTGGGACTCCGAGATTTGTTCAAGGGGCTGGCAAAAACAATGAAAATAGAATATAATGAGGTTTACGATTGGACCCTACCCTCGAGGCGGACGACGAAGAGATCCTGTGAAGCGTGTAATGCGCGACGATGACGGGAAACAAGGAGGGGGAGGTTCTATCCTAGCCGTGAGTACATTCTTGCTTTATGAAACCCGAGTGGTCAATCAACATGTTCATTTGTTTGTTGATCAGACCTTCGAGCAGAACACGTGCCGGCTCAAGAATTAGCATGACGAAACCCTTCGATCACATGCAGCCGCTGTTACGTTGTCCTCGTTTGTGAGGCACTTATTATCACGCCGGCCAAATACTGGCCAGGTTTTTCTAAGTGGCCGACAGCGACTGTTCAGCGAGCTTAGGTTGGTTTCAATACGACCTAGCCGTTATCAGGATGTCCTGTGCTGAACAATTTTCTCGTAGAATCTTTTATGCTGATGTTACGCACGTTCATCTCTGCTTCAAGTCAGAAGCACAGTGGGAGGCTGCAATGCTTTTGCAGCGTGGAGTTGCATGGGTGATTCAGAGATGGGGTTTTGTTCTTGAAGTCCTCTTTATTTCTTACGTTATTTGGTTTCTATGGGTGTCTCTTTGCTGCTTGCTGTCGTTCATGCGATGCCATACTGTTGGATTACCCTACCATTCGCTACTTTGATTACTTGTGTCGAAAAATGTGCAAATTCTAAGGATTAGGCACCTATAGGGCCAGGAACATCTTACATAAACATCTGACCTTTCAAACCAACAAACCTTGAACATACGAAAGTCCTGCGCAGCGAATGTCTTTGTCGTTCACAGTCAGCGAGCGCATCTTATGCTATCATGGGCCCCTCGTCTACGAGGCTAAGATACTAAAAGCAGAGACGTGGGACGAAACCAACACTAAACTCTCCACAGTTGGTCCCCATTTCTTCGTGCACTATAAGGGGTGGAAGCAGACGTGCGTTGTCCTTTGTGTTTGAGTTTGACTTATTTTTTTACTCACTACTGGCTAGGTGGGATGAATGGGTGCCTATCACACGGCTGCTCAAGTTTAATGACACGAATGTGCAACTGCAGAAAGCACTGATGGCACAGGCCAGCGCAGCTGCATCTACCTCGGGGTCATCCTCAAAAGGGAAGGCCCATGGTGGAGGTATGATAAAGGACAGTAGCTCCTCGCGCGGTGGCGGGCTTGGGCGCAAGGATGGTAGAGGAACGAAGAGAGGGAGAGAGGAGGTGTGTTTGTTTTTGGACAATTCTCGTGGCGTGTTCTCTGCAGTGGTACTGATGACATTTTTATAAAAGGACGATAGCAGCAAGAAGCCGGAAATGAAACTCAATGTCCCAGAGGTGCTGAAAGTACTGCTTGTGGATGATTGGGAGGCGATTACAAAGAACAGTCAGGTAGGATCGTGTTGCTTTGGCGCCTTAGTTGGATATTGATAACCCGAAAGCTGGTATCTGTACCACGAAGTCCAACAGTTGTTGAGATCCTCCAGCAGTTCAAAGATTATGTGATAGGGCTCGGGAAAAACACAACGTCAGCTCCTCCATTGAGAATACTCAAGATCCTGCTAACTCAAGCGCCATTCTGTCTTCTAGCCTTCGCGAGCCTGAACTCGTCCTCCCAACAATAATTTCAGGGTTGCAAGTCTACTTTGATCGCTCGCTCGGCGCAAACCTTCTCTACCGCTTTGAACGTCCACAATATGCTGAGATGCGCAAGCAGTATGTCACGGGTCCCAAGGTGCAGGTTGGCCAGGAGAAAGATATGAGCGCCATATATGGAGCAGAACACTTACTTAGGATGCTTGGTGCGATCGTATTCACATGAAGTCTTAGCGTCCACTGATGAGTTGCTCGGCTTAGTGAGTCTACCACAGATGGTCTCCAGTTCTACGATGGACGCGGAGAGCGTCGGGCTAGTGAGGGATTATGTCAATGAGCTTCTAACGTATGTTGTTTCACCCTTCTGTTATACTTATCTGCTGATGTCTGGCGAAGGTTTATGATGAACGACCGCAGTCGGCTATTTTTGATAGAGTACCAAAGCTCAAGTCTGCAATATCAAAACATCTCTCGATCATAATTCATTAACGCTGTTCTTGTGTACATACCATTATTCGCGATCTTAATCGTCTACGTCCGTCTTCGATCAAAATTTATGCCAACTGTGAGGTCTGCTGGTCCAACTATATCAGTTCGATAAGCAGAGTACGAGGACTCGACGATATTGGCTAGCTAATCGTCTTTGGGAAAGAACATTGATTCATCGCCTCTTCCGCTTGACTACACTGCATCTCCGAGACCGGCCGACCATGTACGCAACCTTCTTATCTACTTCGTGCAGACACCACCAACCAGCTCATGCCATCTTTACCATGTTTATTGTTTCGTCGCTTGCTCCCCAGCCGATCGCTCGCATCATTGCCGTGCTTGGCGGGCTGCTATATCCTGTTAGCAGTTTGACGGTGCCTCTTCTTTGTTTCACCCTTATACCAAGTCTAGAGTCTTCGATGATAGCGGCACGTCCGTTACTAATTCGCCTCCTTCGTACGCGATTTTTATGCCTGCGTTATCAGCAAATTCCGTCTAATGCAAACGATCAGTATCTTCCTTTTCACAATCCGAGCAGAAACTTCGCGCCACGGTTCTATTTCACATCCGCGACATTAATATTGTCTCCTCGCAATTACGCCCCTTCTTCTGTCGCGCCCATTGCTAACTCTTGCGCTGCTTTCCCAACAGCAGAGTTCTCCAACCCTTGCAACAACCTGATATCAAGGAACACATAGCGCTGTATTGGGTAACCATCGAGAATCGAGATGCCTTTTGGGCGTTTGAAAAATGCTTTCTCAAATATGCGGTTGTTAACTTTTCCATCTTGCATCCTGCGCACATGCATGACCATGCATTGTTTTTGCAGTTGAATTTTGGAACCAAAGGATGTCGTCCCGAGAGAGCATCAATCAATTCATCATGCATCACACGAGGATATGTCCTCGAGACGCCTGCTGGACTATATGCGAGATGAGATTGAAGTGCAAGAAGGGGATGGACTGGCGACCACCACTTCGTTGCTTGTCTCGGCTTCAATATGTCCCCAAAGACGCCTGCGCATTAAAAAGCACTGGCGCACAATTTTGTTGCTAGAGGTATGCAATCCGTGTTTTTTTGACCTGTTCCTCACGCTGACACGATTTTTTTCGCTGAGAATAGCCTTCCGGTTCATGCTGATATGGTCCTTCTGATAGAAACCCACAGAGGGCCACCTGACTATGCGACTCCAGGTCCTCTACGCATAGACATAAATTCTTCATCGTGCAAGCTAGTAACTGATAAGTGGAGTTTATTATGTAGGTTTCTATTATTTCTGTGTGACTATTTTTTACAGCCTAGATGCACAGCTCGGGACGGTAAAAACCCCATAACGCCAGACCAAGTCAGTCAACTTATCCATTCGATCCAGACATCTGCTCAAGGTGTTCTATTCAAAATCATTTTTCTCTTTGCCTTTGAGCAGTGACTACTAATGACCGTAGTAACGACTGTCTGAAGTCATACTAGTACGTGTAAATGGGTAAAACAACAATGGGTGGTGCACATATATGCTGCGCATTGCTTGTTTGAGATCTGCACACCCTCCGACACGATTCAAATATTCACCGATGGCCACCTTTCACTTGCTCATTTCCTAACTTAGTAAGAGAGTTGCACCAAGCATATTCATCAACGTACACATACACAATGGAAGCAGACACAAGAAGACGTAGTACATATGTGGGAACACTTTCGACGACTCAACCTTGAACACCTCTGCAAGGTGGTACCTAGTGGCAACAACTAGCCGATTGGTTGGAGATTGGAAACCCGAGTAAATTCCCAATGCTGGTGACCAGCTCCTTTGACATGATTCTCGAGTTTCACCTTGTGGACCTTATGAGTGAATGGCTCTGAAAAAAGATTCACCCACTTACTGCACTGTGACTTGCGCTTGGAAGGGATAGCACCAGGTTCTTGTTCCCGAGCGTGTAGCAAATACTGTACAAGCGAGTGGTTGAATAAGCAAAATAGGCTGCTGAGCACTGCGTCGTATTCTCACGTAAAAGTATTGTCCGCGCGTGCAACAAGATCGACGATAAACGCCTGCCTGGTATAAACGACTGGTTCATCTGAATCCTGTCCACCTCCGTGTCAACCAAAAAGTAAATGAATGAATGGATGCTAATCCAGCTTACCTGTTTCACAGTCGCAAAGCATCCATTTCCATTGTTGCCGTTGTTGTTGGACTGAATGCTGACAGTTTTGTTGACGGACCCTGGTTCGTTTTGTTTCTTGATCACCCACTAGCAGATGTGATGTGTGAGAAAACCGGTCGCAAGGTGGGGAACGCGTATAGATACCTGTTGAGCTACAGTGCCATTCTTGGCGTAGCCTTGAATCTGGTTGCCTTCAGCGGTGCTGTCGCTCGTCAGATCGAGCATGAGGTTTCTGCCAACGTTTCGGATATTATACACTCCATCAGAGGGGAAAGTCATCATTGTGTAAGATGTAGGTCGCTAGAAGAATGATTCGACAATGAGATGAGGAATTGACAAAGGAAAGGTCAGAAAACGCTAGGCTTTTATAGTGAGTATCTTGGGTTGTTTTCTGTCGAAACACAGACATGGTGGAGATAGGAACTACAAATCTGGGTAATGCAAATGAGCACGACAATACTAACTTGATCCATTGCGTACCATTCTTTCCCAATGCTAGTGGTAGTAGAAGGTCCCCGTTTGTTAGTCTGGATTCAATTGAATAAGAAAATAGGGCAGGGGCCGACGGAGATGAAAGATGACGATTATGGCGGCAGCACCGCGGATATTCTTGTATGACATCTTCGAGTCTCGACGGAAGCACTGCGTTAGCTCTCGACAAAGGTGAAATTGATGATCACTGTAGTGAGGTAAAATTTCGCGGCCATATTGATACATGGACGCGTGTATTCTAAGCACTGGGCGTTAAGCGCTAGCGCTAAGCCGTGGAAAGTGCGAGTTGTAGCCATGGCTCATATGCTGTCGTGAAAATGGAAAGCTTGAAAGCAGCACAACATGACGTAAGGACACTATTGATACCGAGCCTCCGGAAATAGCCGGTCATTCATGTTGACGACCGTCATCGTTCGAAGTATTTACGAATCACCGGCCGTGGTTAACGTCCTCGGTTAGGACCTGGGCTGGCAGTTTCCAGGCTTGCTTCAAATTTTTTGAGAAGTACTTTCTAGCTAGCTCTCGACTCTCCACCGTCACATTGCAACGGCACCCTCCGAGTCTGGCCACAGCACTCCGACTCAGCTAGCCTTGACCTGCTATAAATATTGTCACTATTCACCCTGGACTAGCCCTGCCCCAGGCTAACCAAAAGCAGTGACCGTACTGCTCCCCAAGCTATACACTCTCTTCTGTGTCTCCCGCGGCCGCCCTTGTCTGTACAATGTTCAGGTTGGTTGTCATAAGTCAACTAGTCAACCTGGACCTTAGTCTCGGACAAATTTCCGCTAAAAGGTTTTGATTCCTACTGAGAAATGGACACTGAGTCTGGCGCAGGCTGGTATCATAGCCTCAGTCCAGGGTCTAATATTGGGCGTAGCCCCTGTACTCGAACAATTGCATCATAGCAAAGCTAGGACTTGATTCAGGAGTAACGCCCGGAGGTCAATAGGGGCGACATATAATATGGTCTTCGATGCGGCTAGAGCCAACGAACCATCGCTGTTGCCGCACTCCATCATCACACCAAGTCCTTTCTAAATATGGCCCTCACACAGTTTCTCTACGACCCATTCACTGAATTTGATCGTCTTTTTGACGAAGCTTTTACCTCGCGCTTCCGGCCGGACTCCGACGAGTCTCGTCCCACAACAATCCGCCCTAAGTGCGTGCTGCATGTATGGGAACAATAATCTGCTCTCACATCTTTGAATACACAGGATGGACCTCGTTGAAACAAAAGACAATGTCGTGGCGAGGTTCGAACTCCCCGGCATGGATCAGGGGGACGTTAACGTTGAAGTTCGTAATGACCGCCTGACCATCTCGGGCGAGAAGAAAATCCAGACTGACGAGGGTCGGTTTGTGGTCCGCGAGCGCTCTTTCGGACGCTTTGCTCGAAACCTGCAGCTCCCTGAGGGAACCGAGGTACGATCACACGCAATGACGAACGAGCTCGTCGCTGATGTAGTATGCTTGTCAAATTCAAGCCTGGAAGTGTTCAGGCGCATATGGAGAAGGGTGTCCTGGAGGTCAGCTTCCCGAAAGCGCCTCCGGAGCAGGAGACCAAAACCATTCCTATTGAAGCTACGAAGCCCACTAAGTCGGCCCCTCCTATTGAACATAGCAAGAAATAAATCAAGTTTGGAGCAATCGAGTCTGGAAACTCTGTCATGTACTTTTAGCTTTCTCTACATCAATATTTGTATCTATCAGTAGCAGCTCAGATCTATGTTCATGTTGTACTTATGATAGCATCCAATGGCAATGATTAACCTGGCTTGGCATTTTTTTTCTCACGAGGACACCAAATCGTAAATCGATGAAGGAGACACTTGAGCTTTAACGTGGAGATGGAGCTAGGAACGAACTTTGCTGCAAAGCTCGAGCCATTCCTTCTCATCTCAAAGTCAGCCAAGGGTGCAGCAGCAGCGAAACTTATCCAGGACGCTACTTCAGCTCAAGGCGTGTTTGTCTTTGCCGAGCTCCTTGAGCTCCCCAATATTCAGGAGGTATGTCATATGCGGCATATCTAGTTACTGCTCTTTATCTGCATTCCGCGAAACAGCTGGTAAACAACGAGCAGCATGCTCCTTTCTTCTCCTTGCTGCAGGTATTCTCGTATCGGACATACAAGGATTACCTTGGTGTGTGGATCATCATCTCATATCATGATTCATGCTGACTGTCATACAGCAAATAAGGACTCGCTGCCTCAACTAAACCAAGCTCAGATAACCAAGCTCAAGCACCTGTCTATCGTATCGCTTGCCGCTACCAGACGCGTACGTCCAGGTCTACCATAACACTTGGTCACTAACACCACAACACTACCCTTACAGATTCTCCCGTACTCTCTCCTTTTACAAGAGCTGCAAATGCCCACGATCCGCGACCTCGAGGACCTCATAATTGATGCAATATATCTCGACATCCTCCGCGGGAAGCTCGACCAGAAGGAGCAGCAACTCGAGATTGAGTACACGATGGGACGAGACCTCGAGCCTGGAAAGGCAGAGGCAGTGCTTGCAGCCCTGAAGGCATGGTGTGTTTTGTTTCAGCTTTCATTTTACCTCCTTTTGTCTGGACTAATCATTGTCTTTTTCTAGGGCTTCGACAACCGCTTCAGTCCTTTCCGCGTTAGAGAATAAGCTTGCGCAGATCGCTTCTTACAGCACAGCAGTTGCAATGGATAATGAGGAGCACGATAGGGCATATAATGCTATTCTCAAAGATGTATCCAAGGACTCAAAAAAGCGAGGACCGTTGACGGCTAGTGGAAATCTCATGCGAGGTGGCATCGATTTAGCAGATGCAATGGATGTAGACGAAGAGCCAAGAATGAAAGGGCGGAAGTGAGTTCTATTTTTTTCGTTTTCGGCTTATCCCCACTCTTGCCTGCTACAATCTTTCCGTATCTTCAAGCCGTCCAAACTATTGTGTTTTGTACTGAATACTCACAAATTTATAACAGGGGCATGGCGGTCGATGCAATGATAAAGCAACAAAGAAAGCGCAACAGATTCTAGGTCTTGATATGTGCACGGTGCAGTCTATATCCCAACCGCATCATTCACGATTCACACTGTACTATTAAATCATACGTGCTGCACACTTACATTATCTGACTGACACGGCAGAGACTAAATGCATTGGGTATGGGCGTGCATGATTGGACGCAAATCTAATATGCATATATATATCATAGTACGACCACAGGTATTGTAAATGAGCTTTTTTTTGATTTCGCCCCCGTCGATACACCATACACATTCCCAGCGGTTGACCGGGTCCTGCTGCTCGCTTGCCATATCTCCAAGGAACCGAGTTACTATCACCCTGGTCCTGTATGTTCGTGCCCAAAATTCCAAAGCCATCTGATTTTGGACCACACAGTTGAATTCACTCGTGTACCAAGACATCGAGATGAGGTGTTCCCCATCAGTGGCCAGGACGGAATGACAGGGGTGTAGCAGGACAGCTCATCAAGGCTGCTGTCCATGGCCATACGAGCGATACCTCGGGGAGTGGAGGATGGGTGGACAGTGCGGGCCCGCTCGGCTAATATCACGAGTTTAAGTCCGTTCCTTGTGTACCACAATTTTGCATGCTGCCGTGTGCTGAATGGTAATGCGAATCAGGACGACAAAGTTGAGGGTCCCTTGAAATATAGACCTGAGAGCCACTACACCTTGGCTATGCATGGAAGGAATCGCCCACCTCTTTTACGTCCTCGGAGTGATTATGAGTTACATAAGTAAGGACGAATCACGATGGACCAACTTGCCAAGCACGTGTGAATATCTTACATCAGCAGCTGCATAAAAATTGCTGTCGGTTGGGTAACCATCATGGCTGTTTCTTGTCCCAAACTTCTTGGTTGATGGGCTGAGCTCACAGGTGAGATTTTATACCCTTTTTGCCAACTCTCTATTGTGATGATTGTATTGCTGTGCACCAGACCGAGTGTCCGCACGTTGGAGATAATTTCCCTGGCCCTCTATTTACGCTTGAGGGTCCTGATCTACCATTGTTTTGCATCTATGATCGTTGCGTTGATCATAACTGACGATACTTGTCTACAGGTATCCATAATACACTGTTGCTTCAAGAATTGAGATGTCCACGACTTCCGTATCATATTCTACTTCTCGTTGTACGGAGACCTATCTCAATAGCGTGCCCCACGATGTAATCTGATCATGCTGTGTTTATCCGCATGTTGATGGATTTCGCCCTTGTCAGTTGGTCGTATCCTGTGGTTGCATTAGTGGCCTGAACGTGGGTTGTGTGTGTCGATGGGAACGCACCGAATTTGCTCAGACTGACGCCACGTCCACTGTTTTTGATCCCTGTCCAGGCCAAAGCTGGGTCGAGCGAATCACATCTTGAAGCATGGGAATCAGTGTGATGTACCAGTAATCTGGATAAAGAATTCATACCTATTGAGGAAGATTGTTCCGGCTTGCACTTGGTCTGCGAGGGTGCTGAAGTCATCCAATGACTTGGTCCAGATGGAAGCGGTAAGACCGTATTCCGAGTCGTTCATGAGCTCAATTGCTTCTGCATCAGATGAGACCTGCTGAAGCTTATTGTCGTTCCTTAAAGACAACATTGATCAAATCACCTTCTGGATGCCAATGATGGGTCCGAATGTCTCTTCCTGCATCAAATCAGACACGATTTTGCATGATAGAGAAAGGATTGACCTTCATGACGTCCATCGCTGTTGGTCGGAACTCAGAACAGAACAGTATCAAAGGACACGGATATAACAAGCTCACTGTGATTCACATCGACTAAGACTTGAGGCGCAACAAATGCCGTGCCTCTGAAGATGCTGAATATCCATTTCTACCATACAAACGTTGACTCACGGTTCTGCCGTTGGATACAGGTTTTCGGGTATTAGTGCTTTTGCGCCCGTTTGCACTATGATATGATCAGCCAACGGCTGTACGATTTGTGGAACACTTGCCTGCACTAGAAACCTGCTGGTGGATCCTCTCTGCACTGGCAATGCTAATCACTGGACCGATGGTCGTTTGCTTGTTTGTAGGATCCCCCAGTATGAGTTTCTAGACTTACGTTCAAGCTACATCAGGATATTCTACAGGAGTCACGACTTGCCTTGGTTTCGTTGACATATTCATTCACAAAATTGTCATACACGGACTCGTGAACGTAGATCCGCTGTTCACCTGAGGTAAGTCATACTTCGGCGTTACAAGTAATGTTTCTTACCTCGACTGCACAGCAACTCTGCCCAGCGTTGTACATTGCGCCTACGTACATCGGTGAGAAAGCAGCACAGTTGTACGTTTTTGTGACTTACCATCAACTAGCTGTATTACTGCATCTTTCAGGTCTGCATCTGCACGAACATATGCCGGGTCCTTTCCTCCGAGCTAGACTTTGGCTTAGTGACTTAGTACTTGTGATAGTTAAATACGGCACCTCCAAACCAACGCCCTTGAATCCATCAGCAGCAACGGCTGCCGTTTCAATAGCCTTTCCTCCTGCCACGCTGCCTGTGAACACGACAAAATCGACTAGCTTATGCTGCACGACATATCGAGTAAGCGGCAGCGAGAGATGCACGACTTGTATGAGATCAGTAGGAAATCCAGCGTTATTCAAAGCTTCCTTGAATCGCACGGCGGTGAGAGGCGTTTGGGGAGAAGGCTTCAAGATGACAGCATTTCCGGCAATGAGCGCCGGAAGCACAGAATTGATCATGACAAGATACGGGTAGCTAGAACAGATGAGTCTTGAGCATCTTTAAGATTAAATATACTCACTTCCATGGAGCGATGACGAAAATGACACCAAGGGGAACGCGCTTGATTGAGCGACTAAAGCCAGGTTGGTTGTCTGAAAAGGTTGTGTCTGAGAGACACGATTCAGCAATGTCGACCATGTAGGTTGCGCGCTGTAAAAATCCTCTAAACTCCCCCCAACACTGATCAACAGGCCTATGTGGATCCCAAATCAGTACATTGGCGATATTTTATGCGTAAAGGTATGCACCTGCCCATCTGATTGCATAGCTCTTCAGCAAGGTTATGATGTCCGAGGGGACCGTGATCATATGTTGCTGGTACTTCTCGGTTTGCAAGAACAGAAAATTTCTCCTAGAGGACGCGTAATAATATTGTAGCTCTGCGAGTACCAATTTATCAAGAGCACACGGACAATGAATTTGCGACCTTTTGCGATACGTTCGCTCAGTGTAGTCTTGATCCACTCTTTCTGAGACTGTGCTGCAATTTCAAGAGTGCGGTCTAGATCACTAGAAACAGGATATGTTTCTACATGGTATGCCTGTCCATTGTGAGGTGAGATAGTTGTCTGAACATGGAGATCGAATGAGCTGGACATGGTAGCAGATGATCTTAGTTAGTACGTACTACGGATGCACGGCGCGTCTCTTGGTCAAATATCTTAATCTTTTGTCAAGATCATGTCTAAACCTGTGCTGCTTTTATGACCTGTCTTTTTGACTCCACTGATATGGGTCACGTGGGTATGAGGTCAGAGGCCTATAAGATGTAGCCTCGACTTTGGCATAACCCAATAACATGGCCAGCTCCATCTCGGCAGATGTCGTGGATTCCAAATCGCTCACCATCGCCATGCCTGATGATACCTTGAAGCGTGACGTCCAAAACCCAATCCTTTTCGAGTGTGCTTGGGAAGTTGCCAACAAAGTTGGAGGCATATACACAGTCATCAAGACCAAGGTCCCCGTGACCATGCAGACGTACGGTGATCGTTACACCCTCATTGGTCCCCTCATTTACAAGACAGCACCCATGGAGGTTGAAACGCAGGAGCCCACTGATCCTGCTTTAGTCGCAACACTCCAGTCGATGAGAGCACAGGGCGTGAAATGTCTTTATGGCCGATGGCTCATAGAGGGTGCTCCACGTGTCTTACTCTTTGATACGGGCAGCCAATACCATCGTCTTGACGAATGGAAGGCCGATCTTTGGAATCTTGCAGGCATTCCATCTCCCCCCAATGACCACGAGACAAACGAGACCATCGTTTTTGGTTATCTTGTAGCGTGGTTTCTCGGTGAGGTACGTAGTTCATTCACTCCAACTGATTCAATCCTTGCTTATCGATGCTCAGTATGTTGCACACAAAGCTCATACAGCTGTAGTCGCCCACTTCCACGAATGGCAGGCAGGACTCGCCATCCCCCTCGCCAGAAAACGTCACATCGATGTTACCACCGTTTTTACAACACACGCAACCTTGCTCGGCCGCTATCTCTGCGCTGGAAGTGTCGACTTTTACAATAACCTTTCCTACTTTGACGTTGACCACGAAGCTGGCAAGCGTGGGATATATCACCGCTACTGCATCGAACGTGCTGCTGCACACTGCGCGGATGTTTTCACGACTGTCAGCGGAATTACAGCATGGGAGAGTGAGCATCTTTTGAAGCGAAAACCGGATGGTGTCCTTCCAAATGGCTTGAACGTAGTCAAGTTTCAGGCAATGCACGAGTTCCAGAATCTGCATGCAACTTCCAAGGAGAAAATCAACGAGTTCATTCGTGGGCATTTCTATGGTCACTATGATTTCGATCTCGAAAATACTATTTATGTACGTCGTATTGCTCTTCTGTATTTCTTTAACTAATCACGTCCACTAGATGTTTACAGCTGGTCGATATGAGTACCGCAACAAGGGTGTCGATATGTTCATCGAGTCCCTTGCTCGTCTTAATCACCGTCTCCAGCAGAGTCAGAGCAAGACAACAGTCGTCGCGTTCATCATCATGCCTGCTGCTACCAATAGCTATACTGTCGAGGCCCTTAAGGGCCAGGCGGTCATGAAGCAGCTGCGCGATACCGTTACAGAGGTACAGGCCCGTGTTGGTGCACGACTGTTCGAACACGCCGCACGGTTCCACGGGGAGGGTCGCACAGAGGTCGCGCCAGAAGACCTCCTAAGCGCAGAGGACCAAGTTCTACTGAAACGTCGCATTTTCGCACTCAAGCGACACACCCTTCCCCCGATTGTTACACACAACATGGCAGACGACTCGAGCGACCCGATTCTCAATCAGCTACGTCGCGTACGTCTCTTCAATACACCGGGAGACCGCGTCAAGGTCATCTTTCATCCCGAATTTTTGAACTCAAACAACCCAATCCTGGGTCTCGATTACGAGGAATTCGTACGAGGTTGCCATCTGGGTGTATTTCCAAGTTACTATGAACCATGGGGATATACCCCCGCGGAGTGCACAGTGGTATGTTGGGTGTCCTTTGTATCGTGCGATCTGAGCTCATTCGAGTAGATGGGTATCCCTAGTGTAACAACAAACCTCTCCGGATTCGGGTGCTTTATGGAGGATTCGATCCATAATCCCTCTGACGAGGGTATCTACATCATCGACCGACGCACCACCTCCATCGATGAAAGCGTCAACGCGCTCACGAACTCGATGTTCGACTTTGTCAAGAAAACGCGACGCCAGCGGATCAACCAGCGAAACCGCGTCGAGCGACTCTCGCCACTTCTAGATTGGAAGAATATAGGCCTTGAGTACGAGAAGGCTCGGATGCTTGCGCTTCGGAGGGCGTACCCCGACGCATTCATTGGCCTCGATGAGGATAACGGGGAAGATGTAGAATGGGGCTTCGGAGAATTCCCAGTTTCTGTCCAAGCCAGTCCGAAGCTCAGAATTTCGGGACTCGCAACACCAGGCGATCTTGGAACACTTACTGAGGAGGTAGGCATCTTTTGTCGTGAAGCGAGTTGAGGTGTACCGATTGTGCTATAGATGCAACGCTTGGAAACCAGCGATTATAAGGGCCATTGGTCGCGTACAGGGGACGATGAAGAGGACGGATACCCTTTGTAGGTGTCGTTTTACCAACTGGTATTTTACTCATGTGTTCCTGTATCCAGCCCTCTTGTCATGAAAGTCCGCTCGCGCGCGTCATCCGTGATGTCTGGGGCAAGCACGCCCGGCGGTGGGGCATTCAAAAGCCTTAGCGAGTACGATCTTCAAAAGGCGGACGCTGCGCTCAGCCAGGTGAACGGAGTGTCCACCGTCTCTGCAATTGCATAGGTGACACATCTCTGGCTGAGTATACAACTCGAATCTAGGTTCTGTGATATCGAATGACTCAAGCTTGGTTACTGGCTTGGTGCTAGGATCCAGAAGCCTTCACGAATGCATGCATGCTCTAATTTTTTCTAAACACCCTCATTTTGATTTCCAGGAATCTGGTTACATGTTCAAGCCTGTTACCATCTTCATGTCATGATATATGTTCAGTTATCAAGATTAGCACTCGTATCTCCTTCTTATGTCTTTTGCTTCCAAATTGTACGCGTTTACCAAACATGTTTGCGTATCCATCCATTATAGACTCTTTTATGTACCCAAAAAAGTATTCCTTGATTGCGAACGGGCCACAGAATTCAAATATTGGATTTTCATCACTGCCAGGAACCCGGACAAGATATCGATAATAATCGAACAGAACGTTACTAAGGCCTTTATGTAATGGGAACATCGATCTCGTGAACTGCTCGGACGAGTTTTCGCTTGTTGACCATCATGGCACCCATTCCCTTGATACCGTTAACTATCGCCGTTCTGCTCAGCGTGCATGGATTGCGCTCGCGATCGCTTTCTTTCTCCGGTGCAGTGACCGCCTTCGTGGTTGGCTTCAGCATTCTTGCAGTGCCTGTGCGGACCATTGGGATCACTCTCATCGTGTTCTACTTGATCGGGTCCAGAGCCACTAAATGTAAGTGTCAACCCAATGAGCGATCCCACTGGCATGTCTTGTAACCACTAGTCAGACGGCAAGAAGCGGAAGGCTCAGCTTGAAGATGACTATCAAGACGCTGGGTACCGATCTGGCGCTCAAGTTCTCTGCAACTCATTTACCGCGCTACTTGCAAGTGGAATATGGTGTCTTGCCTTTTCCCCTGACATGTTGCCGTGGAGTCTAGTCAACTATTACATTCGCTCGGGCTCAGCATTGTTGGAGAGTGTGCCATATGTAGATGGTCAATGGTGCCCATTGGACGCTACGGTATCAAGTGGATGGAGTCGCGCGTTGATATTTGTGGTGCTTGGGTAAGCTCCACCCTATGCGTCTTGTTTCATTGGCTTATGAATACCTCACCACCAGTCACTTTGCCTGCTGCCTGGGGGATACTCTCGCGTCAGAACTCGGTATCCTCTCTTCCCGCCCGCCAATCCTTATCACAACGTTAAAAACTGTTCCACCCGGTACAAATGGTGGTGTCTCGGTCGGCGGGACACTTGCCAGCTTATTTGGCGGTTTGTCCATGGGTGTAACAATGTTCATTTCGATCATTGTAGAGAATGCACACTGCAGGAGCAGTTGGATAACTATTTTTCCGTCACTCGTATTTTGGGGTAGTGCAGCAGGTGTTGGCGGGAGCTTGGTAGGTTTCAACTTGCATCACATTTGTGCCTTATATTGATGCGACAACACTAGCTGGATTCGTTCCTGGGAGCGACTCTACAGCGCACGCGCTATTCGGTCGACAAGAAGATCATTCTTACTGACCACAAGGTGGAACCTGAACGTGGACGGAAAGACACTGTCAAAGTCATCAGTGGACTCAATTTATTGACAAACAATCAGGCAATCTAATATTATCCTCCCCTGTCTTGATGCTAACTGTCCCACAGGTCAACCTACTTTCGTCGATAGTGACTGCGCTCGTTGTCGCAAGATTTGCCTCGACGTCAGAGACATGATCATTTTCTGTGCTTCATCTGTAGAAACTTCCTAATCGCAGCTGTATACCTCCAAGAATGCTACCATGTAATAATTCTCTTGACAGAAATCGTAGGAGGTATTCGAGTCAGTTCAAGTTCTGTATGGAGTGGCATTGTCTCGAAGATGGACTGGTCACAGTTTGCGTTCTCAAACTCCTTTGCAGGTTCCTCACTTCGAGAACCACTTTGATATAGACGTTAAACCAGAAGACAACAGATCCGGCCGCGGCAAATTAAACGTGCGCGCACTGATTTGGAGCATTTGCTAACAAGGTTGATGACGAACGTTCAGAAGACGCGACTGCAGGTTCCGTTGAGCGTTCTATCTAAGAATTGACAAGGTGGGAAGTTAATGGCGATTAGGACGCATGACATGTGATAGCATGTTATTATTGTTCGAGCACATGGCCAAGACACTGCCAGCTATCATTTCAGCTGATTCACCAATGGAACTCAGTAATTCCAGAAGTACCGCGGACATGTAATGCAGTATAAAAACACACTCGGGTTGGAGTTGGAATTCATACAGACACTTTGTTGAATCCTACCTCTTCCTTCGCCATCTCTGTACCACTAGCAAGTACTTACTATAGATTGCCGCTATGCGTCCGCTCATCTTCCTTCTATTCATGTTCAATGTGCTTACGTCTCTGTCACTAGGTCTTATCATTCGCGACGACCCTGCCGCTGTCGGCGACTATGTCGCCAATTACATTGCCAAACGGTAGCATCCTCATCCATATTTCCTTGCCTGTAACTCATTCCTTTCAACTAGCATTAATGACTTTGCACCGACCGCTAGCAAACCTTTCGTGCTCGGTCTCCCAACTGGCTCATCTCCTATTCCAACTTACAAAGCCCTCATCAATAAAGTCAAGGAGGGCAGTTTATCGTGAGTGCTGAACCAGTATACTCGAAGCTGCGTTTATTCACTCATGACTCCAGGTTCAAGCACGTCATCACTTTCAACATGGACGAGTATGTCGGCATTCCTCGTGACCACCCAGAATCCTACCACACATTCATGTTCCGCGAGTTTTTCTCCCATAGTCCGTCTAGTCCAGTCACCCTCGCTGAAGTATCCTATACTAATTTCATAAACGCAGTCGATATCCCCCCCTCCCAAGTCAATTTACTGGATGGGAACGCCGAAGACTTGGTCGCGGAATGCAACGCATACGAATCCCGCATCAAGCAGTGTGGTGGTATCGAGCTCTTCCTGGGTGGTATCGGCGAGGATGGTCATATCGCATTCAACGAGCCTGGTATGTCTCGTTTCTTCACCTCCTGCTGTCCCTTTCCTCGTGGCTTCTCTACCGTATGATTGTTCTGTCTTCTTGACACGTTCATTGACTTGAATAATGCTCGTTCCTATCAAAGGCTCGTCCCTCGCGTCCCGGACCCGCATCAAGACACTCGCTTACGACACCATCCTCGCCAACGCCCGCTTCTTTAATAATAACGTTGCTGCTGTCCCTCGTATGGCCCTTACAGTTGGTGTTGCTACAGTACTTGAAGCAAGGGAAGTCGTGGTTGTAGTCACGGGTCAGAGGAAGAGCTTGGCTCTCAGCAAGGCTATCGGTGAGTCATGCTTTCAGGCTATATTCGGGCTCACTCATTGGTTATCAACTTTCCGCCGTCTACAGAGGATGGCGTAAATCACCTTGTGAGTAGGCTGTTTCTAGTACCACCTCGCAAGAATTTACCTTGACATGACTCCTGACGTAGTGGACTCTCTCGGCGCTGCAGCTCCACCCTTGGGCGTTGATTGTAGTCGATGAAGATGCGACAGCCGGTGCGTGGTGTTTTTCTGATAAAATACAACCTTTGGTTGACGTACGGATGCCGTCCTATCGTCCCTCACTTCATATCACCCTTTTTCATGCCCACGCATCGTCACCTCATCCTGAATGAAACAAAACCTACGGAACTACAACTCAGAATTACACGTCAAAACAGTCAAATATTTCAAGTCGATTGAACGCGTGCAAGACGAGGTAGAGCAGCGG
Source organism: Suillus tomentosus (assembly GCA_016647685.1). Classification (NCBI taxonomy): domain Eukaryota; kingdom Fungi; phylum Basidiomycota; class Agaricomycetes; order Boletales; family Suillaceae; genus Suillus; species Suillus tomentosus. The sequence goes on from JABBWJ010000016.1 coordinate 69,601, forward strand.
CAGGCGGAGCTGAAGGCGAGAGGTCGAACAGAGCATCAGGGGCAAGTTGGTAGTATGGAGTGATGTTGTCTGTCGACACTATGAGCTACATAATGATGATCAAGCAGAACAGACAAGTTTTCGGCAAGCCAGTTCAATAGGTCCTCATTCCTGAAGTTGACCATTTTCCCATCCTTCGCAACATCAGCAAACTAGTGAAACCTTGTACAGATTTGTACAAACAGCACAATCCCACAGCTAAGTGCCTTCTTTACAATCCTGTCACAAAGCCTTACAATCCATACACAAAGGCACAATATTGACAGACTGGACAGACTAGACAATGTAGACAAACAGGACAGTGTAGACAAACCAGACAGTGTGGACAAACAGGACATTGCAGGCAGACTAGATTATTGTAGACAGATCAAACATGCTGTGCAAATGACATTGTAATGGCTCATAAAATCTACTAAATGATGATATTGATATCCTCGCTGTCTGCTGCACTGTCCGAGTCATTGCGAAGTTCACCTATCATCCCCTCTTGGCCCATTCCCTCAGCATCTCTTCAAGCTCCACACAATTTTCGGGAACATCCATCAATTTGTCGATGAACTTTCGCAGTATGTTGAAGTCAGCCCTGCACGTATCAGTGGTAAGGTCAGGCACCTTGTCAGTACCACTGTCACAGAAGCCGGAGAGAACACCCTTCGCCTGTTAAGCATTGATCAGTGAGGAATATAAAAATTGATTAAGGCAAAGCCTACAACCGCGGCTACCAGAATAAGGCCATTGACAGGAATTTGGTGTTGAAATTTGTCAGTTAGCTTGAGCACTTTTTTACTGTTGCTGTAGTAAAAACTGAGGCAGGCTTCCTTGAGAACCTGTGACACAAAATTGGTATATTTTCCCTGTAAACATCAATAATGAATTGTCACACACCACGAGGTTGCCACTGACCTCAGAAGAGTCGGGGAGCCGAAGATATTCACCGGTCTTAAGGAGCTTAGCTGCTGCTGCACTGACACGCTCCTTGTGCATTGAGTTGCCCTTCAAAAATATGCCATATAATTGCTTCGCAATAGATATCACGATTTTTTTGAGTTCTGTACAAAAGGTGAACAGGTCATCACAGAGCTTTTGGCTCATCAGTGAAGTTCATATTCAAGCTCAGTACTTACTAGTCGTGACATTGGCACTTTATACTCCGGAAAATAACCTTTACAAGGACATCAAATTGGAGCGATGTCTGACGGTGCAGGGCAACTTACCTTTGTCAAGCTTCACCTTCTTTGTGTGGTATGTCCATAATACAGCACCCAAAACTTCTTGTGCCAGTACTACTGCATCCTGATGGACTGGAAGAGGATGCAATAAAACTGCCTGCAACCGCATTTCCAACTTTGCTGCCTGCAGGAAAGCTTGCTAAGATGCTGGATAGAAGCCGAGCTTTGAGGGGTCACCTTGTTGGTTGGCGCACCGTGCACTGTCTCCAGATTTGCTGCGTTGAACAGGTGAGGCACTATGAGAGTGAGATCGGCTTGAACTAGGAGTGGGAGAAGGTGTCCGATCTGGCTGAGCAGAATCCCTGGGCAGAGACTGTGACAAAGACCGTTTATGAGAGGAGGGCAGTTTGTGACTGGAAGAAACCATAGACTGAGTTGGAGAGCGCCGACGAGGAGACAGTTTGCGGAAGGAGGAAGAACAAGGTAAGCATTGAGGGGACTTTGAATGAGTAACAGAGAGGTGTGCAGGTGGATGCTCTGGCCGCACACAGGTCGATGCAGTTTTTTCAGATTGTGCTCTGTGAGGCGCGCGTCCAAGGGCCAAGCGCCCAGAAGAGGAAGAAGTGCATGCTCGTTCGAGGGAGGGGCAACGAGATCCCTGATGCAACAAATTAAAACAACAGACCTAAAGTCACAAGAACTTACCTGACTGGGTGAATGCTGACAAGACTTCGAGCCAGCTTCACATGGATAGGTGGACCCGTGTTCGCGAGAAGACTGGGGCACATATCAGTAATCGTGCATGATAAGCAAAATGAAACACGTGCGCGTGCTAAATGAGTTGGGGAGGGAGCTTTGCGTCGTCCATTTTTCATTTGATGGTGTTCAAGGACATCGAAAGTGTCTGTGGCTTCGTGATGAGTATCATTGTCCAAGACCCGGCTGTCAAAATCCCCCTGGTCGGGATCCGTGTGAGTACTGCTGTCTTCATCATCTTCATCACTGTATAAGGCCATGCGGTCGACTGGAGCCCTTGAGTGGACAAGGAGGAATAAAAATGTGAAGAAAAGATATGAGGTACGACTTACTCCTGCATATCCCACAACAAACTATGTTCATCTTTGCTGGGTTGATCATTGTGATCTTGCTCATCAGCGTCATTCTCTGACTCGTCACGTTCATCCAAATCCTACATTCTATCCTTCCTTGCCTCACATTCTAAGGATTCACCTACAGCCTTCTTAGAGCTGCGACCAATGGGCTGAGTTGCCTCCCAGGGATCCTGTTTGTCAGCAGAAGATGACATAAATCCAAACCTATCATCAGGGCCAGCCACGCATAGGAACAGCTGACAATGTTGAGTGTTTGATTGTGAGCTGTCATCTTCAACAGGGTGAGGCAGCGAATTTGTGTCAGCCTAAAAGAATGTTAGCTGAGGTAGTTTGAAAAGAATCAGTCACCTTTTTCTTCCCTTTCTTGAGCTGCTGCGAAGGTGCCATGGGATTGACTTCTGAGTCACTTATTTTGACAGTACCTCTTCCCTTCCATTGCCTTGCTGGGGCCATTAAGATCTCTCCAGCTTTTTGAGCTGTGCTACATGACCATCAACACCTTGTGTGGACCATTCACTTCGCCATCGAGAAGCGTCAGTGTCTTCAGGTGCTGTGTTAGCGACCTTCCTCGTCCTCGAATTGTGGGGACTCAAGGACCGTGTAGGAGAAGTGCGCCCGGCTTTCTTCCTGGGAGGCATGGAGTGAACTTGACAAAGTTCAAAGTTGGACTATCCCGAAATATAATAAATGAACTTACGTAAGCAAGGAACGGTACATTGTGCAAAGCACTACATTCAAATAACAATATAAGATCAAATGGAGGACAAAGGACAGGTGGAAGATGAAGGAAAAAACTACGGAAATACAAGATTTAGGTAGAGCTCACAATCAAATGAAGAATAAACGAGAAAATATGAGATATTGGACTCGGATGCAGTGCGCTCTACAGATGTATTCAACAAAAGACAACCTGAACCAGTCAACTAGCATTTGACAGGTGCCCTCTTCAAGCGACAAGACCAACGAACAGCTAAGGAAAGATCAGGAAGTGACTGGGCAACAGTTGGCGTGCCGGCAGGCACAGATGGTGGTACAGGAGGTACTGTCTGCGATGCAGGAATGGTTGCAACCCGCTGTGATGTAGATGCAGGAGGAGGCAATGGAGCAATGGTTGGTTCTGGCGCAGATGGAGGTGCTGGAAGTGCAGGAGGAGGTATCTGAGCAAGTTGCTGACTGATCATACTTATGCCCCATGTTAGAATATCACAGATTTTATCGTGAGACACAGCAATTGACTGAGTACTTGCGAGAGAAATCTCGCAATGCCACTCTTCAAGGAGGGGGCGGCAGAGGATAAAGTACGGGGTGATAAGCGGTGGGTCAGCCATACCATGGATGAATTCTTGCTTCCAAATACTGCTGGTCACGAGACCATCTCGGGTCATGTTCTCATAGGAGAGCGCCCACCTCCGAATGGTGTCCCGTCACAAAACTTCTTCACTAGGTTGGGGGGCCAGTGCACCCTTCAGTCCTACAGTGGCTCAAAAAAGTGTCCCAATGTTTGTAGCTTTTCATGTAATTGCTATAATCATGTTCAGCATAGACCCAAGACATCAACCCTATTCAATACCCCTGAGAATCACTCAAGAAATTGCTTGTAGCATATCAAGATTCACCATTGGGGCTATTCCAACTATGAGACAGTGTTACAGCAGAGTATGATGGAAATACCAAAGAGGAATACCCAAAATTGATAGAGAATATGTCTAGAAGAGTGGCAGAAGTGATTTGGGCAGAAGGAGGTCACACAAAGTACTAGAATTATAGAGATTACATTAGTTAAACTCAAAGTCAAAAAAGTGTCCCAATGAGTCATCAAATTAAAATGATCATATCTTCACATAATGTCATTATTTTCCCACGGTATAGGAAACCGAAATGAAGCTGAGAAGCAGACCTTTCCGACACCTTCCTATAGCTTAGTCATATTCCCACGGCCTGACACATGGTATAGCAATTACATGAAAAGCTACAAACATTGGGACACTTTTTTGAGCCATGAATTGGTAGTGTCTGGTATGGGATTGGTGGCGAACTCTGAAGACCAGTACCGGAGATCTGCTATCTCTGTGAAGGGTAAAATATGCGAGCGCTGTGATGACGAGGGCTACGATCCATCAACATTGCGCTCTTGGACTTGCTCCTTGAGCAGTTCACGCATGTGATAGTATACCACCCGGAAATGATGCTCCCAATTCTTTTCCTCCATTTGTCCTACAGGCTTTGCTCTTTTCATTCCAGCCTTGATGAAAGCCTGCTGCCCCAAGCTGCCCTCTGTCTCTAGCATGGAATCCCCTTTAATTTCTATGTCAGTATCTATCTGCAACTCAGTCTGAGCTGCCTGCAACCGGGAATGCCTAGCTGGCACCTTGCGTTTCTTCTGAAAAGCATTCTTGAGTCGCCTTTCCTTATCGAAAACGGGAGCCCCATGTATCTGAGTTTGGCTTCCCGGTACTTGTTTGATGTAAGTGATCCTCTTGATTTCCGATTTGTTGAGATTTGATAGAGGAATGAGGATTTTAAGGATGGAGGTCTTAGGCTGCAGATCCTCCTCCCACAGAACCCGGGGATCTTGGTCTTGCAGGCCCAACTCACTTTTCATGAGTATATCCATTTTGTCCTTCATGCGATGTACGGGATGGATAGTGACGGTGCTGACAGCCGCTAGGAGATAGTTGGCAAAAGATGTTGACAAGGGGGGCAATTCGTTGTCCTGTTGTCACTGGCGGTGTGGCGCTCTTGTTCTTTCAGTAAGTTGTTCTTTCAGTAAGTTACACAGAAATTGATCATTTTGATAATATTAAAATCGGTAGTGCATTTACCCGGTTTATACCGTAGCATGCGATAAGTGTTTTGCAGCTCATTTTCAAAGAGCCCTTAAGTGTGCATTTGAAACAGTATGTAGCAATGGTATCTGAAGCTAACTATCGGGGGTAGTAGCACAGTGAAGCACGTAATAAAAGTCCTTATCAAAATATTTGTTAAAAAAACTCTTGGGAGTAATGTGTAGATGTAGCCAAAGTCAATCGTACATCCGCCGCATCCCCCAGGCGAGGGATGATACTAATGCATGGAGTTGGCGAAGAGGAATGATACTACCGATAGGGGTACCATCTGCATGCTTTGCACACTTCAACACATGCATCCCAGTAGCAGGATCGCAGGGGCCAATGTTCAGACGCCGCACGTGACAAAGGTACTGATCTTGCCAAGCGATACGAGAACCTTGACAATGGATTGGGTGCATTATGAGGCATAATTCGCAGATAGCATGGCCTTGGGGAAGTGCGTTGATTATATACATTGACATATATTGTCATATCCCATATATTCATGCTTCTCTTCCGGACTTCGGACCCTGAGATCCGATCCGGTCCGATGTATAGATCCGCTTCCGATCCGATTTACGATAAGCTTTCTAATTCATTTCCTGTTCATATAACATTAAACACAGCCTATTCGGTATTTCCTCTTTCCGGTGTTTCGGTTATACTTATTACCGGTATGACTACTGATCCATTAACCTATGTCTCATTTCCGACTCGCGTTTGAGAACCTTTGCACATGCTTCGTACATAGCCTCGGACCTTTGCTTACTGATACTTCCGTTATCCTCATAGTATATAAACTCGTGTATATGTCCTGTAGTACCTCAGTCCGAATATCATCTTAGTTTGTCCTCTTTCTGTCCTCCGGACTTGAGTCCTTCTTACTCTTGTCACCCTCCGAGACTTCAGATAGATTCCGATAGTCTATATCCTCAGCTCTACCTTCGGGTAGTCTTTACTCTGTTAGTTTCTAGTTTGGATATGTCCGGATTAGTCTTATATACGTTTCCGATATCCGGAAGACATCTGGATATACTACGAGACCCGTCCGGACCTTCGGACACGTTATCGTTAGTACTTTGAAATAAGGGACAGTACTTGGGAAAGGGGCACAGCGTACGAGCTGAGGCCGAAGTCCTTCGGATCCGATCCTACAAGAGTACGACCTTAACATATATGATGAAAAAGGACTCACCTGATAGACCTGATTTAGGCCAATCATATGTGGTATCCACATTGACGAGGATGGTGTCCTGTCGACCTTTTGGCCACCCAGGGCCAGGAGGAGAGGCATGGATAGTTTGAGCTGGCAACACGATATTGGGATTATGGAAAGATGTGTGCTGGAGGCGAACCGTGTCCCATAATTGAACGAGGTCGAATGGAAGGATTGGTAGATGATCGATCAATGGTCTCAGTCTTGGACCCCCCACCCCATGAACTATTCCTCTCTCTCTCTCTCTCGCATCATGCTGTAAGAAGCCCAAAAGCACAACATGCAGATCCGGTAAGTTGAAGTCAGTACTGACATCATCAACTTTGACTCCCATGCGAAATGGACTGTAGTTGAGGTGGATGGTAGTGTTTTCAGCAATAAATGTTTGAGGAGGGATACTGGAATCATGTCTCACAGTAGCCATTTGCCTGGCTTTGCGGAAATAATCAGTCGCAACACGAGTGTGGTTCATCTCCTCAAGGAGTGCCGTTTGCAGATCGTTTGTTTCCTGTTCGTCTCCATCGTCCAGGTCATCCTCCTCAAGAATGTCTTCGGCCCTAAAATTAGGATCACAGGATGTGGGATGGCTCTTGAGCGATGTGGCAATTGAAAAACGCTGCAACTTCTCCTCCCGATCAAGATGACGACAGATCTGCGGGTTATAATCATTATTATTTGTTTGCCAGGCAGGTTCCTTGATTTTGGAAATGTGTGCATGCTTGGTAGCGTCTGCAGACCACTGTATGAGGGTGCCAACTTTGCGCATGCTGGAAGTGACGCTCTGTAGGAGCTCAAGCTTAGGAATATGCCAATTTTCAATAGATTTCTTTGTGCCCATCTGCGCACCTAAGGTTAAGATAACATCTTTATGTTTGTGAAAGGTTGACAAAGATCGGTCGATACATGCCAAGATATTGTCATTGGGTGCAGGACACTGTGCTAGGTAACAAAGATCCATGAGCGCACAGATCACGATGATAAAACGACAAGGGGCTGCACCAGATATTAGGCCAACAATATAGTGCTGAATATCACGATGACCCCTACCCTGTAACTTGTTTCAGTTTGGATATTCCGCCAGAAAAGTGGTGATAGCCAGTAGTTGGCTGTAATATTGAGAACCAAAAATCCAGTTCCTGAGCTCCAACAACCACGATACACCACTGAAGATCATGGTTGTAAAATTCTTTGTGCCAATGGTGCAATGATTCTGGTGTCAGAAAGATGGAGGGATCTGCGAGTGGCCAATCCATCCAGAATGGTGCATACACGCCGTTCAGCCGCGAGTCAGCACAAGCCTCAAAATAAGCCTCCAGGTCATCAGGATTGACCGTGATGTTAGCGAGCTGTCCAAGAGTGATGGAGCGCGTACGAGCAGGGTGCCAGAAATTATCCCCAAACTGCAAATACGAGGCCATGGTGAAAGGAGAGGTTTTTCCACGCACACATGCAAGCATGGCTGCTTCTGAGGTATCAATAATGTATGCTGCGAGAGGGGTAAAGCAATGGTGGACGTTTCCTACCGGATCAGACATCATAATCCCAACTTCAGCAGCTTTCATCAATGGCTTTAAAATGATCGAAAGACATTTATGGATGAGATGGTCTTCAAGCATGCCCCACATTTGTTGATTGGGATGTAGATACTTTGGAATTGGAAGGAGAGCCGTGAGCAGGAAAGCCTTAGACAAGAGTTTTGTGTGGGTACACATGCGGATATTGGCGAGGCCTAGAAGAAGAGGGTGGGCAACCCTGGCACCAGTCATGGTGGTGATGTTAGTTTTGTCAGACGAAAGAACAGTGCCGAGAACTGTAGCACCTCTGGGAAGTTGTGTCTGCAAGATATATGGTGAGATGACACAAAATTCAGCAGAATCAGTACTTACTTGCATTTCCCAAGCAGAATATCCTGTTAACCATTCCGAATATACATGCAAAAGCCGCTCTGCTGTTTTGTAAACGCGGTGAGGGATAAAATTAAGCTTGTTGTAAAACAGTGGATTACTGAAAAGGCTCTCCAAGCATTCCATGGGGTCCCTCCAAAAGAGTCAGATTGGAGACTTGGTAGGATGGATGGAGGAGATAGTCTGGCATTTCCAGCTTGGTCCGCTAGGGAGCATTTCAGCATGGCTTCATAGTTCTTTGGTGTTTTTAAATGAAAGCTGCAATCCTTGGACCTGAAAACAAGAAGTGTAAGTTGCGGTTGATGTATCAATGCTCCAGCCTGAGGATGCAAAGAATACACACCATTGAAAGCTTCAAAAATTCATCTATTGCTGCCATGCTGAGGGACGAGTGCAGGAGATAATCGGCAACTTCCCACTCTTCTTTGGATGCGAAAGGATAGTAGAGGTTGTCTACCCTGCATTCTGCGTATTCATCAGCGTCAAATAAATCCAAGAAGATCGAACCATCTTGAGAGTAAGAGGCCCCCACACCATCATACTCTTCCTCCAGTGATTCTCCAAACATTCTGAATTCATTGTTGATGTTATCATATGAGTGATCCCCATCTTGAACTTCTGGGACACTGTTGATATGATCGCCTGTGCAATGCTGGGGAGGAACCACTTCCACGAACTGCAAAACATCAACAATGTCACGCATATGACTATGACTCGAGGATTGAGGCTGGCTCAGGTGTCGAGTGACACTGCTCTTCTTTGTGAATATTTTCCCGCACTTTGGGCATGTTAGTGACATTGAAGATATTAAAATATTCACACGAACTTTGTTGATATCCAACTAACACTGTTATATGCTCCATCAGAATCGCACTGCAGCCTTTAACCCCCAACACAAACGTGACTTGGTATTTCAAACATTCCATAGTACTACATCCCCTTTTCCAAGTCTCAGAGAACATTTACATGAGCCACACAACCAAAGACCTCTTCAAACCATGAATCAATCGGCATTCTATTGGCCTGACTTTGGTGAAGCATCATCAATCAAGGATGAGAACTTCCCTACCATGCTGCACCTTGTGAGTACCTTGCTTGCTTTTACTTGTCAGGACTCACATTCTGCAGCAAGGTGATTATGCCCCATTGGACAGAGAAATAGAAGGTGATGAACACTCTGATCTTGCGCTTGCAGCTGCCAAAGCTGAATGAAAGGTGTGCAAGGCTGAGAAGTACCTGGCCGACTGCATTTTGGCACACCAATCAGTGATTCTCAGCATCTGGTGTCAGCGCATCCAGGCCCCAAATTCTTGTTTGTTGATGGCAGAGCTCGAAGTTGGACGCCTCCATATGGAGCGGAAGAAAATTGGTATCTCAATGTCCATGACTCGAAGTCATTCAGATGGCACAACAGTGAGTATTCATCCTTAATTTTGTTATTTGTGAATTTTGAAAGTATGTCTACAGACAGTCGGCACCTCATCCTCATACTAAACTCACATATTTGCCTGAGTTAGGCTCGCATTCACACCATCTAAAAATTCTCGAGTTGGGCCCACTGAAGTTCACATAATGAAATGGAGGCAGAACATATGTAGAGCTTTTATCTTCGACCTTCGTATAGTACTATAGTTCTATTTATGATGTAATTACTTTGTTGCCTTGTAGTTCTTGTATTGCTCTGTGGAACCTTGTGGAACATTATGAAACCTGTAGTACTGTACCCATGTACCATCTATGGACTTGTATGGCTCTGTATTGACATGTTGTTTCTGTAACCAAATTTGTAGTTTGCTGATGAACTCCATCTTACTAGTGGTGAGCACAAAGTGTGCTGTACTATTATATGATATTAGCACTTTGCAGCCTTTGCTGAAATAGGTAATCAAATGCTTACCGTCTGTTCTTGTTTGAACAGGTTGCATGCATTTTGCATTTGTCGTGACTTGGTGCCGATGATATTGGACTTGGAGCAGTGTTGTTAGAAGCTGATATTAGGGGAGCTCACAGGAGGTTGTTTTTGCTTTAAGTCTTAGTCTTAGTAGAATCTGACTATGGTGCCGATCACTTAGACACCACTACTTTTGTGCAAAGTTCCCACCCCCTTCAAAAAAAAATCGGATGTTGATATACTCTTGTAAAAATGATCCTTTTGATGAGTAGAGTAAAACTACAAGAGGGATTTTCGATTGGATCAAATTTGAGCGAGAAAAATTTTCATCAAGATGCTGATTTGGCCACATGTAGAACTATGACCCCCCGTCAGTCAAAAGTACATGCCACCATCTCAGGAACATGTCTATGTGACTTATACTTAGTACAACTAAATTGTTTGACCTGAAATTGAGCATCTTTCATCTCCAGGCCTGTCCGATATGCCTCCATCCAGGGGTGCATGCAATGCTCCCACAGTTGGATCGTACTGAGCTGCACAGACTGCATTGCCAAGGGCATATTCTTTTTCAACATCTCAAAAGTGCCGTCACAGTTGTCTTAGAGATCTTTCTTGACCTTCCCCCAGAAATATTCAATGAAATTGAGTTCGCAGTGGAACTTTGGCAGAAAAATGCAGAGATGCCCAGCTTTTTCAATGGATTCCTGGATATGAGACTTTTGCTGCTGAAAATCCAGCTGGAGCTCGAGGATGCACTTGTTGCAACAAGGTGTCACATCAGTATTGCACTTGGAGGCACATTTTCCATGCAGCCGAGGTTAATGGAGGCCTTGTTCAACAAGGACAGTCTTAACTCCTTTGGGTTCATTTGGGAATTGTGGGTGGTCCGGAGGAAACACCATGTCCTGTTCGACCTGGATGTTATTGCACATGAACCATCCATTTCGCATGCGAGCCTGCTTCCCTGCTGGATTGATGTTCATGCAAGAAACGAGCAATGCATCTTTAGCATATGCGGAGTGCCCCTGTGAGTTATCAATCAGGAATAATGCTTGATATCCTGGCCCGTTGTAGGGATTCATTTCTGGCTGGGCTTGTAGAGACTGTTTTTACCTTACCTTATGTTGGCACTTTTGTAGCTTACATAAGCAAGCAACCTTTTCACCAGTATCAGTATGAGTCTGAAAGATCAGCAAGTTTTCATCATATTTCCTCTCCTCTGAGCCTTGAGCCTAGTCCAGAAACCCTTTAGGGTCGAATAGCAGCTAGGTTCTGCATAGACCCAACATTGTTCAGACTCACCATCTGAATTGTTGTACCTTCACTGTGAATGTGCTCAAATGTTGGGATTATTTTTTCGTTAAGCTGAATCATATTGAATTTGAGTTCGAATTAACACTTAAAGCAATACAAAGCCCCCACCTGCTTAACAAACATCTCACCATTCCAGTATCCCTCATGATTCTTGCTGTACTCCATTGATTCACCTGCGTCCACCAGGTGTCCCACTGTGGAGCAGATTACATCACTGCAATGGAGGCCACGGCCCACCCCTTTCTTTCACAACTTGAACTGATCTTCAAATACCCAGTATTTATCAGTTGCATCATTCAATTGTGCCATCATCTTATCATGTGCACAGAGAACAAGCCGCCATTCCACAAAATTGCAATTTGGGTCCTTGAACTCTGTTTCAACATCTCCGACAACATAGCGAACCAGATGCCGCTCATATTCCTTCATCATTGGCAAGAAATGCTCTTGACGATAAGAGACAACATCAGGCCAGTCGTGGCCATCAAAGTAAAGGCCTTTTCGATGGGACATGTATCAAAAACCTTCTCGATGCAACCATCGGCGAGCAGTGACAAGTGAAATTCCACGTCCGATTTTGAGGTGAATTCGAGGAAACAACTCCAGCTCCATGTAATGCTTCAATCCATGGGGCATCCCATCATTGACAATGGTGTGAAGGTATTTTTCTGCTTCTGAGGGTATCAACTTGCTCTTTGAGAACTCTGCCAACTTTTCAGGATTGATTGCCCACTTGTTCGAACAAACATAAGTGCGAAGCTCAGCAGCTACTGCTGGGTCATCAAGCAATGAATACACCTTGGCATGACGACCAGTCAATGAATGAGGGAGCTCCCATTTGGTCACCCAGTTATGGGTCCAACTGCGCAGTCGACGGCCGCCCCACACAGCTGCGAACCTGTGACTTTCAGCAGCATGTTCAGATGCTTCAATTGAAGAGTGGCCTCTCTTCACAATGAGAGCGAGATGGCTTTGAATGGTACGTGTTCGTTTTGCTTGCAAAGCATCTGGACCACTAACAAAGTTTGTTTTCTTCGACTTCAACAGCTTTTCAATTGCCTCCAATGCTATGCGCCTCTCATCCACACGCCTTTCCTTTGCATTTTTCCGCTCCATACGAAAAGGGATCTCGAGCTTGCGCTGCTTGAGCAGTGAAACAGCAGGCAAGCAGCTGCTTACACCTCGACTACTTCCTGCAACTCTGTATTCATCCTCGTGTTCACTGTCGGTATCTGAGTCAAAATGATCCTTGGACTCGTTGGAAAGGTAACCAGAAAAATCGACTGCCAGTGCACTGTGTGTATGTGCATTTTGTTCAACATCAGACATAGTGTTTGAGTCTTTGGATACACACCACTGCTGCATAAATGCAACCTGTGGATTGTCTCTGCTCAGGTATGTATCAGAACACATTTTCAAGTCATGAGCTATTTGAATTGACACATACAAAGTCTTCATCTTTTTTTGGTGTTCAGCTTGGTCTCGGGCCAGCTTATCCCTCCGACACCGAGAACAATCTGACAGTCTATTGTATCCCGGCGATCTATTCTGTTCCGCCTTCCTCCAAATCACATTTGTTGTCGGCCTCGAAATGATCTTGAACAACGTGTCAGCCTCATCTGCTGTCAACTCAAGGGCTTTTGAATTGGTGTTTGCTGTGAGTTGCCTTAAATTGTACTCCAAATCATCTCCCTCGAGCTCACAGAGGCTTTCGCAGTCTGACAGAGTACTTTCCAAAAATGTGTCTGGTTGGTACTCAATAATATCATCATCTGACCAACAGCTGACACCACCCGTATAACCACAGTCAGAAAGACATTTGAAGTCCGGTTCTATTGGACAGAATTCAATGTCGAAGCTTTCAGGTGCCTCCGCAGCATGTGTTGGGAGTAGTGGAGACGGTTTGTCGGTGGTGGGAGTGGAATTGCTATGTTCAGATGTCAGAGACTGAGTTTGCCATCATGCTGCTCTTGCATGGGCGGCAGCAAGCTTCTTGTGAGAGGTGGGCATTGAGACTGGTAAGGGTGGTTATATTCACAAACATCTGTGTATGTGTTTTTACTGTAACATGAACCATGGGGCACTAAGATTGAAGGAGTGGTGTTAGAGGATCCTCGCGCAGTCGCAAGCTTAGGGTTAGGGTTTAAGTTTCCGGTCACTGCACCTAAGTAGTGGTCTCTAAGTAATCTGCACCATAGTGCTGCTGCAGTCTGGTTCAGAGGCAAGAACCAAGAACTGGACCTTGGTCCAACTCCGGTTCTACCTTTATTGATGAACCTTGGACCAAACCTTTGTGAACAGTTCACAGTGGTCAGGTTCAGTTTTTTTTTGGTTTGAATGCAAACATGTAAGCATGCTGGCCTACCTATGATGCTGATGATGCAGACTGTTATGACACAACACTATGACACACATTGTATGCCTTTCATGATTGGACACCACAGAGGTCTACTACATATATATAGACACATATGTGCGCCTAGATACCTTACCTTTTACTGTACTCTCAGAATCCCATATGCTCTTCCATTCACTGCTGTCCAAAACACTGTAGTGTTGTTGTCCATCGTGACGACCTTCCACTTTTTTTTTGAATCCAGCTGAGTGTATCAGATATCTGTGCGCACCTTCTGTTAAACTGTTCTGTTCTGCTTTACCACACTAGCTGTTGGGTTGTACTTCAGTCAACCCATTTTATCTGTGACAAACTGCCTCGCCACTACCGTACTGTCCCACCTACGACTGTTCTCACACACAGTCATAGCAAGGTGCTGACTACTACATCAACATTGAATGATAGTACTTTGACTTCCGTTAATACCATGACCCTTGACCTACTGCCAAATTCACCTTCACAAACTGCAGCTCCTACAATGCATACACCCACTTCTTTTAAGTCTTCAGATTCTGACAATGACACCCACATCATGGCATCTACGAACAAGACTGTGCGTGTTGAACAGGCGTCGGCTAGTAAGCCGCCTTTCCTCATCACAGGACAGATTATGCCAGAGGCTCTACAAGGTTGGGAGATGAGTTGTATGCAGTTCTTTTTACATAAAGAAGTTAAGGACGACGAAAAGGTGAAGAAGGTTGCCTGGGGGATGCAAGACACCATCATACAAGACTGGTACCTCAATAACCAGGAGGAACTGGAGGAACTCAGCTTCAGAGAATTCATTGCAGTGGTTCATAACTACTGGCTACCTACTGATTGGGCAGATGCAGTACACCGCAAAATTCTGGCTTCTGTCCAAGGGAGCCATTCTTTCAGTGAATGGGCCATTGACATCCAAAGTCAGAATACACTACTACATGACACCATATCCCATCTGAGCGACGTCAATGTCCTATATCACTTGGAATTGCACATGCATTCTGACCTTGCAGCCCGCTTTTATCATCCCAAAAGCAGATCCCACTGTCCTGGCATGTTGGGTCAATGACTTCTGACTTCTGAACCTCAACACAGTGCCAGATAACCACATGCTTCCTCATATCAATGAGATTTTGAAAGACTGCACAAAGGGTAAGTTTTTTTGGAAAAATTGATATGACTAACACTTTTTTCAAATGCGTGTACACCCCAAACAATATGAAATATCTTGGAGTACATACTCCCTGAGGTAAGTACAAATGGATGGTTATGCCAATGGGGGTGCATAATGCACCTGCTGTGCATCAAAGATGTATGACAGCTGCACTGCATCAACATATCGGACATATTTGCCATGTGTATCTCAACGACATAATTATATGGTTGCAAACCTTACAAGAACACGAGGAGAAGATATGACAAGTCTTACTTGCACTTAGGAACACACACCTTTACTGTTCACCAAAGAAAACTTCCTTATTCAACAGTCATATCTCCGAACGTGGTATCGACACTGACAAATCAAACATTGCGAAAATTCTAGACTGGCTGGTTCCACGAAAGCCACCAATGTGCATGCCTTCCTGGGAATTGTGAGATACTTGGCAGATCATCTGCCAAATGTGGCTGAATATACGCACATCTTAACGCCTCTCACAACCAAATAGGCTGAACTTAGCTTCCCTGTGTGGACTTCAGATCATAATGTGGCCTTCCAAATAATTAAGGATCTGGTTGTCAGTCCACATTGTCTAACAATGATCAATCATGATAAGCTGGGGGAAAATAAGGTGTTTGTCACCTGTGATGCTTCTGACTATGCCACAGGTGCAGTCCTCTCATGGGGATTAATGAGAGAATTGGCTAGGCCTGTCACATTCAACTCCACACAATTACAGGCTGTGTAGCTGAACTACCCTGTCCATGAGAAAGAACTCCTGGTAATTGTGCAAGTGTTAAAGAAATGGTGGATGGACCTCTTGGGAATGCAGGTAAATGTATTTATGGACCATCAGACTCTACAAAACTTCAACACTTAGTGGGACCTCTCACAGCATCAAGCAAGATGGGCAGAGTACATGTCCCAATATGACATCACCATCAACTACATCAGAGGAGAGGATAATTGCGCTGCTGGTGCTCTTTCCAGGCGAACTGATTTCAAAATGACAATGGAGACCTGCGCAGCAATGCTTAGTATCAGCGGAGATGCTAGTCTTCAGACACACATCATTGAGGGATATGTTAGTGATCCCTGGTGCAGGAAACTGGATGACCTTCTGGGTTCTCTGCCTGGACTCTCACAAGATGATAATGGTTTGTTTTATATTGCTGACCATTTGATTATCCCATGGGTGGATGAGTTGCACGAGCACTTATTTCATGCTGCACATGATGCAGCTGGGCACTTTGGGGCCGATAAAGCTTACAGCCTCCTGCGAGGATCATATTACTGGCCGAATATGTGACAAGACCTCGTCAACTCTTACATTCCCTCGTGTGCCGAATGTATGCGCAACAAATCCAAAACAACAGTGATGGCAGGGCCGCTACATCCCTTGCCAGTTCCAGATGCTCATGGTGACTCGGTCACTATCAACTTCGTTGGTCTGCTGCCAGAGGACACCAGATACAATATGCTGATCACAATGATGGACAGGTTAAACACTGACATCAGGCTAGTCCCATGCAAGGACAACATCTCGGTGGAGGGTCTTGCAGCCTTGTTTTTCGACCACTGGTTCTGCAAAAACGGGTTGCCGAAGGAGATCATATCTGACTGTGATAAGCTTTTCATGTCAAGATTTTGGCATTGTCTACATAAACTGACAGGTGTCAAGGTTAAAATGTCATCTGCTTACCACCCGGAGACAGACGGTGTGAGCAAGTGGACAAACAAGACCGTGACTCAATGTCTATGCTACTACATCGACAGGAACCATAAGGGCTGGGTAAAGGCCCTACCATGCATGCATTTTCACATCATGAGCTGTGTTAATGCAAGTACGGGTTTCACTCTCTTCCAGCTGCACCTGGGATGCTCGCCTCATATGCTGCCTCCGCTTGTGACACAGACAACAGCCCCAGAAGATTCAGAAGAACAATGTGCCCAGGCCCTACTATCAAAGTTACACTGTGACTTACTAGAGGCCCAAGACAACTTACTCGCTGCTAAAGCAGCTCAAGCATCTTCAATAAACAAGAAACACGCACCACCACTAGACCTGAAGATAGGTGATTGTGTCATGCTCACAACAAAGCATCAATGTCAGGAATACATTCAAAAGGGGGATAAACGGGTCGCGAAATTTATGCCACGGTACGACAGGTCATATACAATCACTGACGTGCACCCGGAAAGCTCGACATACACCTTGGACCTCCCAAATTTGCCCAACATCCTCCCTACATTCCACACAAGTCAGCTTTGTGTCTACCACTAATACAATCCCACACTCTTCCCTTCACACGAACATCCTCACCCAGGTCCAGTTGTCACTGAAGATGGCCAACTTGAGAACTTCATCAAGAAGATCCTAGATGAACAAAAAGTTGGCCATAGAAAGCACTACCTGGTCCATTGGGTTGGCTTCGGCGAAGAAGACGATGAATGGGCTCACTCGTCAAGAGTTGGAAGATTGCGAGGCTTTAGATGTCTGGGAGAAAGGGGGGTTCGAAAACATAGTGGGGAAGGGTGTAAGCATGCTGGCTTACCTATGATGCTGATGACACAGACTGTTATGATGCAACACTATGACACACATTGTATGCCTTTCATGATTGGACACCACAGACGTCTACTACATATATATAGACACATATGTGCGCCCAGATACCTTACCTTTTACTGTACTCTCGGAATCCCATACACTCTTCCATTCACCACTGTCTGAAACACTGTAGTGTGGTCGTCCATTGTGATGACCTTCCACAACATCAGGAAAAACCCCTTTTTGTATTGGGCACAATTTGAGCAGATTACATATATCCAACATAGAAAATCATATAACATCTTATCGAATGTGTGCCAAAAAGACCCTATTGTCATATCCTGTATTCCGGACCTACATCCAA
This sequence comes from Suillus tomentosus, assembly GCA_016647685.1. NCBI lineage: Eukaryota > Fungi > Basidiomycota > Agaricomycetes > Boletales > Suillaceae > Suillus > Suillus tomentosus. The sequence continues at coordinate 87,528 of JABBWJ010000016.1, forward strand.
CAATGTTCCCATGCTTCATCCGGACCTCTGTATCTCTATACATCAGACCTCCATCCCTTCGCAGCTAGCCTGCATCATTCATCCTTGTCCCATCGCCCTAATGCCACATCCTATATATCCACACATCTTGTCTGGACCATATCCGATCCCGTCTGATCTGATGTATAGATCTGTTTCCTATCCGATATATGATAAGCTTCGTAATTCATTTCCTGTGCATATAATGTTAACACAGCCTATCCGGTATTCCTTGTTCTCGGTACCTCGGTTATACTTACTACCGGTATGCTTACTGATCCATTAACCTATGCTTCATTTCTGACTCGCGTTTGTTAACTTTGCTTATGCTTCGTACATAGCTTCAGACCTTTGCTTATTGATCTTTCCAATAGTCACTTAGTATATAAACTCTTGTATATGTCTTGTAGTCCCTCAGTCTGAATATCATATTAGTCCTCGCACTAGATCTCACTCTAAGTCCTCATATCAGTTCTAGTCTTCCAACTTAGTCAACATCCATCTCAGGCCTAGGGAGGAATTCCCTAGGCTGAAGTTCCGATCCACTGATTCTCTGATTCTCTGATTCTCTGATCCTTTGATCCTCTGATCCTCCGCTCATCCACTCATCTGATCCTCTGAAGTTTCTGGAAGTCTATCCGGATCTTCCCGCGGTCCTCCGGACCTATTCTGCTTCGGACTTTGTCCTTGCAGCCTTTCCTCTGTTTGCTTCTACTCAGGACTTGTCCCAAATAGCCATTACATGTATCTGTATTAGGACGAAACCTCATTGTAATTTCCGGAAGTTCCTCCGGAACTTTCCCGCACTCATCCGGAAGTTACTTGCACCCATCCAGAAAGTCCTTCCGAAGTTTCCTGTGCCTTCGGACGTCTTCGGACTTTCTTCGGACACCAATCTGAAATTAAGGGCACATACTTGGGTAAGGGGCGCAGTGCATGAGCTGAAGCCAAGCCCCTCAGAATCAGTCCTACCCTTTGTGCATAGTCTTAACACCTATCTTCAACAATATCAGCCAATGTGTCCATTTAAAAACAGACGTCCAAAGAATTGAATTTTTAAATACAGCATGCTACATCATTACACTAATTTATGAATGGCATGTGCAGCAAGCTGCAGATGCACCTTTCTTGCCTTCTTGCACTGTTTGATTTTAATGTTTTAATGATCTGCTACAAGTTGATACATATAGTTCAGAGAGACCATCAGAGGGGCTGGTGCCTGATGGTAGGGGGCATGGGAGTCTGAGGCATTTCTACCAGTGGAGTTGCCAATATCCTTAATTCCAGAATCACAATTCTGTGGGTCAGTGGTTTTTTAGTCCTTGTTACTTAGTGAGAAACTAGTATAACATTGATCAACAACTCAGACTTACTTTTTCATGGGTGATATGAGTAAATTCACACATTTCTTGACCTTCCTTTTTTGCAACTTGCTGCCGGATAATTCCCAAAAAGGAGCGGAAAAGCCATTCATAAGAATGGTGACATTAACTTGCTGTGAACTTGCCACAAGACAATTATAAGTTGAAAAGCAGGTGCCTCCTCTTAACTTCAAATTTTTCCAAACTTATTTTAGCTTTTTGGCAATTATTTTGTACTTATTGCTACATTGTGAGCCATGCCAGTAGCACAATTCAGAGACACTTATTATACTTATTTCACACTTGTTAAGATCATAAACATAAAACAATGAATTTCAGAGGGAGTAAATAATATAACAAGTACTAGCGAGCAGGAGAGAGTAAGTAGTGAGCGAGAGAGGGCAAGTGGCAAGTGAGAGAGAGTAAGTAGTGAGTGGGAGAGAGTAGTGAGCAGGAGAATATCACAAGGGTCCTAGTGGATGGGAGTTGTCAGAGAATGTGAGAAGCTACAGGAAGGTGTGGCAAACATACAAGAGTGGGCTGCAAAGCATAGGCTAACTGATGGAGATGTTATTAGTATAAAAAGACAAGAAAAATGAAGACTTACTCACATAGTATCTACAGGCAGAACATGGCACCATCAACGTCCAACAAGAAGTTCAAAAGATGTGTGGGGTAAGCAGGTAAAAGGCCATGTAAAAAAACAAAGTAGGTTAGCATGGTGAAGCAGCATAAAAATACACCCACCTTTGTGGCTTGCCAGAGAAAGATGCCGTAATTCCAAGGCAAGTGTTGTGTTGAAGAAGATGGAGGGGCAGAGCAGTGGAAGAAAGCATTGACATGTCCAAGAACGACAGACATTTGTTGAACCATGGGAATAAACACACATACACAAATATTTGACTTGGATGTTTCAGACATCGCCTGTAAGCCATCCTTGTTTGAGCTCAGGCCAATCCAAGTTGTTGCCCACCGTCCACAGTATGTGAATGTGTCATTCCTCATTTGAGCTTGGGCCATGCTGATCCAAGTTGTCGCCCACTGTTTGCAGGAAGTGAGTGTGTTGATTCTCGTTTGAATTCAAGCCACGCTGATCCAAGCTGTTGCCTGCCATTTGCAGTGAGTGAGTGTATTGATTCTCCTTCGAGCAAGAGCCACACTGATCCAAGCTGTTGCCCACCATTTGCAGTAAGTGAGTGTGTTGATTCTCCTTTGAGCAAGAGCCATGCTGATCCAAGTTGTTGCCTGCCATTTGCAGTGAGTGAGTGTGTCAATTCTCCTTTGAGCAAGAGCCATGCTGATCCAAGCTGTTGCCCACCATTTGCAGTGAGTGATTGTATTGATCTTCCTTCGAGCAAGAGCCACACTAATCCAAGTTATTTCCCTCCATTTGCACTTCATGAGTGTGTTGATCCTCCTTTGAGCAAGAGCCATGCTGATCCAAGTTGTTTCCCACCATTTGCACTTCATGAGTCACAAAGTGTGAATGGTGTCACACACTCATGATTTGTGAGTGTGTGAATCCTGCTTCAAGCAAGACTCATGCTAATCCAAGTCGTTTTCCACTGTTTGCAGTTCATAAGTCTGTCAATCTTGTTATTGTGTTGCTACTACTGACATACACTGTACCTACACCCATATATCTAGTACAGGAATACATGGGTCATGGGCTACCCACCATGGATTACACACCAAGTTGAACTACTTATTTTACTTGCTGTACTTATTTTTGTTTCAAATACTTGAACTAACTTTTCTGATCTTTGTTACAGTGACTCCATCATTTTCCCATCATCACCTGCAGGACTACGCATGTACTATACTTCTTGATCCCCATCTTACTTCTAGCACACCTCATGTTGACCATGAGGATACCTCTTATCTCTGACTTCCTTTTCCTGTACTTCTACAATGCCTCATGGACTGGTCTGTGCACTTCTCTTTACATATATGTATAAACCCTAGCTACCCTCTGTATATTTCCTTAACTTGAATCTACTCAGTTCTCCTTGATACTTGACTAGGACCTGAGGGTACCTTCTGATCTAGCTCTTTGTAACGAGACTAGTCTTTACTCAATCACTTCGCCAGAGTTCTACCTCTGGTCATCGTTACCTGATACCATATTATTGATCTCCTTTATTGGAGCTGTTACGGAAGACTCTACTTGAGTTCATAACAATCTTATGCTACTTTTTGGCACTTGTGTGTCATTGCTTCCTTTTTTGACTTGTGAAAACAAACAGCCAAGTGAATAAAGGTGAATAGGTTAAAAATAAGTTTGAATTTTTGAAAAAAGGTCTGCCAAGAAATGCATGGATTTACTGATGTGGGTGAGTTACCATCAATGGGATTATGCCCACTAAAGTCAAAGGAAGACAAGTATGGGATAAATGTTGAACTCTGAGTTCTCTGAGATGAGGAAGACTAAGCAAGCTGAAGGAAAGGTACCAGACAAGGAGTAGAGGTGTACAAGCACAAGGGGAAAGGGCCGGGAACAAGGGAGAAATGATGTTGGCCCTGAAGGTGCAACATATCAAAAGTTTCATTCTAATATATTCAGTACAAGAAAACTTACAGTATAAAGTCTAGCTGTTATGACTAGGATAGGTTGTGCTGTCTAAGGACGAATGGCCAATTGTGCAGTGGTCTTGCTGACAGACAGACGGGGTCTAAGCAAAGCACAGTGACTTGTTGAGATGTAGGGCTGACAGGACCAACCAAGGTAGTGTTGGCTTGCCTTAGAAGTGCAGTCTGGTTCTGTGTTAAAGAGCTAGTTCTGGAAATCTACCTAGTAGATTAAAGTAAGGAACTACTTTGATTTGTTCTACTCTATATAGGAGTATTCAGGCGGAGCCTGAATCTGGCATCTAAGTAGCTATCTGTCAGAGTCAGAGATAAGCTACATGTGTTTATACATGAGGTGAGATAAGGTCCATAAGTGTTAAGACCATGCACAAAGGGTAGGACTGATTCTGAGGGGCTTGGCTTCAGCTCGTGCGCTGCGCCCCTTACCCAAGTATGTGCCCTTAATTTCAGATTGGTGTCCGAAGGCGCGGGAAACTTCGGAAGGACTTTCCGGACGGGCGCAAGTAACTTCCAGATGAATGCGGGAAAGTTCCGGAGGAACTTCCAGAAATTACAATGAGGTTTCGTCCTAATACAGATACGTGTAATGGCTACTCGGGACAAGTCCTGAGTAGAAGCAAACAGAGGAAAGGCTGCAAGGACAAAGTCCGAAGCAGAATAGGTCTGGAGGACCGCAGGAAAGTTCTGGACAAACTTCTGGAAACTTCGGATGAGTGGAGGATCGGAGGATCAGAACTCCGGCCTAGGGAATTCCTCCCTAGGCCTGAGATGGATGTTGACTAAGTTGGAAGACTAGAACTGATATGAGGACTTAGAGTGAGATCTAGTGCGAGGACTAATATGATATTCAGACTGAGGTACTACAAGACATATACACAAGTTTATATACTAAGAGAAATAACAGAAGGATCAATAAGCAGAGTCCGAGGCTATGTACGAAGCATATGCAAAGGTTAACAAACGCGAGTCGGAAATGAACATAGGTTAATGGATCAGTAAGCATACCGGTAGTAAGTATAACCGAGGTACCGGGAACAAGGAATACCGGATAGGCTGTGTTAACGTTATATGCACAGGAAATGAATCAAGAAGCTTATCGTATATCGGATAGGAAATGTATCTATACGTCGGATAGGATCAGATCGGACCGGATTGGATGTGGTCCGGATGAGATGCGTGGATATGCAAGATATAATATTAAGGCAATGGGACAAGGGTGAACGATGCAGGCTAGCTGTGAAGGATAAGGGATCTGGACGTGGACATGCGGATGTGGATGTGCAGAGGTGCAGGGATCCGGATGGGTACTGGAGACATGGATAGGACATCCGAAGGTCTGGATGAGGCGTGGGAATATTATCGGATGTAGGTCCGGAATACAGGATATGACAATGAGTTGGCCTTATATCAGTGCATGAGGCAGCATGTGCCAGTCTAGGTCCACATGAAGTGAACAGCCTTCATGACAGTGGGAATAGATCATCTAGACCTCTGACATCATAGTGTGGTTCAGACCACTTACATAAGAGAGTTGACATATCTTATATTCTATGTAAGTTTGAGGCATGAGAACCCACATAGAATTGGGTCTATGCGGTGACACAGCTTTTTTGTGCCAGCACCTTTCTTGCTTCATACCACTTTGTACTACTCGCAAGTTCTCTACCACTCAACTCCACTCTCATTTCATTGCATTCTTTTAATTGTTTATATCTAGAATATTATGCCTAGAATTCAAACGATCCTGACCTTAACATTTGTCCAGACTATGCTACCCTACCCTTCGCAGCCGCTAGGAACTGAATCGTGAATGAAAATGTTACAGAGGCTCAAGCCGTCCAAATACTTAGGGACATTTGGGAGGCAGCCAACAACGTCGAGAAGGACCTATGGCAGGGACAAGTTAAAGCCAACATAGAACAATGCGAACAGCAACATCTCATTCATGAAGAGCAAGAAGAGAGATTACAGCAAGAGATTAGATGAGGAGGAGTCCACTCGAAAAGAAAAGAAGAAAAAGCACAAACACAAGTATACTCCTATTCAGGCATCCGGAGTCCCTGACAAACCATCCATCACTCCATCATCATATGCAACACAAAAACTGGACAAGGGTAAATACATTGAACTATGGTACTTTACTAATGATGGTCTAGACAATGCACATACAAAAAAGACCATCATTGAAGATGATGCTATGGTTTTGTCAACACTTCCAGATGGCTTGACTGCCTGGGTTTCAGCTGCTTTGCCACACAATACTTTCTTCATCATCAACAATGAGGATATTTCCTTTGAGGACTTTTGTCAAGCCTGCCTGAGGTTCATAACAGCCATTGAAGAGGCTGACTGGCCAGTAGACCATGTTAGGATGTTAGCTATTTTCTGGAAAAACCTTCAAGTCCACAAGTTCCACTCCATACAAGACCCAATAGTGCAAAAAGATTTGCTCACCTATCAAGCCAAGCAACGCAAGCACTGCCACATCATTGCAAAGTCTGCTGCAGGCCCTTACAATCTTTCTATCATCAATGTCAACGCGATGAGACGCACCAGGGAGAAAGTCCATTGGCAGGAGCGATCCAGAAGGGACAATCAGAGGGACTACACAGTCAGTATCATCAAATGTTTCATTTGTGCTCACGATACTGACAATGTTTATTCGTTTTTTCACTTATTCAAAAATTCAAAACATTACACATTTTTCCAATGTTATTGCTACATGCCACATGCCACACCACTTTGTGCCACATGCTACCCAAAACACGTCATACCACATTTACAATCCACATGCAGACTGACCAACAAGTCACAAACTTGAACCCTGCATCATCAGGGAGTCGGTGGGATAATCAATGTGACTCACGCAAACATTTGCCCTCTCTTAACAACAGGAATGTGAGGAAAAGAGCACGGCAGGATTTTTGGCCCAGCACAAATGGCAACACCCTTTCCGCTTGTGCTGTCTGCCTTGGGCGAAACCCCCACAGAATCATCAAGTGCAAAATGTTCAAGACTTGGGACAGCTCATTCAACACCCTCTGTTCTCGACTCAGCAAGATCCCCATGATGTGAGATGGGTGTCCTATTTGCAGCAACTAGTAGAGAGTTGGGGGTTGCAACAACACCACCCATGACCGGCATCACTTTTGTTTAGGATTTACCACTTTCTCTCATGGAGCTCAGGTGTGTCCTCAAGCTCAGAAGGCTTGATGTGATATCCCCATATAAGTTGGATGCTTGGGAGGCCGAGCTCATATGTTTGGGGCTCATTGATAGATATCCACATGTACCAGATGGTTTTTGTTATGGTTTTCATCTCCATATTCCTACCATTAAGACTGTGCAAGTTCCTCTCAACAAAGACTCCATCGCTGCATATCAACAAGAGTGTCATATTCTGTATTCCGGACCTACGTCTGACAATGTTCCCGCACTTCATCCAGACCTCCGGACCCCTGTATCTCTATACATCAGACCTCCATACCTCTGCAGCTAGCTTGCATCATTCACCCTTTGTCTCATCACCCTAATGTCATATCCCATATATCCATGCATCTCATCTGGACCATATCTGATCTGATCCATTCCCTATCTGGTATACAATAAGCTTCTTAATTCAATTTCTGTGCATATAACATTTACACAGCCTATTTGGTATCCCTTGTTCCCGGTATCTCGGTTATACTTACTACTGGTATGCTTACTGATCCATTAACCTATGCTTCATTTCCGACTCGCATTGGTAAACTTTGCTTATTGATCTTTCCGATAGTTACTTAGTATATAAACTCTTGTATATGTCTTGTAGTTCCTCAGTCTGAATATCATATTAGTCCTCGCACTAGATCTTACACTAAGTTCTCTTATCAGTTCTATTCCTTCAACTTAGTCAATATCCATCTCAGGCCTAGGGAGGAATTCCCTAGGCCGGAGTTCTGATCCTCTACTCATCCACTCATCTGCTCATCTGATCCTTCGAAGTTTCTGGAAGTCCATCCGAATCTTTCCCGCAGTCCTCCGGACCTATTCTGCTTCGGACTTTGTCCTTGCAGCCTTTCCTCTGTTTGCTTCTACTCAGGGCAAGTCCCAAGTAGCCATTATACATATCCGTATCAGGACAAAACCTCATTGTAATTTCCGGAACTTTCCCACACTCCTCCGGAAGTTACTTGCACTCGTCTGGAAAGTCCTTCCAAAGTTTCCCATGCCTTTGGATGTCCTTGGACTTTCTCTGGACATCAATCTGAAATTAAGGGCACATACTTGGGTAAGGGGTGCAGCACATGAGCTGAAGCCAAGCCCCTCAGAATCAGTCCTACCCTTTGTGCACGGTCTTAACAAAGAGTTTATGTCCATCGTTAAGACCGAAATACAAAAGGAAAGGTATATCGGACCGTGCACATCCAAACAAATACAAGATCTCATCAGGCCTTTCCAATCCTCCCTTTTTTCCATTATACCCAAACCTGGGCGCCCAGATCACTATTGCGTCATTCAGAACTATTCATTTCCGCATACTCCTTCCTTTAAATTTCCTAATCCATCTATTAATTCCTACATTAATCCAGTGTGGGTACAACAATTCAGATGGTGTATACTGAACTATGTGTTGGGTCTTGCTTGCCTAAGCTGCTATGCTTGTAGTGACAAGTGTGTTTGACCCTAAAGGGGGAGCAAGTGCAACAAGGATCTAGGGATTGGTGCAGAGGGTGCTGCTTGTTGGCCAACGTAAAGCATGTGAGGCATGAGCGCGGGTACGGAGTGCTTGAGTGCGTTATGGAGCACTTGAGCATCATGGAGCATGTTATGGAGTGCTTGAGCGGCACGAAGCGTGGGAGAAGCGCAAGGTGGGGTTATAAGAGAGGTCTATAATAGACGTTAAGGATATTCTTATTGCCAATAGCTACTGACTATGGCATGTGACAGATGAGCTGTACACTGATAGTGAGGTGCAGGGAGCTTCTATATGATTCAATGATTCAAAACATGAACTACAGGTGCCTATATATGTCTAAAAATGCGCCCCTGAAGCAGAGCCGAAGTGAGTAGGTAAGATATGTAATGAGGGTCCATGACATGATGGTGAGCAAATGATTAAAGTCTAATATTGTCTGATATGAAGAAAATGACATGAAAATGTACCAGTGAGTTTAGTTTGGACAATGGATGGATGTGCAACATAGGGCGCTTTGAGCGCAGGGAAGTGCACCTAGTGCACGCGCAAGAATGCAGAGCTTGGGGCAGCTGATGCATGGGAAGGTAGCACGCGCTTGGTGCTTTGTGCAGGAGAGTTGCGCTTCACATAGGGAATGATTGGAGAGGTATTGGCACCAGTTGTGCACCAAACTGTACTTTGAGACAGGTTGCATATATAGCCTCTACAAGGCCACAGAGATGTCAGTCTCTACACCAGACAATTTTCCCAGCACATGGGGCACATTTCATGTTCTCGCACTCACCATTAGTTGCCTACCTCCAGGGTCTCAATTTACTACAAAAGACATCTTAGAGGCATATCGGACCATACCACTCCATCACTCACAGTGGCCAGGCTCTGTTGTTCGCATTGATGACAACCAATTTTACATTGATACATGCACATCATTCGGCCTTCGTCCTTTGGCATTGTCGCTGATGGAGGTCTTGACTTATTCAGATACTGGGGCATTGGTCCTACATTTAAATGGGTTAACAACCACCTTTTCTTTTGCATACTCAAACAACATCTCACAGAATACAATCTTAGAAGGGAAGCTTGGCATTGGGACATCGTTGAGCAAGGTAAGCATCAAGACGGAGGCAGAATTTGGTTTAGAGGTAGTCTTTTCGATGACAGAACTTTGGAAGAGTTGACAAAGATTGTCATTTTCCTACTCTCAACTTGTCAGAATCATCCCCCAGGTCACCCGAAGACACATTGTTTTTGTGCAACCTTGCAGACATCGACAAAATCTTTGACACTGCAGGCATTTCCTCATTTTCCTCCACCAATCATCCAAAAAACATTGAATTAGAAGATAGAAATTTCCTTGCATTGTGTGTATCAAAACATTGAAAAAAAATAATGAATGTATTGAAGATTTTCTGTATGCAAGACATAATCTAAAAATGAGTCATTTTCCCTCAAGAAACAGTCTATATTTTTCATTCATCATTCCTCAAATAACAATTTACAATCATGTCAATTTTTTTGCCTCTGTTTTTCCAATGTTCTGTGTATCAAAAATTTCAATTACTTCATCCTGTTCACCATATGTTTGATCCAAGAACATTGAAAAATCATATAACAAATAATAATAAATATTTTGACAATGTTTTGTTAAGGAAAAGCATTCAAACTTTCAAACTTTCATTTGTATATTTGATAAGAGGAAATTTATGAAACATGCCCCATGTTTTGTAAGAATAAATACATAATGTTTGCAGTATATTCCTCCTGCACAACACTTAAAAAACATTTATTATGTTCAGAGAAAAAAAATGAAACATGATTGCAGGATACTCTGCCTCAGAACATGCACAAATTATACATTGTTTTCTGCACACAATAGGTGGAAAATACAGCATTATCCTTGGAGGAACATGATGAATTTTTGCATCATGTCCCACACACAGAAAATCATTGAAACATAAATTATTATTTTTTCAATGTTTTGACAGACAAAATGAAGGTACACTGGTCCAAGTAGTGCTGCTAAGAACCAAGAACCATTTGGTGGGGAAATGAGAACAAAATGGTGTGACAATATAGAAGGGTTTTTTGAGAAGATTTTTAGTAATGGTGAAGTGATGAGTATAGAGGCAAGGTTGAGAGTAGGGGTGCAAGTGTGAAGACGAAACATTTCGAGAGGCTAAGACTTTCTGATGAGACCCTCAGGATACCTTGGAAAGTCATGAAAGACACACCCTTTGCCTCTCTCAATCCTTACATTGGATTCATTTGGCATATCATGCTCGACATCATTCATTTGGACAAGCCAAAGAAACAAAAATACCTTTGGGTGATCAATTCTTGGTGTGATCGCAAGACACATGTACTCATTGACGTCCAACAGCTGTATGGAAAACTCTTACACACTACCTTGGTCGTGCCAAGAGGGTGTGCATACCTCACAGCACTCGAAGCTATGCTATGCACCAGTTTTGACTGACCTTTTCTCCCATGTCATCCCATTAAGTCCCTTGCTGCGGACCTCCTTTGGTGGACAGATCTTCCTAGCAGCGCTTTCATTGGTCGTCCCATCCACAAACCCATCACCAGCCTACATGATCCAGAAGCATTCTCAGATGCCAGTTCAGGCATCAGAATCACAATCATTATTGGCACACATTGGAGAGCCTGGCATCTCTACCAGGGTTGGAGGACACTCGACAGTGAAAAAGACATTGCTTGGGCTGAAGCCATTGAGTTTGAGCTCCTCATTCAACACCTTGTCCATCTGGGAAGCTCAGAATGGCACTACTGTGTTTTCAGAGACAACTAAGGAGTTATTGAAGGCTGGTGCAATGGCCGCAGCAGGAATTCAGTGATCAACACCATCTTCAGATGCATTTTTACCTTCATCCATGGTCTCACAGATTCATACTCTTTCCACCCATCATATATCACTAGCAGCTCCAATCCAGCAGATGCCCCATCCAGAGGCATCTACAGCAGTGTGCGACTTCTACTTTCAGAACTCCCTCTTCCCAACACTCTCAAACAATTCATATCGGACTCTTTCACCATCTCATCCAACGCAGGAAATGCAGCAGAGCAAGGTACAGAGAATCACATTGTCGCACACACTGCTGTCGACGATTCCCATCTCGACCATCCAGACTCTGCCGCTACTGACATCCCTGATGCTATCTATCACATCCGTAAACATCAATAGATGAACTAAGGAGAAGTTTGGAGCTTTTCTCCCAGCTGAACTCAAGGCCAGACCACAGTCATACAAAACAGGCTTCAAGTTCCTTCTTCCCTTCAACCTCACTGCCTTACATGAGACAGGTTGAATTGGACACTGAAGGGAGTGGCATTGAGCTTGACAGGTATCTAGAGCAAGCAAGGAAAGGAGTACGAGAAACTGAATGAGTGGCAGTAAAAATGATTTCGGTTTCATTGAAGTGACAAGAGTTTTGTAGCAATATTTGACAGATTTCGGTACAGTGAAGTGAAAATGGAGAAAGCATGATGAACGGAAAGGGTCTGAGGGTTGTTTGAAGCCAGGGATAAGTCCAGGTAGCGAGTATGCAAGTCAAAACGATGATGAAAGGTGAAATGAGAGGAATGTATCCGCGTGACACGGACACGAAGCATGATGCTTCTTTGTGTCAGTGTGTCACATGGAATAATAGAATCATAGTTCTAGTTTTTATTTTGAAGCTTTGGTCAGCGGATAGCGGATAGGTAATCCTTACACTTGTGTCAGGACCTATAGGAAGTGATGAGGTCTACATCATTTCCACTCTCTCTAGCAGCAAGTCCATCTCAGCTGATACTCATCCAGCACCCATCCGCACTCGGATCTGCTTTTCCATACTATCTGTCCATGTCCTTTCCATGTCCACCTACCTCCACTGGTGCATGTTCATTTTCTCTCTCATGTTCACTAATGATAGCAAGGCTTACATGTATCCGCATATTTCGTTCTGAGCATGTTCTCATTACATATTACTTATCTGCCTCATTTACATCACTACAGCTCTCACCTATGGGTGCCGGACACTTATGCACTAGGATAAAATCTTGCACGCTACATACAGTACAGGACTTCCCTTCCCTTGGACCCTATCTATATTTTGCAAAGTTACCTTAGATGTTCTTAGTACCTTGTGCAATTGACAGGCTTTGTTCATCCTCACTTTGAACCTGTGTATTCTTGACCGCTCTGAGAATGTGCCTCTAAGTTTCCTTACATAGGCTCTGCATGGATCCAAACCACTCTCAGATTCCAACTTAGCATTCTATGCTTAGTTATACCTCAGCCCTAAACCTTGTCTATACCTAGCTGCTATCCGCGGAACCACACTTTACCTAGTGCCCGCCACTCCTTACCTGAAAACCTCTTGCTTTGTTCATTCCTCATTGCACTTTTACTGGACCTGCGGTCTCGCCTTTGCTCGCACCAGTGGGATTCACATTCCAAGATTGCATTCATTCTCTTCCATTCTGCATTTGCTCCCTTCGCATGTCACTTGAAGGAAGTGCTTCATAGCAATTCTCTTGGGTCGATATAGCATACCCGCACTCAGTAGGATTTCATTGGTGCTCTAGCTTTCTTGCCAGCCAGCTATTATTACATCTTCACACCGTCACCAAAGTAAAAATCTGTTTCTCTTGGACTTTGTAGGTCAAATCTATACAACACAAAACCTACTGCAACTGCGCCCACTGTCTCAGCTTTATATATTATTGTCCATTTCTATACAAGACCACATGGCAATACAATCAATACTTTACAACATGTTCGGTTGCATTGTAGAGACTCACATCATTCTATGCACTTCCATAGCACAGTGTGACCTGTGTTGTATTTCATTTGGTGCACTTGGTGCTTCAGCGCGCACTTACTAGCACAAGCACTTTGTTGTGCATCAGTGTGTGTGCACCTTCAGCTCGATCACTTGTCCTCTTTCTGTCCATTCCATGCATGTTTTGATTTGTCAGTGCATATTGCCATTCTATTCCCATGTATTCTGACAACATCTCTGGCACTATGCGCAAACATATTGCATAGATAAACAGGTCTTGAGGTCAAGAGTTCCAGAAGAAGTCTGACGTCTTTTGCAATAAAAGCATGATAAAAGAATCAACAGTGACCATGTGATTTAAGAACTGACAAAATGCAGATAAATGTGCCTTGAGGGTTCACTTCTGAATGAGTTTAGTGGAAGTGAATCATACTGGTCTTAGTTGAGCAGTCGATACAACAGAATCTAAATCTGTCTGTGTGGGTTCAAAACCTACTAAAGATGAAATTTTCAAGTGATCACCAGAGTCAAAATCTGTTTCTCTTGGACAGCGCAGGTTTAAAACCTGCTGATGATAACATTTTTATTTGATCAAAATGCACCTTGACATATACATTGAGGATTCACTTCTGACTGGATTCATTAGGAGTGCATCTGACTGGTCTTAGCCAAGCAGTTGATGTGACAGAATCCAAATCTGTCTGCGTGGGTTCAAAACCTGCTAAAGATGAAATTGATCAAGTGATCATCAGAGTCAAAATCTGTTTCTCTTGGACTGCACAGGTTTGAAACCTGCCAGTGATAGCATTTTTATTTCATGAAATCACACCTCGACATTTTGTCATGAATGATATGTGCCTTGTAGAAGCATGTTCAGTGAGGCATATGTGCCTCTGTTTCTGGTTTTTGTAACTTAGGTTTCTACAGTGCACTACCACTGTATGGTTCGTCATTATGAGCCATAGATAGTAGCCATTGAAATATAATAATCAAGAAGTTGACAGAAGAACCAAGAAGAAAAGTCAGACTGGACATCTGTATAGTTTTGGAAACTACAACCACTCACTTGGCTGAACACAACTCTGACGAGCTTGTAAGCAAGCCGACCATGAGCATATGTAAAAGTGTGGTTTCATAAAAAATGAAATTTATCATTGGCAGGTCTCAAACCTGCACGGTCCCAGAGAAACAGATTTTGACTCTGATGATCACTTGACAATTTCATTTTTAGCAGGTTTTGAACCCACACAGACAGATTTGGATTCTGTCACATCAACTGCTTGGCTAAGAACAGTTAGAAGCATCTTTAAAGAAAACATTCAGAAGTGAATTCGCAAAGCAAGTACACCGTTCTCTGTCACTCACGATGTTTTCCCTCAGCTGAACAGATGAATTAAATATAGACTGTAATACAGCACTTTCAAAAGCAAGGGGAGAGCAACATGATGATGAAAGAGTCTCAAACATAGTGCACCTCGACCTTATACATGAGCAAATAGTGGTCAGATGGCTCTTTTGAATCTTTGCCTTGAATCTCAGCCTTTACAGATGCATATTTCTTCCTCATTACCCAGGTCATTGGGATCAAACTTGAAAGTTTGATGTGTAATCTGCTCTTCTTCTTCAACCAAGTCAAAACCTTTGGAGAGATTTAAATTGCTCTTGTGCTTATCATTCTGAGTTTGCATCAAGACTTTGGTCATATATTGAACTTTGCATCAAGGATAAAGAATAAAAGAATAAACAGCGACCATGCTATTGAAAGAACTGACAAAATGCAGATGAATGTGCCTTGAGGATTCACTTCTGAATGGGTTCATTAGAAGTGCATCTCACCGGTCTTAGTCAAGCAGTTGATGCGATAGAATCTAAATCTGTCTGTGTGGGTTCAAAATCTACCAAGGATCAAATTGCCAAGTGATTACCAGAGTCAAAATCTGTTTCTCTTGGAATGTGCAAGTTTAAAACCTGCCAATGATAACATTTTTATTCTATGAAATCGCACCTTGACATCGACTCATGTGTACTTTCCTGAGAGCTTCGTATCACTGGTCTTAGCCAAGTAGATATTGCAACAGAGTCAAAATCTGTTTCTTTCAAACCATGCAGGTTCAAAACCTGCTTGCAAAATATTTTGCAGTGCATAGATTCTCAGAGACCCAAGTGCAAGAAAATAGGGACAGTTAGACATTTTGAAGTATTCATCAAAGTGATATCATTCATGTCTGTTTTATCTTTTTCAATGCAGCCCAGGTGTTACTGCTTTGCACTAGTTTTGCAGCAGAATATAGCGAGAATGCTTCTCTTGTATCTATACATTGTGGTCTGTAGCTGGGTGTACCCTTCAGCATGACATAAAAATAAAACGATAAAATATATTAGCAGTATTGGATTGGACAATAGATGGACATGTAATGTAGGGCGGGCACAAAAATGCAGTGCTTGATATGGGACAGGGTGTGATTTCATAAAATCAAAATATCATCATTGGCAGGTTTCAAACCTACCAAGTCAAGAGAAACAGATTTTGACTCTGATGATCACTTGCAATTTCATCTTTGACAGGTTTTGAACCTGCACAGACAGATTTGGATTCTGTTGCATTAACTGCTTGGCTAAGACCAGTTAGATGTGCTCCCAATGAATCAATTCAGAAGTGAATCTTTAAGGTCAATTATCCTGCATTTTGTCAGTTTTAACATTAATTTCTAACATCCCCTTGAGCCCAACCATGTGCAATCCTTCCATTGTCAGTTGTCACTAACCCGCCGATGATGATATTTTTATTCTATGAAATTAAACCCTGATATTTCCTCATGGATAGTTTTCTTCAAAACCCATCATAAATGCTCTTTTCCACATCATTACCACAATAGATTCAAAATATGTTTCAATCAAAGCCTACAGGTTTGCAATCAGTCCTAGTTCAGGAGTTATAAAAGTCACAATCTGATTTTCCTGGACTGAGCAGGTCAAAAACATGTATCACTCAGCATATTTCAAGCAGTCAAGTTAGTGCTTGTCAAGGTAAGTGCATGCAAGAAAAGAAAACTCACCATTGAATTCAACTGATTCCTCAGGTGCGCAAGCTTGCATGAAAAAATATCAATGTCTGAGATACTGTCTGTGAGCAAATATGAAAGCCGTCTGCTTATAGAAAAAATGTGATGTTCAACAGGTTTTGAACTTGTTGCACTGCAATATAAACAGATTTTGACTCTGTTATGACAGTCCACATGGCTAAACACGACTTTGATCATCTTGCAAACAAACCGACCATAAGCAAATTTCAAGGTGTGCTTTTCATAGAAAATGAATCTTATCATTGGCAGATTTCAAACCTGCACGGTCCAAGAGAAACAGATTTTGACTCTGGCGATCACTTGGCTATTTAACATTTGGTAGGTTTCGAACCCACACAGACAGATTTAGATTCTGTTGTAATGACTGCTTGGCTAAGACCAGTGATATGCACTTCCAATGAACTCAATCAGAAGTGAGCCCTCAAGGCACATTTATCTGCATTTGACCACCACACAAAATGGTGGGATGCAATGACTCATGAGCTTGCATTCAAGGCAAGTTTTAATGGCCAAAGAAAAACCATGTTATTATACAGGTTTTAAGCCTGCTTGGTTTAACAGAAATAGATATAGAAAATGTCCATGGGCAAATGATTACTCAGAGGGATTTAGGATCGACAAAGACAGACCTTCAGAGTGTGTAGAGTTCAAAAAGCATGCAGACCAGAGTCATGGCAATGACATGGCTAAGATAATTTAAGATGAGTTTCTCAGAAAACCAGGTGTGTTTTTATAGAAAATAAAATTCATCATTGACAGGTTTTGAACCTGCACAGTCCAAGAGAAACAGATTTTGACTCTGATGATCACTTGGCAAATTCATCTTTAGCAGGTTTTGAACCCACACAGACAGATTTATATTCTGTCATATCGACTGCTTGGCTAATACCAGTTGAATGCACTTGCAATGAACCCAATCAAAAGTCAAGGCAGATCTTTCAATAGTATGGTTGCCATGATTTATTTTTTATTTATTTTACTCTTATTGCAAAAGACATCAGACTTCTTCTGGGGCTCTTGACTTCAAGACCTGTTTATCTAGCAATTGCTCCAAAAAGTGCAGATGACAGACCCCATAGTGGGCCGATGATGTTTGTGATGTCTTGGGATATTAACAGCTGGGTCATGAGTGAAAACCGACAATGGAAGGATCACATATGATTGGACTCAAGGAGGATATTGGAAACTAATACTAAAACTGACAAAATGCAGTCAAACGTACCTTGAGGATTCACTTTTGAATGGGCTCATTGGTAGTCCATCTAACTGGTCTTAGCCAAGCAGTTGATACGACAGAATCTAAATCTGTCTGCGTGGGTTCAAAACCTGCTAAAGATGAAATTGCAAGTGATTATCAGAGTCAAAATCTGTTTCGCTTGGACTGCGCAGGTTTGAACCTGCCAATAATAACATTTTTATTTTATGAAATCACACAACCAGTGAGATGGTGCTTTCTCCAGGAAAGTACACATTTGTCCATTTCGAGGTGTGTTCTAACAGGAAAAACAACATATAGATCAGTGTCTGAGATGCTGTCTATGAGGAAATAAATATTCAAGACACGTTCTAATAGAAAAAAATGCAACATTCAACAGGTTTCAAACCTGTTGCATTCCAATGGAAACAGATTTTGATTCTGTGATGACAACCACTTGGCTAAATACAACTCTGATGAGCTTTTGAGTAAACCAACCATATCAAGGTGCATTTTTATAGAAAATGAGAATTATCCTTGGCAGGTTTCAAACCTGTACGGTTCAAGAGAAACAGATTTTGACTCTGGCAATCACTTGGCTATTTAACATTTGGTAGGTTTCGAACCCACACAGACAGATTTAGATTCTGTTGTATTGACTGCTTGGCTAAGACCAGTGAGATGCACCTCCAACGAACTCATTCAGAAGTGAAACCTCAAGGCACAAAAGTTCAATGTATGACCAAAGTCTTGATGCAAACTCGGAATGATGAGTACAAGAACAATTTGATTCTCTTGAAAGGTCTCGACTTGGTTGAAGAAAAAGAGCAGATTACACATCAAACTTTCCAGTTTGATTCTAATGACCTGAAGAAGTTCTGAGATAAAGCAGAAGTATTTAGACAATAGTGCAACATTCTGCGCTTGGATGCTTTCAAGCGCTCAGTGTCAAATAGCAGTTATAGCGTATTTTAGACTTTGAGTCCCACAATATGCAAGATGGTGGTGGAAAGTTGTTTAGAGTCAAAAGATACATGGTGCTATATAAGTAATTCTAAGTGTGTTCTAAGCGTGCAGAAGCAAGTCAGAAGCGCAGCAAATAGGCAAAAGTATGTAAGTCGCTTCTGAATGGGTTCATTGAAAGCGCATTCAACTGGTATTAGCCAAGCAGTTGATACGACAGAATATAAATCTGTCTGCGTGGGTTCAAAACCTGCTAAAGATGAAATTGATCAAGTGATCATCAGAGTCAAAATCTGTTTCTCTTGGACTGCATAGGTTTGAAACCTGCCAGTGATAACATTTTTATTTTATGAAATCGCACCTTGACATTGACTCATGTGTACTTTCACATTGTAGCTCTTTCTTGTGCATGGGCCATTTCTTCTCAGAGGAACTGATGGAGTTCATCAAGGTCTATAGCATATTCTCATGCGTGGGCGGAGGCACGATCACGTTCTGGATGAATGGACAGGTTCAGATGATATCCCTTATTGGCAAAGAAGGGTGATACTCTGGTGGTAGCACTCAGAGCATTTTTATAAGTGAATTCTGCCAAGGGAAATAGTTCCTACCAGTTATCCTGCTAATAGTTGCAGTATATCTGGAGGTATTATTCTAGGGTTTGGTTGGCTTGTTTGGTTTTTCTGTCTCCTTCCAGATGATATCTGGACGTGATGTGGAGGACCATATCTGATGCTTTCCCTAAGGACCAGAAGAAATGTGATATGAATTCTGTTCCTTGGTCTGAAGTGACATGGGATGGAACTCTGTGCTTAGAAAACACATGGAGAACGAATAGGCGAGCGAGGTCCAGAGAGGTAATAGTGTTGTGGGTCGGGATGAATATAGCACAGTGCCTGTCTGGTGATTATGAGCTATCTCTATCAATTCTGACTCCAACAGGCACCCGTGCCTCTGTTCCCTCAAGCTGCTACACCTAGCCTGCTGTCATCCTCATTTGCAGCTTGAACACCACTTGGGCCTGCAACCCATGGTAGGATCAGATGACAGATTGAATCCACAGAGTCACTGGAGGCTAGAATTAAGCAGCTCAAGACTTGTGCTACAGATGTTTGCAGGACTAACAGTATGACACTCAGAACCTTCCTAGGCAGTAAATAGGTTATTTTGATACTTATGTCAAGGAATATAGAGCACTATGAGTTTTTCTATCCTCATCCATCCTTTTTCCACCATTCTCCAATACTTAGGGGTCAAACCTGATATTTTGTAGTTCTTAATTGACATTGTGTCATAACCCAATAATAATTTAATCTCATCGACCTGATTTTTGTGCAATTTCTGCCCTGCATTTATTACTGCATATGGAGGGAGGATGTGACACTTGAGCAATGGGAGGTTGGGATAAGGATATTCGTGAACAATCAGTCATCCCTTATTCTTGCGCATAATGAATTTGTCTAAGGATACTGGTATAAAGGTGTATTTTGTTAGGGTCCCAAGTCGTCACTGTAGAAATGTAAATATTTTTGGGGTATCATGAGTGACATGATTGTAAATACCTTTGCCTGGAGGGGTTTGATGCATTTTGAGTTGGGATTTTGTCTCTATTTGATGGCCACCTTGACATGGCGATGAACATTTCCCAATGTTTGTGCATCCAGCAGTAGAAACCAAGCATTATTATCAAAATGTGCACGCCAACTAGGGGAGACTGCAGACTGTTACAATCTCACAAAAGATGTCATGATGTATTGTATGATTGAATAAATTTGACTGGCTGTTAATATGCAAGTTTTTGTATTCTAAGCCAAGACAATATTTATAAAGCTTGAGCTAAAGAAATATTAGAGATGTGCTTCTCATAGGTCATGGAACTGCATATTGTACTGCCTTTGGTTGCAAGTGGAATGATATGCACCATCTGGGGCCTATCATCTTCCTGCGTGATAAGGCAGAAGCGGCTCTTATATATTTTTTCACACATTTTTTGAAATTTAAAGTGTGTTTTTGGAGAACATCTCTCAGTGCAGCCCGAGTGACTTGTAGGGGTGGAGTAGATAATAGAGGAGAGTTCATTCTTGGTAGGTGTCATGGTGTACTCGTCCTGGCTATTTTCTTGGATTGGACTAGGTGTAGTAATATCTGAATCATCCTAGTCTTTATGGATGGAGTCAGCATACAATGATTCTGGATCCTGATCACTATCATCTTCAGAGAGAGACATTGAAAACTTAGTTTGAAGTATGGACTATTACTTACATAATCAATCGGTGTAGACACATTTCAATGGTTGTTGATACCTGTTAGGATTAGTCATTAGAGCCAAGCAGATCTCACTAATACATAATTAATTAATTGCTTGATGCAATGAGGGCCGATGAGATGTTGGTGGACTTGGGATGCAAGGAAGAAGGTAGACAAGAGGTTGGCTAGAGGGTGAGCTCAATACTGCTGCCCTTGGTTCATAAATGGGCAGAGACTAGGACTCAAACAAAAGATAATCACAACAAAAACAAGGTAGAATTGAGCAGGTATATCTAGGCTGGTACAATGATGTACAGACAAGAAATTTGAACTAAAGAACTACTGAATACAAACTAGCTAACTATATACATATGTAAAGTCAGAGACTGAAACTGAGTTCAAACTAACTACCAATCAGAATAATAAACTATATTGTATGATTCTATATATAGCCTATGATGTCATCATGTGTGCTGCAGCTGCAGCAAGGCTCTGGAATATTCCAAGGATATTATGTGGTGTTTGATCATTAAGACTGGCATCCTCTGATAAGTCATATAACTCAGTCACTGGTGATCCTGGTAATTCTACAATAGATGTGAATGATGGAACATTTTCAACTATAAATACATTATTATGTACAGGCACTTTATCCAAGCACTTAAAGGATTTAGAGTTTAGGAAAGAATAATGATGTATGGACCTTAATGAAGTTTATCATGAGTGATGAAAAGCTTATGAAGAAATACTTTACTATCAATTCAAATGAACATCTAGTACCATGCAAGGGCACATGGGAACAATATTTGGAGAGTATCAAAGTGTCTAAGAAATGCTTCTATGTTTTATTTTATCAGATTCTGGGAATGCCAAAATGAGGTGCAGAAAAGAGTTGGGCTAAGATTGTGGATATAAGTTTCTGTAGCTGCAACCTCATATATCTCTTTTGTTGCCTTGCCTGTATAAGAGATTACAACAAGTCTTCTTGAAACTCTGGCAATAACAAGCTCATTCTTTATTTTATGGCTCACTCTCTAGAAATTATACTAAGGCAATTTCAGATATCTGTAGCTACTATTGGCACATGTGCTATTAATCCTGTCCTCCATTACTACTATTATCTCTTATCTAGCAAGGGCCAGAGATGGACATCTGAGTGACTTGCTCATATTCTTCAGCAACTTATTGGCAAATACCTTCCTGGTAATATCTATCTCAATATGAGCTCATTAAGATATAGTTTGCCTAGCATTGCAGAACAGTGATGATTAAATCTTACTAAGCACACATATTTTAGGCTACCTAACCTTATTATAATTATTTTGATCTTATCTTACAAGATAATCCTCTTCCAGTCCTCTTCTAGTCTAGTACTGGTGCTTTAAAGTTAAAGTTCATTTTCTCTTCCTATGAGTTAAAAAAAGTTTACTTTTTTTGACTATAACTTCAAGATTTGCTGTTTTAGAAGTGTTATTAATAGTTTGAGTAGAGACAGTGCTGAAGATGATGAAATTGATAAATTGAGTGGCCTTGATAATATTAGCAGCCTACCCAGTTGGAATATAGTAAATATGAGATCTTTAATCATATAGAGTGAGCTTCCAATTTAGCCACCAATAGCTTAAATATCATGATGTTACTGTTCTATCATGGCCTGCTCAGTCTCTAGATCTCAGCCCTGTTCAATATATTTAGGAATTACTTAAGAAATTGCTTGCAGCTTATTATGATCCATCAAAGGGACTATTTCAGCTGTGGGACAGTGAGAGAAGAGTACTAAGGAGAAATGTTCAAAATTGAGGTAGAATATGTCTAAAAGAGTGGCAAAAGTGATTAGAGCAAAAGGAGGTCACACAAAGTATCAAAATTATAGAGATTGTATTAATAAAAGTAAAAGTTTAAAAAGTGTCTCTAAGAATCACCAAATTAAATAACCATATTTTTACATGATGATATCAGTTTCTCACACTATATGGAACACTAAGGCTAAGAAGTAGAGCTTGCTAATACATCCCTATAGCTTAGTTATATTCTCATATCCTGACTTATAATTAAGCAATTACATGAAACACATAGTAGCGCAATCATTCCAAAACTAGGATAATTGTTAGCATCATTTAATAGAGAGTAAGAAAAAGATACCAAGACTGCTATGTCCAATTTATATTAATTCCAGTATCCATTATCAAGTGTTTCCAGAAGATACTTGATATCCTTGGTCTAAAGAAAATTATTGCACTTTGATGCTGTGCTGGTGAGTAAACCTAAGCACAATTTCTTCTTTGTGGCCTCTAGCACGTCCTTCCAAGAAGGAGGATAGAGGCAAATATTTTGTGTGGTTTTTTTGACCATCCATATTCTCTGGTGTGATATGACAATGTCCTCTGCTTTGGAGTATTCAACTGAATCTTCAGTAGTAGCATGTTGACACAAAATCTTAAGCTCATTTAGGTCAGGCATATGAAGGCAACAGTTCTTTGTGTGATGATCTTGAAGGACATTTTAAGCATTATGTGAGCTATTGGTAGCTTGGAATTGTGCATGAGGAGCTTCATCTATGTAAATAGAGCATATACATTCAGTAGCATGATATACATAAGTCTATATCTTACCATCACTGCTACTAGTACAGTAGATATGCTTATACTGCATATCATTGGGGCGGCAAAAACTTGATGCATTTTGACATATATGCACGACCACATATGTCACATGGGTGTGATATATGTGACATCTGCCAAAATTGTGACACAGAAAGTACAGTATCCACAACGTCTACATGTATTATACTTTGAAGTAGCAATCTATAGAAATCTGCTTTGCATTAAGTAGCTCCTCTCGCCGTGCTGCATGCATCCAGTCTCGAGTTGCTGACACAAATTGAGGAGTTCTGTGTGTGTGAACGATGGCCCATCTTCTTCTGACTCATCATCCGAATCAATCTCCACAACTTCGCCATTTGCGACTGCAATCTTGCAACGGACTTCATCAGCAATAGCCTGGTCACCATTTTTGAAGATTGGGAGATCTCCATTGTCTTTCTCCTCGACAGGGTCTAGAATCTCGTCAATAGTTAGTAAAGTACCAAAAATATGTTTTCGTTCCTTGAGATCATTAACTGATCTCATAAGTTTCTGTTCTGCGGCAGAGAGTTGAGCTGGTTTTTGTTGACGCGTGGGAATTCAAAGTTTGAGACCAGTATGTCCAAATGCACACTTCTCGAGTGTATTGACTGCCCTCAAAGTGAGATCTGTATCCCCTTCAGCATCCATCACAGCTTTGAGTGCCGATCTCCAGTCAGAATCTGCATAATGGTCGCCGAGATGGGCTTGCAGTTTACTTTCTGCATCGGGAAGTGACATTTCGGTCCCTGCAAACTTGCGGACAATAGTCCAAGCAGCCAGATCTACATGGGGTTGTGGGTCCGCAATCAAATCACTACATGATGTTGTAAATTAGCATCAATGAAGTAAAGATGACGAAGTAAAGATTGACTAATGGTTGAATTTGGGCATGATCCCAGCAGTGTTCAATAGTTTCTGATGATACAGTGTTCCAAGCTTGTTTCACCAATGTCATGCCTTCGAGAAGGTCAAGTTTATAAATGTTCTGCTCACCAGCCTCGTCAAGATCAATGGCACGGGCGCAAAAACTACGACGATATAAAGCCTTGAAGCACCGGATTACACCAGCATCACATGGCTGTACATGTGATGTCATATTGGGCTCGAAAAACTCAACATCAATGTTCGAAGGTTGATATGAAATATAATGGGCCGAAAAATTGTCAACAAACAAGCAAATGTGATGATGTTGCTGCTTCATTTTAAGATCGAGCTTCTTGAGCCACCTACATTATGATGGATTAGTAGACTTGGACAAGACACAATGAATCATTGATCAACTTACTCTTCAAAAATGACTGATGTCATCCAAGCTTTTTTATTGTTGCAGTAATAGAACCCACGCTGTTCTGGTGTTTGCTTTTTAAAGCATTGTGGTTTCTTTGCTCTTCCAATGAAAATGGGTTCAAGCCGTTCACTGCTGTCAGCATTGCATGCTAGCCCGACAGAAATGCAGAACTTTTCTTTCTTTTTGCTGCTCATTTGCTGTGATGCAAGACCATGGTCAGGAGGCGCACTATAAACCACTAAATTAGCCATTGTTATCCAGGAACTAATCCACACTCACTAAGGAAAGAATGATGTCTCGTCAAAATTCCACCGATCTCGTGGGGCCAATTTTGCCAAAATTCTGTGACAATGCCCCCTCTCCAGTTTGACAGCCTCAGGATCAACAGAACCAGCCTCTCCATGTCGACAGCGCTCACAAAGCTTAACCCATGCATCACCAAGCTGTCTCTCTTTTTCCAGCACATTGAATTCATTTTCAACCTCTTCCACTTCTTGCATAACATATGCGATGTTACTGTTTCATCTTTATGTTCCATGTGCTGGATCCATAGAACTAAGGCATGCTCAATGTCTGGTTGAGTGACAACTTTTGGCTGCTTCGCTGACAATGCATTTGGGTTGTCGTTGATGCGATGAAGGTACAACAATTCAGATGTGAGTCTAAACAATGTTGGGTCTTGCAGAACCTAGCTGCTATTCGACCCTAAAGGGTTTCTGGACTAGGCTTAAGGCTCAAAGGAGAGGAAATATCATAGAAAACTGCTGAGCACTCAGACTCATACTGGTAACTGGTGAAAAGATTGCTTCCTTATGTAAGCTACAAAAGTGCCAACATAAGGTAAGGTAAAGACAGTCTTTACAAGCCCAGCCGGAAATGAATCCCTACAGTGAGCTTCCATATTTGGGTGATTTTGTAACTTGCAAGACAGTGTTGATTGATTGAAGTTGAGTGCACCAGTTGGGAGTGATTTGAAGTGTTGGACAATGTCAGCCTGAGTGGCATGAGGGTGAGCATCAATAAAGGCATAGACAGACAGCCAGTCAGCAAGAGTTAGATTTTGACGTGAATTTGAGCATTTATCAGGAGGTTGAGCAGATGTATGGGGAGTGTCATTTGTGATCTTCTGCTTCTTTGCAAATCGAGTGTATGTGGCAGGCTTATTGTGTGGCTTGCACTTCAGATTTAGGGTCATTTTTATGGATACAGGACATCATATCCATTTCACACTTATATAGCTGAGCAGGACAATGCTGGAGAACAATAGTTTGGGTGCTACTTATGTTCCATTGCCCTAATTACGACCCTCTGACAATGCATATCATTCATACCATAGCAATGCATTATGCATTATGCATTATGTCTGCATTTTCAGCCCACCCGTGTCAGGATCCTCAAATGTCCATGCATTACAACATATATGCAATGTTACGATATGCAATATGAACATATCTACTGTAGTAGCACATTGATGTGAGATCTCAAGCTCATTTGAGTCAAGCATACAAGAGCAGCTCTTTGTATGATGAATATCAAACAACTTCTTGGGCATTGCACAAGTCATTGGTGACTTAGGAGTGTGTATAAGAAGTTTCATCTGCATAAGTAGAGGCTCTAGTGATGTCTCAGCTCCAAGCTGCATTTTTCAGAAAATGAGCATAACATGCTGAATAAAATTTCTAAATTCATAAAAATATTTATGGATATAGATTGAGCCAAAGCCGGAAGGTATCTAAAGGGAATTTGTACTGTGATGCATCATTGTCTTGCTATGAAGCAGCTCAGCAAATGGCTCAAAATCCAAGCTATTTGCTGAGCTGCTTCATAGCAAGACAATGATGCATCACAGTACAAATTCCCTTTAGATGCCTCCCGGCTTTTGGCTCAATCTATATCCATAAATATTTTCATGAATTTAGGAATTTTATTCAGCATGTTATGCTCATTTTCTGAAAAATGCAGCTTGGAGCTGAAACATCACTAAGTAGAGCATATGAGTTCAGTAGCATGATAGACACAAATACAAACACAAACACAAATCTTACTATTGCTGCTACTAGTATCTTCCAAGATATCATGATCCTAGTTAGCATCCACCTCCACAATATCAACATTGTTCGCTTTATCATCTGAATGGTTCACATCAGAATCATTAGTATCTGTGTCATACTTTCTTTTTCTTTTTTTGTGTTTTCCTGGGGGTGGTTATTGGTAGTTTGGGTATCTGGTTTTTTTTTGTGAAAAAAAGAGGAATCTCGGCATCTAACATATCCACTGGTGATAGACAAACATCATAATGAAAGTTTACATCAGGATGATCCAGGTTGCTAGGAGGACTACTGGTAGTATCAGTCTCAGAGTTTGTGTGAGAATGGGCCAGATTGTTGAGTTTCTGTAAATAGACACCTATGAGTGTGCATTTGGGGATATTAGGCTGGGAGAACTTTTTATTGAACCTAGAAAGAGCACTGGTAAAAATATGTTGGAAGGCCATAGCTATAGGTGTACCTTGAACTGGCACTGCAATGATGTAAAATTGGCTTGTCTTCAGTCACACACTTTTTGTTGCATGATATGCCCTGAGGTCACTTTGATTGATCTTGCCCTTAGTTTAAGTTTGGGTCTGGGTTTGGATGCCTCTGATGTCATAATGTTTATGAGTTGGCTGTTCAGGATGTCCTGAGCAGAGTTGTCCTTCACTGGCTACTGTCTTTTATCTGCATACATTCTAGCTTCTGGAGCTGGCCAATGCATCTACTAAAACCAATATTACTTTGCTTAGAGCAATACGGCTCTTCTGTGGTACTATTAGTTTTGTTAAATTGAAATAAATGCACCTACCAAGGTCAGATACTGCTATGGTCTTGTGTTTGCCGATTGAATGTCAACTCAGAACATGAATACAAGTATGATATTTGACATACTAATACTAGTACTATACAAATGAAACTCCAAAGTGTTAACAAAACATGGTGTAGGGGAGGTACAACAAAACAAGTGAAACATCATAACAAACAGCCCTAACAAAACAGCTGTGAGAAATAAAACATCTACATTTACAACACAAGATTCAAAGATTGAATTTCATTTTCTTCACCAAAACCTATATACTATAAGAGACATTTGAATCATCACTGAGTCCAGAGGAAGATTCAGTTCCAGACATTGTTGGTTCTGAGGAGGAACCAGTCTCATTTTTTGTGTCCAAGATGAAGCTATAGCTAGTTGATGGTATAGTGTCCTCTGGAGTGTCTGACTGGATATGTCCAGATGATAAGACTCTTCTGGTTGAGGGCCTGGTACTTTTGTCTGTTGTAGGATTGTCCACTCAATGATGCTTCATGCCAGAGAAATGGTGATGGTACCAATTGCAGTAACAGAAGTAGGCAGTTTAATAAACAGCAACAGACATAAAGGAACTGTTGAGCTCTTAATTAAATGTAAGTGCACTAGGATTAAAGAGATGCTGATGATCTATAGTAGATTCAATGGTGTCAAGGGTCCTGTTCATCACAGCTTTCATATGATTCATACCAAGGTTCAATGTGTCAGTCACATTGGCCATGTTGATATCTGAAGACAGTGTCTATAAAGCATATTAATTTTTAATCATCGCAATGTTAGACTCACTTCATGTGTAGTGGGATCAGTAGTTGAATCAATGCATTGATCTCCATTCTTCACCTAAACATAATATTCAATCAACTTCATATCAATCTACTCATGCCCCAGTGCTACTATAGGTCCAAATAACTTGTCAGTAGTGCATTTGGAAACAAAGTTACTGTATGTCCACACTAATCCCTCTTTACATGTCTGATTCCAAGCAACAGAGTCTACTGCAGGAGAAACATATTTTTTTTTCTTTGATCAAGATCATAAGCATAAAGAGGAGCCCTTCATATAATAGAAGAACATCTCCTATTTTTTCCATGATGGTAGCATGAGACTGAGTGAATCCAGATTTGACTATCCAGAGAAGTTGAGTCTCAGCCACTACTGCAGTTGTAGGTGTTATTATCACCTCCATATCAGGTATAGTGAAGATGTCTTTAGAGTAGATCCAACTGTTAGAAGAGACACATGCCCTCAAGAGGGTTTGATTGTACTAGATGGTGTGAAGAGCCTGTGAGATAGTAAAGGATATCTTGCTCATAGTTTTTTTATACACAGTGTGTGGAGAATACATGATAAGAATCATCTTGTGAGGAAATATATAACATCCTATGATATAGACATAAGATAATATATATACAAATAAATAGATTTTAAAACATACTTTGTTGGTTATCTAAGCCAGCCAAGGTACAAGGCCGGATTAGAATTAGTCTGTGTGAGAATAAACAATGTGGTGCAGCGCTTTTGCCTCTGCCCACCATCATAGTATTCTCTTGTCCTAAGTACTAAGCACTAGCTATCCTCTTTTGCATCTTTCACAAAGCTTCGATCATGCCCACTGAGAATCCTAATCAGGCTGTGAGACCGGATTTCACTACCAGGGAACATCAACCAGCTTGGCAACAGCTGATAGAGAATGGACTTACCGACGAGCTAGCCATACGCACACTCGAGTTTTTATGGACTTTGGTGAACAATGCGGACAAAGCGCATTGGAACGAAAGGCAAGAACACTTAGAAGAACTTCATCAGTGTGAAGAAGAAGAAGAAGAAGAAGAGCAGCGCAACCAAATCCTTCGGAACGAAGAGGCAGCTAAATTAGAAGAGCAGAAGAAAAACAAAAACAAGTATGCTCGTTTTGCTCAAGGAAAAGTCCCATCAGAACCAACCATTCTGCCAGCTTTGTACGCCACAAGAAAAATCAAGTCAGGAGACTATTGCGAACTGCACTATTTTACCAATTGGGGTCTTGATGATGCCAACAAGAGTGCACAGATTGCAGAGCCGGACACTCTAGTCATGCTCCCATCTGCGAACGGTATCCATTTGTGGGTCCCTGTGGATGCAGTAAAAGACCCTAAGGCAGCACCAGTGACAAGAGATGAACATCTCACCTGGGAAGAGTTCAACGAAGCAGCAGCTCGTATTATCAACTATATGAGGATTCACGACTGGCCCGCTGAGCAGGTCGACATGCACATTCAATTCTGGTCTGCGCTGCAACAGCACCATTGGCGGCATGTGTCAGACCATCTGAAACAACGCGCATTGCTGTTATATCAGTTGCAGCAATGCCGTAGGTGGCATCTATCAATCGGTACAGGACAGACTTGGAGTCTCGAGGAGATCAATCAAGATCTCCTTCTAGAGGTGCACGAGGAACTCTTCAATGAACAAAGGGACAAGCAAACGACATTGGCGATCCAGGTCAGTACTAACATCTTTCGAAAACGCTTAAATCACTAATTATTTTCCATTTACAATAATTACTCTTGTACTACGTATACAACCTGGCAAAATCACTTGCTACGTTATCCTTTGTTGGCCATCACGTGCTGACAACCCTCTGTTCGATGTGCCGGAACATTCACGTTCTCCAATGGCACATCCTACCACAATTGGGCCAATCATGTGCCATGGTCAATCGCGACCACTCAAAATCAGCCAATCATGTGCCAAATGGTCAAACACGACGGCCCACCTAAATTTGGCCACTCATGTGCCGCGGTCATACATGACTACCCCCTACCACTTCCTGCAACCAACCTCGTTGTCGGCATCTATGAACAAGTAGCAAGCAGCAGCAGCTTACGTTGTGAACAACTTAGACATGCTGCGCCAGCAACAGTCTGGTGCAGTGTCTCAAAAACGCTCATTACCCATAACAGATGAGATAGCAGGAAATAACAAAAAGGTACGCAACAAGAATGTAGACTGGTTTGTCGTCAAATTTGCCATAGTTTTTTCCAATCTTTGCGAGACCCTGCTGGATAGCCTCCTTGTACAGCGCGAACTGTAAATTCTCGCTCTTCAATTCCCAAGCTGTCTGTAGCTCCTCCATAGCAGGTATTGCGCGCCATAGTGTTGGTTGTTGTTCGGAGAAGAAGTATTGTTGGATATCATTACTACTGACAGGCACTAGGTATATGTACCTAGGTGCCTCGAGGTCTGGACAGGACCCCTGGCACCTTCGAAAGACCCTTGAAACCTCTGAAAGCCCCTAGCTGCCAACCCCTACTGACACACTGTTTTGTTGGTGGGCACTAAGTACTAGGATGAAGAGTCCCTACCCACCACCAACTGGTTTGGAGTCTGACACCCACCAAGCAGTCACCTTAAATCAAACACCACTCATCAAGCACATCCAATGTAGAGTCAGGTGCCCAAGTACCTTGATGTCTCAGCTACAAATGCATGACCAGAATTACTACAGTAATTAAAGCAAAGATCACAAACTGTCCAGTACTAGATGTAAGTAAATAGTAAGAAGTTGAAACAAAGAATGGATGTAAAGATCGCACAGGAGGCAATCAAGAAGTTTGCACACATGTGTTTGCAGAGAAATGACTGTTATATCGCAATAAAAAACCTCTCCCACTAACCGTGATCGGAGAAGAATAAATAAGGGGTATATGGATTCTATGGGATATAAATTTTATGGGTAGATAGCTCGCGCAGGGCTCCATAGCGTCACAGTGGACGAAAAACCTTCCGAGTCGTTCGCAAAATAAATGATCCCGTTCTCTTCGATACTAAGCTGGTATCTTGTCCCCACAGTTGCCAGATTGTATATGCTGATGGAAGAGGTCCAGTCCACGTTGACGATCTGTGTTTGACAGGTAGTGTTACTCCCACATGCCGTGCTGTAGTTCTGGTGAGAAGCAAGGTTAGAAACGACCCAGCTCACTTCGGCTATGCCTCACCTGGAAGAAACTGTAGTGACCGGAACCTTTGGGGAAAATGCATAGCACGTAAACACAAGCATCATATGAGCACATGATTGAGACGAACCAAACACGATGATATCAGTGGATGATTGCACCCAGAGACCCCAAGCCATAGTTGTGCCATTTGCAAACGTCGGATCGTCGTAAACGTTTGAGATATCGAATGGCCCTGGTGGTGCAGGATCAGGTTGGAAGTAAGGCTATGCAGAGAGATCAGAGGCAAACTCATTTCGTCTTTGGATTAACCTACCGTCTCAGTCTGGATCAGACCCATATAATGGTTTTTCGCTCCAACTAAACTATACTGGTAGAGCACATGATGTTCCGCTGTAGAGAACATCTATGAATTTATGAGTCACACCCAAGGTACGATACTTACAGGCTATGCGAAATCAGTATACCCGTCTTTGTGCTTAGAAGGACAAACTCGCCTGTACCAATCATCCAGACAGGACCCTGGGAGTGAGACAAAATACCTCTCCCGCTGAACAAGGTTAGCTGGTGAAAGCCGTCGAGATCGTGATCTGCCAGCCAAACCCATGTTCCCTTGGTGAAAGAAATTGGAAATTAGTGCACTGATATTGCTAAGGTCATGACGCCGCACCTCAAGGTAAGCCGATGCACCATAAGTGATGTGCAAAGCAAGGAAAGCTGCAAAACATTCTGGATTAAAGGATCCCGCAGGGCACTCTGCGTCTTGGAGGTGGGTCCCATTAGCTGAAATAAAGAATGATAAGTCAACGTCCGCATGTGATAAAACTTTAAACTTGCCTCCGCCGAGCCTGTCACAGATGCAAATCAGCGAACAAACTCCAAATAAGATCAAAAGGGACTCACCGGAAGTGCGAATCCCACATTCCTGCAGCTCCTTGGAGACCAGGGGGATCGTGGACATTCCACTCCACGACAATGGCGCCTGCAGCCGGTCCTTGCGTCGTGAATACGATATCTGTAATCTCCGTAATGCCCTGCGAGCCCGGTGTACCGACTTGTACAACAACGTTGGGGTCTTCTTTATTATTGAAATTGAGGCCGGCGCCCATAATCTGGGACCAAGCCTCTCCAACAATTCGTGTTCCTGCTGGAACCTGTATAGTCGAAGTAACCTTATAGATGCCAGCATCGAAATATATGATGTGGCATCCAGCGTACTGCCCCACATCTCAATCAGTATAAATACTGTCAGACTATCGTGTAAAGATACCTTTGCGAGCACAGCTTTGATAGCTTCAGTATCATCCGCAATCCCATCTCCAACGGCCCCCAATGACCTGACGCTCTTGAACTGCTCGACTGAATAGTCAGCATACATGGGATGTCCTTTGCTGACGATGAAGCCATTATGGTCCAAAAGGCACGAATCCTTATGCGCAGAGTGTATCTTGCCCTGTGTGAACGTTCCGTTCGGGTGCGTTCCTGTATAAATGTTACCCTTGCCCCACGAGTGAACGGTCCTGGTTCCACCAGCAAGGATAGTAGTACCGTTTTCCATGACAGCTGTGGAAACGTTGTTGAGATGGATGTTATTCAATACGAGGGACCCCGAAACAGAGCCATTTATCGGCTTGGGTGTCTTGATGAAAACAGGAGTATTTGTGACCACTGCGTCAATGATGGCCTCTCCTCCATTCCCGCCACCTGAAAGATTAAAACCGACTTGACAGTCATTAATTATGACGCGTTGGTATGTCCATCCTATACCTCATCAATTGCGCACTCACAACAAAAGATCAAATATTACCCCAGTTCCATGATCCGAACACAGCTTTGGGGAAGTGATATGGGTCCAGTATACTGACATACATCATAAATCTTACCTGTGTTTGCATTGTTGACAGTGAGATTACGCACGGTAAACCTGTGAGCAGACGCATCAGGACTTGGAGAGCAACATGGACGCAAACACTTACTGTTGGTTTCCGACCCAGATACCATACTTTCCACCGTTGAATACGAGATCTCCCATAAAGCCACCACTTTTCTAGTGTTCATATATTATGTTTGTCGATATAGCGATGTTCACTTACCTTCCATCCTCCATAAATATGCCTAGGAACAGGAATAAATGAACATCCCATGATTCATAACAATAACATACCCTGGTGATTGTTTCCAGGTTCGGTAGACATATTGACTACCACGTTGACCAGCGACGTCGACTGTGAGACTTGCCAGTGAATACCAGTGGCCGAAACATTCGCAGGCATTCGTGTGAGGTCGATAACGAAATTACGCGCTGACCGGTAGCTTTCATAATAAAAGGCCATTGATGTCATGCATACAATGAAATTCGAAAGACACATACAAGCTAACCTGGTTGGTATACCAGTTTTGATTGTTTGTGTACGGGTCACCGTCTGATTTCGCCGTTAGTTGGTACTATAACACTAAAGAGGCTGCTCCGCACCAATTACAGCTATTCCTGTGAAGTTAGCACTGGCAAGCAACGTCGGGGGTGTTCTTGCGTCGCCCACCATGACTGTGTAGTAGTATGCATGAAGTGGAGCAGACACGAGGTAGGTTCTGATGAAGCGCATCAGAAAATGAACTTGGCATTATACACAGATACTCACCCTGTTGGGAAGTAGACCACTGCCGGAGTGGTTCTAACGAGTCATCGAGCCTGAGGATGCACTAGATATCTTGGAAAAGTTGTGACTTACGTTGATGAACCGCAAGTCAAGTTACCACATCTGCTACCGGTGGAGATTGCAGCACTACAAAAAAATGAGCGCTAGGATAAGATCATCGATGCGAATGACAACGCACTTAATAGCAGCAGTATCATCATGTACACCATCACCCACAGCTCCATATTCCCTCACGTTCCGGAACACTTTGTATTTTGTCGCATTAGGTGCGAACGGTGCCACACCCTGATGATGAATATTCTCAAGCCAGTAAGGCTCTCCCCACAATGCGTTTCCTGTAGTGAGAGGCACACCACATGCTGATCCCAGTGCGGCGACCTGGGTGGTCTGACTCACGATCGCGCCGAGGACGAGCAAAAGTAAGCTTGCGAGCACCATGCCTTACCGGCGAGTGAGATTCGCAGAGTGCAACGAAGGAAACGCTGGCACCCGACCAAGTTTCGGATCCACTTTATATTTGCCTGAAGGTACAATCGAAGCATACTGAATTCTTTTTATTTGAATAGATGGTGTCCACATCGTGCGACGGAGGAACGTCGCCTTGAACACAAACCCAATAATGAGATCGTTGGCACAAGTGACCCGTAGTTGAAACGCGTGGAACCCGGAGATTTGCCAGCTAGCATACGCGACGGTACTACTATAGTGGGCATCAAGTCAAATGCTGTGCAATGTACAAATGTAGTAGGTACTTCGCTCGCCAACTAGCGCCCATATATGGTCCGTTTAAACTAGCTATAGGCTTTGAAAAGGCTGCATCTCTTCGACGTGATTATACGTCATGTAGGGTCGCATAAGCTACAAAGATGTTCAGTCGCGTCAACGATATACAGACGTTGAACGAACGAACGACCCAATTTTTTTGCGATCATGCCATTGACATAATATTCAAAGCGAAAAGCGTCAACTTGCCGAGTGTTTAAAGACACCCAGCGAGCACTAGGCTGAATCAGGCTAGCCTTGGTAAAAAAAATGATTGCATGAGCGTAAGGTTTAGACAGATGGGCCTTGGTGGGCGGCCGCTGGCTAGGGTTTGGTGAGATATGGAGGTTAGTATAAACATGGGCAGTATGCGCTGGCCGGCCAGCATGAGCTGAAAACTGAAGTACTGATGGGCCAGTCCCGGTTTAGGGAGCGTTACGTTGACTGCGAGGCGTCGAACGGCGCTACTATGTACGTGGCGAGAGCCTGTCAGCACTCCGAGTCGGATTTTCCTCGGTTCCGGCACCCTCGCGTCATTCACGCGCGCACCCCAGACTCTTCCCTAGATGTTCGGTTCCGCTTCGAATATATGATCCTCCATGTGTATCCATCGATCAGCTAGCGATGATCGATGATATCTGATTTGTAAAAATGGTATGGTGAGACTATTTGGGCTCAAACCCGAAGGGTTTTGCGACCTGAAAGATTGTATCGAACGTGTGGAGAGAGTTCAGGATGATTCACAGCACTCGCGATGCAGGATTGAGGCCGAAAATGACTCGGATGCGTCAAGTACATTTACCAGCAACAAAACGAAGATTTTGATGGAATGGAACGAGACGCTGGCTGCTACAAAGGAGCGGAAGGCGGTTGTACTAGTAATGGTTGTGACGAAACGAGAGCCTGAGTGTAGTTGAGCAGTCGAGAATTTGCAGGTGCTAGTACGAAGTAAGAAAGATGAGAAACTGTTTCGCCACATAGATCTTCGCGCATTCTACACAGTTGGTTCTCGTGCCTTGAATTTACATAGAATACAACCCACCACCCCCGGATGATCATCCAGGTTTTGTCTTTCTTCCCCCGGGTCCACCCCTCGTTACCATGTCCATTTGTGCATTGCTCGTGTTCCTTTTGTCATTGTCTTTCCCTCGTTGATGTCTCCTTCGTTACTGTTCATTACCACTCTCGTTGCTGGCAGTTACATAATCTCGTTAACTACATTGTATTCAAGAGCACATTAATGAATATATCCAATTGCCAATTTAAGATGTCATGAACAGTTCTCCTCATAGGTGGACTCTGGCTGGTTACGTTGTACTGGTTGGATCCCAACAAGTGTATCACGCCATTGACTTCGGGTGTCGCGGCCACAGCCGCATACGACCACGGAGACCGCTCCGACTGGTGTAAAACAGATCTGATTGGACGCAAGAATCGGTCACTCAAAGATCCTCGAGCGGTACGAAAGTGTGCCTTTAATCGCTGGAGAAGGACGAGAGTAGCGAAAGTGACAGACGAGTGAATTTGGTGCGGTGAAGTGGATGTGCAATAGAATAGCGGGGGGTACCTTAGACAAGAAAAAAAGCTGAGTCATAAACAATAATATAACTTTGAAACCTACTCAATATATGATCGGTGACAAGTCAGAGCGTCTTGCTGTAGGTTAACCGGACCGTTGAGTTGATCGAGCACCGCAAGTGTGATAATCGGCATATGATGCTAAGACAGTGACAGACCTTGATCGGCGCACTGGCCGGACACTCCCGAAAACCATCTGTGTCAGACCTCTCCCCACTGGGCCCACTCCCTTCGTCTTTCGCACTGCAGATTCGCATTCCGTGGTTCCTTCTCAGTCGATCCTTTTCTCATGTCACGAGCACATTGGCTTGACTTGTTCCTGGACCAGCCGACAGTACTTGTGCGTGCACGTGCCAGTCAGCCGGTGTAAAAATCGACATGCGCTGTGCACGAGGTAGCTCTGAGAGTGTTACCACGTGCACACCCACGCCGGGAGTCGAGAATACCATTTGGCCGCTCGGGTCGGCTAAGTATAGAAGGCGATCAAGGAACTTTGTTTGCTCTTCCTTGTAGCAACCGCTTGTTGTGTGGATAAAATTTGAATAGTTGGAGCTAAAGCGTCAGATGGAGAAAAAAAACTGATACAGCACTGGACATATTGCGCACGATCGATGCGAGATCGATCAGGCAATAAGTTTATAAGTGATTGCAATCCGAACGGCTTCCGTTGGCTATATAGTATGCCGTCCTTGCGATAGCTAAGTTTAGCAACCCGAAATCACGGCGAACTGGGGGAATACAAATATCTCTTTGATCTGTGGATGTGCTTACCTGGGAAGCTGCATCACGGATAGATCGGAACCGAATCGTCTGGTGGATCAGGTAATTGCAATGTTCTGAAAATACTTGTCGAAGAAATAAATAAAGAGAACCGATTTTCATCATATATATCATAATATATGTGAAACCATCAAAAGTCTTGCAACACGTCCGAGCTCTGACGTAAGTGGGTGATGGGTCTTCCGAGTGCGCAGTTATTATGGAATACACGAGGTAACGTCTGCCGAGCATAAGTTTAGACCGGAACCCAAAGGCTGCCTGCCCGGGCGCATGTAGGTCATAGGGTCTCACAGGTGACATTCGAAATGAGTTCCCCTATTATAGATTGCCATGATCCTGAGTATTCGCAGTGTGTTGATTTCGGATCCGACATACACCGACAGCAGTCACTGGGAGTGTTCATTTGAGTATAATGAAGGTAATGAGACTCTGAAACGCACACGATTTCCGTCTGGTGAGATGCATGTTGATGCAGGCAGCTTTGACACGCCAAATTTCTGCGCTACTTTTTCATCATACCATGAAAACTGATTTTGGGCAACTCCGTGAAAGTGGTCAGTGTACATAAGCAAACTCATTCAGGAGGGCGCATCAACGGCGATTGGAATCACACCTGCTATGGCTATGTGACGTATTTGGTGAGTTGAGGGTGGCGACTGGCAAGGTTTGAAATTTGGGGGCTTGAAGGGCTGTCGGCTTCTGCGGTGCTGATCTCCTGTTGATAACAGATTACGATATTAATTTTCTGGCGGACTGCCAAGGCTGGACATTGCTAGACTGCGCACCTTTTATTATGTACAATGCAATCATATCACGGTCTAGACGGAATGAACATAGATGACACAGGAGAGGAAATCTTGACTTGCCTCGTAAGGTCCCTGGCGCCGCTCAATGTCGAATTTGGAGAGGCCCTTTTAAAAATCTGTGCCTTGCTGGACAGATAGGAGGTGACATCTTGTCCCTTGACGTCGGGGCCTGACCAAGTGATAGTTGCGCGCACAGGTGCAGACGTTCACGAGTGGATACAAGTTAGTGACGTGGTGTTATGGCCAAGAGCGGCCCAGTTGGTTCAGGGTAGGTTCGCCCTTGCCATAGAAGGAAAATAGTTTTCAATGGGTTCACCAAAGGGAAGTTGCAAATTCGATGCTTCGAATTCACAAGACAGCTATGGGGAGTCGCAATATAAAGCAAATTGGTGGCAAGGTCGCACACTTTGATACCTCTCTCGTCGTCAGCCGCGTCCCAGTCATCTTCTTGAGTGGTCCGGTTCGTTCTCAAAGGTTTCCAGCAGAAATTCTCGAATCTCAGATAGGCTAGCTTGTAATAGCGCGCGTACTTTGGTTCGATATCCCAGGAGGCTGTAACTGGATGGTATTTTTGAACGAACTTGCCATAATCCTGAATTGTTCATCGAATTCTGAACGAGCCCAGCCGATCAGCAGACCTTCACGACAGGTAATTTAAGCAAGACAAGTTCGACAGTTTCGTAAGTCTCGGAGGCAGTATCAAAAATCGGACTGAGAACGTTCTCGCCGGGTGTCCCGCGAGCGGCCGAGTATTTGTTCTTCTTCTAACCCCACCATTACCTCTCAGCTCTCTCGTTTAGCTATCCCTGCTGTGCAACTGGCGTTGACTAGACTTTTGTCTTAGTCACTGCCACTATCCCTAGACAGTAAGTCTATTTTCTACTGGACGATCAGATTCGTATCCCATGAGGCCATTCAGCGCAGCCATTTACATAAAGCTCTCCTTCATTTCTGTTATGCCGAACTAACGTTCTCTTCCATCCATGGACAGCCAGGACCCGCAGCCTGAAATCATCGTTTCCCCTCCTCCCGATACCATGTATCCCAATAATAACGCACACTCTCAAGATATTCCTTACGATCCTTTGCCCTTGACTCAAGATGCGCCCAGGGACTCCGTTTATAGCGATCTTCCCTCTCCCCATGCCTCCGGTTTCGACACTCCGCCTGTCGAAATGTCTTATTTTTCTGACACCACACCCCCGGGTGCAGCCCAACCACGCTTTCTTGGTGCAGCTTTGTACGACGATCCCTCCAATGGATATCGAGATTCCTTCGCGTCACAAAACACCCAAAATACCTTCAGAACAGCACCTTCTGTCGTTACTTCCTCTGTCTACGCCTTGAATAATGACACTCCTCAGACAGAACAGTCTGCTACCTACCATGATGATCCCAATGACCCCGAGTACAACTCTGGCTCTGGTCAGGGTGGGAATCTCAACTCTCCTCGTTACCTTGCTGAGAAGCGGTCAGCATACGCAATCCCACGTGTAAAGTCAAAGCGCGGACTTATCATAGCTGGCTCAATTCTCGCAGCTGCCATAGTACTCGTTGCTATCGTTGTCCCTATATATTTCGTCGTGATCAAGCCAAAATCGTCGTCGTCGAATAATAGTTCGGGCTCTCCCAGCAGTCCCACCTCGACCTCGACCTCTTCATCGGGTCAACCTGCCTCCGATGTCGTCACTGGTGGCAATGGCAGCACCATCACGATGGAGGATGGTACTACCTTCACATACTTGAACCCTTTTGGCGGTACCTGGTATTGGGATCCTCAAGATCCATTCAACAATAATGCTCAGGCTCAGTCGTGGACCCTTCCCCTCAACCAGACCTTCAGGTTCGGCATTGATAAGATTTTTGGGTATGCTTCTCTCTGTCGTTCCCTGTACCTGCAATGACCCATTGTTTTTTATAGCGTCAATTTGGGTGGTTGGCTTACTACGGAACCCGTGAGTTGGTCTCAGTTTGACTAATACACTGTACTAATGTTTCGTACTAGTTTATGCAAGTCTATCTTTGCTGCTGAGAACCATGAACCTTACTTATATTTATCTTAGCGCACCCGCTCTTTACCAGAAATACCCTACAGCTATTGATGAGTGGACACTGAGCGAAGCCATGGCCGCTGATACATCACCAGGTGGCGGTTTGTCGCAACTGGAAACGCATTATCAAACGTTCATTGTAAGTTTTTCTTCACGTCGCAAGTGAAGGAACTGAAGATGTTAATCGGTTACCAGACCGAACAAGATTTTGCCGAAATTGCTGGAGCAGGACTGAACTTCGTTCGCATTCCCCTTCCATACTGGGCGATCGAGGTACGATCAGGCGAACCGTTCCTCCCCAAGACCTCGTGGACGTATGTCCGCATCATCCTTCCAATCCCGTTACCCTGCTGAAGCAAGTTTTAGATATTTCTTAAAGGCCATTCAGTGGGCTCGTAAGTATGGTCTTCGCATTAACCTCGACTTCCATGCCCTTCCTGGAAGCCAGAATGGGTGGAATCACTCAGGCAAGTTCGGGTCAATAAACGTTCTTTACGGCCCGATGGGTATCGCAAATGCCCAGCGGTCACTAGATTACATTCGGATCCTCGCCGAGTTCATATCTCAGCCTGAGTACCAGGATGTTGTTATCATTTTCGGCATTACAAACGAGCCCCAAGGAACCCCGATCGGCAAGGATGCTCTCTCTCGGTAGTAAGTGTATTAATGATTGTGACCACCGCACTCGGTAACGGTAACATAATTTGCACTGCAGCTATATGCAGGCATACGATAACGTCCGCGAGGCTTCGGGCATTGGGGCAGGCAATGGTCCCTTCATTTCCTACCACGACGGATTCCTCGGTCTTCCTCAATGGGCTGGCTGGCTCCCGAATGCTGACCGCATTGCTCTCGATGACCATCCTTATATTTGCTTTGACGGCCAGTCTTCTGCCCCTATGTCATCTTACGCTCAGACTCCATGCACTACCTGGGGTGGCATGATGAACACCTCTATGAACGCATTCGGGTTCACAGCTGCCGGAGAATTCAGTAATGCTGTTACTGACTGCGGTCTTTATCTGAACGGTGTGGGACTTGGAACACGTTATGAGGGTACATATACTCCAGGAACCTGGCCTGTCATAGGGAGCTGCACGCCATGGACAGACTGGCAGAGTTGGAACTCGACCATGAAATCAAGCATTGAGCAATTTGCCTTGGCCAGCATGGATGCTTTGCAGGTAAGCGATTATCCTTAGAAGTTGTGGTTCCATATGAACTAATGTCCATAGAACTGGTTCTTCTGGACATGGAAAATCGGAAACTCTTCTACTTCTGGTGTCGTCGAGTCGCCGCAATGGTCGTACCAGCTTGGTCTGCAGAATGGGTGGATGCCCGCAGACCCTCGCGTTGCATCAGGAACCTGCGCAAATCAAGGTATATGGAGTCCTCCTCTCCAAGCATGGCAAACGGGGGGCGTCGGTGCAGGTCAGATTGCTGCAGCCGTTACTGCATCGTACACCTGGCCGCCTGCTCAGATCAGTAATGCCGGTGCTGTCTCCTTGTTGCCTTCCTACACCCCCACGGGAACTGTGGCAACCCTTCCCCCTCCTACATTCACGTACTCTTCTGGTCATGCTGTCAAAACCGCCAGTGCTGGGGATGGCTGGGAGAATCCCTCCGACACTGCAAGTGGGATGGTTGGCATTGCATCGTGCAGCTATCTCAATCCATGGATTGGGACCGCCGCACCACCTTCACCCCTTTGTAGCAGTGGAGCTGCCGCTCGAGCGGTTCCTGCTCCGCTCATCACCCCCGTCGCTCGTCATCAATCATAACGCCGCTCGTTAATTTTGGGATGGGTCAACTTTTCTTCTTGTGAATTTGACTGGACTACTAATATTGGAATTTCCTGGGCTACTTGATCTGGAGGACGATAAAACGATGGATTTCATCAGTTGACTTACTGAATAACCAACCCCCTTGTGTTATATTCAAACTGAACTTCAATTACTTATATCGTATCTTTCCTTTTGACAGTATTACTATCTTTCAATCCTACCTACACGTCTGACGGACCCATTACATCTTCCGCGGGCATACATAGGACATACACCGACATCCATTTATATAACATCCTAGCTATCATTTTCTTTCACCTATCGTGTCTCATGTTGCTCGTACTTCTGATACGCTTAATTATGCTTGTTCAACAATAAATGTAATGCTAGGCCCAAGCTAGTGCTCTCCGCTAGTTGTTGCGTACCGATCTTCCAAATCCTCTTGGCCACCAAAACCACCTTCAAAATCACGGTCCTTGGTGGACGATGCGGCATCCTTTGTGGTATTGTTATTAGATGTAGTGGAGCGTTTTTCCTGCTCCTCATGGAGAGCAGCGAGCTGAGCTTGCTCCTGTGTATAGAAAGCTGGTAAGTAATGCTTGTCATGGTTGATGCAGTAGCCCCTTGGGAAGCCTCGCCTTCTCGCGAATGTATTTTGCTTCTTCACCTTGTTCCCTCGATCTCCATGTAGGGTCCTACATTCATGAGTGTCAAATGCCTTATTCACATACTTCATGGTGTACTTGCTTGTGCAGTAGTTCCGGAAGACATGTTCTGGTCAAGAGGTGGAGTCGGATCCGGAGTGACGTGTGTATTATAAACCCCGCAGCCGCACAGCCTCAATGACTAAATTCAAGTTTGCACTGCAGCCTGAATATTTGAAAGCCGATAATTGCAGATCCGGGGTAATGTAGTCTTGTACCGTATACCAGAGCTGGAAGTAGACAGATAACACGACTTCCTATGGTCCAATTGCAATGAAAAAGCGGATAACTCGAGAGCGAGAGCGAGAGAACGTGACGATGAATACTATGCGATTGATAGAAAATGGATGTGTGCGATGTATCATAAACTATGCTGATAATGTGCTCCAGAGCGCATCAATGAAAGGTGATACCATGGGATGACGATGAGAATAAAAAACACAAGCAACAGTGATAGAGGGAAATTCTTATGTAGTCCTGAGTAAGTGTTTCTGCCTGTGCGAGTCATCAGCATCGATTCCAAAGCGGAAGACCACATTGTAAAGGCATACCTTTTGGATGAGACAGGAATACTGTCTTGAGGACCAGCCTCCAAGAAGCGAGATATGCGAATAAAGAAACCCCCCTTGTCCAATTGTTTCTTACGAGACGCTCGCTTGGTTTCAGCACGAGCTATCTTTGCGCACGACCATGGGTGAAGGGGTATCTCCGCTGCAAGCGGTCCCTGGGACAGATCAGTAAGAGAGCCTCGGATGCTGGACGTTGCGAGGTCTTCGTCCGAATTCGTGAAAAGTTGCACGACTGGTAACCAATGGAAGGATTGCTTGGCAGTGTTGGGGTAGCCGGCAGTGCTTGGTATAGTACGAGCCATTTGAGGGCTCGGAGAAGGTGAGTCCAGGTGTCCAGCTGCTCGCGAACTTGCGCGCTGTCCTGATGAATTACTTGGTATCTCTGGGGATGACTCCCAACCAGATGTAGGAGTACTGGGGGTATAGTCAAGTTTGTCCCCATTGGGCGTCCGACATTCAGACGGAGGTTTGGCATATGCCAAACCCGGCTCTGGCAGCTGTGCAAGGGAGACAACATCCAACGCAGGTAAGACCTTCACAATGCCATAAGTCTCGATTTTGACCCAGGAAAATGACACATACTTTTAGCATTACGCGTATCCGCTCTTGTTTGTAACCTGTCATGCTGAGATTGGCCAAAGAGTCCCGCGGACCCCAATCTGACACTGCCGTGACAGAAGTAGCAGGTGACGAAAACGATGGACTGTCCACCGTTGCAGATGCGACAGTTGTAGTCTCATAGTGCTCCAAGGAATTCATCTGGGATTTGACTGGAGTAGACGTTTCACTAGATGCGCATGAATCTGGTAGTCCTTCCACGGTGGCCGGAATGCTAGCCCAAACTGCAGCAGTTCTCATTCGCAAACTGGTAACGCGATCTGCTATGCGACTACCAGGAGGATTGGGATTTATATCCTCCTGATCTGAGGATCTGTCCATAGCGGAAGATATAAGCCCGAATTCTGTACCGCCCTCCCAATGTTCTGTTGGCAAGGGCATCGTGGGATGTAAGACGCCATCTTCAGAAACAGCTAGGACATGTCTTGATATATCTGGAACGGCAGAAGTTGTACAATGTAGCGCTGTGGGAGGTATTTGGACCGACTAAAAACAAGTGAGTCGACTGTAGCGCATAACACTGAGAAGAGAA
This sequence comes from Suillus tomentosus, assembly GCA_016647685.1. NCBI lineage: Eukaryota > Fungi > Basidiomycota > Agaricomycetes > Boletales > Suillaceae > Suillus > Suillus tomentosus. The sequence continues at coordinate 131,978 of JABBWJ010000016.1, forward strand.
CTAACAGGGCCTTTCTTGAAGACGCTAGCCAGAGACATCTTTTTGATGTGCGTGAGAGTGGAGAAGATGCGAAATTTGTGAGCCTTCGAAGATGAAGGAGAAGATATTGCGGTCGGCGAGTTGGACTCGATCACAGGCTTTGTATCCGCAGGTAATTCGACTCTGGAAGCAGAGCCTTCGCTCTTGCGCCGAAAAGTGAGTTTGTGCTTGAGGGTGCCATTGATAAACATTTTGTCGACAAGCTTGATGCTGATGCTAAGGAGAGGTCCAAGGAGTGATGTGGAAAACAAACAACCTGAAATTTCAATTTAAACCGTCAGATCTGTGGCCCTCAAACGTGATCAGTGTGGAAGGCGAGACTCTGAGATATCTAGCCCGCTTGAAGCTCAAATATCTTTGATCGCCCTACAGTACTGAAATGTAACTGGACACAGCAGCACTCACAGATAGCAGCATACTCCTTCGGGAGTAAGATATGTATACAAATGGGCACAGCCTCCACTCAGACTTAGCTAGCTTGATGAGTTCGGTCGAGGGAATGACAGCTTCGTGGATTCCGAGTCCTGATAGTTTGCTCCTAGCTGTGAAGTTCAACATTGATTGCCGCAAATGGACAGATCGTGTACATGTGTCTTGTTTGGCCATAGCTTCGGTTTCAAACAAATACGGCATTCCGGCATTTTGACCGCGGACCACCTCGAGGTCTAACTTAAGCTATAATTGTCCAGGTCTAGCAGTGGTGGTCAGTGGTCACCACAAAAAACTGTTGTGGATTATGTCTCAGAAACGGCCCAGAGCTTGTGCTCGACGGCCTGGGTAATTCAAACAATTCCTGTTATCGAAAAAGGTGCTAGTACATAGGTGGTAATACAAGTGAACTCTGCTCTTAAACTGAATCGGCAGGTACTGCGTTTCATGAAATATTTGCATTATACCGTCACTAAAGGTAAGCTTTCAGTATTCTACCTTCTGGTGTAACGGTTGAGCGCGTGCGGTCCAGCTGACCTACTTACAGCAGGCCAACAGCGAGATCGAATTGTCCAGCTTGTGTGCTGCACCATACCACTTGGCCAGATGAATTCATACTTACCGTTTGGAAACGTTTACGAGTCTATCCGAATAGAACATCCACAGTGCACTTCACCCCGGAATACCTGCACGTTTCGATTTTAATCATGGTCCACATACCAGTCAACTCAACTTACCTGACATCGTCGATGCCTGCTCTAAGTCACACCAGACAGCTTCCAAGAGTGATTGAGGATGTGAGAAACTTCGGTCAATATGAAAATTTATCCATTAGCGTCCCTAAACATTACCAAAAAGAAGACAAAAAGCCCAACAACAAAGAAGACAACACAGTTAAAAGAGATATGACAGGACGATGGATGCACAGGGCCGAGGATACGTATGTGGCCGAACCTGTCGTGGTGTCCGAGTTCCCGCACAAACCAGAATCCTGCAGAAGAGTAGTGGGATAGAGAACAAGAGGCACGCCTCCTAAACTATATTGTGCGTTGATGGTGCCATTGCTGCCCACTGGCCACTGTTCACAGGTCAATACACTATAACACGATGTGAGTTCTGATGTCCGAGTCAAATTTGAGAAGCAGCTGACTTGGTGAGTGACGCGCTTGCAAGGTACGGGGTATACACGGGAATACTGATGTTTTGAGGCTAATAATAGGGTATAGTAAGATCAGAAAAAATCGAAGATGCGGGGATAAAGATTTGCAAGGTTCACATGGACTTACGGGAGATCCGATATTGGTCATAATGGAGACACAATCCCCTTTCAAGGTTGCGATGCCGTATGGTGATGTTGTGAGCACCTGCGTCGGCGTGGTTGCCCATTGGGTGTTATTCACCAAGAAATTGCGGAACTGTGAGACGCAATGATTAACATTAGGCCCTCAAATTCAAACCATGGTATACCTGATTCAATGTGGTTATGAGTTGGTATGTTGTACTGTTGGCATATTTCGAAGGCCACATTGCCTCGCGATTATACTGCGGCAATGTTTAGGTGCATCAAAATAAAATAGCAGGGTCAACTCACAGGATCAGTGTTCCCGCTGAAGCCTTGTTCTTGACCATAATACACAATGGGTATACTGCTCACATGTCAGTGATTTGTTAGCAAACACGACGATGCAATTTACCCATCAGTCATGAAGTTGAACACCATGGCGTTGCTATTTTGAGTTAGGATCTGCAGGATACAATATAGGAAAGAACTTACTATAAACTTTGTGGGTCGACAGAGATATTCGCCCAACGAGGAATGTCCTGATTTTCAATAAAGTTTCCGAGAAGTGTGGGGTCCTACAACCATTGAAGTGCATTCACAGAAAAGTGTGGACTACATACCTTGAACTTCGCTGCCTCCTGCCCAATCATATCTGCAACAGCACTCATATTCTGTGGCCCAGGAAGGGTGAACGCATCAAGGAGCGCGGTGTACATGGGATAGTTCAGAATTGAGTCAAGGGCATTGGATCCTTGGTAGAGAGCAGCGTCGCTGCAATACAAACCTGTGTTAAACAGCGCAGGATAGACCGGTGAGACCTTACTCGATATCTGAACCATAGACTTCTCCTATGCAAAATACACCGGCTTTGCCACAGAACACGGGCCAGAAGTCGATATTGACATGTCTACACCCCAGTTAGTGTGAGTGGGGGGGATGGAGGGAAACCTTACTTCGCAGCTGGTAAAGTCGTTATATTATGATCATAAAACTGTTTGAACACACTCACCATCAATCCGGAGTCCATCAATATTGTATTCCTTAACCAAGGACTGAATCCAGTCACCGAACCCGGCAACAACAGTTGGGTCTTCCGTGTTGAGGTCAGGAAGAGGAACGACGGTGTCGCCTAGCCAGCATTGTTCCTCGCTAGTGGTGTTACTCCAATCTATGGCACAATATGGATGGTATTGCGACTACGTATAAATGATTCAGCAATTGAATGTACGAAGCACATGGAAGAGTAATTTTACCTGTTCTTTGAACATATATGTAGATAAATCGGGGGTTATTGAGGTCGCCATGACATCGTTAACAACAACATCGACCATCAAGTACCTGGAAAGATTCAACAATGTGAATTCTGATCTGTGAATGCACTCACATTCCACGACGATGCAGCTCCTCTGAAAGACCCTTGAGATCGTCAGACGTGCCAAACCGAGAGTTGAGTTGAGAAGCATCCGCAATCCAGTATCCGTGGTAGGGGTCTCCATATGGCGTAGCCGGACCTTCATAGTTTTGGGAAACAGGACTGATCCAGACTGAAATATCAAGTCAGACATCTTAATGATTACGAGTGAAGTTGCACGCACCTGCGGTGAAACCTGCGTCTTGAATGTAGTCTAGATTCTGGCGAAGACTGTGGGAAGTCAGTATGAAGCAAGAATGAGCGCTCGCGGTGCTTACGAATTCCAGGTCCCACCACACCATGTACGAGACCCCGATGGGCATTGGTTAGGGTCAGCACCTTCGGGCAAAGCATATCTGTCAATGATGACTCTACAAAAATTAATCGATCAGATACTTGGTGAAATGGTTAGATACGCACTGATAAATTGATCGACCTCGCCATTGGTCGGAAGTGGCGGCATAAACATAAGGAAAGGCAAATGCAAGAATAGCAGCTGCGAGAAATGCAGTATGTGACATGATACGAAATAAAGCGAGCGTGAGTTATAAGGAGCGTAGAAGCCAACGAAGCTCGAGGCAAAGAGAGCGAAGGTCGGGCTGACCGTGTGGGACACAGCTATGTTGGCAAGGCGGAAGAGGAAAGTGGAATTCAAACGTTCTGATCAAATTTTAGTAGTGCGGCTTGCCCGAATTGGGAACCGTGAAGGTACCGAATCACCATCATGTGGAAGTAAATGACCGACTAGAATGATCAGAATGGATCATGTGGCCCTCCGGAGGTAATCCAAAGCTTGAGCTTGACTACGTACACAATAATGCATATCTTCTCCAAACAATCCGGCAGCTCAGGTCATTGCGGCGCCGGGTTCATCATAAAAATTTGTGTAAAGTCCATCAGAACGGCGAGCGGAGGTAACACTGGTAGCATCAATATTATGATGGCATTAGAGTCGTAACGTCACGCTAAAATTTAGTTCATGTCAGTGAAACAAGTCATCTCTCACAGACGTTACATACCGTACTTCGACCCTGAGTGCACGATGCTTTGCAACATTACTAGAGTATGTAGCGATGCCTAGAAGCTCACATAGTCCACACCGAAAAGGTCAGTTGGTCAGTTTCAGCCTCAAACTTTAAGCTTCATCCCCCATTGGGGTGGCTTCCTAATTTGGTTTATGTAAGTAAAATTTCGCCAACTCACGGTGCGACGTGTTATTTTCACCAAGTCGCAGGCACGTTCAGGGGAGTAGAATAGAAGTACACGAAACATGGATCCATATCATAGGACATAAATACATTTCAATTTTGTGAACTATGCGGTGGCAGAGGTGCAACAAGATACCAGAATGGATGCGGCACTCACGAGTCACGGTAGGAGGGTAAAAACTTGAGGTGTCATGATCTCTTGCGCAGGCGGAAAGACATTGGATAGTAAGACATTGTTGGAGAAGGCGCGATACCAGAAGAATAGATGGCGCTGGGTGCACAATGATACTTGAGTGCATCGGGTGCACTGAGTGTGTGACTGGCTTGCTGGATGTTCGTAACAGGAACGGGCGGTGCAGTTTCTCGATAAGCTCATTACTGTGGCATATATATATATAAGAAGTGGCTTTAAGCCTAGTGTCAAACAGCGGGCGGGTGCTAGGTAGTAGTGTACACCTAGGGATGAATTTGAAGCACAGTCACGGGTAGTTCGCAGTACGATGTACGTCGTATCACGTGTATTGTGCCGATTAGGGATTAAATTTAAAACGTTTTAATTCCCGCTACCTTTAGGTAGTGGGTTTTTAGGGTCAGGTTTTTTTGCGATTATACGCGGCATAGTGTTTTGGAAATTCATTGCCATCCAAAAGGCCATAAGTTCTCACGGTGGTTCGTGCACGCCTGATTCATACCCTCGCTCGCTTGATACTCTTCTGCTATCAGCGTATCATTATGTTTCAATTCACCGATGTTGTAGTATCTTCTAATAATAACGGTTCAGTTCACGGTTCAAACGTTCATCCATAAACGGTTGCGCGACTGGTTCAAAATCTCGTGATTATGTGCAAGGAGAAGCTCTTATTCGTGATATGTATGCTATTTTCAGCATCTTCGACGCAGTCACTGTTTTCTGCTGATGCCTACTCAATTAATTCGTCTGGTTCAGGATCATGGTCTTCAAATCCAATTGTCACCAGCTGAAATGAAACACCACCTTTTGCGACATCTGCTGTCTGGATTTTGTATTCACGCGGGAGCGGGCCAAAGCGGTCCCAAGGCTTGTGGGCTTATTTCTCAAGGTTCCTTCTCTTCTGGGTTATATCGTTCGAGAGGTCTCGATCTCTCTATCATCGTCATTATCGGTGGCTTCTCTTAAAGACATTATTCGTGCTGCTGGAGAGGAAAGCTCGCTCGTCCACGCGAATCGTGCCGATTTGATCTGTTTGCTGTCCCATCGGTGTGTCAAGTCTTCGGCAGACGACGTCATATTGAACGAATTGTTTCTCGGTTTCGAAAATCTATCTCATTCTCCATTGCATGCATATGCTGTAATTCATGGTATTCAATTTCAATCGGCATGTTCCCGCGAAGCTTTGTTGCAGATGTTGATGCACCATTTGTCGGACGGCAGTTGTTTGCATGGTAAGGATCTCTTCCAAGGTTGTTTACGTGTATGTTCTGCCTGTCATTGTGATTCTTCCATGGATGCAGCAACTCTTCAGATTCAATTATCGGACGTCGTAGGTTCTCGGATGTCTGCAAGACCTCTTCGTCGTCTTTTTCGCATTCATAACAGTCAGCATTCCACAGGCGATAATTTGCGTGTGCTGAGAAAGAAACTACGATCATGACAGTAAGGCTTTGCGATCCCTTTGGAGTCACGAATGATGGGAAGGTCCTGGGATGCCCGGAGGGTTGTGGCGAATTGTATTAGCGATAGCGATAGAACACAGCAGAATATGAAGGCGTGCAAAAAAACAGCGGTAGCGGGCTTTGCCACGCATGTGGCCTTAGACGACTTATACATTATTATGTCCGTGATACGTGAGAAACCTCGAGACAGCAATATTGTTCCCCACTGAAGTTTATGCCCTGCTCACGTCTTTGTACAAGTATGGTTATCACACGTCCGCTCTGAATCAGCTACAAGCTGTCCTGACGTGCAAAATCGCTGATCCAACTGCTCCAATGTACTATGGTCTACCCACGTGTGTCCCCATGTCCGACGCAACATTCTCTGTAGTGACGTCCATGTATACCATGGGAGGCTTCTTTGGCAGTTTGAGTGCTAACATTGTTATGGACCGTTATGGGCGGAAAGGTGCTTCTCGTCTCAGCGCTGTGCTCACAGCTGTTGGTTCAGCCGTATTTGGACTGTCTTCTTCCGTAGGTCCATTGATTCTCGGCAGGTATGTATATGTACTTCATACTAGCAATACCCGCTACAATCTCCCACACTCACAGATTTCTTGTTGGTCTCGCAGCTGGCCTAGGCATTTGTCTTTGTCCAATATACCTGTCTGAGATAGCACCAGTCAAAATCAGGGGAAACTTGGGTTCGCGCTGTTTCTTAGTTCATCAGTTACCAGCAATATTGATCGACTGTCTCATTAGGCGTTCTAACATAGTTGGCTATAGTTATCGGTATAATGGTCACCCAAGGAATGGGCTTTGGTCTTGCTACTCCCCGACAATGGCGTTTTGTACTGCTCATTTCATCAGGGATATCCATTTTCCAGTATTTCAGCAGCCCGTTTGTCGTAGAGTCCCCTTCGTATCTCAACCGAAAGGGACTGGTAGATCAAGAGAAGCTAGCGATTCACAGACTGTGGGGCAAAATCCATGATGTTTTGCGTACAGATCGTGAGCAGATACTAACTTACCGAGACAAAAATTTAATCGCATCTTTAGCTAAAGAACAAGACAGCGAGGAACCTCTGTTACCAGACAGTGATAGCGCCACAGAACGCCAGTCAGCTGTCCGCCAGCCTGCAATGACTATTCCTCAATTGTTTGCCTCTACTGAACTTCGCCGGCCTCTATTGACAATTATTGCCGCCATGACATCCCAACAAATATCAGGAATCAACGCAGGTAAGCAGAACACTCACTTGCACAATATAACATCTTTCGATGTACCAAAGTCTTGTACTACAGTAACGATATACTCTCTAAATCCCTTCCCGAACTAGCATCATAGAGGTCACCATGCAATTGTGTTGACTTTGTACCGTGACACGTGACAACTGGCAGGATGCATGGCCAGACATAATCTTGTTACCGCACTTGTGACACGAACGAAGTCCTTGAATCAATCTACGCTTAGATGGGAGGTCTCATGTTTAGGGCAAGCGGAGTCCCCCAGCTCCATGCACGGGGGACTCGGTCACATTTTATTGCAGTCAAGAGTCGCCGAATACAAGAGATAGAGTAGTAGGTGCAAAGGAAAACTTGCAGAAGAATGAAAATAAGACTAACTAGTAAATTTTGAGGCTCGGAACGAAGCAGATTCGGGAAAATGAGCCTTGGTAGAGACCATACGAGCTGAGAAGCTCGGAATGTCATGGAAATTTTACAAAAGAGGCAAAAACCTATGCTCTGGGATGTGGTGATTGATCACTGCGCTAGCATGCCCTGGGAGAGCATTGACTTTCACGCCACCTTCTACAAGGTCTACTGCTTGTGTAGTCCCGAGCATTGCTTTTTACAGGAGATCCGAAGCCAGAAGTCGCTCTTGAAGCACCTTCAGAGCTGCATCGTTTGTGACCGCTTTTCATGCGAGCTTTCGCAAGTCGTCAGGGTACAGTGGACTGTAGGCTGCAAGGCATTGCGTCGTCGCAAACGGGGTTCCTGTTCTGGAAAGGCTGGCTTGGTGTGGGTTATATTCCACCGCTGCTATGAAACGGGAGAGGAGACCAATGCTCTGTACAGTACGGCTGATCAATTATCAGTCAGAAAGTGCGGGGATCAACATGCCATGCATGCTAATTTTACGCTTTTATTGCAAAATTAGAAACTCGCATTTCCTCAAGTCAAATATGACTATGTGATACATCATCGCAAAATTATGCACATGCTTGTGATTGCGTACTATATATTGTCATACATGACTCTGAAATTTCCATGAGTTCTCTGATGGACTGTCTGAAGACATACTAATGGGTGAAACGATAATGGGAGGTACACATATGCTGTGCTTGATCTCGAATGATTTGCCGATAGCCATGTTCTACCTCACTTATATCCCCAAGAGAGTCAGACCAAAGCAATCCTATTCATCAACGTACGCATACACAACAAGAGACACAGCAAAACGTAGTACATATATGCAAAAACACTTTGAATAGCTCAGCGTCAGCATGCCCCTGCGAGCTCACGGTGATACCTAGTGGCGAAAACTAGGCAATTGGTTGAAGATCAGATACACGGTGTAATTGCCACTGCTGGCGGAGAGATCCTGCGGCGTAAGTCTGAAGAGTCACCTGTGAACGTTATGAGCAAAAGGTTTTTGAAAAAATTCACCAACTTACTTCATTGTGCATCGCAGGAAGGGATACCACCAGGTTCTCATTCCCGAGAGTGTATTTAATGCTGTACATTTGAGTCGTTAGATTAGCAAAAATAAGTTGCTGAGCATTGGATTGGATTCTCACATATAAGTATTATCCGCGTGTGGAACAAGATCAATGATAAACGCCTGCCTGGTGTAAACGATTGGTTCATCCGGGTCCTGCCCACGTCTACATCAACCAACAAGCAAATGAATGAATGCGGATTTAACATACGTGGTTCACAGCAGTAAAGAATCCATTTCCATTGTTGCCGTTGACAGTGGACTGAATGGTGACAGTTATGTTGGAGGACTCTGACACGTGTTGTTTCTTGATCGCCCACTGGTAGATGTGATATGTAAGAACTAGTCACAAGGTGGGTGCAAACACATATAGATAGATACCCATTGAACCGCGGAGTCATGTTTTTCATGGCCTCGAATCTGGTTGCCTTCAGTGGTATCCATGCCATTCAGATCAAGCATGAGGTCTCTGCCAACGTTTCTGATAGTATACACTCCATCGTTGGAAAAGGGCATTGTATAAGATGTAAGTCGCGAGCAGTATGATGATTCGATAGTGAGGAGAAGAATTGATAAAGGAAAAGGCAGAGAATGCTGGGCTTTTATACGAAGTATCTTGGACAGATGGGGCCAATATGAGGCGGCAATAACACTAGTCTTGTGGACCAGTGGCCCTATCTGAGGAGGGCCATCGGAGAACCTGTGAGAGGAAGATATCGTCATATATCATTATATATCGTGATATATATGAAAGGTTTTCGTCACATTGGAATATAAAGCAATATATGACTATGTAAAAGCACCACAATCAGCATAATCCCAGCAAGAACTCACTGGTTTACTGATGGAATGTAAGTCAGTGTGATAAGGCATTGACAAGGCGTACGTCTAAAGAACATAAACACGTTGTATCCTCCCTGAGTCCCCTCGGAGCACAATTCTTGCGACCGTCTTGTGGGAAAGATGTTTCCGAGATTAGGGGGAGATGGTCTTTGGATAGAATACAGGTAAGCGCCCGAGACATAGCACCAATTTTGTGCAAGCTGCTAGAGCAGGAGGGTTCAATAAGAGCCTCACCTATAATAAGTATACATCAAAACATGCATAACAGTTCGCTGCTCAACTTGTCCGTAGTACTAGTGTATAGGTCAGACCAGTCACGAGCCTAGGCCTGGACGCGACACGCTCGTGAGAATATTTCAGAAGCGCGTACTGTTTTTGGTATGTGCGGAGTTTTAAAGCTGGCTGGGTCCAGACTCCATGAGACTATAAGGCCTGGACAATTCTAAAATGTCGTTGTCCATTAATGTCGACTCGACCTTACGGCCGTCCCCTCTCATAAATTAGTTATGCAGACCCTTTCCTGATTTGGCCACCGCTGTGTCGGTCAAAAAACTACTCAAAAGTTGCCCGAGCAAAACAGACACCTAGTAGACTATAAGTATCACCAATAAAAGGTTTAGGAACATTACCATTACTACATGGGAAGGTTTAGGCAGCTAACTTGGGCTCTATACAACAAGGATTGGGACGAGGATACTCTGCGATAAGGTGTAGAATGATTCCCATGCGAAGGGTTGACCGACACGGTAGCGGCCAAATCAGGAAAGATTTAGGTCCGTGTAAGATCAAGTCGGATCATCATCGACATTGACAACGACATTTTAGAATTGTCCAGGCCTAGCAGTTTCTGGTACCCTGTTATCAGTCGGACTTACTCAGTTCTTTTGAGTTTCTCCAAACCCTGGGGCCTGCACAGACATAGTCCGAACATCCCTCGACTTCGTACCGTTCCCAAATCATTCCCATATGTACCGCTCTCATTGCTAACATGGTACTTGATCTTTGGATGTCGTGTCATCTGTATCCTAGCGTGTAGTCATGAATGTATTTTCAAGTTGACTCCTCGAAAATGTGAAGCCTGCTCATGGCTGTAGAATGGGTCAGAATGTCTTGTTGTAGGAGGAGAGAGAAGGAGAAGAGGAGTTTGAAGAGGTTAGAGGACTCTGGGACGAGATGAGAAGTATCATGCCTGGGCTCGCCGTTGAATGCCCCAATGTGCCGCCACCACCTGGCACCTGCGAGCACCTCGTCACCTCACACAACCGCTCAGCCACCAACGCCAGCACCACCACCAACAAGTGTTCACGACCACACCATGTCAACAAGTGTCAACGGGACAAACACGCGAATGCGCAATAGCGACAGGACTGATGCAACCATCCCCAGCAACAACTTCGCGACCACCCCTAGCAATGACGACACAAATGCAAAGCCTGCTCATGGCTATAGAATGGGTCAGAGCGTCTTGTTGTAGGAGGAGAGAGAGTTTGAAGAGGTTAGAGGACTCTGGGACAAGGTGAGCAGTATTATGCTCGGGCACGCCGTTAAACACCCCAATGCGCCACCACCACCTGGCACCTGCGAGCACCTCGTCACCTCGCGCAGCCGCTCAGCCACCAACGCCAGCACCACTGCCAACAAGTGTTCGTAACCGCACCACGTCAACAAGTGTTAACGGGACGGACGCACGAACACGTGATAGCGACAGGACTGACACGACCGCCCCCAGCAACAACGTCGCGACCACCCCTATTGTCGGAGTCCGAGCATCCGAAGGCACCGGGACGCGAAGGAACAGGTACGAGCGCAGAGTAACGTCAACCGAGCCTCGTCTCGAATGTTTTGTTTCAAAGTAATGTTTTCTTTCCTACTCCATCACCAAAATTGCTCAACTGTACATCAGTGAACAGATGAACATAATATTAGACCATAAGTATATTGATAACAATTACAGCAACGACCGCAAATATGGCGATGGGTATTACACATGCATATTTGACCTTATGTGGGAACGATGCATGTACATGACGGACAATCAAATTGTCCTGTGTTCGACGCACCGACTTCTGCTGAAATTGTCTTGATAAAGCGAGATGTCACCCAGGCCAACTCAGTTAAATATGGGGCTGCATCAGCATCAGGCCGAGCACAAAAGTAGTCACCTGCCATTAAGTGAGTGTGACACGACAATCAGTAAAATCATTCCTATGTGGTAGATGCTTGCATAAGCCGACTGAGTAGTGATGACAGGTCCGGTTCAGTCCGGTTCTCTAGGAAATTTAGAGAACCGTGGACCGGACCATCGGTTCGGTCCGATAATGGTCCAGTTCCGGTTCAGCAAGGGTTCGAACCAAGAACCGGACCCAAAAAATTGCCGTCTGCAAAGGAAGGGCTTCAGAGGGCGTGAATTGATTTCGTGCGTATGCTGACCTATGACCAAAGCCAGATCTTCGAGTCCCCTTATACGCTGCTGATGTTTGATCGCCGAAAGTATGACCTGTAGAGGCAGGATGTGAGCACTAGAATATCTTCGCCGCAGTCCCAACCTACCAAGTTCATAGACTCTAAGATCAACCGACAAGACATGCCGATATTGATCGCTGTCTCTTGTCTGTCACCCGTAAGCACGCAGATCTACGTACCACATTAGCATCGTAAATGTAGACACCATCATAAAATGTCTGTGACAAACGCACCTTTATCGCAGCCATTTGTAACTTGTGTATCGTACCTGGTATGCCATCCTGGAGCTGATCCTCGACAGCTGTTGCCCTGACTTCTGGTGCCGAAGTGTTGTGTGGTGGTTCAGATGGCTGCGGCTTTGAGAAATCACAGGCCGGGCCAAAGCCCTCAACAACGGCTTGGCCCGGCCTGAGCCGTAGCCTGAGCATGCAAACGGGTAGGCAAATGACTTAATGATTTATGAGTAGATAAAACAATAAGATGATAACAGTGCGCGATGAGCCACATACCTGAACCTCCAATATCATATCCTGCCATTCGCAGACTTCATCGTCGTGACTTGTGAGCGATGAGACGGGCGAGAAGGTGGCTGTTTGAGCCACCGTCTGTGGTGATAGTGGAAGGAGTGGAAGGAGGGAGGAGATAGGAAGAATGAGAGGGCGCGAGTGGTGGTATGCACAAGAGTTATCCTAAGTTACTAAAAATGATCAGTTAGCATGATGAAGTAGCATAAAAACATACAATACACGCACCTTTGCAGCTGAGAGAAAGAGATCCCCACTTGAAAGTCTACTTCATCCCCATCCAGAGTTGACTCTACATGCGCACGCCGCGAATGTACCTCGTGCAGACTGGAGGTAGCTGGGTGAGTCCTAACGACAGAACTAACATAATTGAACATACCCTGAACCCGATCTTCGTCAATTGTTGCACTCTTCACCAAATGGCATACTGTAGAGATTCACACATCCGACGAATCGAAGCTATTTGGTGTGACGGTCACACAAATTTGAAGTCATCGGTGTGCTTTGCTCTCTGCCGGAAAGGCACGATTACTAACGATAATTGAATTCTAGCTAAGTGCGAGGCACGAGCATGTGACACGAATAAAGTCTATGTTATCAGCAAATCAAACTATTCCCTTCTTCTCTCCCGTCTCCGCTATCATTCCTCAACCAAAGGTCGTCATCAGGAATATTGTCTAAAAAACTCTTAAATTCATCGAAATTCAGTATCTGTCTTACACTTTCTCATTATCGATCTTCATGCAACGGCTTCACTCAGACCCTAGTCTCTTGGTATGTCCGGATTTCCTCAGTGATCCATACCAAGCCAGTCGCGCTAGTCTTGTTACACCCACCATCAACGAGGTCCAAGCTGCAGACCTTCTTCGGAATGTTTGGGTTACAACTAACAACACTCTTTGCGCCCAATGGCAACAACAAACTATTGAAGACGAACGTCTTCAAACTGAACAAAAACGCTTAACCGAAGAAGCAGCCGAACGTCACCAACAGGCTCTTCGGTTAGACGAAGAAACCAACAAAGCTGACGAGCGAAAGAAGAATCGGTCCAAACACTTACCCATTCCCATGCGTCTGCGTCCTGACGCCACCGACAATGAAGTCCTAGTTTCCGATTTTGCACTTCGCAAGATTGATAAAGGTCACTACGTTGAATTATACTATTGGACTAATATTGGTATTCAAAAGGCGCACTCTACGTATCGTACTCGCGACGACAAAGGCATGCTACCCACCACCAATTCCGATGGTTCCACTGTGTGGGTCACCGCTGCCGGGGCGAAGCCTTCCTCAGCTGTCATTGCTGATCGCAATCTTTCAACCGTTGAGTTCGCTCAAGCAGTACCGCGTCTGATAGCTGCTTTAGAAGAATATGATTGGCCGGTTCAGCGTGTCACGATGCTAGCTCATTTCTGGGGAGCTGTGATGCTTCATCGTTACTGGAATTCCATTGACCCCCTCGCTCAACGCGCCATCCTGATCTATCAGGAGGAACAGCGCCGGGCCTGGCACAACGCCATCCCCCTTTCCAAGGGAGCCTGGGATATATCAATCATCGACGATTCAGCTCTACTTCGCACATACGATAGAGTATTTCGGGACATGAGACGTCAGGAAATGATAGTTGAATGCACGGTACATGATTAGCCTCCCTCTCACTGTGTTCTCGCTAACATGCTCCTTTTGTGCTCCCTGTCCTGCCTTACTATGATACATCCCACGTTCTCTCAACACCTACTCATTGTTACTGCCTTTGCCTTGCGATGTCGCGTTTGCGTTGCAGTCCCTCTTTGCGTTTCGCCTTGTGCTCACGTTCACACTGCGTTGGGAATTGTCCTCCGACTCAGGACATCGAGTCCACTACCCATGGTGGAGGCTCGCATTCGTATCGCTCTCCTCATCATATGAAACGTCCTTTATCCCCGAGTGCTAGAGATCATTCAGCCCCCCCAAAAGTCTCCAAAAAGACCCACGCCCCTCGTTCCTCACGTCCAACTACTTCTAGCGCGGGTTTTCAAGACCGCGCACACAGCACTCGCCCCCCAGCGGTGTGCGCGGTCTGCTTGGGGTGCAAATCTCACGCCTTCATCGAATGTACGGCAGAGCGCCTCTGGGACAATTCCCACAATTCCGTCACCACTCGCGTCAACCGTCAGCTCTTGCTTCGAGGGTCAGACAAACCTTTATGCGTGGACTGGCAGCGTTCCCGAAGCTGTTCCAGCTCCTCTCACAACGAGAGACACGTGTGCTCGGGGTGTCTTGCAACCTCACATGGAGCTCAGCAGTGTCCTCGCGCACAGACGTCAAAACCCGCTCACACCATATAAGTCTGATATTTGGGAGGCTCGTCTTCGTAAACACAATCTTCTACGTATATACCCCACCTTGCCACATAGTCTTCGTTTCGGTTTCGTTCTCGGTATTCCAAAGCTTAACCACACTCAATGCCCCAAAAACAATGTGTCTCTTACTACGTTCGCTGACGCTTTTGACTCTATACTTAATCAAGAACTATCTACCGGTCGATACATTGGACCCTTCGCTTACGACGATTTGCTTGTTTTACTTGGTCCGTTCCAATCGTCCCCCATATCACTCATACCAAAGTCAGGCAAGCCTGGGAAGTTCCGTGTCATCCAGAATTTTTCGTTCCCTCTCACTCCTTCGCGGGACTATCCCCATGCGTCTATTAATTCTTGTCTACAACCGGACGACTTCCCTTGCACATGGGGCACTTTTGAAACTGTGTGCACCATTCTTCGTTCTCTGCCTCCGGGTTCTCAAGCGGCCACACGGGATGTTGCGGAAGCATATCGCACTATACCCTTACACTACTCTCAGTGGCCTGGAGCTGTTGTACAGCTACCCAATGGTTCGTTTTGTGTCGACACATGCGTATCCTTCGGTATGGGACCGTCTGCAGGCGTTTACGGACACGTTGCTGACGCTGGACTCGATCTTTTGCGCGCAGAAGGCATCGGGCCCATTACCAAGTGGGTCGATGACCACTTGTTCTTTCGCATCAGACGAGAGTATCTTGCTAGCTATAACGATTTTAGACTGTCTCTTCGTTCCTCTCTCGACAGCAACGGGAAGGAACACTCCGGCGGACGTCTTTGGTACAAAGGAGACCAACTTGTTGATGGATCACACGCCGTGTACGCCGAAGACTGCAGTTCTCCCCTCATTGATCTTTCGTCCCAGTCTCCTCGCTCTTCCCTCGACTCAGAATTCTCATATGCCTTCCCCGACATTGATCATGCGTCAGATTCACTGGACATTCCCTGGGAACCCAGCAAAGACACGGCCTTCGCTTTCTTCGTCGTATACATCGGATTATTCTGGAACGTTGTGATGCTCACCGTTGAGCTTTCGGGGAAGAAGAAGGAAAAGTATCAGACAGCAATCACCACCTGGCGTTCTCAGAAAACACACGTTCTACTCAACGTGCAGCAACTATATGGCAAGCTGCTACATGCATGCCTTGTTGTTCCCGCAGGTCGAGCCTACCTCACCTCTTTGGAGGCCATGCTTAGCATCTGTAGTGCTCGTCCTTTCGTGCCATACCACTCAGTCAAACATCTCGAAGACGATCTCAACTGGTGGACCACCTTACTCGCTCGCCCCTTCGTCGGGTGGTCCATCAAACTCCCATCATCCCTTGTTGACATGCACGCGTTCTCGGACGCAAGTACATCCGTCGGCGTTGCAATTGTTGTCGATGGGTATTGGAGGGCCTGGAGTCTTCGACCCGGATGGCAAACTTTGGACGGACAACGCGATATCGGGTGGGCAGAATGTGCTGGGCTCAAGCTCCTTATCCTTGCCATCCTCGAACTTGCTTCCCACTCCACCCATCATCACTTCCGTATCTACTGTGACAATCAGGGAATTGTTGAAGGTTGGAAGAACGGGCGGAGCCGCAATCGAGAAACCAATGCCGTTTTTAGAAGAATTCACGCAAAACTTGACGCCCTTGATAACATGTACTCCTTTCATCCCCAATACATCCCCAGCCGTGATAACCCCGCCGATGGACCATCGAGGGGAATCTTCCCACCTCGTCGCTTACTCTTGCCACCCATCACGCTTCCACCAGAGCTCTCCAAGTTCCTCGTCAACGCCGACCTTGATAACTGCGTCGTTCACGCCCACAATCTCCCCAACCACCCTACTCATGACGAGTTGGTTGGAGAGACATCTTATCAGGCCTTCGGGGACGAACTCTTCCGCTATCGTGACATCTGGAGTGACGCCACGCAGTCGCTTCAGTGAGATGCGACCATTGCCACAGATGACAACTACCGCACAACCGCGCCCTTATCTCACGTCCCTCACCCCCCTTCCATCTGCTCTTCGTCCACATTGCTTAGCGCGGGATCGTCTTCGGCTATGGGTACCCATTGCTTCTCGGTCACGCATGGATCATTCTGGGTGCCTCGTGCCTTTAACGGATAGCGACGTAGATCGCATTTTGGTAGTCATCGCTCACTCTCACGCACCCAACACTCGTGAATGCTATGGATCGGGGTTGCTCGTATTTCATGTATTTTGCGATTCGCACAACATTCCAGAGAGTCAGAGATGCCCGGTGTCTTCTATCCTAGTGCTCAGTTTCTTAGCAGCATGCGCTGGTATGTACTCAGGAAAGACTCTAGACAGTTATTTCTACGGCATTCGAGCCTGGCATTTGCTCCACGGCTTACCTTGGTCCGTTGACCAAGCCCAAGCATCATTAACACTGGAAGGTGCTAAATCCCTTGCGCCTCTGTCCTCGTCCCGCACCAAACGCGCGCCCTTCACTGTCGCATTGTTGTTAGCACTACGCTCTACCTTAGACCTTTCCACACCTCTACACGCAGCAGTGTACGCGTGCTTGACAACTTCCTTTTTCACTATCACACGGACGGGTGAGTTCACGGTGCCATCGTTAAAAGACTTCGATCGTCAAAAGCATGTCACCGTCGGTGACATTCGTCACGAAGTAGATCGTCATGGCTTTAATGTCACAGTCTTCCACTTACCACGGACCAAGACGTCCCCCATGGGAGAAGATGTGTACTGGGCTACACAATCTGGTCTTGTTGACCCTCTCGTGGCTCTTACCAATCACCTTCATGTCAATACCCCTTCTACTTCGGACGCGCTCTTCAGCTGGAGACATGTCTCGGGCCTACGTGTTCTCACTCGCAGTGCGTTCCTCAAGTGTTTAAAGGAGGCGAGTACTCGCTCAGGACAGGGAGATTTAAAAGGTCATGGAATCCGCATAGGCGGCACGCCACAATATGCTGTAGCCATAATGCATTAAATCTGCTACTTACCACACAATTGTATTGCATTAACGATGCTTGTTAACCTGACTATAATGCATTAGACCATGATAGCCATCAGAGCTGCCTCCCTAGTAAGCTCACACAGTACACTGGCTGTCCGCATATGTATTCCTGTCCTGCAGTAACTATATATTCTGGTTCCCCGGCAACTACATATTTTTATTCCCGGCAACTAAGACAAAAGACCATTCATTGCAAACGAAGTGCTAGGCACGACAGAAGATTAATTACACTACAGAAGGTCGACTATACTAA
The DNA here is from genome assembly GCA_016647685.1 of Suillus tomentosus. Classification (NCBI taxonomy): domain Eukaryota; kingdom Fungi; phylum Basidiomycota; class Agaricomycetes; order Boletales; family Suillaceae; genus Suillus; species Suillus tomentosus. The sequence goes on from JABBWJ010000016.1 coordinate 150,119, forward strand.
CTAGGCACATGAAGCAGGCAGCATGAGGTCGGGAAATTGCGTGTCATCCAGTGAGGGTATGGCGCCTGACATGAGGCTCGAGCTTGGATGGGATATCTGGGGAAAGTACGGAGCCCACAGCACTCTAAAGCGCGATGCAAGCTGACGTCGAATGTGTGCCTGCTTGTTAGCATATGCTATCAAGCCCTCGCGCTGAGCCGCTGTCTCACAGACGAGTCGGTCCTGCTGCTCATCCCACCAGTTGGCGTGCCAATCGAAAAACTGTAGTACCCTTCGCATCTCCTCTTGTAACAATTCTATCTCCTCCGCCCAGCGCAGTGCCCTTGCTCGGGACTTGCACCACTCCACTCGAACTCCTAGCAAAAAGATTCAGAGACCATTGTCAGTAACAGCTCATCAAGATCAAATAAAAACTCACCATCCACGTCACCTCCATCGCTACCTGTATCCACACCCGTCATCATCCATATCCACGTCAGGCGACGGCGACCTTCGGTCTCCTGGCTGAAAGGGTCCACTAATGGTTTCACATCTTCATCCTTCAGGTCTTGCAGGCGTCCTCGCCATCCCACCTTCTTCAAGAGGGGTGCCAAGGTCTTCAGCGCCTCCCATGCAACCCTGTACCTCTTCGTGCATGCCACCTGCCGCGCGTGCACACGAGCAAGTGCATTCTGGGCACGGGTGTTAGCACCTTGACCGCGAACCCACTCCCGCTTGAACGTAAGCATAGAGCAGTGCACGCGCAGGCATTGTCGAAGCTCTTCGAGCGCATCGTGGGCCTGTGCGTACCGCAAATCCCATTCATGATCTTGAAGTCGGGAATCACATGGTTTGCCTTTCAGATTAGACGGTAACCACAGACGGATGTCCTCGGCGCTCTCAAATGGCTGATGAGGGTTGGGAACCACAGTAGCGGCTAGAATCTGGACTGCAGGCATGTACAAAGCCTGCGCACCTCTCCATGTCTCAATTTTACGACGCAGGACATTCCTCATTCGTGTGAGGGTGCCCTTCTGCGTATCAGAAACGTGGAGACCCATCCCTTCGGATACAGCTCTCACACGACGTCTGTACAAGGCGTTAGTTGCCTTCGTCTGGTAGCATTTAGGTAAAGCTACTTACTGCTCCTCCTCGAGGTCCAATCCTAACGCGATAAGAACACTTGGCGAAATGTCGGGGTGCAGAGATAGGTCAATTCCGCGAGCGAGTTCTTCAGCTTCCATCTGCACAAGTTTTAGACGGGCTGCAGCTTGCGTGATTTCTTAATAGACACTTCAGTCAATATAATTTGAACAGTAAGACAAAACTTACGGATCGACTTGCACTCGAGGGGGTTAGTGAGTGACGTGTCATTCGGGTTTTCCTCCCATTTCTCCATCTCGACGGTCCATGCTGACCTGTGGTCAGCGGAGATCGCAGCGTTGAACTCTTGGAATGCAGCCTCGTGATCAGCCTTCTCAATGACAGCTTCCCGCATTTTATAGACGAGAGATGCGCCTGATCCCAAAAACATCAACCAAACAATCATAATAAGTGAGCGTAAACCACATACCTAAGCCGACAACTTTTTTCCAGTTCCAATCCCCGAAATGATCGTCTAATGTATCCCTACGACAGCCAGGTCCCATTGCTTTCGTGCTTGATGCGACCGGATTTATATTGGACCAGCCACGTTCGGGCGCCTCCCCATCTGTACGGCCCACAAAACGCGCAAAATTGAAAGAGAACAATGTCTGACACGTGTTGACGTGTGCCGGAAGGTGGAACTTGGGGACGAAGAACCGAATAAAAACACACAAATAAGATATATGGTATGATTCAGATAGTGACTTCATGCGACTCCATAAATTCTTGTGCCATTGACACGCGATGTCGTATGACACGTTGAGAACGTCGAGACAGTTGTTGCGGAGTGTGGAGAAAAAGAGGTAGTCCATGTTAATGTACCTAAGAATTGAATTAGTCAGAGCAGCTTCACAAGTGGCACACGTACTTTTCCCCTTTTTGTAGGTCCCCGACACCATTCGGGCGCTTGAAGTTATGTCGCGCGCAATCGACTGTCCCTACTCCAGTAGCTGCAAGGCCCTGTGATAGCTTTGTCTCAGCCATGTTGACCGCATTGTGGTTGGAGCAGGAACTTTTCTGTGAAGGTGTTGTCAGCGACATCTTGGACCGGGCTGTTTGCATACCTCCTGTGTCTTGGACAAATGCTCCTTGAGGTGCGACTTGAACTTCTTCTCTTCTACGAAGTAAGACCATCCCTCTGAGAGACTTGGGTCCACTTCATCGCTGGAAATATTCCGTCTCTTCAAGCGAAAATTGGCGTCGATAGCCACGAACAACGAATAAAGCCATCTAAGTGTGATTGAATCATTGCTTCATGTTCGAAAATAACGAGAGGCTTACTGTTTGGCTTTTGGCGCTTGTTTCCAGTCCGGGGGTAGATTCTTGCCCGGCTGTGGGCAAGCCGGACAGAGAACGGCGCATTCACCCTCTTTGGTACCACTCACACCGACTGGGTCGTGGCCACGACCAAAACGTTTCAGCATCTTCAAGTGTCGCCACTCGCGAACCATGCGCATGAACGATTCATAGCGATCCTGAATTAGAGGTACTTTAGTCCATGCAAGATCAACCCAGAAAAACACCAACCTTGTTAATCAAACCAACATTGTCAGATATACGGACGAGCGAGTGATAGAACTCATATGCTGATGCTTTGGACTCAAAAGACAAAATCTGATAATGGTGTAATAGTCGGAAAGTTGCAGCTGTCCTTGGATCCACAGTTGTTGAGGGAAACCAACCCATGCGCAACAGCTGTTTGGTATGAGTCTGGGATGTTTCACAGCCACAGAAGTCAACTGCCATCTCGTGTATTCCGTTTGTATCAATGAGGACGAAGTTGTCATTGTATGACTTGCGAGGCAGGATACAGCTTTCGCCAGTCGCGTGCCCCAGCTGGATCCTCAGACCGAGCTTCTTGAGTGATGTAGCTATGAAAAATGACGCTGTCCACTCCTAAAGCGAATCAACTCCTGACTTGGCCACTCAGAATGAAAACAGACCAACCTTGATGCGATGAGTGGGACACCGCAAATGGTTGTGGACAGTGCAGTCTCCGCAGTAAAGCTGCATGTCACAACAGTCATCGCATCGGAACAGGGCGGGAGCAGAGCCGCATTTGTAGCAAGTATCCGAAGTATAGTCCCCTCGGCCATCCATCCGAAGCATTTCTGCCAGATAGTCGTCACAGTCGTTTAACCACACTAGAAGGGGATTTTTTCGCTTGGATGTAGCCGGGACATCATCTGTAGACGGGACATCATCAATTGCGTCCATGTACCCATCCATGTACCCAAAATCGGCATCATCTCTAACCCCTTCAGAAAATGTGTCAGCTTGTGTTGCGCGTGGAATGTGCCGTCGGGAAGCTTTTATTCCACCCTTACGGCGTGAGGAGAAAGTTACAGATGTGTAGTAGACGGAAGGTAGAGAGCTGGCTTGTGGAATGTAAGCATTTAAGCGTGCCCGTTTGCGACGGCTGTTGGCCTGCTTCAATGTAATCCCGAGGCCACTAGCCTGGATTTCTTGAGTCGGATAAGGCAGAGGTGGCGGTGGATCCTCGAGAATATTTGGATTCATAGTTGGGGGTAGCTGCACTGATTGAAGCCCTCTAAGGGCAATGGATGAGTAAACACTGAAGTTATTGCTTATTTGGAGAATCCTACAAGTGCGTCGTGCAATTATGTAAGCTCGAGAATATTTGGATTCATAGTTGGGGGTAGCTGCAAGAATCCATAAACGATAAACGATCTTTAATCCAGAACGAGAACGAGTTTTAATTGGCTGACTACGCTACTGATCCAACAAGTGCGTTGTGCAATTATGTAAGCAATACTGGGAGTAGGCGCTATGTACTCGCTACTAGTTGTGTACAATTGCAGCTTCCCCCTTCTCAATTGCCTGCCTGACCTTTTCCTCACCGACGGCGATAGTCTCGACTTCCTCGTAATTGGCATTACGGATGCCCAGAACAGCATTTAGAGCGTGCTCCCTAGTGTAGATTTATATAAAATCCATCTAATGACCAGAGAGTACTCACCAGCTGGGTAACACACCCACCACATGGCCACGGGTGACGCAGTAGAAAGGTGGCTTCCAAGGGGGTTGCTTGCTACCTGCCGGGATGTTATAATATACCCCCAGGTAGCGATGGAGAAAACATTCCTCAGCCATTGCGCTGGAAGCAAGAAGGAAATCAGGAGTGTGTTCATGGATGGCGAGGATCTCAGGGTATTCTGCAGTGGAAGGCGCATTGTCAACGAATATGACCATAGCCATAGTGGTATACGTACTTAGTTGATGCTGGAGTTGTTATATAGTGGTGAATCGCCGGGAAGGTCGCCAGAAGCCAAATTCTGCTCGGCGGCTCGAGGGTGATAGCCTAAATAGTCGAGTGGCCTGAAGAAAGGTGATGGCCTGAATAGTCGAGTATACGTAGCCTGAAGCTTGAAGAACAAAGCCTGCAATATGTGTAAGTATGTACATGACGGATGAAAGAACATCGCACGAAATGGGGAATTACATTTCTAACTCCGCTGATTATGTACTTGATTCACAAATCGAACTTGAACTTGCAAGCGTCAGCTATATGTATCCAGGTGAGTTGCAAGTTTCTAATGCTCGATATACAGGTCCTACTCAACAATGACCTCCTCCAGCACTGATAGTCAAGTGCCTGCGGTGTCCATTGCAAGTCCCTCCAGCGATGGTAAGTAAATACATTTGTTATTCTGTCTTTTCTAATGGTTGGTTTAGATTCTTTGACGGCACTCTTTGCTCAACTAAACATCAATGGGAACAACGCGGCCTCATTGACCTCTGCCCTGTCTGTGGTCGTGCAAAACGCAGTCATTTCTGCTATTCAAGAAGTGGCTGCTGCTACTCAAGCAGTCACCATTGCAGCTCCTGCAATATCTGCGATCATTCCACCTGTGGCCACTGCACCACCTGTCATCAACTCGGCGGTCACTGTGGCATCTACTGCAACTAATTTCACCCTACCAGTAATTACCACACCCCCAACCGTTGCTGCTGCCGCTCTAACTCACACGCGGGTTCATCGTGGGGTGATTTATATCACTCCAGAGCCAAATTCCGCCGGCCCTTTCTACTGGATCAGCCGTGGGCGTCGCATTGGTGTTGTTGCAACTTGGTGAGTGGTATTTTGACTATCAGACTGTCTACTAATGGTATTACAGGCAGCAGACGTCTACCTATGTGACCGGGGTGAGCCATTCATCCTATTCCAGAATTCGCTCCGCGGCCGAGGGGATCAGATTGATTGAGGAAGCGATTGACCGTGGGGAGACCGAAGTAGTTCCTTGAATACGTAGATCGCTTGCTCAATGTGAATCATTTTATGTAAATATACACTCCTCGGACTCGAAACTCATCCCTGCTTGTCTAAAGGGTTTCCATAATAGATTGACAGTATTGGCAGAATAGATGAGCAGTTCGTAGTAGACAAGTTGAATATATATTCTTTGTTGATGCGATTACTTTCCTTGAGCCGCTTTGAGGGGGCCAGCGCGCCCTCAAAACTAAGAGTTCTGCCTCAGCACAAGTTAGCTACACCTAGTACTGTAGGGTATTAAAAAAGAAAATGTAGTTAGCTATACCTATGTAGGGTATTAAAAATGTTTTCTTTGTTGATGCGATTACTTTCCTTGGGCCGCTTTGAGGGGGTCAGCCCGCCCTCAAAACTGTTCGTGTCAAGAGTTCTGCCTCAGGGGTATTAAGTTAGCTATACCTATACTGCAGGGTATTGAAGATGTTTTCTTCGGTTAACAAAGAAAATATCTTTAATACCCTATAGTATAGGTGTAGCTAACTTACCTCTGAGGCAGAACTCTTGACACGAACAGTTTTGAGGGCGGGCTGACCCCCTCAAAGCGGCCCGAGGAAAGTAATCGCGTCAACAAAGAAAATGTAGTTAGCTATACCTATACTGAGGGTATAACTAACTACATTTTCTTTGTTGACGCGATTACTTTCCTTGGGCCGCTTAGAAGAGGAAAGTAAAAATGTAGTTAGCTATACCCTACAGTATAGGTATAGCTAACTTTTCTTTGTTGACGCGATTACTTTCCTCTTCTAAGCGGCCCAAGGAAAGTAATCGCGTCAACAACGAAAACATTTTTAATACCCTACAGTACTAGGTGTAGCTAACTTGTGCTGAGGCAGAACTCTTAGTTTTGAGGGCGCGCTGGCCCCCTCAAAGCGGCTCAAGGAAAGTAATTGATGAAGTCTCTGATTGCTGAATGTGACTGGAGCTGTTTGCTGTGTATTTTATTAGAATGTTCTCGTTACATGTCGTATGAGATGTTCTGAACCAAAATCTCCTATAAATACTGTGTTGCGTGAAACCAGCTGTATTCAAAGACTATATTTAAATTATGCGTAATTACTAGGAACAAAGATTAATAGGAACAACGATAACAATGAACTTGAAGGCAGCAGACGAAACAGTGAGTGAAGATGCGAATTGAAGTTGCTCATAGTACTGGACTGGCAGGTGTTTGGCTTTGTATCCAGGTTTGTGTTTCCGGAGTCTTATCATCGTTGTGCCTCATTTACTATCCAAACACGGTGAACGATGGTGCGTCCCCTCATCTACAACACACCTGAGGAGAAGAAGAATGCAGCTCGACTTTACAGAAGGACTTATTATGAAAGGTCTGGCATCGCTAATACATCTAGTAAGCTGGGCAGCGCTGACCCGTTTATACAGGAAGAAAGAGGAAATCAGCATCAAAATGGCAGCCAAGTACCGAACCAAAAAGATTGTCAGCCAAGTCATAGATTCTGGGTGTCAGGTCTCTGGCGCAGGTTCATCTAAGTACGTTTTTATGATGTTCTATTCCTCCACATCATACTGACCCGCCGCTATACAGGAAGAAGGGCGCAGGTCCATCTAAGTACATTTTCATGATGTTCTATTCCTTCACATCATACTGACCCGCCGCTATACAGGAAGAAGAGAACCTGCATCCAAAGGTCATCACAAGCCGAAAAGGTGGTCAGCCAGATCATGGGCTCTGGTGAGCCATCCGTCACAGGTCCTCCTACGTACGTTCAACAAGCTCCTGGTCGCAAACTAAGCTCATCTGTCCCTTCATGTCAATCCTCGGATGACACATGTGAACATCTAGCCCTCCACATCATAGTTCATCCTCTGCATCAGGAGGACACACACAGATTCCGCCAAAGTTATCGTAAGTTTTAATTACTGTCACTTTTAACAGGTCGCCCACAACTCAACCACGCTCTTTTCAGCCGCCTAACCGTCAACCCTGTAATGTACTTACTTCTACATCAATTCTGGGCGACATCATATACTGAACACCTCATGTTCTCCTAGTTGTGGTGTCGATGTTGCCGAGGCAAGCCTCCTGACTTGTTCAATATTCAACACACTGTACGCGCAGATGATTCGGGGCCCCGAGGACCAACAGATTGTCCTCGCAATGCTTTCGGATCGTTTGGAAATACTTGAGTCCATTCAGGAATACGTACGGTCATCTCATAGGGGGAAGTCTCATTTATCCGCTGCAATCACAGAGCGTCTCAGTAATCTGTTTCATCGATGCAAATTGGTGAATGCTGCCACCGAAGAGCTCTGGTGTTATGCAGCTGTAAGCGAGATAGACGTGGAGATGCTTACAAAATTCAGCCGAGGATCATTGCTATTCCAATACTTGTGACACCGCTTCAAATACAATGGTATTGAGAGTCACATGTTCGTCCTTGTTTCAGTCACCGTCACTATTACTCAAAATGTGAACTTCCTCGAAGCATTTGCCTGAACTGCAATAAATAGGCATCAGGCAGCTTCACACCCCAACTCATCTCAATCAATGTCTGCGTCAGTAAGTAATGCAGTCCTTGTGCACGTCGTTGCTGAATTGAAGGCAAACAGTCTTTACCGACGAGACCTCTTCCTCTCCGACATATCCAGGAGCAATTCCTTCTGTCTCGCTCGGACGAATTCTTCGCGATACGCGATCCATCTCAACGGATGTTTTTCTTCAGTGCACTCTTTTCGCGTTGGTTTGCGCATTGGCCTGAAGAAAAAGTTATGTTTCCCGGTACACCATTCCATAAACTTACTCCAACGCAGTTGGGTGCAGTGGGTGTTGCAGTGCGAAAACGCCGCAAGGTTCGAGTTCTCTCTGTGGTGTTGACTTACATGTACTCACCTGTTCACGCTCGCAGAATTTGATGCAATTTTACACCTCAGCGTTGAGACGGTATCCCAGATGTCCCAAGGCCCGTGGTTGATTTTCTTAGAATAGTGTTCGGGCAATCACGATAGAATACTTCTTGTAACATTGGCGACCTGCAGATCATGCAAAGAATAAATTGAATTTTTGTGGCTATGATAGAAGAAACTAGAGTGTGAATCCGAGCCTTTTGATAGGGCCGCAGCACAGTAAACAACCTACTCTGGCCCCTCGCATCTACCTAGCTCTGATTATCGAATGTAAGTGTCGGCACTACGAAATCACAACGCATACTCACCAGTGGTTAGATGGGCAACAAGTGGACGACAAAAGACCAAAGAGATTTCCTGGAGACGTTCTCCCCCGAGTACCGTGAACACATGGTCGACAAAAATTATGAGCCATTGCTGAAAAAAGTCTGGCGGGGATTCTTTGAGCGCTGGCCAGAGCGCAGCGTCATCCTTGCGCACGTGCCAGCAGATCAAAGTCTGACAAAAGAACAAGAAGAACTCCTAAAAGAGGCGGTCAGTAAACGACAAGCGGTAAGCATGGTATACAATACGCGCCAAACACATATTAAACCTCGCTCATCACAGCAAATAACGAGTTGGTACCGGTGGCAGAATAATGTGTCGCGTTTGAGCCGTACCAGCGGGACAAAGGGGGTGCTCAAATTTGACACGGTGCTGGCAGGTGGGGTAGAATTGAGTGGTACACGTGCACCCAAGAAGATGCATATCTACTCACATGAGTATTATGCGAAGAAAGTCAAGATCGACGCGGACAAAGCTATTCATGAGGATAACATCACTCACCGTGGTCCTAAGTTGAACATGCGCCTTGCTATAACTCAAGAAAAGTTCGAGGCGGAAAGTGATGAGGTGAAGGAAGAGGTCGAGAGGAAGTATAGAAAGGCGAAAGCGAAGTTCGCTAGAGCTCGTGAGCGCTTGAAGGGTGGTAAGATGCCGAAGGTTGATACAAATACGAAAGTCAAGTACGTACCTCCTGATTGGTCGTCATTTAAAGAGGTGTTGATCGTTGGTTAGGGCCATCCGGGAACTAGGTCCAATGCTGGACCGCGTATTCCGTTACCTGTCTCACGCAACCGGTGGCTGGAAGTTTTCGGTCCTCATGGCCGGGCCTGACCCCACAAAGGGTGGAACAGTGGTGTATGAGTATGTCTGCTATATGTCAAATCACTTACATCAACTGATACTGCAAATTGAAGCTATCACATTGGCGAACTTGGGAACGGTGCTCAATTCAACACATTTTGCGACAAGTTCGATGGCATCCAGCAAGCATTCTTGGAATTTACTAACAGCGCACTTGGTAAGTATCGTTCTCTCAATAACAACTTGAACACTCACCGTATTATGTAGCATTTGAAGCTACTCTCCCTCAAGACGACGGAAACAATGACTCAGAGAGCGACAACTCAGAGAGCGATAACGAGATGAACAACATTTCGATCAAGTCGGTGGAGGACACAACTGAAGCTGGCAGCAGTGGTGGTGTTGCGGCCTCAAACATCAACTTTCACACGGACAATCTATACAGGATCTCACCTGATTTGTTCAACAACGAGTCACAAGAGGTAAGCGATGCCTTATTCGTCTTTGTAATGCAATGTTACTGATGGTTCTCACTGCACATTCAGCTTTCTGCATTAGCCGATAATGCACACCTGGGTCTCTTGTCGCACAAGGTAAGTCATGCATCGCATGTAATGCATTATTACTGATATGATACATCACTAGGACTCACTCCCAGTTCAGCAGCCGCAGTCTACGTTACCCGATGATGCATTACCCGATGATGCACGCCTGGGTTTCTTGTTGCATCAGGTGAGTCGTGCATTGCATGTAATGCATTAATACTGATATGATACATCACTGCCGGAACAGCAGCAGCATACGTCACCCGACCACTACTCCAACCTCAATTTCGACTTTGACCCCAACGTACTAGCTTTGATGGCTGGTGGTCATGATCAGATTCAGTTGCCTCCCCTGGGCCCTTTCACACAGGGATCTTCAATCACTGCTGACGGCCTCAACGATGACGCCCAGATTCAAGTGCTTCCCTCAAATCCATTCACCCCGAGCTCTGCAATCTCTGAGCTGCCACTTGTATTACCTCCTCCACCAACTCCCCCGCAAACACCGCAAGTTCGTCTGCCTCCGGTTCCCATTGAGCCCATCCAAGACACGGATGATGCACCTGTGCCTTCTTCCCCTGCTAACCGGCGTCGACGTGCAAAGGCACCCGCAGCACAACAGCAGGTGCAGCTTCAAAAAGACGAACCTCGTCAACGCCGCGCACGCAATGTTGCCTTCAACAGGCGTGAGCTTGACAATGCCATTGGCTCTAACTCCGGCACCAAACAAAAACGAGGCCGTGGCGACGATCTAGGCTCAAACTCGAACAAGTATGTTCAACATCTTCGTTATATTCAATTTGTTCATGTCTTTTCATCTCAGGAAACCCAAGCGAGGGTAAGTATGGCGTGTTGGTATGCATGGTGTATTTAGTTTAGATGATTTTGCACTCTTAAACATCTTTGTACACGTAGTATTGTTCGTTACTTTCTAATAATCTTGACTACATCGAATTGATATATATAATATATGTTTTATACTGTTTTAATTGGAAGCCGTCGTGCGCTGGGACTTCAAAAATCGACATGTACTGGACGCGACTGAGACTTAGAAAAAGTTAGCCCATTCGGAGATTTCCGACATGTACTGGACGCGACTGGGACTTTGAAAAATTTAGCCCATTCGGAGATTTCCGAGCGCATGGACTTGAACAGATTGTGTCATTGAGTCAAGCAGGCCTCGAGCCGTGAAGTTAAACTCAATTGACGGCAATTGGACAACCAGAAAGGATATGAGTAAGAATAGAATGCAATGTGGGGAATGAGAAGCAAGGGGGCTGCCAGGAACAGGGTTATAAAGGCAGGGACCAGCCTGGACCAGGAATACAGCTTTTGAAGACCGACGGTACATTACACGCATTAGGCAATATGTACACAATTTTAAGGCTAATGCACGATAATGCACCTGATGCATTACACTGCCGGTTCGGGTGAGAAGTAATGCAACCTAGACTTAGCATCGCTCCTGCATCGCTCTATATTGACACTTACAATACAATAATGCATTAGAATAGCAGTATAGCCTGGGCACGCTTGAATACCTACTTCGTGGTGTCCCGTTTGACACTGTTAAGACCATGGGGAGGTGGAGCTCGGACGCTTTCGTGCTCTATCTTCGAAAACACGCCGTCATTCTCGCACCATATTTGCAAGACCAACCGGTCTTAGAGCCTTTCACGCGATACGCAATGCCAACCTAAGTCGTAAGTACCCGCGATACTCCTAATATTCGGGGTCAAGCTAACGCCTTCTGCGTCGTTTCGCTCCTAATCGCAGGGGAATCGGCTTTATTTAACCCTATATTCGGAGTCCTCAAGCGTGTTTCGGTCGAAGGTCTAGATAGACCTTGCCCAATCATTATATCACATTGTTTACCTCGCCCTAGCCTTAGCTTCTCATTACCAACTGTCTTTACTGATTGCTGGATTACCCACTGTCTTTACTGAATACGAGATTACCAATCAAGTCCTTACTTTGTTTTGCGAACCAAGACATAGAGCGTGACTTTAGTTTTAACACATGATACGTGAGAAACTTCGACACAGCTGCCACCGGCAGCCCGGGCTGTCCCCAACTTGAAGCACTGGCAGTTGTACTACTGTCTTCATAAGTTTCAGATGACCTCTGAGGGCGCTCATACATTTACCAAGTACGGCTGGCTCGTATGTCTATGGGTCCTCACTGCTTCGTTTCAGGTATTTACCCAATATTGTTCCCTACTCAAGTTTATGCCCTGCTCACGTCTTTGTACAAGTATGGTTATCACACGTCCGCTCTGAATCAGCTACAAGCTGTCCTGACGTGCAAAATTGCTGATCCAACTGCTCCAATGTACTATGGTCTACCCACGTGTATCCCCATGTCCGACGCAACATTCTCTGTAGTGACGTCCATGTACACCATGGGAGGCTTCTTTGGCAGTTTGAGTGCTAACATTGTTATGGACCGTTATGGGCGGAAAGGTGCTTCTCGTCTCAGCGCTGTGCTCACAGCTGTTGGTTCAGCCGTATTTGGACTGTCTTCTTCCGTAGGTCCACTGATTCTTGGCAGGTATGTACTTCATACTAGCAATATCCGCCCGCTACAATCTCCCACACCCACAGATTTCTTGTTGGTCTCGCAGCTGGCCTAGGCATTTGTCTTTGTCCAATATACCTGTCTGAGATAGCACCAGTCAAAATCAGGGGAAACTTGGGTTCGCGCCGTTTCTTAGTTCATCAATTACCAGCAATATTGATCGACTGTCTCGTTAGGCGTTTTAACACAGTTGGCTATAGTTATCGGTATAATGGTCACCCAGGGAATGGGCTTCGGTCTTGCTACTCCCCGACAATGGCGTTTTGTACTGCTCATCTCATCAGGGATATCCATTTTCCAGTATTTCAGCAGCCCATTTGTCGTAGAGTCCCCTTCGTATCTCAACCGAAAGGGACTGGTAGATCAAGAGAAGCTAGCGATTCACAGATTGTGGGGCGAAATTCATGATGTTTCGCGTACAGATCGTGAGCAGATACTAACTTACCGAGACACTTTTTAACCGTATCTTTAGCTGAAGAACAAGACAGCGAGGAACCTCTGTTACCAGACAGTGATAGCGCCACAGAACGCCAGTCAGCTGTCCGCCAGCCTGCAATGACTATTCCTCAATTGTTTGCCTCTACTGAACTTCGCCGGCCTCTATTGACAATTATTGCCGCCATGACATCCCAACAAATATCAGGAATCAACGCAGGTAAGCAGAACACTCACTTGCACAATATAACATCTCTCAATGTACCAAAGTTTTGTACTACAGTAACGATATCCTCTCTAAGTCCCTTCCCGAACTAGCATCATATGTTTCGCTGGGAATCACAATTGTCAACTTTTTGATGACTTTTCCGCCGATCTTCCTTATTGAGGCGAGTTTAGTCATGCTCAAGTATCTGCAGCAACTTAACAGGTACCTAGCGAGTGGGCAGGAAACAACTAATCCAATTATCAGTTGCTGCCGCTCTTCTGTCTCATCTGGCTGTTGGCTATGGGCTGAATAGCGGCCTCGTGACTTTGTCCAGTATCGCAATCACCACTTTTGTCATGTACGTGGCTTATATCTAATTCTTCTCCGCAACTTATGTTATCTTGAAGGTCGTTTGCCTTCGGATTAGGTCCTATTCCGTTTGTCATCATCCCCGAGGTGGCACCACCCCATGTCAGTTATTCCACGAAGTGCATAGCTCCTTCACTGACCCCATGCAGGCTGTTTCTGCCATTTCGTCAGTGGGTTTGTCGCTGAACTGTAAGTATTCATTTGTGCCTTCGAAAGTCCGTCTCCTACTTCAATTTTCAAGGGTCGAGCAATTTTGTCATTGGTCTGATCTTTCTTCCGCTGCGCAATTTTCTTGCAAATGGCGATCCCATGAAGGAAGGAAGAGTATTTTATGTCTTTGCAGTGGCGCTACTCTGCTCGACACTTTGGTTTTCGAAATTATACAGGGGTTAAGGGGCTACAACATACTACTCGGCTCGTATGCAGCGTACATCTATGGCAATAATTCACTATTCATTGACTCATATGACGCTGAGGTGCAGACATTCATATCGTGTAAGTACCGTCGCATAGTTTACAATGGCGTTGTGCTGTTGCATGGTTTCTCGTTCTGGTGGACCTTGCATGCCCATTTGTGTCTGATATTCTAAGAGAATGTAAGAATGCAAGGCAGTGTCTGAGTGACACTACTACATAGTAACGTGAGGACGTACACTTTAGCGTCACTAGTTAGAGGGAATAGTCTACTGCAGCACTGCACCACTAAAGTATGACGGGTGTGGGCGAAGACAACAACAACCCCTGAGGCCTGAGGTCACGATTTCGATTGACTGAGCTTGGGCTGAGCGCTTGTCAATTTAAAGTCCGAGCGGTATGTGGTGCCCGAGTAGTTATACTCAGCCAATGAAAATCGTTCATAATTAATTCCTAAGGAAAGCAGATTCTGCATTAACGTTAACCACCGCCTCGCAATCCTGACAGCCATGTCTGAGCAGGAAAGAAGAGAGATCAGTGCTTTCATCTCTTTCTTCGCAACCTTCAACCTAGCCCGGCCAATCACCACCGTCGCCGACCTCAGCGATGGGGCCGCACTCTTCGATGTTCTCGCTCTAGTGTACGTCTCACGTCATATTCATCTGTAATTAATTGCAAGAAGAGACTAAACTCGCCGTCAGAGATGCAGAGTACTTCAGGCAGTCTAGCAGGTCCTCCACACAGCTCTCCGACAATTGGGTTCTCCGGTTCAGCGCACTAAAGCGTCTCTATCGCCTCCTTACGCAGTACTTTGCTGAAGTCTTGCAGAAACCTACGAGCGGTCTCGAAGTTCCGGACTTGCAGGCGATTGCGAAGGACCGCGATGTCGGCGAGACGCTCATCATGTGTCGGATAACGATCGCGATCGCGGTGCAGTGCGAGCAGAATAAGGAGATCATCGCCCGAATTCAGCAGCTGAGTGAGGGGGACCAGCATTTTTTGATGAAGGCTATTGAGCAGGTATGCTGATTGCACGCGTGGAGTATTCACCATTACTGATGCGTGCGTGTAGGTGATAAGCAAGATCAGTGATTCGCAAGGAGATATCAGTTTCGGAGAGGCCAGCATGACAGAGTCAGTTGTTATTTGTGAAGAATGGGCTCTAGTCGCTGATGAGATATCCAGAGACGACCATTACTACCTCATACAGTCTGAAAGGAGCCAGATCCTTTCAGAGAAGGAGACTGTAGAGAAGGTCTACCAGGCTCTTCTTGAAGAACACAGGACGTTACAAACAAATTACGACGACATGATATCTGAAAAGGACGATGCGTTGACACGGTTACGTGAAGCACAAAGGGGCATTGAGAGCAGACGCAATGATAATGCATATGGAATGATGCGCGCTGAGGTCGAGCGCCTTCGCACTGAACTGTGAGTACATGTTCGAACCATTCAGTTAGATCTCGTCTTATGACTGCGGAGGTGCTAGCCAAAAGAGCGAAGACAATCTTGCCATGGCGGAGGCCGAGCTTGACAAGCACACATCGTTGGTGACTGACCTTACGCGGCGAATCGACGAGTTGCAGGTCAAAGCTGACGAAGCTGCGCGCCTCAAAGACCAAGTAGACGAGTATGTGTGTTATCTCAATCACTGATTGACCTTGATACTCAACATACATAGGTATCGCCATGCAGCCGATAGACTACAAAAGACAGAGAATGTCATGGAGAAGTATAAGAAGAAACTCCAGGAGGGCGCTGACCTTCGCCAACACGTCAAGGTTTGTTCTTTGTTGTAACCATGTCGACCACTTCAATGACTCGCCATTCAGTCGCTGGAGGCACAAAATGCCGATCTCGTCGACAAGAATGCAGCGCTTGAGGAGGACTACCGCAAGGTTGCCGCATTCAGGCCACTCTTAGAATCTTATAAAAACCAGATAGCCGAACTTGAAGGAAGGGTTTCAACACGCTCACAAGAAATCGAGACAGTGAAGTTCGAGTTGGAACAAGCCCGTACGAAGTTGAAGATTACTACCGAGGAGCGCAAGAAGGATACCGAGATGTTGGAGCTCTACCAGGAACGTATGCGCGAGATGGAACTCACTTCGCATCGGGCACCCACTACGTCGAAGACGCAGGCGACAGAGCCTTTGGGGAACAACGATGAACTCACTGAAGAAGAGCTCATGGGCAACTCGTTTGGTCTTGATGGAGAGCTAGACGATGCCATTACAGGGACGACGATGACGGATTTGAAGCTGCAGGTGAAGAAGTTGCAAAGGGAGTTGAAATCAGCGAAGAAGAACGAAGCCGATACCAGCCATATACTTGTCCTGCAGAACCTGCTAGAAGATGCCAATAGGATGAAGGCACGGTACGAAGGGGATTATATGACTGCACATCGAGAAAAGCTGGTATTGCAACGCGACCTTGAGGAAATACGGAGTGGTAAAGCGCTAGGAGATGGGTAGGTGAATCTCTCCTATACTAGAAGCTGATTCAAATCGTTCACAGGCCGGAAGCTGCAATTGCACTACGACAACGTCTTAACGAGACGGTCGATCAGTTAGATTCTTTGCGAAAAGAGCACGCCGAGGTTGAAGTCGCTTTTGAGACTCAGGAGAGGGAGCTAACCATTGCTAAATCGAATCGTAAGTCCTCGGATCTCGAAAGTGCTACTCTTTTTTGACTGGCGGTGTTTCGCAGTGAATCTTGTAAACAAGGACCAGGTCGACATCCTTGCATCATTGCGAGAATCCCTCAAGGAAGACAAGGCGGGCATGGAAGCTGATATGAATCGTTTAAAGAACCAGATTAGGGAGCTGAACGAAAAGAATAAGATGCTATTGGAGCAGGTCAATGGGCTCCTGCTAGAAAAAGCGACCCTGCAGAGCGACGGTATTGGTCAGAGAGACAAGATGATCCAGCGTGAGCGAATCTTTGGGTAGGTCGTTGCAGTTGTTGATGGTGGTCTGCATCGCTGACTGCTACCAGTGACTTGCGAGCATCGGTCTCTGGCAAAGATGTGCCAGAAGACGTTAAGGCAAGGTTATTAGCTTTGCATGAAGACAACGTGGTTATCAAGGAGCAATTGAAGACTGCTCAAGATAAGCTCGCCAAAGCACGGCAGGTACGTGATACGACCAAAGATGATTGTCGCTCGCTCAGTCCCTGCTCTTAGTTTATCAAGTCTCAGGACAAGCTTTTCAAGGAGGAGCAAGCCAAGCTCGGTGGCCGTTCGACGGTGAGTTTAGGTCTACTTGACTCATCGATGTTCTGATGTTTAAACCATCGTGCAGTCCTCTTTCGAAGAGGCTGAAGGAAGCTTCCAGACTCAAATCAAAGATTTGAAGGAGGAAGTCCAACGCGAAAGGGTACGTGAACTTTGTATCATTAGCTGTCTGGTCGGAGCTCACGAATCAACACCTGCAGGCGATGCGGGTCGATCTCGAGAAGCAACGCCGCAAAGAGCAAGCGCTGATGTCCAGCTACATATTCAACCAAGGTATGGTAAAGCTTCGAAACGCATCGAATCCGTCGTCGAAAGGCAAGCCTGCTCCCACTGCATGGCTCCCGCGACAACGAAACGCGGTGGGTGTATGTTTTTGTATACTCTTATGTTGAAGCCTCATGTGGTTATCTAGCTTGGATCCGGACTTGAAAGGTGATACCTCTTCATCACGACCGCTCGCACATATGATTAGTCTTTCTGTACCTAATTCGGAGGAACATACCCCAGGCTGCCATTACCTACACCTTCGTTGCACATGCGAAGTCTTTAATTTATCACGGACAGCCATAGACAACTTGTACCACAAAAATGACATTTAATTTCATAAAAAAACCAAGACTCATACTGTTTGCGAAGCACCATGCAGAGTCAAAGAGACTTAGCAGAAGTCACTCCACAAAGAGAAAGAGTTTGGGAAAAAAGAACCCCCGACGACGCAGGCCGGTAGTGCAGTGGCAAGGTCATCATGTCTCTCGAGTTGCAAGCAGAGCTCGAAGGAACAAGGGCGGCAAAAATTTGATAACCAAAGAATGAGGGCGGTGCCCTCATAATAGTGGTTAAACTATTAAGAACAGATACTACACTTGATCTAAGCCAAAAGGCCAGAGTGGTAAGGATCCATTTCGTTCACAGCTCCCTTTTATATCTTCTCAACTAGTGCACGGACCAATTACAACTCACTACCCCGATTTGGAACACAAGTCATGACTTCCACCATCGCGCATAATCTGGTGCACATTGATGGAAGCTTTTGTGAAGGTGGTGGACAGATCCTTCGCAACGCCGTCGCTCTCTCTGCACTATTGTCAAAACCAATATCCATACCAAACGTTCGCCATAATAGAAAACCTCCGGGCCTCCGAAAACAGCATGAAGCAGGTATGTACCATTAGCTTCGTATCTCAATGTGGCTAACACGGACCCTAGGGATCATTCTTGCAGCCGCCATCTGTTCAGCCGAAACAGAGGGCGTGCACCTGTCATCGACAAGCATCACCTTCAAACCCGGGAAAATAGAACTACCTAAAGTATTAACTGCTGATCCCGGAACAGCGGGCTCGACAACCTTGCTTCTCCAAGTCTCCTTGCCGTGTTTACTATTTTCATCTTCGCCCACTTCGCCTTCCCAACTAACTCTTCACGGAGGGACAAATGCAATCCAAGCTCCTCAGATAGATTATACCCAGCATATTTTCTTGCCCTTCATGAAACGGCATTTTGGCCTGGACATCGCACTCAACATTATACGACGAGGCTACTTCCCAAAAGGAGGCGGAGCCGTGTTTTGTAGTGTTCCCTCCCTCACAGAAGCACTTCCTCCAATAACCCTCACAGAGAGGGGCCCTGTTCAGCTCATCAGAGGTGAAGCACGGGTCGGAGGGCTTCCTTTCATTATTGCCGAACGCATGAAAAACGCTGCGTGTGCTACACTAATCGCCGCAGCTGTTTCTCCTACTATTATCCGGATTGACGCGGTCAGAGAAACTCAGGAAGAAGCGTTCGGCAGTGGAGGGGGAATCTTACTATTCGCTGAGACTGACAATGGGTGCGTGATAGGCGGATCTTCAGTTTCGACGAAGAGTAGGGATCCAGAGGAAATTGGAAAAGAAGCTGCAGAGGAGCTCCTCCGTAATCTTCGTCATGATGGATGCGTCGATGAGCATCTACAGGTCAGAGATTTTGCTCGGTTAGAGTCCAGTCCGCTAAATCTTGAACCTCAGGACCAGATTATTATCTTCATAGCTCTAGCAAAGGGCCGCTCAACAATCAAGACTGGACCTCTCACAGATCACACAATGTGAGGTGGCATTTTCGACATTAATCTATCTTGACTCGAATATTTCCACCCACAGAACTGCAATAAAAGTAGCGGAACAAATGACCGGCGCTACGTTTCATCTCCAGCAGAATCCATCAGGTTTCGTCATTATAAGCTGCGACGGCATCGGCTATACCCCTTCACCGTAGTCCATAAAATAGATGTGCAGCGGGTTAAGTTCATGGAATGATATTACAGGGTCAAATCGGCCACCCTCCGGTACATACGAGTGTTCGTAAAATCCAACATGCTCTATCGGTTCCAAGACAGCAATGTCATATCTCCCAAACGTCTGCAGCGCATTTAGCCATAGTCCCATGATACATGAAAAAGAACCATACCTCGGTTTGAGAAGGTGTCGGATAGTGCCCGCTAATGCAAGGAACACAAAGACACACGATGCTGCAACGTAAGCCCAACCCAAGAATGGATTCTTTCCACCTATCCAAGATACTGTAGAAATGACGAGGGATTTTGTTCCCTTGTAGCCCTGAACCGGATAGTCTGAAAGCAAGCACAACAGTGAGGAACAGGAACAGGAACAGTAACGATAACCATACTCATATAGACAGAGACTTGATATTGGCCCGCAGGCAGGGTGGCAGTGTCGTTGCGCCCATAAAGTTTAGTGAACGTCGGCAAACCCGCCGTCCGCATCCAGTTCTGGAAGTGCTCGTCCTCTTGCAGGTTTGGTATGGAACTAGCGTTGGGGTAGCTCGGGTAGCGCAGCACCCAGTTCGGAGGAGGTACGACCTCATCCAGGTTATTGGTGTAACCCGACGTGGCGCTGTATTTCTTAGCCTCGCCGGGCCAGGCGATGCCGGATTGTGAGAAATTATAAAAGAAGTTGTCTGACGATGTAAACCCAGAGAAGGTGTCTGTAAAACATTAGATCATCAGAATCCCAGACACTGTATTGTGCTCAGTGAGACGCACCATTAAAAACGGAGTTAGCGATCAATCCGCAGGGGTAGATAGCTTTTCCGTCCGCATTGAGGCTAAGAGGATTGCAATTACTACCGCTGAGAGTACTCGGAGAGACATAGCTGCCCTGCAATTGAGAGGTGTCTAAACTCTGGACATATCGACGGTTGTTCTGGTAGAAGTTAGTGAGCTTGTAATACTGGAACACTGGGGCAGCCAGGTCGGATACGACGGTAAAATTGATGAAGCATGAATGCTTCTGGTCTTCCGGTGCTAAGTCATTATAGTAGTAAGCGAATGAGGGAGGTGTGATTGTTTTGCCTGAGTCTGATGATCGTAGGTTATATGTGTAGGGCATGCTCGTGAAGGTGAGGTTGGTCAGTGATGTCGAACTTGACTGGTTCCAGCAAGTCGTATAGTCGAACGTCATTTCCGACACCTTTTCGATCACAGTTGTAGATATTGAACAACACAAGCTGACCTAGAACTCACAAGACTGCTACCCCACACCAACAAGCCACCTATCGGTGCAAAGATGATCCCAATAATGAATAGAGTTGGGAGAACAGTTTTCGGCGTCAAGATAGGCTGCCACGCCTTGAGACGCTGCTGTTTGAACGCAGTATCTAGCGTAATAACCAGATGTCAGAGTCTTCTCAAGCTTTCTTGAGCAGGTGGACTAACTTGCTGGTTTCCTCCAGCTTCCTTTCTCCTTCTTACGCCCTCCGTCCTGATCTTGTCCATTGTCGGAGGAGGCACCACGCTTCTTTGAGCGGTTGAAGAGAGGCATGGTTGTCGTGGTAGTGTAAGTCGCTTTGGCGCAGCCACGGATGATGCAGCCGAATGCTTAGGTAACACCGAACGGCTATGCGTGGAGGCGCGTCGCTGAAACAGTACTAAACCAAAACACGCCCGCCGCAAACCAGTGTCGCGTTATTCATCATGGTATCCGCTTTTCTCATAGATGCTATCAACAATCCTACAAAAGTAGTCCAAGAACTTTTTGAGGAGCACACCGGAGATATCAATCAATTCCCCGCTGTCGTCGCTCGCCATTTTTCGGACGTCTTTCTAAATTCCGATGATACCCTTCGCGAGGTTGGGATCTATGGAATCTTCGCAGTGACACCATCGTTATTGATCCTGATGCTACTAGGTCCTTCCGCTGGATGTGAACCATCCCCCTGAATCATTCACACATAGATCTTTGGTGCGATTTCATGGCATGGTACAGGACACTTCGCCTTCACCGGAGATGTATCTCGCGAGCTTGAACGAAAATAAATGTGGTGGTTGGGGGATCTCGCAGAACACGCCTGCTAGTGAATGGCCTTCGAGTTTCGATTACTGTGACCTTAGAGAGGCTACTACTTTATGGGCCGTGACGGTGCCAGGGCAGACTGATTGGAGAACAGAAGAGTTGACTGACCGATCGCATTGTGGTATGTTCGGCGTGATGATTGAATTGAGGTGCTTAAGTCTGACCTTCTCAGGTAGCTCTTCTCATCAAAGTCCACCACAACCTCATAAGTTTCCCGTGCCAAATGCGCCCCATATCGGCGTCCAAGTCAAGGTGGATACACATGATTCACCAAAGATTCGACTCATTCGTGACTTGTTAGATTTATGACAATGATGCCGCTCAGTTACTCAAAGCTACTGACGTCGTGACGTTTATCGGAATTTTGACGTCTGAGTCGTGAGTGCACAGACCATCTTTACGACTGATGCTCAATTGGTGCAGTCTTGATTCAGAAGCTGATTCCTCACCGATGGTTCCATCACTTCATGTTCTGTGCCATAAACTGCAATCTACAGGTGACGCGTCGCACACAGAAGAGTTAGCGACTGTTCGAGAAGATCTCATCAAATGGATTGCCGACGAGGCCCTTGGAGGCGATGAAGATGCAGCACAGTGGCTTCTTCTCGAGCTGTCCGCAAAAGTGTCAGTTTTGCCTTATCTGTCAAACGAGCTCGTCTCATACTAGATACAGCTACAATCGGACTACGCCCCTCCTACCTCCGTCCCTCACTTTATCACGGTTTCCTTCACCCACACCGTCATCACCTGCACTACCTACCCTTCACCATGTACTTTCTGACTTGCTACCGCAGTATCTTACGGTGCCACTCTCCCTGGATCTTCTTAACAAGGCAAATTTCAGTCCTGAAAGCAAGGATGAAGATTTGCACTCGGGCTATCTGCAGGTCCCTCAAGGGACCGCTTTACTGCTAACTGAGAATGGTGTGCGAGAGGGCAAGCTTGTAGAAAAAGGTATCAAGTCCAACGGTACCTATTGGCTCTAGCATCTTATGTTGATATGGCTTCGCAGGCATCATGAACATTAGGGCTGTACAGGAAGTCATGGATGCTCAAACGCTCGAGTACTCATTCCCATTCAGTAAATTTTCATTTTCGACAGACATAGTAACGATTGTGCTATGTGATGGTCGGAAAAGTGCCTTCTTTCAGGTAATACAGATATCGGCCTTTATCATAATTTCAAGCTACTTGCTCACGCCTCTTCCACGACAGACGGGATTCACCGTACCTCTGGAAACAAAACCCTTACTCAAGGACAATCTGTATAAACCGAGAGACCAGATAAAGATACCTGATGCCGTAAAGCTGGCGGCATACCGTTCTTTCCTGGCAGCCGCAAAACGTTGTTTTGGAACTGTTCAAGTTGCAGAGGAGACGTCGCGGGTGTGTGCGATATCGGACACCGTGTCTTACATGACTGACTTTCAAGCAGCACATTCAAGAAGACTTTGTGCGTCAACGCCAAGAAGACCCATCTATAACAGCGGACAATCTTATTCACTTGATGAAGGTGGCAAGGTGCGGAACTTCTCATTGATATCGTTTGACTGTCATGTCCATGTTTGAGACAGATTACTAGCGGCATCTATGCTTGAGCGGGAAGTCACCGTTGACATATGGGAAAGGTCGAAGAGGCTTGATGCTAGTCGAAAGAAGAGGTCGCCATGATCCAACTTCCTTGCTTCGATTCTATTTGGTCACGGAATTAGCCTTGCACATCATTCGTAAGACCCCAGCAATGCTAGCGGTTTTCGCAAACATCCGGACATAAGTGGCTGCGGAGCATCCTATCCGACTTGTTCGGTACAAGTGGGAATTATTGATAATGCCTGCACACAAGGGCAACTTATTCGGAAGAAAAGAATTTGTTGTCCTAGTGCATCTTGCGGATCCATGCCAAGTCATGCTATCGCACTTCAACTTGACACCTCACCACGAAATGACAGCGATCATCAAAACAAAGCCTTGGGGACTTCAACTTGCGCGAGTGCTTGAGCTTTGTGGCTACAGTACAGCATAATGCGACAAACAACACGAATTGGGTTTACAACATTTAAATCATGGCCGCCCCAGTCCGTTCTCAGCGGCATTCATCCAATCTTCTGCTAGATCATCCACTACACCACCAAGTAAGTTGTGCACAGCTTGGCGGTTGCTCCCACTGCCTTCGAGGTAGTACTTGATCTAGGCAGGTTGTCACGGGGAAGTTCAAACATCACCATATGAAGACATTTAAGAGCATTTACCTTTGGTTCGGTCCCACTTGTCCTGTGCAGAAGATGAACATCGCACGTAGTTGCAACTACAGTTACTTTGGCTCACCTAATTGTCAGAACGATCCGAGAGTCATCTGAATCGGATGATGCTCTGAACTGCATCATATGTCCTAAGGACAACGGTAATTTGGGCTGATAAGTGGGTGCGTTCGTGCTATCATAACCGTGTCCTTCCGTTAGATCGACAACGCTCCGTATCTGCAACCCGCCAATTGAGGACGGATAGGAGCGTCCTTGAGATGAGCCCTGTCAATAATAATGTTTATTTCCTGCCATTCTAATCACGCTGAATGATACCATATCACCAGAAGAGCGAATCTTCCTAAATATATTCTCGATGACAAGAGGGTCAGTACAGACGAAATAGCTGTTGCTCGTCTTTTCAGAATCAATGAGATGATATCTACGGCGATGGACGAGTGTATACGGACCTCGAAATATCCATATCTTGGTTTACGATAAACTCGTGGCCACGACAATGGTGAGGGCGGCTCACCTTCGATATAATTCTTGTAAATGTGCGGACACTGTGGTGCCTCGTGCTCGTAAGCTTGCAGCAAGTTGTGCAAATACCATCTAGACGATCTGGGTGAGAAAGAAGTAAAAACGGTTAGCAGAGTCACTTACAGTTGCGGCCACCCCATCTTTATCTCTGATTTCAGAACCAAACATGTACCCTATGGCTTCCTCATATCCAAAAGGTACTTCATATCCGGCCTGGACAAGATCTAAAGCAGTGTTGCCAATGAACTTGAAGCCTAGAGCGGCACGAGTCGTGTCCAGCGCCTCACAGAAACCATACTATGCAGTGCACACCTGTGAGACAATCGACAAAGCGAAACCCTTCAATTTGCGCCATGGCTTCAACCATCTTGGAGCTGACTGTTGAAGCAACCATGGCCAACTTGCCTAAAGATATGTTCAGGCAGGCTGGCAACGAATCGTGCCGAACTTACCTATCGGCTTGCTGGAGGCCTTGTAGGTCTCGAATACATGATAGGCAAACAATGTTCCGAGCTGATCACCAGTAAATGTTACCCACTTTCCATCACTATAGATCGATCTCTAATGAAGTCAGCCAGTACAAAAAGCCTCATGCATACCAATTTTCAGCTGCAGAGAAGCGATCTGCGTCTGGGTCCTGTGCAAGAACATACGATGCCCCTTTAGCATCCGCCGTAGCTATAGCTAGATCCTGAAAAACAAATTAGCCGGTGCTCCAAACACATAAATTTCAACTTACGAGTGCGCCTGCAAGCTTCGTCGTCAGAGCTATAATTACAGAAAGGTGGGTAGTCATTACCCTTTTCTTCAGGGTTTGGGAACTTCACCGTTGGAAATTCGGGATCTGCATGCTGCTGTTCCTTAACGGGTGTGTAAGGCGAAAATCCGGCAATCTCGAAGGCTTTGGATGTAAATGGATCCCCAACGCCATGCATAGACGTATTTACGAACGCCACTGAAGCTCCGTCAAATCTGGTGACTCAATAGGGTCAGAATGACAAGTGGTAGCCAACAACTTACGATAACATCTTTGCGCGCAGATTGCTGAGAGAACGAAAGTACCCTTTTTTCATCTCCTCCGTACAATCAACGCACAGGTCCGATTCCATTACCCGAGAAGCGTCATGCACTCTGGGCTCCAAGTGTTGCATAATGGATTGTGCAATTCCGACATCATGCGGCCCGATGATCTAAAAGAGGGACACACTCAGTGCTAAAGGATGGAAACACAAGTCATGTGTTACTTGGACTGCATTTTCCCAATAGACCTAGCTAATGATAAGTGGAGCGCCATGAGAGTTGTAATCAGGATCGAACCTTATAGCCATTGTCTTGCTATAGGAGAAGTTCAATGAGCTACACTTCAAACACATAACGTCTGCCTGACCTTCGGGTTGTGGCTTGCTAGATCGGAAATTAGCTTGAAGGCGTGCGACTCTGTAATGAAAAGTGCAACGTACCTGTGATCATGACTCCACAGGCGGCATTGAGCGCTTTTACGGAAAATGGAACCCTTCGAGTACGGTCACAGTCTACATCAGAAGCAACCGCAGAAGGGATGATAGCATACATTGGAGTATGTACAAGTCCATTATGCAGGTAAACTTTGACATTGTTGGCGATGAAAGCAGCTGCAGTAAGCTGAGCCCATCTCTCCGAGTTGTGCCGGTGGTCATGTCCTACGACTACTCCACGGGTAGCAGCATTCTGAATGTGTTCGAGAACATAGGCGCACAATCCCTGTCGTAAGGGGAAGTTAGTAGTTACGTCATATCCACGACGATTTTGGCGTGTTCAAGTGATCAACCCACCTGGGATGCCTGAATCACGATCAGATCATTCATGCGAGACCATCCGGCTTCCATCTTTCCCCTCAGACCTTTGTAAATGCAAAGCCTCAGAATGTCAGACTGAGCTGACAATGAACATCCACACCTGCGGTGCCGAATTCTATGCGTGTCCTATGCGTATCTCATGCTCAACATGTCTTTGCACGGGACCGTAATGCCAGTTGGTAACATACCTCATACGTCTTTCCAACTCGCCAACGGCGTTATTATTCCACAAATGTTCCACATCCTTTCTTGTGGATTCGTTCTAGAGTAACTGTGAGCAACATCCAAAGTAGTAACAGCCTCTAGCACACACTGGATCAAGGCGAAGCCACTCCTCAACAAGATCCTTCAAAGGTGTATTCATCACAATGATAAGTGGTTCAGTGGAAGTTATGATTGGTCAAATATAGATAGAATGAGCGAGGAACAACTTTAATTAATGCTAAGCGCTACAGTAATATTACCGCCACTTCAAAAAGCGTGATCAAGCTTGATCAAGTTGCAGAGCTACAATGCCATGCGATATATCGTTCGCATAAATAAATATGGTGGATGTTCAAGTTGTTTCAGGTTCTGCTTCGACAGTGCTACACTGGACGATTTCTCACCCTTTATTTGCCTCGATGAAGTTCAGTCTCCGCATTCGGTAAGCTCCGCCTCCGTGAAGAGGATGCGGGAGACCGTCCTTTAAGCTTTGACAATGACACCGCCTGGATCGCCACATCCGCTCCAATCTGACTCCTCGAGGGTAAGATGAATGGCATCCTTGACTGCGAACCAGCCATTTTTTCTTTCAATGTCCACATTGGAAGCACGCTGGCTTACTAGAGTTCTCAAAATACTATCCGCGATACTGAAACCCGAGCGTAACGGGTCAAGCGCATGACAGTCTTGGCAGCTGCATGGAAGTACGATTGTACCTAGTGACGGCCTAATGCTGCCACTAAGCCCATGGTTCATAATTACACCAATGTCATCATCGATTTTAGTACACAGAAGTATAATCTACATCGGGCGTTGCCCAAAGACAATAGGATTTAAAAAAAAATACTGCCACTAGAATTATGAATGCCGCTATGGCAGGAAGAGCACAAAAATTAAGTGAGCGTGATGTTGAATTCACAATTTACATCGCAAAGGTTTTCCTCACTCCAGCAACAGAGGACCGGGACCGGCATCAGCTCCCTAACGTCATTCGCGGCCCTATGACCACGGGTTCTATGATCCTCATGCGAGATCGGGAGGCAACCCGGCGAGAAGTCGAATGTCGTTGAAATGTCTGGTCCAGCAACTACGCATGAGACGTGCTCCAAACGTGATAGGGTATCATGGAACTCCTGGAAGAGAAGTTGAGCCCATGAACGAGCGTCTTCGCGGTTTCCCTCGAACCAGAACGTCAGCCTTTTTAGATTCCGTGCTTCTTCTATCATGCGATCAAAATAGTCTCCCCACCAAGGGAAACCGAAGTTCTGAGGCCAGATCATTCGGCGCTATATGGCAGGCCCCCGGAAGCTCCTGCTAGTGCTGCCGAAGTCCGGTTCGGTCCGGTTCTTGGGCCTCTAAATGCGAACCCTGAACCGGACCATCGGTCAGGTTCAGGCAATGAGGGCGAACGTCGAACTGGACCCTTCCGAACGCGTTCGGAAGCGTTCGGTTCGAGTTCAGAACACGTTCGAACGTCCGAACGCTATGTATAAATTCAAAAAAATGCAGGAAATACATGAAAAATTCGACATAAATGAGTACAGTAACTACACGATATCCATGTCAGGGTATTCACGAGCAGCGGCGAACTCAGCTTGAGCCGTTGCAGATATGTGGCCTTGACGGTATCCGTTCTTCAACAACTGAAGTGCCTCAAACGTTGTCGGCAACAGACAGTTTCGCCGCGTGGTCCCAGTGATGCCGCCGCTCGAAAACGCTCGTTCGGATGCAACAGCAGAGCCTTGGATGGCTAAGTAATCCTTAGCAATGCGCGAGATAGTAGGATATTGAATTGAATGATGCTAAGGAATATTTATGTCAACTTGTAAGGAATAGGGATTCGAAAAAAAACACTCACGCCCCACCAAGCTACTACGTTCTCGATATCCTCTAGTGGGGAAGCCAGGTAGTCCTCGAGCTCTTGACGAGGCCTTCGGCTTGCAGTGTCACTCGCACCACGGGATTTGACAGCGTCACGCATCCAGCTGTGGCCATATGAGCCTTGGCGTGCAAGAGAGGAAGGAGCCACGACAGCAGGCTCTGCAGCCGGCAAGGAATGGTGGTGATAGTATCTGTCGAAAACAATCTGCAGGCGTCTCATGCCCTTGTCAAAGTCGCGGGGCTCCCATTTGCTCTTCGCATACGCAGTCTTATAGTTGGGGTCCAGCACTAGATACAATACATTAGATAGGGCTTTACATTAATCAAAACACGTACCGAGACAAATGAAATAGACGTCGGTTTCATCGATCTTATGGTACCACTTGCGAAGATTGTCGATGCCACAGTCAATGGCGGTTGCAAAGTCGGCAAACTTCGAAGACCCGGCCATATTTTGCCAGGTTTGTTGGAGGAATTCAAGTACCGGGATCGCGCGCCATACAGTGGGTTCGCGAGTCGCAGAGAATGATTGCTGCGCATTTGCAGGCTCCTGGTAATGCAATAAGTTAATAAAAATTAAACTCGTCAATGAAGAAGCACGCACCTGAAGCACGTCATGCATCAACTCTAAGTTCTTCCATTCCTCGGCCGAGAGCTTGAATGTGCCATAGGACTTGCCCTGCAGGTTGGGGACTTCATCGCTATCATCTGCGAGCTGTATAAACCTATTCACACCCTGCCGATAGAGTTAGTAATTGTTTGTAGGGACAGTAGCGGTAAACTAACCTTACGCAACTTGAGGGTGCGCTCTAACATGCCAAACAATGAGGCCCATCGAGTGCGAATCCATTTCAAAAGCTCGAGGTTGGGTTCATTGACCTCCGCGCAACACTTGTGGAAGAAAGTACAGGCTTGGGGAGATTTCCGTACCTAAATAAACAGTTAGTCAAAGTAAGGCTAATCAGACGAGGCACAAACTTACCTGCCCAACAAATGCAAGGGCTTTGCCCACAGTATCTGCGACATCGAAGTCAGTCGCTTCATCGTCGTCATCTTCATTGGTCTCGTTCCTGACGAGAACACTTGCAGGGGTAGGCGCAACCTCTTCAACGAAATGTTTTGCAGCCAGATGTAGGGCGTGCTCCATACAACTGAAAAGACATTAGCATATAATAGAAAGTGATATAAATATAACCCTTACCGTACACGGTGCTCTCCTGCAACCCATTCCTCACCAGAAGGGTCAATAGCGAGTGCAACGGTCTGAATTGCTGTGTCGTTATTGGTGGCGTTGTCGGCCGTGAACCATCCAACCTTGGTGCGGAAGTCGTAGTTATTGATAGTTTCGATTAAAATCCTTCCGATATTGCTACCGCTATGGTTGCCGTTGATGATTGTGAATGCGAGCTGCTCGCTCTTCAACTCCCACTCCTGAGGCTTACCATCTTGGGAGTCAATATAATGCGCAGTGACAGAGAGGAACGGCACGCCAGGTTCAAACATCCAGGAGTCGAACGTGACGGAAATTTTGCTGTCGACCTTCTTAAGCTTCTCTTTGACGCGTTGCACGGCAAGCTTGGCCCGCTCAAGTATTTCATCGCGAGTCTTCGTGCGATGGGGGATATCCTTATCCAACAGGGAGGGCCGAAGGTATTGAAGCAGGCGACGAAATGGACCCTTATCGACGAGTTGGAACGCCTAGTATAAGTATCTTAAGTCACAATCACACGAAACAAAAGATTACAAACACGCACCTCATCCTCAGAGACAATGAGCTCGACAATATAGTCCATCAGGCCGGACTTCGTGAACTCAGGAACCTTAGGTGCAAGGGAGGCGTGTAGTGTGTGTTGAACTCCGTTGGTTGATTTGGAGTTAAGAGGGATGGCACGACTGTGCATGGTGATTCCTTGGTCGTTGCAGCGGTCTCGGTAAAGGGGGAAGTGGCATTTTGGATTGCATGCGATGTGGGTGCGGCGGGTTGAGATACTGCCTTTAAAAAAACACTGGCTGGATGGTACATCATTGCCTCTGGACTTGATGTTAGTTCAGTGCGATTATTTTAACATTGAGACTTACCTGCATACCTCACACCACCAACCGTCCTCGCGTTCTTGGGTGTGAGGGTTCATACGGCCCTTCTCTTGTGTGAAGATCATCTTTAAGTCTGCACTACGCTCATCTTTCTTCGTCGGCCTGCGATGCTCGCGGTCCTCATCCCCCAATGCCTTTGTCCTTTCGTAAGCTTCCTCTTTGTCTTCTTCCTCCTCCTCGTCTGAAAGTCCCTCTGCGGCAGGGGGTTCTTCATCATCATCATCGTCACCATGACGGTTCAGGTGGGAGCCGGTTTGAATTCGTTTGGGTGCAGGCCGACCCTCAGGAGCTGCTGGTGCTGGTCGCTTTGCTGGAGCGCTGTTGACAGCGTCACGAATCTTCTCCGTCGGTTTAATGGCTCGTCCCGAGCGACGGGACACGAAGGCAGTAATCTTGCCATTGGAAGTGGCAGGAGGTGGCGATGGGAGCATGGGGGCATCATCGTCAGGATCGTTGTACCACTTGATGTCCTTAGCGTCTTTCAATTGGCCGTCAGGTCTAAGTGCGCACGACATTTGCACAGCAGGAAGGGTGGATATTGGACCTAACGTAGATATTTAGACCGCAAACCGTAACATATAATTATACTAGCGCACCTTGAATATACCACTTCCACACATGGAAAGATGCATTCACCGTAGACTGACATTGAGCGCTGAAAGACGTGAATGAGAATCCTAAAGATATGTTCTTGACACAGTAAGATAGATTAGAATACAAATAATGATGTCTGGCTTACCGGAACATTACTGAGGAATGTTGCCACCACAAGGAATGTTGCCACCGCAAAGTAGAAGCCATTCAGGCTCTTGAATCTCCTGCGATTGGTATATTCAGGGCTGACAATGCCCATTGTCGCCAGGAGATCGTTTGTTGCCAGGATATCGTTCAATAGTGATGATGGTGTCGAGTGAATCAGGTACGGAAGCTCCCGTGGGGATCCTCCTCTGCAATTCGGTTCGGATGCGTTCGGACGCGTCCGAACGCGTTCATGATTTCTCGGTATCAGCCGAACCCTGAACCTATGTGAAGGTTCGGTCCGGCGGCTATCCCGAACCTGTGACCGGACCATAGGTCCGGTTCGGAAAGGTTCGGGTTCGAACCGAGGTTCCGAACTGGACTCCGGCAGCACTAGCTCCTGCCAAGGTCCACCCGCCCAACCAGCTAAAATCGGCCTCAAAAATGCGAAACTTTTGGCCTCAAAAATGCTATTCCGGGCAGAGGTCAAAAAATCACGTGGTGTGACATGGTGTGATCTCCCGCTAATGCGTGACAGATGGTGACACGCTGCAGCACGCTGCTCACCGGTGACAACAGCGGCGACCATAGAGGCACATAGTATCTCAATCAAACGTACTAAGTTTACTAGAATAGATCAACCACTATTTCTCGGTCTCTCATGTCCCCCTCGCTGGCATCTTGATGGTAGGCGGCAATTTCAGAATAACACGTTTGACGGATGGTCGAGAGAGAGCTGCCCAGCGAGCACCTGCTTCAGCGGTCAAGGTGAGATGATTGTGGAGCTGCTGTGCGAATGGGTTTCCATTGAGGTGGTAAATGAGTTGCTGTATAGGTGCATGAGTGTGGAGCTCGAATGTCTTGAGAGTACGCGAAAACATTGGAAGGTTGGTGCCATCCGAGGAATTTCGGTCGTCGTCGTCGTCAGATGCATCAAGTTGCTATCAGAAACAATCATGCATTCAGGATGCGTATAGGGTTCACCGCTGGACAAGTGTCCTATAAACCTGCCCCGAAGGACGTGAAAAATGCAATAGCTGGATAGGCCTTTCGTCCTCGGTGCCTCAAAAATGCTATATCCGGGCAGAGATTTTGCGATATTTGGCCCTCAAAAATGCTATTTTGCGGGGGTACATTAGCTGAAGCTTCCGGGGGCCTTATATGGCTGTCAGTCACAACCCTGCTATAAATTCAACCAGTATTGCTGACCTGAGTAACCAGACCTGTCAGCGTAATTTCCTCAATGTCCTTGGAAAGTGGTGCGCGGCATATTGCTCGCGGCCGCCAAATCATGAAATCAAGTCCCAAATGTTTGACAGGTACTGTGGAGGGGTCGATGAAGTCGCTGAGCCGCATCCCACTGTTGTGTACATGTTGGCCTTTGAAACGCACAGTGTGAACTGGGCGTCCAGGTACAAGGTCTTTTAAAAAACAAGAGTTGGCAGAGATTTCTGTTAGAAGTGGCAGAGACGTGGGAAGAAACATATCGCGTTCGGGATAGATATCGAGTGTGGGCATGCCAGTGAGAGCAAGATTACGGATAGGCTATCCTGCCTGTTCAAAAAGCTTAGGAGTCGGCGGTTGACACGATAGGTACAATGAAAAACATGAAGCTCGGCATCACAGTACTGAAGGACGGACGAGTATTCATGCTTTTGGGAATGTATAAGCTTGAGTGTTGGGAGGCAGGTCATATTTTTGAGGGCCGACGTGAGATTATCTAGGTGCACCTCGGGACCGTCGTAGACCATGATTGTCTGATATGTAAATACGAAAGATTTGACTTTCTCTGCGAGATGGGGACACTCTGCGAGCGTGGTACACACGTCCGAGTTGTCGACCGTGATGGACTCATACAGAGAGTCAACTACTGCGTGATAGAGGCCGGCACACACTCTGCAGAGTACAGCTAGTTCATTAGAGGAAAATTTGCCAAAAGAGAAAACGAGGAGCCACAGCTCAACAGGTAACTTCAACTCGTTAGTCGGCACATCAGGAAATCGCCGAGGCCTAGGTTTTTCTAGTTAGATGTGATCAATGTAAACAAACATGATAAATAAGCATCAACCTTGTTAGTTCTTGACTATGCACTAACACTTAGATATTCAATGCCCATGGGTTATGATATAGGCTTAATATTGATTGCCCTTGGCATCCTCCTGTCATCACAGGTCTCCTAGGCAATGCTCTGGCCTGCGGCTACCATCTTTCACCTCTAGTCATCTCCAATTATTTAGCGCTCACTTTTTGGTGATGATGTTGGAAGACTTGGCCATACAGTAGCATTTAGAAATTTAATGTCCATGAGTTATGATACAGGCTCAATATTGATTGCCCTTGACATCCTCCTGTCATCACAGGTCTCCTAGGCAATGCTCTGGCCTGCGGCTACCACCTTTCACCTTTGGTAATCTCCAATTATCTAGTCCTCACTTTTTGGTGGCGGTGTTGGAAGACTTGGCCATACAGTAGCACCCTGATATCTAATGTCCATGAGTTATGATACAGGCTCAATATTGATTGCCCTTGGCACCCTCTTGTCATTAC
This sequence comes from Suillus tomentosus, assembly GCA_016647685.1. Taxonomy (NCBI): domain Eukaryota; kingdom Fungi; phylum Basidiomycota; class Agaricomycetes; order Boletales; family Suillaceae; genus Suillus; species Suillus tomentosus. Next base: position 183,733 of record JABBWJ010000016.1, read on the forward strand.
AAGTCTCCTAGACAATGTTCTGGCCTGGGGCTATCATCTTTCACCTCTAGTCATCTCCAATTATCTGGTGTTCATTTTTTGGTGATAGTGTTGGAAACAGTAGCACTTAGATATCCAATGTCCATGAGTTAAAATATGATAAGCTCATAGGTCTTCATGACACATGCATTATCTCGGATGTAAGCAGGCCACAGATTTCCTGAAATTATTGAGGAATGGTGCCATCGGCGCACAAAATCAGTGTTTAAAATCAGTGTTTCGAAATAAGTATAATCAAATAACCAATTGCTTATTCGTGCCAGATGGTGTGAGTAGTACGTACAGGCTTGCTAAAATCACAGGACACAGTACTCATTGACATTAGATGTACCTACGATCCTCCACATTCTGCAGGCTTGCTGCCTCCTCTCTGCTCTCCCTCCGCGATGTACACACCCCAAGGTGATGCTCAAAGACGGTCGAGTGGTGCCCCTGCCATGTCAGACTGTTCACATACGTGCCCGGAGCATGCACGACAAGATATGACGGGTGCCTACCTTATGCAAAGCCAAATCCGGGGCACATCACAATCCAGTCACAGCCCTACCAGTTTCGGTCGCACGGGTTGCATGTTGAACACACTGCAATCGAGTCACAACTACTGTCAGAGTGGTAGCGAAGGGTTGGGTGTCGCTGTGCCTGACAATGATGGGCTTTTAGACGATTGAGATTGATACCCCCGTATCTGAATGAAAGACACTGCACGTATCTGGTTGTACATGAGGTTGTCAGTACCAATCACATTGCTATTTGAATTCACACATTACCTTGAAACGCCAGATGTCAATTGTGCAGGGCAAGATAAAGGTAAGGGCAATTCGAACTCATTGGACTTATCAAATATTGTGTCTCCCGCGGGCTAGGTAAAATTGACACGGTCCTGCCGCAGCGGTATATCAATAGCCTACATAGCAGCGGACAATCTAATAGTTAGCATCAGTTTGTTGACTAGATAGCACTTGCCATTGGACCCTGTATTCTGCAGGCGGTCGTGAACTTGAATGTGGGCAGGTGGTGTTGCGGTCTGCTATCATAGTGTAGTAAGTATTAGTAATGAGGACTTGAACATAATATCAAAATTTTACCTTGCTGAAAGTTACCGTAAATCGATGTCAAAATCTTGTATTTGCAGAGTTGAATAGTCAGGTATTTGCAAGCTTGTGTTGGTCGACGGTAAGGGAGGACCCCGTGAAGGAGGGAGAGACGCAATAGAGTTGGCGATGTCCGCGTCATCATATGTGATGAAACCAGTGAGATGTGCTTTAAATCGGACGCTGTATTGTTAACATCTACATATTTATGTGTACTGCTATTATGCTGTTTTGTTCATCCGAGTAGGGGTTTGCGGTGGAACTATTTGTGGGTTTTATGTGCCCTATAATGCAACTGCCAATTCACCGGTTATACATGTGTCCAAGAGCAGGGTGATAAGCCAGCAGTGGAGGCAATTGTAAGACAGACATGTCGATAAGCTTCCCTGAGAAGACTTCAGTGCGGACGGGTGCTTGTGGTTTACGGGTTTACCCGTCCGACAGCAAAATTGATAAGGTGAAGTCAAAAAATGGTCTGCTTAGAGTCTTAGGCTAGCTACCATCTCTGCAGTGAATGACTCAGCGCAACATGATCAGATGATTGTGACACATCACATAATCATATGTGACAAAGAACTTCAATTGACACATAATTCTGTACGTAATAGATACCCGGAAGCAGACATATTGCCCCCTGATCCAACAATAACAGCACGATCAATTTAAATGGGCTCCGATGTATTCAGTGAGAACGGAACGATGGGGACCATGCTGAGGACGATCATTGTAAGGACTTTTGTGAAATATGTGCTCGGCTAATGAAATGTGGTAGAATCAGGCTGACTTTTTTTGGGCGATGGTATGTAAGTACTAATTAGTGTAGACCATCAACTTATCGTCATGTAGTCTAATGCCATTGCATCCGCTCCTGCCGTCTTGCCCATCGTCACTCCCAATAATAGTCCCGCTAACACTACCGCTAATGCTACCGCTAACACTACTGCTAACACTCCCGCCATCGGTGCTAGCACGAGCGCCGGACAGAGATTGAGAACACTTTTGAGAAGGGCCATCCAGGGAGTTATGAGTGCCATGAGAGCGGCCGTGCATGCAGTTTTCCACGCAGCGACAAACTTTGCAGCAATATTCAGATAGGTACGATACACTCTTGAAAAAAAGTCTACCTGAACTGGCTTAAATATCATGATACAGGCCTGGATGTTTCCGTTTAGATGATGCTCTACTTTGGTTTACGTCGACTTACTTTCTTAATTATCCTGTCTCATCTCACACTGACATTCTCCGAGTCCTACTACATAATAACATACCTATTCCCCGTCTTGTAGTACTCCCCCTGCCCATACTCATACCCATGCTGTACCTGCTCGCCCTCCTAGGGAAGAATCATTGGGGGATGCAAATAGGTCGCGAAGAGACTCTCTTCTTCTTCTTGCAGAAGCATCGTTGGCGGGTGTAGAGAACTACCCTACATAGCAATATAGACCGCTGCAGTGTGAACCGCTAAAGAAAAAGAAAACGTCAAAGATCGTGAAAAAATAGGAAACAAGCACCAGACGTAGAATGTTTAGTACTGCTGCATGTTCCCCATCTCGTAGTACTCCCCCTGCCCATACTCATACCCATGTTGTACCTGCTCGCCCTCCTGGGGAAGAATCATCGGGGGATGCGAATAGGTCACGAAGAGATTCTCTTCCCCCTGCAGAAGTATCATTGGCGGGTGCAGAGAACTAAATAGAAATTAGCATGCGTCGAACAGAACAAAAAACTTACCAGACGGGAACTCCAAGTGATCTCAAGGGCGAGAGACTTGAAGTACAAACACTAGCCATACTCATAGCCATGCTGTCCCTGCCCGCCCTCCTGGGGAAGAATAATGAGGCGAAGAGAATAAGGTCGCAAAGAGACTCTCTTCCCCCTGCGGAAGTATGATTGGCGGGTGCAGAGAACCAACAAAAAATTAGCATGTGTCAAACAGAACAGAAGACTTACCAGATGGGAACTCCAAGTGATCGCATGGGCAAGACTTGAAGTAAGACAATGGACTATCACGGTATTGAATGGGTAATGTTGTCCATTCATTCCACCTGTATAAATAGTGGCAACTGGATCAAAATAAGGGTGAAACAAAGCGTACATACAGTTGGAAGTGTGGAAGGGTATGGTCAATGGCTTGTTACTATCTACCAGGAGCAGTAGACATAGAGGTCTGAAAAGGGCCTGACATTTAGATCAACATGAAAAAGTTACATACAAAAGAGAAACGTACACACCTCAGTTCTAGGTTCTCAAGTAACTCTGGAACAGGCGGATGTGGTATTGATCCCTCTCGCCGAGAAACTAGCGCTGAGTGTGGCCTGCAAAAAAAATAAGCAATAGTGCATACATACAGAAAGTAAGGGGGAGGTTGAGATCAGAGAGCTTTCAAAAGGTTGTCTCGGTTGTCCTTGTTCGTGAAGAAAGTGAGAGTGAGGCGCAACAATGCTGAAATAGAGAAGCTCAGAATACATGGTAGTATAGGATGCAAGTCGAAGTCAACGTGGAGAAACTACACAGGTTATACTAATGTATTATTCAAGGCCTCGACTTGATGTTAAAAAAAGAATCGTCAATCGGAGGCTGTAAGTATTGTGCGTCCACTGTGCCCTGAGATGGAGCATGATCATAGATTCTAATAAGGGCACCTATATTCGCTCTCCTGCGCTTTCCGTCTTTGTCTATACCATAGACATTGATGTCTCTGAAGCAAATCGGAGACTTGAGTTGATTGTAGGAAATGAAGATTGAACGAATTACCTGATGTATCCCAGATCACGTCCAACGTCTTGAATCTCCATCAGAGGAGGACCATGAAGGTGCCCAATTCTACGATAAAGCTTGATCACAGCTGCATCACCTGTCCTGTTGAGATTGCGATTGAGTGCTTTCTGACAGTATTCGTAGAACTTAAAATAAAAGTCAAAACTAAGTTAACAACAGAAAAATATAAGTCACTGACGAGACACACTATAAGAGAGATTATCCTCATATTAGGATTTCCCCCTTGGTCAAGAACTTGATCCCAGTATAAGTCAGCAACGCAGACATTTGGGTTAGATGCGATTGGGCGAAGAATCATATAATGCCAGAGTTCTTTTGCCATTTGGAGGCCAAGTATCTCTATCACAATACGATGCTAAGAAATGAAATGAGGTAAATGATTTAGTGATACATTCAACTCACGTCGAAGGCCACTAGTGTTTGGTCTTGTCCTTGATCGAGCTGAACTGCTGCTTGATCAAGCACAGCTGTCATCCTCGCAATCCTCGTTTGCCCTTCATCAGTGTTAAGACAGAAGCCCAGATCCTCGGAAGGCTTCAGACAGTGCCCTATCACTTTCCTAAGATCCGAAAGACTTGAATTCGGTGTGTGGTCAAACTAGTTAATATCATTTGTCATTGTCGACATTTGAAAAAATAATAATATATTCACCGTGCCACGCAGATGATGCCAATGGAATCTCACTCCCGTCGTAAACTCCACTAGAGACAGACAGCTAGCATCAGTTCAAAAACTAAAGATAAACGAAATAGTACTTGCAATCAATATTTTGACAGTCCTGGTAAGATAAGCTGATACGCAACAAAGCCTCCAAGAAGCACTGGGTGATGAATTGATGTCGATATGGCCATAACTTGACCACCCTCATGGCATTGCCATAGCGCCCCGTGATGAGACTTCCAAACAGTATCATCTTTAATGATCTCGCAATCGATAACCACAGATGATCGACTGGTAGGTCCCCTAAGATGGACTGACAGCGCGAACTGTCACCTGATGGGCTGTGCTCTGTCCAGCGCAGGTCCTCTGGTAAATGGATGATCTGAGGGAGCATTAACTCATCTACATTGACGAAATCCTCGAACGTCGGAGTCTGCGATGGTAGTATTGCCGGTACTGGAGCTGATGCTTGAATAGGTGTCTGTGCAGTCGCTTGGGCCAGCGGTGATATGGGTGTAATTCCGGGTACCAGCGCTGAACCTATTGCACTGGAGCTAGGCGTGAAGTTATATGCTTGCCCTATCATAATCAGTCAATGCACTCCCAGGAAGCGAAACACGTATGGTAATCTTGCTGGAAAGACGCAGTAGTATAGTCTTCCGTGTATACCTGCCCAACAGAACTATCGTCAAAATCTTCAGTGACCATACCATCTATGATATCGTCCAGGCCATCAAAAATGGCCTCGTTGTAATGGCCATAAGGCCACGGTGCCAGCTTGGCGATGAACTTCCTATCCACTGCTGTAGTCAGCTAATGATGAAGAGGCGGAGGGACAAAAGTTACATTCAGGCCACATCCAGACTGCAATTAACCGGTGATCATAAACTCTAGATACTACTTCCACATCGTGGCTAAGTTCGTCCTTATCTTGGGGCTGTATGACAAGATATGTTAACGTCCAAAAAATCGAGGTAACGAGGTCTCGCACGGTAAGACCATAGATGGGTACCAAAACCTCGTACTCAGCTCTTCCGGAAGACTTGATGAGGGGACCGCTATGACCGTTCATGCCAATATATCCTAAGGAATCCTTTTGGAGAGGCCAAAAGTCATCCATGGATACTTTTGTAGGCCACTATAGACGCATGATGATATGAATGGTCAACAAACTTCAGTAGGAATAGACTCACATAACAAGGTCCAATGTTTCTCCGGGACAATATGTAACATGCGAAGTCTAGATCCAGCCTCAGGTCACTGAAGCTGCCCTGCAATATAATATAGTTCTTTGTCTTATAGTAGGGAGGGAAAAAATCACCTCCTCCTAACGTTTGAGTTATTTTAGTAAAAATTTGAATGCAGATGGCTGTACAAATAGTACACACTGTATGTTCAAACCCAGTGATGATTCCGGGTATATGGTTGTATATGTAAGTCATAATCGAAGAGTTGGACTGGCATGAGCAGTGAGAATGAATTGAGTGAGTTACCTATGAGTATTCATACTCAATGGTGGCGGGCCATGGGTCAGATTGATGCACTGAGGTTATGACGTACGACAGAAGGGATGTGATAGGGCATGTGCAGAGAGGTCTAGGGTAGTAGGGTTGAACGTTGAATGAACTCATGATAAATTAGTAAAGACTTTGACGTAATTAGATGCACTGTGCCGTGATAGTAGGTATGCACGACAGAAGGGCAGTGATAGCCTGAGGGCATGTGCAAAGAGGCCTAGGGTTTGAACATTCATAAATCGGACTCGTGCTCATAAATTTGAACATAATTGAATGCACTATGATAGAGATGTCGTAGTCACACCACTATAGGACGACAGAAGGGCAGTGACAGGGCAAGGGTAGAGAGGTCTAGGGCTCATAATCAAACTCATGTTCAATGAACATGTTGTCCAGCTCCTCCACAACAGATTCCGTGCTTCCATTTTTCTCCTGGCCAAATAAAACTTCTTCTTCAACCCCAGCATAGTCATAATCTGAGTCTTCATCATCTGGCTCCCGATGGTCTAGATCGTCTCCATCAATGTCTAGACCATCAGAAATGTCGTGAATGACAAGCCCCTCGATATCAAACCTGTCGTTATGAGAGTAAATATGGCCTACCCCAAGACCATAATGAAACCACATGAGCATATCTCTGTCAACAAATCTAAACGATGATCAGTGGATAGGAAGTACTAGGAAGTTTCAGCGCACTCGCCTATTGACATAATATTCACACCAGTCTCCTTTGTCACCAGCTGTGCCGGATAAACCTCTGGCATCCTTATGCTTCATTCCTTTGGAGAAGCAAGGAATCAAGTGAGATGCTCTGAGGACGTCAGCTGGATTCAAAAACCCGAAAGAGTCCTCGCTATCCAATGGAGGAAATTTAAGGTGATGCAATGTAGTGATGCCAGAGTCAACATGTACTTCTTCATACCAATGCACAAAAAGAAACTCCAATCTACGGGTGGTATGGTACGGACTGCCAATATAAACCACATTGACATGGTGGATGCCTAATACCTTGGCGTAGCGGTAGTGCGTTCTAGGTTCACCATGGTTGCTGAGGACCATAATGTTGCAGTGCCAAGTTTTGGGGTTGATGACGTCTTGGTCCCTCCTAGTGTCATAGGTCGTGTAGTTGATTCGAGCGATGTTGTGGTGGTAAATGCGATTTCGTTTGAAGAGAACGTTAGCGATATCTCCTTCTGCTTCTTGACCAGATTGAGAGAGTTGAATACGACCGAGAAGATGATCTCGCAAGCGTGAAAAGTAATTCTATAAAAAGCAAATCAGATGAGAGAATGTATGCATCGTCAATAGTTACATACCTTTATAGCGGGGTCACCCTCTCTAGCTCGAAGATAGGAGCCGATATCATCGTGGTTTTTCTCACTCTGGCCAATGTGATGATGTACAGAAGGATTACTCGTTGTAATATCTGCTGCATCACCTGATTGTGTCTGTTGAAGACGACTCTTGATGCGCCTGATTCGAGTTTGGCGACGTTCGATTTGTGTGAGTTGTCTGATAAAAGATTTTTGATCTGTCCGGAGGTATCTTCCCTTGCCAGTGCGATGCTCTAGTTCTCCCTATCAAAGCGGTCAAAACCAAGAAGACCTGAGGTGCTCGGAAACATACAGGCTCTGTGCTATAAGAGTCAGTTGTACCAAAGCGTCTTATGCATGAGACATAATCTCCAAGGGCATGAAATTTGTAGGTCTGGAGATTGAATGACACTTTCCTGCATAATGGTTTGTCTGCAGTCAATGTCACCTTCTCTGCCTGACCGGTAGTTTTCTTGCCCTTGTCCACCTGAGATCTTCTGGTAGCTTCCTTTGCCTGACGCCTTGAACGAGCATTTACTTCCCTATCTAGTTCTCTTGCATCATAGGATGCACAGACGACCTCCTTAAATCGTCTAAACAGGTTACCAAGATCAACAGTCGTTGTATCAAGAATTTCTAACGTTAGGTCTGAATGCATCCGCAGCTTGGCTAAGCCATGCCAATGCACCAAGGTAAACAGTAGATCTTGGATGATCTTATTGTGATTATTGTTTGGAAGCAGCCCATCAAATACTGGTATAGCGCACTTGAAAAGAGACTCAGTTGACTTATTGTAGCATAGAAGTCAACATACCTGAAGTAAGTCTTCAAAATTACAAGCGGCCATGTTTGACAAGTCAGAAGTATTCACTGTGAATCGTCTGATAGTTGACTGTCCGAATGGTGGTACAAGTCTATATCTAGAGTGAACGATCAGCATTCTGTGGACAAAAGGTAGCGATAACATTAATTACCGCTGGTCTAACTCATGGACCAGATCTTTATTCACTGATCGTATGATCCTTAGCAAATGAACAAGTAGTGAGCGCCATATGCCGAGCTCAACTTCATGGAGAAGATCAACAACCAAGGCTTCAAACACATTGAAGCCGTGAGGACGTAGTCTATTAGACAGGACGTTCTAGAGGGACTGGTCAGTTGGGTAAATGAGCAACAAAATATTACTAACACATGTAGGCACCCAGGAGCAGGGCTTGAGTATATTCTCTACTGCGGTGCTATCGACGCCATAATTTTTGTCATAGATGATCTGTCTTGCTGTGGTCACCAACTGATCACGTTCTTCACTTGAACGCAGGAGTGTAATCCTTTGCTGCCCATCGCGTGGCATGCCAAGGTTGTGCAGTCTATTTTTTGGGATGAGACATCTAGGGCAAGGGCATCCTCCTAACTGACGAATGGTCGCAACAAGAACTCTGTTGCGGTAAGCTTCCGACCTAGTGTCTCAAGGTAATAACTCACTTCTCAGGATAGTCTGCTGAGTATGTGAATATCCTTGGGTAGAATCTACGCTTGATCCCATCACAACACTCAATTACAATGCCAAGCGCATATGCTTCCAAAAACTCGTCGTCGAGTAAAACTCCCCATTGAGCCTGGAATAACTCTCTCTGGCAGTGCGTCGTACATTCTCGTCCGACACCCTTCCCTTCCATATGCTCGCAAGTGAAGTCTTTGAAAGAGTCTGGAAGCTGCGTACAATAGTTGAGTTATTGAAGACAAAAGAAAACAGATAGGAAAGTTACCTTTTGAAAATATGCTACATGATTGCTTAGATGGCAGGAAGGTTTGAGCGACGATATTTTGATTCATTCCCAAAATATAAGTAAACTGGCCAGAGCTTGGCATTGCCGAAACTTGTGAGGTGCGTAGCATCTGACCAGAACATGAGTGAGACTATCATCCTTGGTAGATCACAATCAAGTTCCCTGGGAGATTCTTGTAGTTTCTGATGCGCGTCCATAAATGCTGGAGACTGATACAGCTCGCCTTGGATTTTTACCTCTCTTTGAAGATGGTCCGATTGCCATAGGAGCTCGTATGGCTCGTAATGAAACAATTCATCATCACGTGCGCTCGACAGCTTCTCTCGTATGACACCGACTAGAGAGCGATGATATAGATCCACCCCAGAGTATGTTTGAACTCCCGCTTGCTCATTGGTACGTGCGATGGGAACCTGAATAGATACTTGAGTTTTATGCCAGCTGGCGTCTTCATCTTCCCATTCTTCATTTCCTTCCTCGTAGTCATTCTGGCCTAAAGTCAAATTGATTTTCCTCCAAGGCGTCGCACGAACACCATCTCGATCGAAGTTTGAATCTGTGACAATATCGATAAGGTCATTGAAGCTTTGCTGAGATTTTTGTGCCCCCCCATTCCAATACCAATCGCCTAGTTCCAAGGATGATCTATTGGGATATGGGTAGTAAGGAGAAGCTTCATCTAAAGTGGGTGTCTCGCCATTTAATGGAAGTCTTTCCCTCCCGCTACCAGGAATAGCACTTATATCCTCTAGCGTGATCACCTCTTCAGGATCATGAGATGGTGGGTTTGGGGAGAAGAACTGGCGCAGGAGCCCAAAGATGTTACGAGGAGTGCGAAAAGGAGGTAGTGCCCCTGAAGACTGAGTATGAGGGGGTGGGGGAGAGTCTGAAGACTGATTGATGTGGTTGGTGGGCACACTTGGAAGAGGTTGAGGTAGTATATCTTCAAATTGCCTGTAGCGTCTAGGTAACTGAATGTCCTGACGTCTAGTCCTACACTGGGCCAAGGGTAAATCCTCTTGACCACTAACACTGAGGGGTGCAGGGGCAGTGATTTCTTCTGTTAACAAAGACTCGGAGGTGGAGATGATATCCACCCTGGGAGCATCATTTCCGGTGACTAGAAGATCTAAGGCTGGAGAAGTTGGCCTAGTATCGGGAGAAATAGGATGTGACAAGCCTCCCCGATCCCCAAGACGTGTACGAGCCCTTTTGACAGACCCAAGAAGATCTTTGGCTTTATTCAAAGCCGAGAAAAGACACTTTTTGCCCTTGACGCAAGATTTTTGGTGTCTTGTGAACGCACTTTCCTGCTGAAATCCTTGGCCACAATTACATGTGAATTTGGGTGGGACGACCTGGTTCATAGAAAGGCTTAATTGATGTTGAGATATGTGGTAAAGACCACGCAAAACTTTATTTCATTGACAGGGAGGAGCGGGCGATGAACGTGGATGATGAAATTGGCTCACCGCACTGAGCCATACATGTGAGATTAAGTAAGCACTGGTAAATCGAGCTCATCATTGTCAGGCGCCTGACAACGATGAGCTCGAGTTTTCTTTGTGACAAACATCAATATGATATCATGGCATCATACAATTCAGATACTTGTTGTACTCTACAATCTTTTTATGTGAGTCTGCCCAAGATTCCAATACAATCATCGCTCTAAAGACACATATATATAAGTATATATATATACTACAACATGCGTGGTTAAATATCCGAGTTCATCAAGTGGGTAATCATTACTGTACACCGTAAAGGGCTGTGCAGAGATGTGTTTAGGAGTCAGACCAACAATCGCCTGTGTCAGAGCTATCGAATATGTGCTCATACTGATCAGCAAATGAGCGACGACATGGTGTGGTGCCTGCTATGGAGCATACTGCCCGACATGAATTAGCTTGATTCTGTTCTTGTGAATACTATGTAGAGCACTCACTCATGTCACTCTCTATGAGGTATTGTATGGCGTCCGAGAGGAGTTCGACCTCTGTTTGAGCACGCCGATGTATTGATTGCATTAGAGATAACTCTGCTTCAAGAAAACATACTTCAGCCTCAGGGTTGGATAAGTCGCTAGCTTGCGATATTAGAATTTGCAAGGAAGCTCCTTCCGTAGCCCTATCGTCCATGTAGTATTCCTCTATGCATTCCTCCACCCACGTACTGACCATCCCATAAGGGCGGCAGGCAATCTACCAGAAATCATGGAAGCAAATCCAATGATGGTGGTTATCGTGCTCACCTCGGGTAACACCAGTGTCTTGTATATCGTCAGGAGTTTAGATGTGACAGATGTTGATTCATCAGTCACATCACCTATAGCAGGACCAGTATCACCGGAAACTCCAGTCGCCATGCCACTTAACCACTTGCTACATTTAGCGTGCACCAACTCTGGCTGGTGCAAACTCATTGAACTAACTCTTGAGAAATTGCTCGACAAGCACCCATCAGCCCTAGAGACAGGGCGTCTACATGACGCTTCCAAATAATTATTAATATTTCCGTGCAGAATACATTGATTAGCATACATACATCCTAAGTGTGGCTGGAAGACATCCATGGCCTGAGAGTATAGCGATAATTCCAACTGAGCCCTATCCCTCTTATCTTCCAAGAACTCTAGTTCCATTGCAAGGTGATTTGAGCTAGTATGATTCTGCGGTTGTATCTTGTACACCTTGAACCTTTCTTCTTGCATAACTTCTATCTGGCGTGCCATGACAAGACGCCATAGATCACCAGAGTAGACATGTCCTTTCAGGAGGAAGAGCAGCAATCTGAGTTCAAATTGAAGCTGCATATGAAACATCAGATGAAGATAATTCAATGGTAAAGGGTGCTGACCGTGGGGTTTGACTGACAATCAATCCACCATCTTAGCCCGTCTACCCCTGCAGTGGAGGAGGACAGAGCAAGGGCTCCTTTACGTGAAATTGTAGATGGTGGAAGGAGAGATGAAAGACGGTTATTGAGATTTGATATCATTATGTATGTACAGAGCTAGTGGTACAGAACGTGGTGTGCTTGAACGTGGGAATTTGTGCGACTGAGGGTTCACTTTGATAAGAAACAACTTCATATCAATTGCATCAATCAACTCAGCAAACACGAGTCTACATACAATATAATACTCTTATTTGAAAGTAATCCTTGGGCACCAGTGGGACCTCATAGCACGCCTAGTCCCCACTCTATCACAAATCTCACAGGTTTTGAACAATATCTGGAACTCCTCTTTGCTGATTCCACCGCTAGTGAATGAGCTAAGCCTAGAAAAGAGAATGTCTTGTTCTCGATAAGACCACATCTGCAAGATGACTGGCGGTTGACATTCTGTCACTTCATCAGTACTACTTCAATCTGCGTAGTAGAGTAAGACTAACCTCTGCGGCGATAAACATGAGTACTTTGTGACAATAGCTGAAAATATCTGTCAATTTTAACTGAATGATCATCAGTGGTCAGTAAAATAATATAATGCCAAGCAAAAAAAACAAACCTTCATATGTGCAACTATCTGTAGCACATCTAGTTGTCCATACCAAAGTTCCTGTTGTCGCATTCCACCAAGGATACACAATAGACTCGACATAGGTTTTTTGAGTTCCATCAGCACAAAGACAGCAAGGATATTTGAGATGGCGCTCTGTTCTATAGTTCTCAAATTGATCCGGAGGAATCATGTTATTCTGGTCGTCAGTAGGCCTGCATCACATCAAGTCCTGGTAAGATATTTGAATGTATACATGATAAAGACATCATACCATTCCCAATCAATCATAGTTTTTGACTTCGTGTCGTAGTGCAGGAGGGAAAAGGTGCATAGCATAGCTTGAGTAATAAGCTTGGCTAATCTGCGATTGTTGCCTTCATCGTGTAGGGGTGCAGTTATGACCGACGAGGATGAAGGTGAACAAGGCCGGTCCATCGATACTGGCCAACCCCGCCCAACTGGCGGGCGTTTTTATGCCAAAATGGCAGTAGTATTCATCACTTGGCGAGTCTCTGGCTTGTTTCGTAATCAGCCAGCGAGTTCATAACACTGAGCCACAAGCTAATAATAACGAGCCAACCAACCTTAATTACTTAAGTTGGCAGAAGCCAAAATTAATGCATGTCACGGTTGAGGCTGTGGCTGTTACCGTGGCGCACCTAACAAGGAGTTTCAGTCGTTCGCCGTACAGCATGAATTCAAAATCAAAGCCAAAACCTTCTGAATAAACCAAGACACCTTAAGTGCAATTGCTTGATCACAAAAACCATCGTCGGGCGTGATTTTCCCCAAATAAATTATGCATGGGCAACTGCCAATACATTCAGAGCTGGTCTTCGTGAATGTTCATGACCATCAAAAAAGTTGCCCACAACGTGATCATTATGCTGAAATGGGGTAGCTGCCAGTATGGAGCGAAAGTTGAAAGTATAGCTATCACGGCAGTAAGCTACAGCTGTTAGGACATAAGAACATCCAATAGTAAAAAGAAACAAATACAGCAACCAATGAGCCTTTCCTCGCGAACCCAATCTCCACCATTCGCAAGTCTGGCAAAGAGGCCATTTGTCGTCCATGAGACTCTCAAAAATCATCCTCAACAATCAGAATATGGTCACACATCTTCATTACGAGCTGTCATCATGATAGTAGTCCTACCAACCTTAGCAGCCCGTATCGTCTCTAGGACACCAGTGGCAAGGTACTGTGAAGTAGCCTTGTCGAACTGAGCCTGTTCTTCAGGCTCAAGAGACATAGCATGAATGCCACGAACATTAAGAACAGACTGCACTACAAATCAGGTCGACAAACATCAGACTTGACAAAAACTTACTTCATAGTACACCTCCTCAACGAGCCCATGACTCTGACAAACCCAGGCACAATAACCAGCCCAACGAATGTCAATTGCCAGCAGCTGTCACCTAGAGGAGGCTGATCACTGCCATCGCACCAACAACAACAATCTGGCCTACCACAACAGCAATCAACGAACGAGCGTCATCGCCATCCTTCACAATGACTTGGGGGAGTTTAGGCTGCACCATTCTTGGGATGATTAGATGGGTTCCGAGTTGTCCTGACTGAGAACATGGGAGAAAGCGATGTCACAGAGGCGAGTGACCCAACACATCAAGGAGGTTGTCAGAGAGAAGAATTTTGAACCAAGGTAAGGGCTGCAATTCCGAGGATGAGACCGATTGGTCCAGCAGAGCAAAGCTCGGGTGTGAAAGTGTCGGAGAGGCAGGGGTTCACTGTAAGCTGGAATGATGGCTGCCATATGGAGAGGGAGGGAACCATCAGTGTGAGGGTGTTGTGAATATGCTCGGGAATATGCTCGGGAATGCTTGAACATGGTGAAGGCAGCTGCCCACAGAGATCAGACTGGTTTCAAGTGCAAAAACATTATTAGCTTACGCACCAGTGAATTATATGATAGTGAAGTACTAGATGATACATTGGGCGAATAAGGTGAAGACGAGTTGAAGATATGATCTATATTCAAGAATAAGTAATGCAATCACCGAAAAGGAATTTGAAATAGTGACCGGATAATATATTAGACATGATGAACGAGGATGATGATACAGATGACCTCGGATTGAGCAAACTAGACTGAAGGAGAGCTTGAGTGACGATGTACATGAATTACTGTCAATTGATGACTCACCAGCTTGAGAGGTTTAAATCTAGTAGTAGACGGTTTTTGTTGTAGTTTAATGGGAAATAGGAGCCGATCAGACGATAGTAGGTTCGGTGGAAAGAAGTTGAGCTGCTGCGGGGCAGCGTTCGCACTGGCGGCATTACTTTCTCATCTCGCTGCTGGATGAAAGACAGGTGAAACAGAAGAAGGCTGAGTACGTTGCAATGGCCTTCTGGCTACAAACTACAGGGGCATGAGTAACAATCAGACAATGTCGCTTCAGAAGCTTACCTGTGGATTGAAATGTCGAAAACACAACGGCACCTTTGTGCTCCCTGCTTCGCGTGACGGAATATTTGATATTACTGGAGCGGAGAGAGAGGGACTGTTTGCTGCAGACGAAAACCCGTCTGTATGAGAGGAGAACCAGCGCTTCGTATCACGTCCATTCGAGATAGAATGAGTGGTAGACTCTGAGCAGTAGACAATGAGGATGGCTGAACCTCAATGGTCGATGGAATGCGTATTGTAAGATTCAATGGAGCTCTAAGTGTCGCAGGAGACCCCATCCTGACTAACATGGAAGAATGTTTCTCCTCATGATCATGTGTCATTGATTCAAGAACAGATGCCGGATGTAGATTCGGAGATTCCCCCGTCTCATGGGCTAGTTTCACATCAGTAGCCTCCATACTTGGCAAGTGTAATAACGAGAAGTGTCATCCACCGGGCCGACATGTTGGGTAGAGCGTGGACTTGCAGAGTTGACCACGACCGAAGGAGGATTAAGAACGGTCTTTGGAGGAAAAAAAAGTGGGACACGATAGGCTGCTCAACGTGCACATCAAAATGCGACTGATTGAGAGGACTCTTCACTTTGATATCGTGAAGGAAGTTACACGAACCCGCGAACAGACAGCGTCCTTGAGAGAAAAACGGACACGGCCGCGCTAGAAAAGAAAAAATCAGAACGTATCCATAGAATATACATAGGAACACACTTCTCTGGTGCCATGGAGGATCCTGAACTGTCATTCCACCGATTCACCGAATGTCCTCGGACACGGATGGTGTGTACAGAACATTTGCTTCTGTTATTGAACCAAGACAAATTCCCCACAACCCATAATAGGAATTACAACGGACCCCAGATACTACCTCCCTCCAATGGCTGCCTGCCCGTCTACTGCCCGTCTCTGCCAAGTCGCCCGCCTCATTTTCTTTACTGGCCCAAATTGTTCCCTTTGTAATGTTAGTACTTTTCTTTTTCTTTATAAAACTTTCTAATTATTCATGCTAGGTTGCAAAACTACAATTGGCGAAAGTCAGGCAGTCAGTACGTCACAAGTTCTCAACACTCAAATGCGACATACAAGTTGCTAATAAACTAGTAGTATCAATTTGACCTTGAAATAGTCAACATACAGGATAAAGGCCAGGAAAAGTGGAAGAAGAAACGGGCTACACTCATGTGTCGTTCGTGAACTGGGAGCTTATCTCCTGCCTGTGAGGATCAAGGCAACTGCAAAATACTCAGGGAAATTGTAGCCCACCTGTATCAAGCAAATTCGACATCTACGTGCTTGAGATCTGATCAAAGCCTTCTGATGTCGATGCTGCTTTATCTGAGACAAAGGACATTAATAAGAGACCAGATATATGAGAGACAAATAAAAACTCACTGAGAATCAATTTCGGACTCATGAATCTACGGCCCCCAAACCGGCCATTTGGAAGTTGCGGTAAAGCATGCCCAGAAAACGCTCATGACTTGACCACGGTGTCCTTGCCTTCGCAGACAAGGTGAGCTCCAAACAAGAATCCTTGAACATCACCACCATTGTGATGAGCTGGCTCGAGCTGCATACAAGGCCGTGCTGGGGAATGTAGATGCTCGCGTCGATGGTGTGAGGAAAGCAGGCATATGGGGGCGGGTATGCTGACTATTAAACGGTTTTTGCGCCAAAACCTCCAGATCTGAGTGAGAAACATAATAACGTGGCTCTTTGCCATCGATGTTGACGAACTCTTCAGACTCTGAGTCCAAAAATGGCCACCCAGCAAGCTCAATGAACTTTTCCAGATCGTAAGCCGGGCCGAAGCATCTAACTCAGGATATTTGATTGCTGTCAAGATCAAGTTCATTTCAAACTGACTGATATGATATAAATAGAGGACGAATCAATGAAGAACCTCGAAAGAGAGGCATTGTCAAACGTTTGAATGTCTGTTGTCAAGAAGAGCCCACCACGGCGGTACTCAATGACCTTTAATGCAACGGAAACCAGTGCGTTGCGTGTCAGCTACAATAAAATGAGAAACGTATCGTGAAACTAATGATGGAATGCAAAAACGTACGTCACAGAGACTCCTCTGTTCCAGGAACACAGCTTCGTCAAGAAGAACTACGGAGTCCCATACGGTAGCTAACTAGTAGAAAATTCTTATCAGTTCAGTCGAATTTATGCATCATGGCACATACCTTCAATATCACTGAAAGCTTAGATTCTAGGTGTGAAGGCTCTGTCGACAATTCCGCAGAGCTCACGATGTACAAAGGTCTCTTGAGGTGTTCAGCGACAGCTTCAGCTGTAAGCGTCTTTCTGGTTCCAGGAGGCCCATGAAGTACCGCAATCTTACACAGAATAACATGAGGTTGACAGCATTGGGAGGTACAGGGAAACCTACCAAACCTCCACCTTTACCTGTGATAACGTCCGACATAAGATGCTGTGATGCGTTGACATTCTTAGTGACATTGACAAGTCCCCTGATCAGGTTCTGCTTGACCATCAACAATAGCCGGACGATAAACAGAGGGCCATTACTTACTTTAACATCATCATCTACAACCAAGCGGTCCCAGGCCTTCTCGTCATACGTGATGTCATCGATGTTTTCGACGTGGAATGATTTCCATCGCTGTAGCCCGTCGTGAGTCAGTCGAATGTTGACTTGGAATGCTTTGATGGTGGCAATTGCAGATACAGTATACTTGACGATGGTAGTGGCACTTGCAGTAAAGGTGTGCGCTCACAAGAATAGGACCCGCTAGGGCTTAGTAGGAGAATGCCTAGATGATGATTAGTGCAGCTGAGGGAATAACAAGGGTGAGGAGCGGTGGCCAAATAAATGTCAGTACAAGGCTCGCGGTAGTGGTAGTTAAATATTGAAGCAACTGGCCTGTTACAAGGGACGAGGCTGCGCGTATTTCATCAGTTTCTCTACAGAGTTGATGAAAGGACGATCGGAAATAAAGGCTAAGACGGATTTAAAAAAATTGCTAACCTGGCAAACTTGGCCATGCTGCTCCCCAACTGCTCCCATGGGAGAATCTCCGGAGTCCGGATATATCTTGCACATCATGGGTGCAGAACGGTCGACCCCCATGCAAAGACAGGTTGAACAATGATCCAAATCTAAGAACTTCTTACATAAGATCTCCAGGTTGCCGCTTGCCCTGAGTGTGGAGGGTACAGAGCAAGCTTTAATTATTATCAAGTCAAAGAATTCGAAAAGGTGACAAATACCCTCGATAAAAATCAACAGTGGGAATATTTGACTCCGGCAAAATCCGGGTTGAGCTCATTGTTGCCAGGCGCCTGACAACAACGAGCACTGAGCTCATTCATAATGTCTACTTTACAGTGAGTGGTTTTCACTGTGAGAGATTAACCTGTTGCTCATATTCATGCATCCAGATTATAGGCTGCCTAGGGCAATTGGTCAGTGTTGGCTTATCCTTGGGTACGTTATTGTTGTCTTGTCGCTGCCATCCCCACTCACCAAATATTGATGATGTCACGCCCAGTCTCACCACCTCTCAATTCTTTTGCTACGAGCATCTGCCTTCCAATGCTTCCAATCTTCATCTTGGTTGAAGGAGGTGTGGTGCGGCAAGGATGTGATGCTGAAAGTTCAGGTATGTGTGCCATACCATCTCCATTGTTCTGCTATACTATCCAATCATGTAGATTGTGTAACTTTCTGCGTGCGATTGCTGCATGCTAATCTATCGTTATGAATAAGACAGATAGTTCGCCCATATGACCTTTGACGTTCATATATATACCGCCATAGTCGATGTAGATACTGATTTTTATAATTTATCATTATATATACCAGTGCAGCGTCTGCAGGTCATTGTTTCTACAACTTGAATAATAGTGTCCATTTGTCTTGTCGCGCTCAGGCGTAGTACCCATAGTTAGTCTATGATTAGGTCAGCAATTGTGTTATCGCGAGTTTCGGGCTTAAACTTCTACACAATGTCTTGAGTTCTCAGTACATATCTTTATATGTGTACTACTATTAGAGACTTATCCCTATTCCAATCTGTCTTTGTCCTGTCTTCTGACAAATCAAATATTCTCAATGTCGGTACGTCGAAATGAATTGTGTGCCAGACAGCAACTGAATACTATCTGACGACTGGCAGGCTGTGCAGCATAATATCATCAGTCGCAGCACTCCTGCCTGGCCGACGCAGCTGGGGCGGTATGCCCAAAAGACAACAAAGTGAGGCACCCATCACTAAGGACGTCTAATGATACTGGATTCCAGCTTAATTCACATTATACAGGACACCACTAGCAGGGCCTGACTTCATGGTTCAAGCAATGCAATTCGATTCTTCTCAGTTAGTCGCCCTCCTTGACAGTCAAAACTGACTCCAATTCAAACAGGAAGGAGGTGTACGGGGAATGGGAAAGGTTCATCCACCCATCAGGAGCGATTTACTATTACAACGAGACAAGGGTGAGCACCAGTTATATGTAGATATCACACTCACTTGATGGCGAGATAGAATACATACACCGGATTGAATATAAAGGACTGTCCGACTGTTCGACTGGAAAACTTTGATGCTTGGGTAAAAGTTATGCGGGGCAAAGTGAGTGGAGATCGTACCATTGTTGCCAAGCCAACAAGGACTCGGAATGTGGATGGAGACGTCTATCTCTATTACCTAGTAGCACTGGAGGCAGAGGTAATTGGTTGGCTAGAACCTTTGGATGGTACTCTTCTTTTCCGAGAGTGCCATTTCGCTCAGCAATGGAACCACAAAAGTATGTTAGCTTTCACGTCCTGTCATTACCCTTACGCCCTTATCATTTTTGCAGGACTTGAACTTGAGGCGCAGTTCTGGTGAGTTCTAGATGTCAGCACAAAGAATGTTGATTTTGACATCAATTCACAAAACTACGCAGGAAGCATGTTGAATTCTTCCCTCGAAACTTCAAGCTAGATCATGGTCGTGTGAGAAAGCTGCGGACTGAACTTAATTGGTTCCACATAGGCAAGTTCTTTTGTGTCGCAATACTGGATAGAATGACCTGAGCGACAAACAGATGCCTTGACATTACAAAATTCAACTTCGGCGACCATTTTCTCCAACAAGGACGTCATGGAGAAAATCATCGATAGACTGGCCAGTCTTGGTGGGTACTATTGTATTTTCCTGCACGCATGTTTATGATCAAAGAGCAGATGATATTTCAAGTTCTGATGGAGTCATAACGGAACCAGGTGTCGCATTGTTCGGTGAGCAAGAGTTCGGAAATTCAGACAATTTAGATACTCATATCACGCGTAATAGGCAGACTATATCACATGCTACGTATGTGTCTCTTTCTCCTACCAGACATAGTTACTAATCAGACGTTTTAGGGCATCATCAATATCTGAATCACTACGGACAACCTGAAGCACGCCTTTTGCGAAATCATTCAATGGGCCATCGTTCTAGGAAGAAAGATCCCTTTTCCTTCATAGCAACAATCGCAATGTTTTTCCTTCCCATGTTGGTTCGCGAACGACTCAACCAAATATATGTCGATGGCGTAGTCAATTCTCTGGACATCAAGGCCTTTCTTGATGATTTCAACTCCCAGAACACCGCACAGATTACCTTGGTAAGTGGATATTTCAAGATCACAAATGAGAACTTGTTACATAGATCTCCACCGACAGGCTGGGGTCATCATGGCGGTTGATGCTGGTTTCCTTGCTGTCCAAGGTATAGGTACAGGGATGGTTGCTGAGTCTATCTTAAAGGGATCCATTATATTTTGTGTTGGCTGCATGTTTGCAGGTATGTTTGCACAACACTTTGGAGAGAAACTGAAATCCCTGAGATTTGCGGTATGTTTGATTTCTGTCTTCTGCAACCAAAGTCTGACATTACCAACTGACCAGGCATATTACCTTGATCAGGGAATGACAGTCGTCCTTGGCGTGTTCAGCGCACCAAGATTCTTTGGTATTATGAGGCAAGTAAATGTTTGATTATATTTATTTTCACTTGTAGTTGCTTACACAAGACCTACTAAAGTGTCGTCTGGTCCAGCATTGGGTTCCTTGCAAGTGCCTTCATAGACACTGAGCACTCCACAGTTGCCCTCATTACATGTGCTTGCTGCCTCATCTTGGTGTCAGGCATTTTAGTACCCTTGGCATGGTGTGGTTTTCGAGCAGAAGTGGTGCCGTACATTCATGTTGATGACGTCTAAGCTATTAGCTCATTGTAAGTGCCACCCAACCCAGATTTTGCCGAACTTCTTGTACCTGAGAGTTTGACTCAGGCGCTTTCAAATTCTGTAGTACATATATTATATTCTACAGGAGCAACTTGAACATCTTTTACACCATCTTGGCTCAGCAACTTAGAGACAATGTTATTATTAATGATTATTGATTAATCATACGTACCAGTGTTTGGAATAAGTGGATTTGGCGTATTATGTCACCGTGACTGGCTGACTCGGACCTCTGGTGAGTCTGAGTTGACACTAGTAGTGCTTAGACTTTGCCACTCTCAATGACTCAACCAACATATGCAGCCCTTCCAAATGGTGTATCACAAGGGCAGTTTTTGCCACCAGCAGACAAGTTCAATCTGGAAGTGACAGTGACTGAACTCATGTTCATTGAGCATGCTCTAGTAGGGCGGGTGGACAAAAAAATCGAGACACTGCCTTTGCTTAATAGAGTGCAGTATTTGCTGTCTCTGCCACCGTACTTAATCTCTCATGAATCACCTTTGATCGGAGATAGGTGAGATATTGCCAATTGCCCTCTTCGTTGAATGACCTCATTAGTAGTATGTCAACTCAGCCGAGACCAAGTCCACCCTTCTTCTGACAGTGAAGTCGGCTTATCCTCTGAAGATGAAGTCTATCCATCCTACTCCTATGCTGCCTGCTACAAGATCCCGTCCTGCGCCGCCGACTGCGACAATATAACATCCTCCCCAGGCAGTGTCTTTCATGAGAGCCTCAGCTTTGATGAGGAAATCAGTGATTCCCAGCATACTGACCCAGTTGATGATTCAATCCTTGACGATGAGACGGGCTGTTATGCAGATGAAGACTATGCAGCCGGTGCTCAAAATAATTGCTCTGATGATAACTATGCTGATGAAAACTATACAGATGATGACTTCGATGTTGAAGAAGAAGAAATGCTCAATGGTCACCAACGGCGAGTCGCATTCAGGAAACTTCGACGACTTCATCGACACCCTTATACTCCCACTGGAACCGCCGTCAATCCAAGAGTGGTACCATTTCAGCCAGACTGCCCTCGTAATGGAAGGCGCCTTCATGCACCTCCAAGATGGCAGGCACAAGCCACATCTATCACATCCAACAGCTTCATTACCAGTGATGCTCTCATTGCGGTGCTTGCAAGTGCTCGAGTAG
This sequence comes from Suillus tomentosus, assembly GCA_016647685.1. NCBI lineage: Eukaryota > Fungi > Basidiomycota > Agaricomycetes > Boletales > Suillaceae > Suillus > Suillus tomentosus. The sequence goes on from JABBWJ010000016.1 coordinate 206,272, forward strand.
ACTCCACGTCATCTTCTTTGAATGTTCAATCATGGGTCGCCAACAGTACTTCTTATCTCAAGGATCCAGGCGGTGTAGAGTTAGCCGGGGGCTCATTAGAACAAACAATAGCACGCTGTCACTTGATTTCCATTCAGACAGCCGGCTCCAGTTTGGTCGCCATGATCACGTATATGCAGCTGGCTATTCAGTGTCAAAGGTATTGTACTTACTGTGTTTTTGGCTGTTTATTGACAAGCATCCTTGTAGCATCATCCATGCGTCTACTGCCACAGAAAAGTATAGCATTCGCAGAATTTACAACGACCAGGTTGCAAAGCTAAAGAATGCACCCTCGGAGCATACTTTCCAACGTTGGAATGAAAATGGCTGCAAATTCATCATACTGGCTGCAGGCGGTTCATTCTTCCTTCTTGTTATAATAGCAGGTCTTGAGATTCGATGGAAAATCACAACGATCAGGTTTGAAGTCCTTCGCCAAGTGGCTAAGATGTTGAGGCAGCCAGGGACCACCAGCGGTGAGTTGTCTCTTTACACTCCTTCTTTATGGACTGATTGTAATACTGGAAACTTTACAGGCAAACCTGAGTCCAGTGGTCAGTCGCCTTTTGATACTCTGTTCACACACTGATCGCTTCTTCACAAGTGACGCCACAGCTGATCACCAATAGTATTATCCCTACCATTGCTTGGATCAGATGTCACATGCCTATCTGTCTGAGAAACATATTTTGCTTGTCGTTTCTGACGAGCATTGGGGTTGGTAACACAATAGACTGTACAGATCTCTCGCTTTCTGATAAGGTATTCGATGGATTCAAACAACAGTGGGTTCTATGATATGTAGGCGATTGTAACCCATAATTCTTACCTCACTTTTTCCAGCCATTTTTCTCTCCCCACTAGGGAAATAGGAGCCTGGGCCATTTGCGTCCCAGCTGTGACTGAACAGCGGCTTGTCATTGATGGTAAGGGCATCTCCAGCCACTTACCTTCTATGCTCGATTCAATAAATGAATGTCGTGGTATGAAAATCCCCATTGACGTCACTGTCATCCAAACTTCGTATGACCGCAAACATCGATCCAACATTCATTTCCCTGCGAAGACCAACAGAAGGGAGAATATAATTTGGACCGAAGGTGAGCGGGCGAAAGCAGAGGTAGGAGAAGTTGTCAAGGATATTGATGACCTGCGTAGCAAGGTGAGCGGACTGAAAATCTGCAATGACAGTCTCTGACATGTGAATTAAGTTAGATAACCTGTATATTAATGGCTGTAGAACTGAAGACAGGTACTTACGCATACCAATGAGTATTCTGCAAGGGTGAGTGGAGCTTTTTCGCAGAATGAAGAACAGAAAACTCACCGTTTTAGTGGCGGACTTGATCTACGCAATTCCGATGGCAGCCTCATGGCCTTTGTATGCTTGTCACTACCTGAGGACATTCGCTGTGGCCTCACCAGCAGCTTGCTTGCGTGCTTTGATGGAAAGGAGGTCTTGCAGATGCGGCACAAGCAAGACTACTCTGACGTTCAAGATTCTGATGATGTGCCGGAAGTGGAGGATCGTGCTAACTATGACTTAGAGAAGCTGACAGAGCAAACCCTTAGCAGTCCCTTCCAATGCCTACACTTCTCCCTTTGGAATCGATACTCAACTACGGCGAGTCCTCCACCTATCCCTTTGAAAATACAACATGAGAATGATATATCTTATAGGGAGCTGGTGCGCCCACACATATTCACCCACATGAGATGGCCAGAGTTGGTGTCAGCCGCACCAATCATACTCAATGTTTGCCCTATGCTTCGAAAGACATTTTAGAGCACCAACAAGTCTATAACAATGTACTGGCTACATTCAGCGAACTCTTCGAATGGTAAGAACATGTGGTGAGTGTACTTGATGGAATGTGTTTACCTTGACATTGACTTTCGTCCCAGATGAAGACACACTTACCAGAGGAGTATGAAGTCATCATTGAACTCAGTCACAATCTCCCTGGTGGAGAATGCTCACCGGTGGCTCCGTTTCTATCCATTGTCATAAATCTCAATGTCACCACAGAGGCCCACAGAGACAGGTTTGATAAGGACCTGTGTCTCGTCCTGCCCATAGGCAAGTTCAAGGCTGGGGCTTTAGTACACTTCGAGCAGGGATTGGTGTTGGAGCTACGATGCGGCGACTTCGTCATTTTTCCCTCTGATGACACCACTCATTTTAATCTTCACTATGAGGGTAAGAGAGCATCATTTGTCTTCCATACCGATAAAGGCTTTGATAAGTGGAAGAATGGGTGTAACGGATGGGCCATTAACAATCACTTTCACTGATTGAGTGAGTGCTGAAATCCCCTCATTTCTAATTGTGTTTTAACAACAACCACTGTTCAAGCTATTATGCAACTTCGTAGTCTTTGTAGCACAACTCCTCACACTTTCATGTGATTGTAATGCAATACACTCAGTCACGCTTCGACAAGAATCTGTATTTTTTTCGCTGTAATATCTTGTCTTAGTGTTCTGACTTCAAGTCTCCTGCCCTTGCGATCACTTGTAGTTCCCATCTGGTAAGTCTTCTGTTCTGTTTGACACATGCTAATTTTTTGTTGGTTCTCTGCACCCGCCAATCATACTTCCGCAGGGGGAAGAGAGTCTCTTTGCGACCTTATTCTCTTCGCCTCATTATTCTTCCCCAGGAGGGCGGGCAGGGACAGCATGGCTATGAGTATGGCTAGTGTTTGTACTTCAAGTCTCTCGCCCTTGAGATCACTTGGAGTTCCCGTCTGGTAAGTTTTTTGTTCTGTTCGACGCATGCTAATTTCTATTTAGTTCTCTGCACCCGCCAATGATACTTCTGCAGGGGGAAGAGAATCTCTTCGTGACCTATTCGCATCCCCCGATGATTCTTCCCCAGGAGGGCGAGCAGGTACAACATGGGTATGAGTATGGGCAGGGGGAGTACTACGAGATGGGGAACATGCAGCAGTACTAAACATTCTACGTCTGGTGCTTGTTTCCTATTTTTTCACGATCTTTGACGTTTTCTTCCTCTTTAGCGGTTCACACTGCAGCGGTCTATATTGCTATGTAGGGTAGTTCTCTACACCCGCCAACGATGCTTCTGCAAGAAGAAGAAGAGAGTCTCTTCGCGACCTATTTGCATCCCCCGATGATTCTTCCCCAGGAGGGCGAGCAGGTACAGCATGGGTATGAGTATGGGCAGGGGGAGTACTACAAGACGGGGAATAGGTATGTTATTATGTAGTAGGACTCGGAGAATGTCAGTGTGAGATGAGACAGGATAATTAAGAAAGTAAGTCGACGTAAACCAAAGTAGAGCATCATCTAAACGGAAACATCCAGGCCTGTATCATAATATTTGAGCGAGTTCAGGTAGACTTTTTTCAAGAGTGTATCGTACCTATCTGAATACTGCTGCGAATTTTGTCGCTGCGTCGAAAACTGCATGCACGGCCTCTCTCATGGCACTCATAGCTCCCTGAATCGCCCTTCTCAAAAGTGTTTTCAATCTCTGTCCAGCGCTCGTGCTAGCACCGATGGCGGGAGTGTTCGAGGGAGTGTTATTGGGAGTGGCGATGGGCGAGACGGCAGGAGCGGGTGCGATGGCATTAGACTACATGCTGATAAGTTGATGCTCTACACTAATTAGTTACCATACCATTGCCCAAAAATAGTTAGCTTGATTCTATATTTCATTAGCCGAGCACATATTTCACAAAAGTCCTTACAATGATCGTCCTCGGCATGGTCCCCATCGTTCCGTTCTCACTGAATACATCAGAGCCCATTTAATTTGATCGTGCTGTTATTGTTGGATCAGGGGGCAATACGTCTACTTCCAGGTATCTATTATGTATGAATTATGTGTCAATTAAAGTTCTTTGTCACATGATTATGTGATATGTCACACTCATCATCACAAACACTCACAATATCGGTGTACATACCATGCATTGCGTGTATTCATGAGTTGTATTCATGCTCCATAACTTAAGTAAGTGAAGTTTGTGCAAATAGATTGAACGCTCAAACTTTGTCTCTACAGGTCTGGTTTGTCACTATGGTGTCTCTTCCCCTTCTTCTGTTGAGCTTTGTCTCAGATTTGTTATGATGTACTAAATCTTAAATCTTACCTAGAACATGTGGAGATGGCGCATCCCATTCTATTTGGGCTGGACTGTAGCTGTCCACATTGGGAGGTGCGTATTTCTCTAGAATCCCTGCTCGGTGGTTCTCTTCTAGGCACCTCAATCTGTATTTTTTGTATAGTTCGAAATAACGACTGCAGTTCTTCTCTACTACCTCCAGACGTTCTTGGAGCCCAGTTAACGTGATATGTTCAACTGCGTCGTTGGCAGGAGTCTCCTTTTTTTTCGGTTATAGATGAGTATCCTCTGAGTTGGTGCACGAGCTTCTGTACCAGTGCGGGTGAGTTATTTAAGTATGTTATGAAGGACTTTGGACAGACATGACAGACATAGACACCTCTGATCCCTCACCTCTCTGGATATTGTCTGTCTTCACGTTGATCTCCATCCTTTGGAAGGTAAAGTTTATAAGTGCATTTAGGGATATCGACTCAGACGAACTTACCGCAGGTTCAACTTTCCACAGCAGCCTTTTATCGCTAATGATTGTTGCATTGCGAGAAAACGATTTCAAGTTCAACACAAATGTACGCTTTATACTACTCCGCAGGAACTACAATCCTCTCAACAGATGCTCACTTATCGTTTCAATTTGTTCGGGCCATCTAGATGTTTGACATCCACGTAAGGCTCTGTGGCCACATTACAGCATACCAATGGCATGCCCATTGGCGCGCTGACATAATGAAATGGCGCCAACATGATATCTCGTTATTGGGATGAGGCTGTGCCTCTACTAATCATGTATAAGTAAATCATCTCGGCTGGTCTACCTGTGAGTCGTCAATATGGACGATGATAATTCATCCTCAAATGAATCTCGCAAGAGAGGTTCATCAGCTCTTCAGCTAGGACCTCGCAAAAGAGCGTGAGTTTTCAAATCACTCAAATTCTCTGGCCTGACCCTGCATTTTAGGTTGAAATCTGATCCCTTAGTTTCGCACGGGAGGCATTTTGGCCAGACAGTTTTCGCTCTCTGCAACTACCCTTCCCTTTTAACCAATGGTATATTACGATTGGAACAACTGGAGGATGCATCCATAGAAGATTTTTCTGCTGAGTTAATACTGTCTTAATTCTTACTCACAATAATCTGACACAGTTCTTAGAGAGCGACGAGAGCACCTAGTCTTTGAAAGACTCTTAGACTCATACCCTGGACTTCTAGAGCGACTGCGAGAAGGCTCAGAGGAAGAAGTTCTTCACGTTGGAGAACTAGTGAGTCACTCATATCTACCAAACGTCCTTAGTGCTTAACTGGCAGATCGGTAAGGGGGCATCTGCTGCTCGAGGTGAAGACACCAAGTCGTTGAAACCTGTGGTGATCGACTGGATAGTACCTGCAGGAGAAGTGGTCCTGCCTCCTTTGCCACGGAATTCCAAGATCAGTCGTGGCTTCAACCACCCTCTCACTGGCCGATTACTCTGTCCTGCTGAATTGGATTGGAATGACGCAGAGTAGGCTGCTTTATTTTTATTCAGACATCAATCGCTGACACTTCTTGATGCTGACCAGGACAAAACAACAGCTGCAAAGTGGTGAAATTGCTGTCAGTGGAGATCAATGGCCTCGTTTCCTGTACGCCAATGAGACCTATGATCCAGACGATCCTTGGAACGGCCTTCTTAGAAGCCGCCTGCTTATCAATGTGAGTACGCTTGGTGTCTTTCTGAATTACATGATCGCTTAACGTATATACTCTTACAAGGCATTCAGGCATGTGTTTACATCGCCGAGTTCGGTGGAAAAAGAGCCCAAGGCTACGCGTGCTGGCAATGCCCGAATTCATGGTATGACTGCCGTCACTATTCCTTCTGTCGCGTATATCGCAATGCAGGTCATTGAAATACCTTCGATCATTGTATTTTTGTGGCTGACGATTGAGACAGGTTCGATTTGCAATTTGTTCATCATCAGTGTTTTCTCGCATGGATACAACAACTAATTCAGAGACGTTTTACCACTCTCTTCTTGACCTTCTGGAAGATCCAGATGAAAGAGGGGAAGTAACAGATCTCTTTGTGTGGTGGAATCGGTAAGCCAATAATTTTCTGACGAGTTTTTGAGGTCTCAGTCCTATTGGTTTAGTCAGATATTTCCCACTTCATCAGCAGCTAAACGAACTCTCAAAGCTAACAGTGCTCTCTCTAAGATTCGCCAAAAGTGTGCAGCTCTCAAAGATGCAAATGCCGGTGCTTTGTAATGCATATCTGTGTTGTCCTGGCTAGTTGGTAGTGAAATTTTGTAATATAAATGCTGCCTATTGCTATGCCTATTGCTATGTGCCGCTGAGATCTTTTGCCGACAAGATGTTTGATACCAAATAATAATTGGCTACCCCACAATATTGTTGTGATGCCACATGAACATTCCTGAAAGGCAGTAGTCAAAATTACAGCCATCGGGGAGATATTGGCAGTAGCACCATGTGAGACTCACCTTGCAGCTAGATGTCAGTGCCAGACATCCAGTCAATGCCTGACAGCACTCTGTCAGTCATGGACTCTTTGGTGAATATGGTGTGGGCTGGAAACCAAGGAGAGCACTGTAAATTTACAGCCATTGGGGAGATATTGGCAGTAGCACAATGTGAGACTCACCTTGCAGCTAGTTGTCAGTGCCGGACATCCAGTCAATGCCTGACAGCACTCTGTCAGTCATGGACTCTTTGGTGGATATGGTGTGGGCTGGAAACTAAGGAGAGCGCTGTAAATTTACAGCCATTGGGGAGATATTGGCAGTAGCACCATGTGAGACTCATCTTGCAGCTAGTTGTCAGTGCCGGACATTCAGTCAATGCCTGACAGCACTCTGTCAGTCATGGACTCTTTGGTGGATATGGTGTGGGCTGGAAACCAAGGAGAGCGCTGTAAATTTACAGCCATTGGGGAGATATTGGCAGTAGCACCATGTGAGACTCACCTTGCAGCTAGATGTCAGTGCCGGACATCCAGTCAATGCCTGACAGCACTCTGTCAGTCATGGACTCTTTGGTGAATATGGTGTGGGCTAGAAACTAAGGAGAGCGCTGTAAATTTGCAGCCATTGGGGAGATATTGGCAGCAGCACCATGTGAGACTCACCTTGCAGCTAGTTGTCAGTGCCGGACATCCAGTCAATGCCTGACAGCACTCTGTCAGTCATGGACTCTTTGGTGGATATGGTGTGGGCTGGAAACTAAGGAGAGCGCTGTAAATTTGCAGCCATTGGGGAGATATTGGCAGCAGCACCATGTGAGACTTACCTTGCGATGCAAGGCCACCTTTGAACCTCATGGCACATTTGACAGATTCATAATTCAGAACCAAGCCTTACCAGCAACTGTCAAGTGACGTCAAGATGCTAGCTGATTTTCAAACTTAGCATGTTTCCCACACCTTACAATTGGTGACCATGCGTTGCAAACAGTTGGTGTGATTAACAATTTGGAAGTATTCACAATTCGTTTAGCAAGTGATAAAGATGACATTGAGCCAGCAAGCTGATAGGCTTTATGACATCTCCCTCCTATATAGAAAAGATAGGTGTGGCACCTTTCATCGATGTAACTCCGGGTATATAAAGCTTTGTCTGTTGATCTATCATAATGATGCTTATTTGATTGAATTTAGACTAGACAATACAATATAAAACATTATCTTTGTTCGGTCAATTCCCTGATGCATGAGGGGCTTAGCACTAACGCAATTAATTTGGAGTAAGGTTAGATTCGACCAACATCACGTGCATGTGACATAGTGTGATGCCGCATGCATAAGCCTGCCCTATTAATAAGCCTTATTATACTTGTGTCTCGCCAACTATAATTAGGCTTGGTTTCATCAAATCCCTACAGCAGCATTAAATAGTGCCCCAGCTCCCCAAAATACCTTCAAAAAAAACTACATACACCTCACTATGGTGGGTGCATGCGCATTAGAAGTTGGGAACTCTTAGATCATGATTGAGTAATACCGTTTTGGGGACCGACGGTTACCGAGTTACCGTAGGGGTTTATCGACGAAGAACAAGATAGCACCAATATTGTGTACACACTTCCTTTTGTAATGAATGTAATTTCCCTCAAAATCATGCATATGCGGAAGTGACGGCTGATAATTGGAACAGACTATGGAAACAATGAATAATAAAAAAGATTCCTTATGTATATGGTGTACAAGTATCTGGTGCATACATAATATTCATGGTATCACTCCTGGCTGGGCACCGGCATCCATTCGCAGCTTGGTGTCCCGTGGTGACCGATAAAGGATAGTCTCAAAATCCAACGCTAGGCGGTCTACAAGTTTAGCCTTCAGTACTCTCGGAACACCCATAGATACGTCTACCGAGCCCTTTCGAGATCGCCAAGTGCCATCGCATAGCGTGGGGTTCGATTTGAAGGGCCGAAAATAGAACTTCGAAATCCCAGTTGTGAAAAAACTGGAAGAATCAGGGAACCCGAAATGAGCGTCACACCAATCAATCCTGCCAAGTAAACAGTCATGAGAGAGTGTTTGAGGAAGACCCAGAAAACTCATACGCGACATTAGAGTTGATTGTCATCACGCCAGGACGCGAAGCAAAGAAGAAATATTTCCCAGCATTGACAGTCGCTAGCATGATATCGCTTGTCACAGCCATCCAATCCTCAAGAAACATCTGGTCACGGCACCGAACAATCGATTCCCGTACAGCAATAGCGATACCTCGCATATTAAATGGCAGGGTGCCGGTGGGAATCTACGGATGGATAAATAAACATTTGCTGCATGGAATGTGCCACAGACATTCTGGATAACATTCCCTGCAACATTGCCTGCGATATAGTGAGCTTCAACACGCCGAAACTACAGCGTCTAGCGATCAGAAGCAATCTATAATGTTGAAAGAAAGCCTCACATTAGCAACATTCGTGACCATGCGAATAGGCCTAGGCATAGAACGATTCAGCAGAGTGACAACATACGCTGTGAGGCAATCGTGCCGCGAAAGATAGCCCTCCTCATCGGCACTGAGCATGGAGTGGAGCGCATTCAGATGATGGTCATGAAATCTCCATCTGAGGTTTCCCAGATCCTCGCAGGCCTCGGTATATTTGGCCTCGAGCTCATCGAAAGGATAAGAGACCCACAAATGAGGTAATAGTTGAAGAAAATCTGAGGATGTAGATGGCTCTGGGGTTCGGTACTGATGTTTGTCGAAAGTTGGAGAAGAAAAATCTGGCTTGACCCTTTGGTAGAACAGGGACAACGTTTGCATGAACCGAAAAAGTGCCACCGCATCTCCTGCCATTTCCCACCCTACTCAGAAAATGATTCACGAGTCATGTATAGGACCTACCGAGAGTATGGTGCCAAGATACCGCAAGAAATGTCCTATCTTTGAACGCTGTTATCTTGAAACGAACCAGGGAAGCACTACCATTGACGATGATAGCATCTGGTGGTGGTTGGCTGAGCAAGGGAGAAAGGTCGTCTTGGATGACCCAGTCTCCTTGAATAAAAGAGGTAGACAACTCTTCTTTGCGATCCTCGGCCTCAACAGCCAGTCCGGAATTTGTCAGCTGGATCTGAAGTCTCTGAGTCTCGGCCGGCCATGTATGATTCTGTAATACTCACGAACCAACGACCGCCGATTGTGCATAGTTTCCCCGCGGCATGAGGGTACATTTGCAAAGTGCTTGCCAGGGCGTCGTGGAAATGCTCAATGTCAATGGACCCATCGAATGCATGAACATTGTCCACCTAAAAAATGTCCCTCTCATCAGAGGGACTAGGGACTGAGAATCAAGCAGTTAAGTGAAACTCACAAAGTGCAGCCATAGGTCGTAACCTGGAAGATCAACAGATTCACGACCTGCAAGTATAGTGGGTTCCTTGGGAACAACGTACTGAACGACTGGGGGAGACATTGTCGAGCCGAGTAAAAAGACAGACCAGTACTTGTATTGAACAATGATGTCCAGTAATAAGCGGTCATACATAGCCATATCTACGGCGAATGACGGGTAATAGTGGGAAATACATCAACAGCATCGCGAGAGCTCCGCAAATCGGGAGATAGAAACATGCCGTTGAGCCACCGAGTAAGGGCCTGCGGATCCATCAAGTGGATCCGTTGATCCATCGAGTAAAGATCCATTGAATATTAGCTAAACATGTTGAAATTCGGCTTGACTTTTTGATCAGTATTTGAACGTTTGAGTATTCTTGCACATCAGCTGTACACGCAATGACGCCGATGCGCAGTGGGTCAATTACAATACATATTGATTCCATCCCCGCTGGACTCACCTCGGCTTTCTTCTTCCCCTCTATCATCTCGTTGTCCTCTCGCAAAATAGCTGTTGATACAGGTAAACTGAGTCGCTTGTTTCATGCACAGCTGGCGGGACACGTGGTGAGTGCTTATTGAGTGTGCCGGTGTGCCGACGAGTATGTTTTGCAGGTTCCATCGGGTTGGCTGTGTGATAGGTCGGGTATATGCATGGAGGCGAACACAGCTCCTCTTAACATAACCAATCGAAAAATGTCGGCGGTCCCAAAGTCGGATAAAAGATCTCCCTCTTGCAAAGAGAATGAAAAATACGTGATTTGAATACCGGAGGGTTGCAGATTCATTGCAGCCCAATCGGCTGAGAGCATCGCGAAAAGGCATACAGTAATTGCCTTGACCGACCGTTTGCCGAGCGCCTTGCAAAGTTGCGACGCGGGCGTCGGGTATCATGCACACATGGCGATGAACACGGCAAGGGTTGAAGAATCTTTCGGCGGAGACGGTGATGTTATCTGATGGGACACGTTCACAGTAACTTTCCGATGGAAACCAAAGCAACAAGTAAACGATGGTGTTCAATGGGTGTCATTCGCGAATTGAATTGGTGATGAATCATGCAAGCGACACGATAATGGGCCCAAAATCGGCGGTGAAGAAAAGCTATTTGTGTATGTGAGTGACTACAAAAGAAAAATTTGTTCAGTGAGAGTCAGTACATGCTCAAGAGGCAACCATAAGCAAAACTGTACTGTGCACACCAATGTTTGCTGTGATTCTTGAATGTGAGCCAACTGTAACAAAGGAATGTCGATCATCAACTTTGCAACATCGAAGCGGTGCAGAGCAACAAGGCAACCGCACTGCAACACAATAATCAATGGACGAGTTATAACGTTATAGCACCATCGTGTTATCGATTGGTGTGTGTTCCTAACATAGCCAAACAAAACAAACGCCATTATCAAGATTTATGTTTGACGTGACAAGATATATATAATCTTCTACACCCCTCCCTTCTGTACTGCATGTCAACGTGCAACATATGGTCCATAGAGCTCATCCACGGATTCTCTTTTTTGGCCTAGGTTCTAGATATCCTATCTACATTAAAACTCAGATGTATAGCAAGAAGTGAAAATCTTACTGGGTTTGCTTGGCTCAAAGTCGTCACCACCATCAGTTGCAGACGAAGATGTGCCGCTTAAAGAAACAGTAGCAGTGTCAGAAGTCTGTCGTCGTAATGGGCGCTTCGGGCGAGGTTCCTTGGAGTTTACTGCAGTGTGTACAGGTGCCGTGGGTGGTGGTGCAGCATTTGAATGTACTGCAGCGCTGACAGCACTCAGTCGTGGTAATCGTATCTTCAACGTTGGAGTGGCAGATTGGGCAGACTGGGTGATTGTAACTGAGGCCTTGGGAGTAATGGGTGCATTGACTTTGTGAGGATTGGAGGTGGGCAATACCGAAGCACTACTCAAGTCAGAAGCATCAGGACCCACAGATCGGATCATGGAACAAGATGCCGGCGCAGGGGCCTGGGTGTCCTTCGCTGCTTCCGAAGGTCTGGGCTTCCGGCGTTGGCGAGTGGTTCTCGTGGACTTCCCCTGCTGCAAAATTCGGGGGCATATACACGTAAGTGGGAGACCCGAAGATATCCACAGTACTCACAGACTCTGCTAGCTTCTCGGAGTTATCAGGCAGACGTAAATTGATTTCCTCCGCCTCCTGTTTTACCGCAGTTCGCGTCCTCTTAGGCCGCACCGGAGCCGACTGGTCAGGAGTTTGTACTGACGACTTGGCGACGGAACCGTTCTCAGCCGCAGGGAGAGCGGACTTCATAGGTGCTTTGCGCTGCAAGAACCTTCCTCAGTGACATAGATATGGATATGCAGGTAATCAGTCAACATGCCTTGTTAGTAGACGCTCTCAATACCTCCACCTGCGGGGGCAAAGGTATCGTAGGCGGTAACTCTGCTTCCGTTTGTGTACTGGAATCAACAAGATTTCTTGAACTACCGATAGGGCCATGTCTCTGTTCTGTTTGTATGGTTAGCATTCGCTGGAAATTGCACAATGCCTATAAGCCATGTTAACCCTGAAATGGTGTGATGATGGAAGCCCTCAAACGGATCTTACCTGAGCAGCATGCAACTCATCTCGAGAGATAAGAGGACCTTCTGGTAATGTACCAATGCTTTCATCAAAATCGTCCAAAGAGCTCAGGGATGTAAGCGGCGAAGACATCGCGGACACCGGTGGCCTATTCCGCATTAACGACCGCCACCCATCAATGCCACACACATACCTTTGATCAAGATACTGATCTTTACTGATCTTATTCCAGAAATCGAGCATGATCACTTTCTCCGGAACCCTATATCTTCGACCATTGATAAGGATTTCATCCAGGACTAACTTCTCTGCTATCGAAGTGCCTTGTGGGTGGACGATGTCGATGTTGCCATTATTAAACTGGCGCGGTTTTGTTATGTCTATCATGGGTGGGTTTTGCTTTGGAACGCGACGCTTGGGTTGCTGGGAGCACAGTGAATCATGCAAGCCTAACTAAAGGACTGTGAGAACTTACCAAAGCATGATCTGCGTGGTTGGGACACATCCACTTCTTATTGAATGGAGGCATAGCCACAAGAGGCGGGTCGAGACAATCTAAATGCCAGTGAAGGCTGCAGTAATCGCAAGACACCATGCTTCTCCAAACTTCGGGGGTGGTACTATGGGAGGACGAGGTTGACCTCCTGGAACGCTTTGTCGGTGGAGCAGATACATCAACAACACTGGGAAGGGTAGATGTTCCGCAACGGAAGCAAAGCACAGGGACACCGTTCTTGTCCTTGAGGCGGTAAGGTTCACGCTCCTCAAGTTGACCGTGACGACTATAGGCATGAGTAACGAATGGAGACATGTGGAATTTCACTCTCACTTCAGGCGAGGTGGTTTGATCTCTGAGTTATCGACGTAACACCCATTGGAACCAGTAGCAACTAGTTCATCGACGATAAGACCTTTGAGACAAAAACGGTCATGAAGGAACATACCGTCTTTGAAGAAACTTCTAACATCCTCTGGAAGCTGGAATTCTTTCGGAATGTTTATCTGCGCTTGATGAATGAGGGGCGACATGAAGGAAGGGGGAGGTTTGTTTGGCGGGTGCTGTTGTGGCATGGGATGAAATCCTTGTACAAAGTCCTAGCAATAGAACAGACGCACCTTCCGAATCGTGCAGCTAGGACAAAACCACTTCTCTCCAAGTTCTGGTAAGTCCACGGGTTCCATTGGTGGGTCCAAACACCAGAGATGAAAGGCTCGTGGGCATCCATCACAATATACCAGAGCACCCAATGACCGGCAAGATGAGCAGTGATCTTCGTTCAACTAAACAACACAGTAATGAGAGGTATGATCGTAAGTAAGGGACCAAATGCGCACCAGTCCAAGTGAAGGGTCAGGGGAGAGCGAGTACGCGGCCATTGGTTCCTCCTTGATCTTTACAGAGTGTTTTTCCGTCTCTTTTCCTTTCCCTTTGTCTTTTCTCGGTCTTCCTCTCCCATTTGATACCACTGGAGGAGGCAGTTGAGGCAGCAAAGGTTCATCGAGAGCAGGAGCAGAGGTAGCTCGAGAAATTGAAAGTTCGTCAAAGTCATGGTTTATCGGAAAAGGGTCGGAGTCTGGTAGCGGGGGTATACTGGGTTGACGAGAAGATGCTTCAGGGACGATGAGATCCGACTGAGGAATAGTACTGCTGTTCAAGTTGCGAGCAGATGCACGCTGAGCCCTTCCATTTGCGGTTCTGTTTGAGGGATAAGCGGGCAGCGACGTGGCAAATTTTGGAGGCGGACGAGGGTGGATCATTTTTACAGCACAACAGCAGAGATGATTAGTGTCGGAGCCGGGTGGAATACGATGACTTACCCTTTGTCGACCCTAGCACGTTTGCGTCGTTGCCCTTCAGCATCTGTGGCGCTGAGGGCAGTGGAAGCCATTAATCCAGAGTAAGTGGAGCCCGGATCAGATGCTGGCAGATATGACACAAAAGCTCCTGGTTTCTTTGGGTCGCGCTTGTGCGCAGCCTGCTGAACAGACAGCAGGGAAGGTGGACCTGGTAAAATTTCAGTTGAAAGAGACGGATCTGAAAGACCCTCGAGATGAGGCGGTTGCACCACCGGCACTCCAGGTAACATGTACACCGGAACATCCGCCATGGAAGTCATGGTTGAAAAGTGAAGAGAAGTTCGGGTTACAGGAGTCCGTCACTGGTCCCGCCTCTCAAAGTGGATTCGAAAGGAGCAGTTAAGGTAATGAGGGGCAACGGTCGCAGCACTCGTTGAGGGTGCTGTGGCAATAGTGGCAAGCGAGATGTGGGACGACGACATCAACATCGCATTCAACCACAAATTTTCACGAAACTACAGTACAACGTTTGTCCGTTGATACAACTACTACTCATTTTCACAACGTTCACTCATTCAGGTGTGCTTCTTTGGCTTCCTGTACCCAACATGGCTCCAGATAAAACTAAACGAGAAAATGTTTCAGAAAAACAAGACAGGGAGCCTGCTCCGATGTCCTCATAGTATCAGTACATCGTGGATACGTGATGTAAGTCGTTCTGGACGAACCCATCGATAATGATCCTGACGCAGGAGGAAAATTAGCCCCCCTCCTCCGAAGTTCATTGCGTGGGATAAATAAGCAAACAGGAACTACCGGGAGCATAACTGCATGAAACGAAAAATGTTCCCAAAGCCGATTTTCAAAAATGGTAAATGAATGCTAGAAGGAATGACGAACTGTGTATAAGAAGTATACCTCATCTATACAATGGAGCCTTGCTGATCTTGCTGATCTTCAGCGTCAACCTTGCTGGGAATGTCGCTATGGACGGTAGCGCGCCGCTTGGCCGGTTTGCCATGCATTTTCTTATCTCTCGCGGCATATTTTCTATGCGCACGGGAGCGTCGGTGGGCTTCCCACTGAGAGCCATCTTCGACCATGAAAGGCTGCGACGGATCAAGGGTACACGCGGGGCATACGACCTTCTTACGCGCCCGCAATACTTCTGTAGGACTACCGAGTGTTGGGTAAGATAACGAGAATGCTAGAATGTGATGGACATACCTCGTGGGCTTGACGTCGATCGTTAACATCTCTCGTGCCCTTTCAGACAACGATAGAGGATCGAGTAATGTCTCGTTGCCAAGGAAAGCTGTCAGAATCCATCAGTGCAAGCGCAAAGTAAATAGAGAGTATGTACCTTCCATAATACGTTCACCTTGGTTGAGAACACAAGATTTCCACTGGTCGCCGAGTTCTGTACGGAATAAATCACACCGCCTGGAATTTGAAATGCAAAAACAGTCAACTCACCAGTGGCATCTAAAAGGTAAACTGGGAGGAGGGCTGTTGCATGATCTGTACCATCATTTGCGCTATAGATAGCAGGAAGAAGCTTGTTCTTTAACCACCGTATCTGACGCTTCGCATATTGCCTTGTTCCGTACTTCATTTGCTCCACAGCGGACGCAAAAAGCTTCTCGGAGGGCTCTGGAGAAGTGAAATAATCATGAAACTCTTTATATCCTAGGTATCATAAGTTGGGTGTTTTTTTGCAGAAAACAGGCAACAAAATTCACCAATAGACTGGTAGATGCCGACAGTATAATCAGTCTGTTTCACAGCTGATTCGTCGGATGGCTCAGTGACGACTGCATCAAGCGAACTACTTGTGGATGAGGAAGCGATCGCCCGGAGTGCTTTGATTTCATCCAATAGCCCTTCCTGGACGAACCTTTAGTATGCAGTCAATCGATTAAGACCTTCTTAACCTTGATCATATTATCTACCCTTGCATCCAAGCGCTCATTCAAGATAGAAGGCTCGGCATAGAGCCAGAAACACAGTGTTCGGTACCTGTTATTGGTTCGGTGAAAATACTCCACCGCTGATAGGGAAATTCAAACCTTGGAACCAACGCTATTTTAGACTGCTCGAGAATAATTTCGCTTGGGGCCTTCCCAGTGTCTTTAATTACACGAAGGCTTCCCATGACTTTGCGTGTATCTCTCCAATGCCATCGCTGAGCGACTGGTTCGTCAAGCGCAGTAAGAAGTTTGTGCAATAACAATGCATCCTCAGGGTGAGATGCTGCAGATGGGGTCTGCTCTGGAAGAGCATTGAATAGCTCAAGGAGGTCGGGGGGTAAATTGGCGATGGACTGTGCAACGGAATCCGATAAAGATTGCGCTGCTGTGGGCAACCGATTCGGAAATATAAGATGTTGGATCCAATAGGACGTGCCGCCAACAATAATCGGAATCTTATCCATACGATGCGTCTCGTCAATCTACAATTAAGTTGGAAGCAAAGCGACAGGGAAGATAAGTAAAGTATTTACCGCCTTGATAGCGTCTTGGATCCATTGGCCCACCACGTACTGCTCCCCAGGCTGCTTAAAGTCCATGAGAAGATGCTCGACCCCCATTCTTTCTGCGATTGGGACTTTGTTCGTGATTACGTCCATTCCGGTGTATACTTGCATGGAGTCAGCGTTGATGATTCTCGCGCCTTTCCACCCATGTGTTCCTTGAGCAAGCTTCAGAGCCAGCTCAATGGCCAGATTGGACTTTCCGACGCCCGTAGTCCCACAGACCGTGATTATTGGTTTGAGAGTGGACATGTCTGAGACAGAAGTAAAAGATAAAGATTTCCACCGTCGAAGGCTGTTATCTACAGCGTTTCAGTTGGATATAAATTGTGGGGTCAGCTTACGTGGCAAAATTCGCTACCATCATTTTTCTAATGTCGTTGACAGAACTACGGAGTTTAGCCATCCGGCCTGGCAAAACTGGTCGTGCCTGATCAACGGTAGCACTAGGAGAACCTGGCAAAGTTCCTGGGTAGAGTCCGAGACTCGCAGTGATGTAATTGAGAACTGATAAGACACGTTGAATTCGGTCTGAATTCGATAGAACATAGAAATTGACGTCCCTGACTCAGTGAGATGGTGCATGCTGGAGGACGCTTCCCCGGGCCCAAGCGTCTGGAATGAGTTGAGATCAGCTCCCACAAGAAATGCAAGATGCAAACAATCATTAATCACCTGTGAACTAGTTGACAATGAGTTCCCTTACTAGGTGGACTGATGATCTTTCTACCAGTTTGGCGTGTAGTATGTGATGCGTTTGCAGAAAACGGCACGTTTGCTGCAGACAGAACCCTCTCCCGCTTATATTAGGCAGTCGGGAAAAGTAAAAATGGTGTTAGCACTGAGCAGTCCCTTACTAAAATTTGATTTCGTTTGGGAGCTGAGTTTGACAGGAACAACGGGACGAAACTTTGCGTCTAACTATGTAATCGTGGGAGTCGGTGAATTTTGAAGTGACAACTCACTACTTAGACTTCTACTTTTAGCGCACATGTCGTCTGTGTTCCGCTCAAAGACGGCTCGAATAACACTTTCGAATCTTTCACCAGGACCAAACTCACAACACGCGGTTGGCATTGTCATCGTTTCTGATGCAACAATTTCTAATACTTTATTTGGCAGCAAAAACGCCTTGGTAGAGGTCAAGGCTCTGGTCGCGGAGGAACGTCCACACGAGGTCACAAGGGCCAAAAGGCTCGCGCAGGTAATGGCAAACCAAAAGCTGGATTCGAGGGTGGTCAGACACCGATTACGAAGAGGTTCCCAAAGAAGGGCTTTGTAAATCCGTCAGTGCTCTCTTTTAGCTAGTTTCATAACCATCTGACAGGTCCGTCAAGCAACCGGAAGGTGTACGCGCCTGTTAACCTGGACCGCATACAGTATTGGATTGACCAAGGTCGACTACAATCATCGCCTGAGAACCCCATCACAGCCCGTGAATTGCTCTTGAGCGGATGCATTCATAATGTACACGATGGAATCAAACTTCTGGGCGACGTATGTTTCCACTCTCAGGCATCCTTCTTGTACAACTCATTTTCATTTAGAATGCTCCATATTTGAAAACGCCTATTCACATTACACCTTCTCGTGCATCTCAAAGTGCCATCAAAGCGGTCGAGTCCATTGGAGGAAGTGTCTTCTGCCAATACTACAACCCATTGGCTCTTCGTGATTGTGTCAAGAGCCGTGAAGATCGTATTTCAGCAGCACCAACTCGTCGCACGGACATTCGTGAGCCTCTTCCTCCCTCGACTTTGATTATTTCTGAAAATCACGTCTTCAAGTGTGGTACACTAACTGGCACAACCGAGGATATCTTTCCCCTGAAGCTATTGCGAAAAACCCGAAAGTGGAGGAG
Organism: Suillus tomentosus; assembly: GCA_016647685.1. NCBI lineage: Eukaryota > Fungi > Basidiomycota > Agaricomycetes > Boletales > Suillaceae > Suillus > Suillus tomentosus. Next base: position 225,006 of record JABBWJ010000016.1, read on the forward strand.
CGATGGAAGGAACTGTCTAAACAGTTACTTTCTTTCAAGGACCAGACTTTCGATACTAAGGGCATCAAAAAGATGTAGACGTGCTAGGTAGATTATAATACATTCATGGGCTCAATGTCCATCCTATCTGAAGATATACTTCCACTGCGAGAACGACCGGGCGAACGAGATAGAGAACGAGAAGGACTCCGCGATACGTACCGACCGTTCTCTGATGGAGATCGACTTCTGCTTCTACTAGCGCTGGGGCTCCGTGACCGGTATGGGCTCTTACTGGGGCTCCTACTTCGACTGGAGTTACGACTCCTGTCACTACCATGTTCACTCTTGCCCTCCATAGCATCGAGCAAGCGACTCTTCCGAGGGCCAATCTCACCATTCTCTTCAAGTATCGAACGCTTGGCTATACGGGGAAGAATAATGTCACAGGCTCGTTCCTCAGTGAGAAGCGAATGTACGAATTCGTCGAAATGAATTAGTGAATACCCTGCTGTCGGGCTGTAAGACGTGTATCAACGAAAAAAAAAGATCAACATACCTGTGTCACGGTATCGGAGCTTTCTGTAGTCCTTCATTAATGGTTCAAGAAGCTCATACACCTCCACTGCACTGAAGGTCATTCGTATGTACATGGCGGCTAATGCTCTCATATATCTAAATACCTGCGTCAGTGATCAGCAGGCGGCACATGAGAATGCTCACTTGAACTCGTCTGCTTGTAGATATTCTATCAATATCTCCTTTTCCGGTTGAAGCTGAAGTAATTTGAGGAGCAAGCACAGGAACTCTGTAGGGCGCTGATTGCCATAAACACCCCCAATGTACCTAAGCGCGATTGCTTGGTCGATAAGAGACTCCGCTATATTGAAAAAGGGTGAACCGAATGTCTTAGAAAACGCGGCAGACGCACCAGTCAAAGCGAAGCAATGCTCCTTCCAATAATTTGATTCCCATATTCGATTGCGGATAACAGTCTCGACTAGAAACTATACAATTTTCAGCTAATCATCAAAACGTGTATCGCAAATATTTGCCTGAGGGTTCTGGCCATGGATTGCAATTGCACCCTTGACGGTGGTGTTGGCCATGATGGTGGTCGCTTGCTAGAGTATGTAACGACTTCCGGGTTCACGGAGTCTAACTTGAAGTGCCAAAGTTTAGTGCAAAAAAGGAGAATACACCTTTAAAGACCTTTACGTAATCGTGTTGTTAGTTGGATACTTTTTCCTATTCACCTTATGTCTTTCGTAGTATGTCTTCCGCGTGCCCAACGACCAATCGGTTACTACTACTATGACAATATCTGCAGGGCTTGGCCTTCGATATTCAATGATCCGGTGTCCATTGGAAGAATAGCCTCAACGGATAGCCGCATACTTTATTCCGTCCTGGCGGCTGGCCCCACAACACGAGGGACCAAGGTCCCTTGGTGTAATCAGTGATCATAGTGAATTCAAGTTGTATCATGCTCATTTCCCGCTTAAAACGCCGCGAATAAGGGCAACGCTTATCTAGATGGTGTTGAACGCTGTCCACCCCCACACAAACATAGCATTGCCAGAATGGTGTTTTACTCTTCAAACTCGTTCTGATCGGATACCATTCCTACCGCTTGCTATGTACCAGCAATATGGCATCTCAAACTCTCCTGTTCGACCGCACCTTCACCCAATCACTGGTTACTGCCATTTTCTACCAGTTTCTGGATCAGAAAATTTATCAATTGTGTCACAGTTACCCTCATCTGTACGCCTGTCAATCTCCGTTTGTGATTTAGAAGGTCCTGACCATTGAACTTTGCAAGTCACTTCGTGGTTGGCAGTATAGACTCCTCCAGCGACAGTGCCATCTTTGTGTATAAATTAAGGAATATTCAGTCTCCTTTAATTTCTATACTCCTTGCCTGACTGCAAACATGCGCGACAAACTGCTGACCATCCCCACGATAGCATGTCCCAGAGAGTCATCGTGTTCGATGGGTTTCTCCCACTCGACTGGTGGCGCTGAGCCCCCTCTCAATAAATCGGATGAAACAAGGCAAACTCTAAACTAGTCAGTCAATTTTACCCGGTCCGCTACTGTTCTTACAAGTTTTTATTTTTAGCGCGAACTTCGAAATTGCCACTGCCCTTATAACTCCAGCACAATATCGTCGAATTATAATTGCGCCAGTGTATAATGGTATTTTCTTTTAAGCTGCCCTATCTGACGGCGTCCAATCACCAGGCACGGAGGAACTTGTAATACAAACTATGCGCGCTGCGGTCGTTCTGCTGTGAGTATCATTGCTTGTATTTGCTGTGCCACGACCTACGCTTCCGCTATGATGTAGGAATCCCACAGCCGAAAGGTGTCGCAAGTCGCGCGAGAACAAGCTCTTGCGGATCCTTCCACCCCGCGATCATTGCGCCCCGTTGCTCGACAGGCTATCTCGAGGCCGTCGGCTAATCCAACGTTTCATCTTATGGATATACCAGTCGGTGTGTCGACATTGGTGCCACGAGATCGCTGCGGGTGGTCACAGGCAACTGACCTCTGCAATGATATTGTGTCTGCTAATACCCTCGTCGTACATATGCGGAAGCATGTGGGAGGATTCTCGCATCATCGCATTTACTGCTCCTGGAACGGATGTGGCAAGCTCATGAGAAGAGATTGTCTTGTCCGCCACATACGCGAAATTCATCTGCATAGAAAACGCCGTGCTCATAACTAAACTTTCTCTATTGCTCGACTTACCCGTTTGTGTCTCAAAATCTTCGCTGATATATCGTGTTCACTGCGTACATAAGGACTTTCAGTAATATTTACCGGTATACCCCGACAGCTGCGCCACAATATTGGTTTCCTAATGCGGTTGTGCGGCCCGTTCCGTAAGCGTCAATTGAACTTCTTTTCCATGCTTCGCAATCGAAGTTTCACCTTCGAAATTGAAGCGAATAACCTTCTGTCCCGTACCGAGTTGGTAAATGCATTTACCACCACCGGGGCTCATATCTCAGACCGCTCACGGCCGACGAAACACTACACGCACACAATTATTTGTTGCCATGGATGGTTTTAGCGTCTCCACTTTACATGCCGAACCGATACCATGTGCCCAGCACCACCTTAAAATGTTTCAGTCAGCCCCATTAACGTGCACCGTCATCCATCATTAGCACACACCACCATTGATTCCCTGGGGCCGAGGCCTGAGGCCTGAGCCTTCACTTGACTCATATAAAAGCTTGCATTTCATGTATTTGTCGGTGTTACTCGCTAAACCCTCAGCTTACCATGCATTCTGCTCATGCAATGGTCTCTGACGAAGGTACTGGACATGTACAAAATTCTGCTCACATCGCAGTTGAAGTTGGAAGCCCAGTCGTTGCTTTCTACAACGAAATCAAGACAGACATCGAACACGTCACTGTGGAAGATGATCCTTTGAAATGGAGCAATGCGCACAAGGTAGGTGGCAGTCATTCACACTCTGAAAAACAGGCTGACTTGTCGGTCATAGACTGCTATTCTAATTATTGTCTCGGCTGGCTCCATGATTGCGGGGTTAGCTGTCAGCATACAGAATCGTATGGCTTTTCCTTCCCCAGGTGGTCAGAAGACTGAAACAACTTGCGCCCAGCTGCAAATGCCCAAATACAGAATGACTTACAAGCGTCTACATCGGAAATAAGTTGGACATTATCAATTTTTATTCTTGTTCAGGGACTCCCTGGGCTTATATGGAGCGCCATCAGTGAAATCAAAGGACGTAAGGTTCGTCGAGCGCTCTGTCTCGTAACAATAAACTGCTGACATTCTTCCATCTAAGTTTGTCTATATATCATCTGTAGCATTGTTTCTGGTCGCCTCCGCTATGGTCGCATCGTCCAAAACTATTGGTCTGGTGATTGGAATGAGAGCCCTCCAAGCCATCGGGTAAGTAAGTTACATTGACTCTCAGAGCCACTGCTTACAATAATCAGCTCGAGCGCACTCATGTCAATTGCCGCAGCCACACTAGCAGATATCTACGAACCGCATGAGCGAGGCACTAAAATGGGGATATACTATTCTGCTCCTCTCATGGGGCCCGCGTTGGGCCCGATATTGGGTGGCGTGCTGACGCAAAGCTTGGGCTGGCGCTCGGTCTTCTGGTTCATCACTATTTGCGCCGGAGTTGTTCTCCTTGCTCTGATTTTCATATTCAAAGATACGTTCAGGAAGGAACGTAGTCTGACGTATCAGAACGTTCTGCAAATACGGGCAAAGGAAGGGGAGTTACAACACCAACACTTGGACAAATCTAGTCACGCCTTTTCTGTCACTGGCAAGCCCGCACAACACACGCTAGAACGTATAGCCTCTCCACGGCAAATAGGGGAGGCGAATAGTCACACCGCCGCACACGCTTCAAGTATGGAAGATGTCGATGTGTCGCTTGCAGATGTCAATCCCTTCCCTCCACTTCGGAAAATTCTGACACGCGTAAATAATCTCGTAATATTGTTTGCTTCCGGTAAGTATCTTCCGAACCATCATGTGCATTACCCGACGAGCCATATATATGTCTAGGTTTGATATTCGCTTTCAGCTACAGCATTTCATATACCTGTTCGAGAACGTTGTCCGAATACTATGGCTACAACGCTCTCCAAATCGGTCTAGTTCTACTTTCGTCTGGAACAGGTAGGATCTTATTTGTTGGATTGACAATGATTGACTAGCGCCGAAGGTTCTATATGTGGGTCCTTACTTGGCGGCCGCTGGTCTGATCGAACAATTGCTAAGTTGAAGCAAGAGAATGGAGGCAGCAGCTACCCCGAGGTTGATAATGTTCCTATGGCTAAGCCTATGCGACAGGCATCCTAATATAACAATTCAGATGCGATTGGCCAGCACCCGACCCGCAATGGGGTTTTTGCCACCGGCTATAATTGGATATGCATGGGTTTGCGAAAAGCACGTTCATGTCGCAGCAATGTGCCTTATGCTCTATCTCGCTGGATTCCTCTCGACGTACGCTTATATAAATTTTGCCAGAACTTGACTGACGTGTTTTTTATTTGTTATTTCTCTAGATGGATCTACGCAAGCACGCTAGCATATATTGTAGATGCTAACCCCGGCCGTTCGTCAACGATTGTTGCCACAAATAGCGTGTTTCGATGTGTCTTTGCGTTCGTTGCCATCGAGGTGGCTATTCCGATTCAGGTGTGTCCAACCTTATTTAGCTGCATTGTATGCAGTTGTTTGAACTTTGTTGTTAGGTTGCCATTGGCGACGGTGGTTTGTACACCATTTGGGGCGGCATTATGATAATAATGGAAGTCCTGACACTAACTGTCTTTTACAAGGGCAAGAAATGGCGAGAGGCATGCGAGGAGAAAGATGGGCGAGAATCACAATAACCTTGACAAGTACGCTCAAAGTGCCTTTGACACTGTTACTGGAAAATGTTACATCAAAGACCCGATGTTTATATCTATATAATATTAGGACCGTTTCTTGAGAAATTGCCAACTGAGTTGTGCTCGTTTAAGTACTCTAATCAAAATCCGTAACCTGCCGGCTTCTGAAGATCTGATCCCTGACCACGCCGGTCGCTCTGCTGCTCTGCATGTTACAGATCACGTGAGGTGCCACAACGCTATGCAGCATGGGAGCCGAACGTCGTCCACGGTTGCGAACAGATAGACAGTTCGTGTTCTCCACTAATACGTATGCACGTCACAATCTCAAATCAGACACAGGACGATTTACATTGTACCCTCAGAGGCACGGCACAGGAAGACCACGTTCTCCTCGTCCGAGCCCATTCCAAGAGCGTATCATTCTCCCGAAAATGCTCTCTTCTCAATGTATCTCGATATAAATGGGATGATCCGACGAAGGAACACGAGGCGAGTCCTATAAACCCTGTCTCTGTCTCTGTACGTCTCGATGTCGGCGCTGCAGCGAAGTGGAAGCTTGTCAAAGTCCCAGCAGATTCAGAATGGGTGGTGTATCGCCATAAGGTGGGATAATAGTGCAGAAAATACTGGCCCGCCTGAATCCATATGATTTCAGTTGTCTCGCAAACATTATTGTTTGCTTATTTTCCCTCGACGCGATACATCCTGCTTCTTGTCTCTCATCCCTGATACTGTCCCTCTATCATCTTTAACGCTTCCAGGTAAAATTGCTACTCGTGTTCTCAGTACTCACCTGACCAAACATATTAGGAACTCATGACACGTATGTCTTGACTTGTATATGCGAGCGAATGCTGCTATGACGATGATGATAGAATGGCTTTTTATGGATGGCCTATCGCCCAGTGTCAATCACCGAGCACTTCTCTTGAGAGACAACTTAACGCTGGCATTCGAGTTCTCGACATACGCCTGGCAATCGTTGATTCCCACCTCATTTCATACCATGGAATATACCCGGAACGTACCCTGTTTGCGGAAATCTTATCAACGGTATACACGTTTCTCACAACGCCCGAGACCTCGCGCGAGACCATAGTAATGTCAATCAAGCAGGAGGATTCTGATACGGAACGTTTCAGCAAGCTTGTGCACCAAGAGATTGTTGCCTCCCCAGGGGGCTTGGGCATGTGGTATTTGGAAAATCGACTACCAACCCTGGGTGAGGTAAGAGGCAAGGTTGTAATGTTCAGCCGTTTCGGCACAGATGGTCACGGCTGGGACAATGCAGCTATTGGAATCCATCCGTCTATCTGGCCTGACAATGACAGACACGGCTTCACTTGGAACTGTCAGGACGTCCTGGTCCGGACCCACGACTGGTATGTATGAGGATTCTCGGATCGCCTGGCTAATCATGAGCTTGACCATCACCACAGGTACACAATCCCTTCCTTCCTCTCCATTCCCGAGAAAGTTGCTCTTTCGACCGATATCCTCATCGCTTCTTGTGATTCTTCTCCCCCGACCCTGTCGATATCCTTTCTTTCTGCATTGTCATTACCATTAGCGTTCCCTCCCATATTCGCCCGCGGTCTCGGATGGCCGCAATGGGGAATTGGATTTGAAGGCGTCAATGCTCGAGTTGGCAAATGGCTCATTGATCAGTTCGACGAACGGGGAGAGAATGCCGTGAATGCTGAACCGCGGATCAGGGGTTGGGTGCTCATGGATTTCTATGAAGACCCGACAGGACAAAGTATTGTCCCGTTACTTGTAGAATGTAATTTCAGAAGGAGAAAGTGCGAGGGAGGTTGGGCGTGAAACGCGGGAGTATAGGACCTCTGCATGAAGAAACATAACTATATGCCTTGAGATATCATGAAATCTATTACCGTTGCCCAGACGTATCAGGTTGATTTTAGAATTTTCAATTTTAGTGTGAGATACTTTTACGCCGTTTTACCATCACGTGACGTCCGGATTCGGCCGGATTTTTGGAACCCTTCTGCTTTTGGGCAGGCAAGTCTTGGAATATTAGTTTGTTATTCTAGATCTACTATTAAGTCATCTGTCGTTCCAAGGATGCAAGTCAATAATAGTGAAGACAAGAACTTTGAGGACAGATATTATACACGCCATTCAACAAATCCTAGCGGGTGAAACCAAGATAAAGACTGTTGTAAGTCTTTCCTGCTGTACTGTACTGCAAACAGGCGTTCGACAGCATGTTTTTCAGCTCCCAAGGATGATCATAAAGTGAGACAGACAGCATGAGAGTAGAGATAGGCATTTAAGTGTGTCAGCTCTTGGGCCAGGTGAAATTGATGCGTGTATGGTCGTGACAGGCCTGTGACACTGTAATAAATTCTAAACAACTTTGAATTTTAGTTAATGATCAACATACTAGTATGAGTGTCTGCCTACGTGCATACAGGCTCTATAGTGCTGTATTCACTTCTCACCAAATTTGTGGTGCTTGTCCTCTGTCCACACTACTAGTATGCATCTTTCCTGTATTGTTGTATCACCTCTAATCTGTTCATCTATGTTGGTTTTCAGATGGAGTGTCAAGTGTTGTCCCACCTCATCAAGCCTCGACCTCCCTGTCAAATTCGATCCATTCTCTATACTCTGCACCACCACGTCAAGCCCCAACCATGGTATGTCAGAAGCCTCATTTAGGCTGGGTCAAGCACCACTCACACCACAACAAGTCTGGAGATCAGAGTTGATGCGCAGATAGAATCTAACAGGTAAGATTAGTCTCAGTCTCTGGAAACAGAAACTGAGACGCTCGTCTGCATGGGCGCTAGACTTTATACTGTAAGTAGTATTTTCTTATTGAATATATTAGAATGAAACATTGTTACCCTGCCGGTTTGGGGCCAACATCAGCTCTCTCTTGTTCCTGCCCATTGTCTTTGCTCGCACCCTACTTGTCATCGTGTACCTTGGCTTCGGGTCCCTCGGTCTTCTTTGACTTGGACGACTTGGACAACAACAACAACAACAACAACTTCTCCCAAGTCCCAAACACCCACAGTCTCTGTACGAGTATCAACATCCACACTCTATGCCGCACCAAGGCCTGCTATCAGTGCCAGGTCAACCATAGCACATACCGCTGTAAAGATACAACAATTGCGGACTGGCTGGAGGAGTGGTATACTGGTGCCATGCACACAATCACCAGTGTGAAGCAGAACATCTGCAAGGTCATCGCCATAGAGTTCTACCGGTGCGTCACACTGACTTCAAGTTCAAGAGGTGGTGCTTGACCTTGGCTGTGACTCAGATTCACGTTGCTCCTCTTCTGACAGGCTGCACGGATATCACAGTGTTTTCTAGAAGTTTGAAGCGAGCGGACGACGGAGAGAGCTAACAAGTATAATCTCAGTCTGTTGAAACGGACTCTTTACATTGAGGAAAGTACCTAACAAGTATACTACGACGTGTTAGTTCTGTTTTGTCAATGGTAGGTAGAAATATGATACTCACATCTCAGTCTGTTGAAACGGACTGAGATGTTGCTACGAAAACATTGAGTGTTTTAAGTGCGGGTAGAGTAGGAAAGAAAATTGTAAGTAAATATTGCTTAGCACGAGCTGATGTCAAATGTTGCTCGTTCATCGCTCTTTCGGGATGCGCTCGTACCAGTCTACTCCCTCATCGTTCCTATCTCGGATCCATCGGCCAAAGTCTCTTTGGATCACTCGGAGTTCAACATGTTTCTGGGGGAGTACCCTGAAGCAAACTGTGGGGCCAAGCCACTCTTCGATGCAATCCAGTGCCAGCACAAGGCACACAGTGAAATCACTGCCAGATGAGCGAGCAAGAACGGCTGGCCAGAGGTCCGAGCATCCGCCTCACGCTGACAATCACAACCTGCATTCAGTCTTCCTGACTCGGAGTTGATAGAGGAAGCCTCGTCCATCCATGCACGCACACACTGATCCGTAGCACAACCATTCAAGACTCATGGACATTTCACCACCCCCACACACGCATGCATACAAACTAGCTTCGAAGTTCTGTCTCTTAGTACTAGCACTGTCCTCCTCATAGATTTGTTTTTTTGTCGCGGATTCACACACAGCTGGCAGGACTCAACAAGATAATTTTGTTTGGCAAATCGTTCGTCGAAAGGAACTCGAAACGTAGATTGCATTGGCCGGTGATGAGAAAGAATGCAAAGCGGCACACAAAGACTTGCCTGCCCCCAAAAGCAGAAGGGTTCCAGAAATCCGGCCGAACCCGGACGTCACGTGACGGTAAAACGGCGTAAAAGTATCTCACACTAAAATTGAAAATTCCAAAATCAACCTGATACGTCTGGGCAACGGTAATCTATGGTTTACCTCTTAGTCACTTCTATACGCTATCGACTAGTCACCTTGCAGTGCTCGACTATGGCGGTACCAATAAGCTCTGCTAGGATCATCATGGGCTGGTGGATTTCACGTTTTCAACGTGTTCACCTCGAGCCAGCTGGCAACCTCGAAGCTGTGCGACTAGCCCTCGAATATGGATAGAGTCAACGTTGACATGAACGACGGTAATTGTCACGGTGATTTGGTGATCTTCTACACAACTTTGTGGTGGCTGGCATTAGTCACTGATCAGACCTTGAACGAAACTATTTGTCGGCAAGCTTAAGCTGAAGCTTGTGATGAGTCCCTAAGTGGTCAGATCATGACTGCATGACTCCCAAAAGCACGGGGACCGAAAAAAAATCGGATTTTATGTAACAAATCGCTCGTTGCAGGTTCGCACTCGGGTCGCCTCGTTGTGCCCTATAGCGCCCACGCCGTCAGGACTCAGATAGCCGATTGTGATCTAGGGTGCGACGTGAACAGTACCCGCAGGTGCCGGTGAATTATGGGTCGGGTGGTATGGGTACGGATATGAGCCAGACCCCCAAACCGACTGCTTAGCAGTGTGGCAGTGCTACGTCATTTAATAATAGATTACCGATGCGATTATCTCTAGTGTCTCAGATTAATTATGCTGCCTACCGTCTCCAGTGACCACGTAGCAGCTAGGGACAGAATGGATAGCAATTGGAAACTACAGCTTCCTGTGACCAAATTATTCAGGCTTATTGCCTAATTCTAGGCTTACACGGTAGTGTAGGCCCAGAGGCTGGGGCTCTCATGTACATATGATGTGTATGAAATGATAATTAATGACAATGTCGCCTCGTCCTATTCGCCCTCGTCATTAATATTAACTTGAACCACCTCAGTTGGACATCTTTCCGATTCTTTCGTTATGATATTCGCCCCGATCCAAGTCGAGAGCATTTCCCTCCAGCGCTTCAACTTCGCCGATAGGCTCTGAAGACTGAATGTCCGAGTCTTCGGTCCTTTTCAACTCCCCAAGAGCCGCGAATTCAGCGACAATGTCATCAGGTGCGATACTCTCCGGACCTGCAACAGTGTCACCTGGATCAATTGGAAAGTTTTTCCGCCATGCTTCAAGGGCCGTCTGCTCTGCCACTCGACAAGTCAGGTTTCAATTTAAATCCATCATGCTATTGTCGTAATCACATCTCCGCCGTAGGCAAGGCACAACCAGTTTTGCCGCCAGACCGGTTTTGGCAGGGACTCGAATTTCTGTCGCAGCAGCAAGGGCCAACGGTGCGATCAATTGAAATTCTGGTGTTAGTGCTAGCCGTAGCGTTATGCATTATGTAGTAAATGCATACCAGTTCTAAAACCAAAAAATAAGGACAATTGGACGGTGACGCGTTGACGCGTTCGGACGGACTGCAAGTTGCAACTTTGGTGTGTAATGATCCGGTTAGGTGAGTGTATTGTGAAGGTTTAAAAATGTTTAAATTTGTTCATATAGAATTCTCATGTTTCTAAAAAAAAATATGCTAAGTGACTTCGAATTTTGCCGATCTGACCTAATACTGCCAGCAATAGCCGGAGCCACTTCTCTGTCATTCTGCCAACAACACTTTACGAAGGTTGGATGGCACAACTCATAAATCGTGAGACTTGCACACATCGCGAGTTGTAAGTTGTAAATACACTGGCATATCGCTTCCCCGGTGTCTGACTGTGACACCCCCGACTCCTCGCCGGCCAAGGACACGCGCAGCGGTAAACGTACAGCTCTTGTGTTAGAGCCTCCCACCGAAAGACGTCGAACAAAAGCCGAGGCTAGTGTCGTATAGGCGGAACTCTCTGCCACGTGGCAGGAACGCCATCTGCCTCGAGTCCGCTGTACGTACATTTATTTAAAGGCTCGTTGAAAGGTGCAGAACATGCATAATCCTTCCAACCCCAAATCCCTCGCTCGAACATCGAAAATCCTTCCAGAGCAGTCAATTATGGTTGCACCCTCCAATTCTTCAGCCGTGGCAGTTTATTGTGCTGCATCACTCGGGAAGCAGAATGCTTTTCAGCTAGCAGCGCTATGTATGTCTTCTTCATTCAATCTCCCGACTGTTCTCACGTGTTGTGTCGTATTTTAACAGCATTGGGCCATGCTCTGGCAGAGGCAAAACGACCCCTTGTCTATGGTGGTGGTAACATGGGCCTTATGGGCATTGTCTCAGGTGCCGTAATAGAAGAGGGCGGCCAAGTTACTGGCATTATCCCATATGCCATCCAAGCTGCAGGTGGCGAAAAAGACAAGGGCAATGGTGTTGTAAAGACTGAATCTGTTGCTGGAGTTCTCAATGAGGACCGGCGAAGACATGTACGCGATTCCGTCAATGATGTCGACGCAGAACTGACTCACCAACGCGCACACTTTCCATAGATCGAGACTGTAAGTAATAATTCGCACGCACACACCACATTGTTTAATTGATTTCCGTTCTTCATTTCCATCTTTGTAATTCGTTCTTACATTAAGATCGTTGTTGACTCGATGCACGAGCGCAAGATCGAGATGGCGAAGCGTGCCGGTGCTTTTGTGGGGTTGCCAGGAGGATACGGCACTTTTGAAGAGGTACACGAGGCTCGTTCGCTCAACGTAATTCACACTCACCCTATCGTGCCCCTAGATTCTTGAAGTGATAGCTTGGAACCAAATCAACATTCATAACAAACGTAAACATATTTCATTGCCTCAGTATCATTATGTTGGCCAATCAAAACCATATTTTGCAGCCGTAATATTGCTCAATGTTCTGTCCTACTACAGTCCTCTCCGTGATCTCATCCGGAATGGTGTACGGGAGGGGTTCATTCAGCCGCACAACGAGAAGTTATGTGTCTTCGTCGACGGACCCAAAGACCATAAAGACCATGAATCTTTCAACTGGGGGCAGGCCGCCATAGACGCAATTGCTGCATGGCAATATGACCAAATACGGTCATTGCCCTTCCACTGGACGAAGGACACTGATACCAGTGCAAAACCTAATGGCAAGCCCGACATTAAAGACATGAGCGGAATGTTTGGTGGGTTATACGGCCTATCATGGACCAACGCGTGGTTAAAGAGGGTCTGGCACGCTTGCTTCCGTTCGTGTTGATCATGGCATAGGTTAGCAGACTCGCACGTATTCGTTATCATATTTACCACCCATTATATCTTCTAGGACTCCAGCATACATTCTTTACATCGAGATTCACTTTCTTGTAGAACAAGTATCACCGAGTGAGGTAGTTCCGAGGCAAGCCGTCTGTGATCGCTTGCCGAGGTTTTTTTTGCCTGACGTCGGTAACATGATATTAATTATTTGTGCCCGATCATGATACTACCAAGTCCAGTGCAAGAAGTCAGTTAGGCCTGTCAGCCGTGACCTGATCGTTTTTGCACTCAATAAGCGCTCAGCAGGGATATGCTCTATCGGTGGAGCAGAAACAAAGACTAAGTGTTATGTGACGTTAGGTTCAATCGAAGTTGGTCGAAACGTGACCTAGCTTGTTTCTCCAGCGCCTCCCTCGTCATTCACCAGGTTCGCGGTTCATTTCAGGTTTGTTATAGACGCCCATCGGATGGCCGTCGACACGAGTACTGGCTTCGATGCTGTCATTGACCTGTTCAGTCCCCACACGTGCGTGCATAAAGCGGTAAGTGCTTTCCTGACAAGCGCTTGCTAACAGGAAGAGTTGGGCCCATACGAAGTCTTCACTCTTCCCGTCCGGCGTCAACGAGGTGAGCTCGATTTTTTTTACGTATTCCATTCTATACGCTATGCTAACAGATGTCTAACTATTGCACTCAGAGAATCCGTACACCGCACTATCGCCCGTAAAGTAACTGCGAGCGCCGTGCCGTGAGTATGGCCTGAATGTATGAGGGAGTAAGGCGGACATAATCGAGCGCCTTGCTGCTTCGGTGCCTCCAGGGTATGTTGGGTGTGTTTCTCCGCTTGTTTTCATTGTTCTCATTGATTTCGGCATTCCGTCCGCAGCACCATGCCTTTTACCACCACATCCATCGCCCTAGCAGCCAGTTCTCCATTCTCAGTGCTGCTCCCAGCTGCGAATTTCCGCGTGCCAGCAAGCCACGCGCTCACCTAGCCACAAATCTATTATACAGGACTCGGAGATGATGTAGATCTACTTGTGATGCAAGCCAGCCAGCCCGTTCTTCTAGGATGGTTACAACGGGAATGATGATGATGGAAGCATCGCAGACGACAACATGGATGATGACGTCACAAACACAGCCGGAAATGGTGAGGGTGACAAGGAACCGGTGATGCAGGCAAGCAGCGTGTGTATACTCTATCATTAATACTTGTTGATCATCTCTCGTATCACCGACGGGCCCGTGTTTGGTGGTCACCAATGAGACTAAGGCTCGGGTAAGTTGCACGATCTTCTGGGGTTCATGTTCTGGCTGATGACGGACAGCAAATAGAGAAGAGTGCCCTCAACATTTGGAAAGTGGTCCTCGAATTATCTTGTTTTCGGCTTCAATAATTGAACGGTCCCAAAAGGACTTGCGCTGCTTGACCGTTGCAATCGGATCGGGCGAAGTCCCGGATATGATAATTGATGTAACATCACATCATCCAGTATTCGAAGTACACCTTCCCGCAAGCTCCCGTCACGAAATGGTCGTGGACGGGATTCTGTGCACGGGTTCCTCTCTGCGTTAAGCTTTGAACCTCGTGTTGTGCTTGTGTTCACATCCTCTGGTACCACCTCGAGAACTCACTCAAGGAAACCATGGTGATGTTTGATCATGTCCAATGCCGTCAGGTTGACGATGAATTATCTCTTGAGCGTGCACGTCCTCCGTTCAGGCCACGTATCGTTAACTTTCTGAAGCATTGGTGGTTCAAGCGCAGCGCCTCCATCTTGAGTATGCCCAAGGCATAGTTTTGATATTTGTTGGGCCGATTTATATTCTATCCAGGCGCGAAGACTTCAACATCACCGAAAACGCACAGCTTTTTCCAGAAGGCTTTGAACAAGTTAATAGATTGGTATTCATGCACCTCACACAGTGCAAGTTGGCCCTTCGAGTGTCGTCAGCGACTCAGCGAGTCATTTACTTACGAGCTTGGAACCAACTCGACCTTCACAGGGGTTCATCAGGCCACATAATGAGAAGCCTCTGCGTATCTGTCGAGGGTCCTGCGGACGAGGAGAATCATGTATCCTTCAACTGGGGTAAGGCCACGGTGGATGTCATTGCTGCATGGCAGTATGGCCAGGTCCAGACGTATCCTTTTCACTGGACGAAGGGCAATGACACTAATACAATTCTCATCGCCAAAGCCTGACAGGATGATCAGGATGAGCTGTGCATCTTACAGCCTCGATGCACAGTTGGCGCGGGTCTGGATCGTGCTCAGACATCTCGTATATAGTCAGTAGGTGGTCGCGATGATCATGACATGGAATGGCAGATTCGTTTACACCGCAAAACCACGTATTTGTTAACATATCCCAGTGTTGTTGCAACATGTAGCACACACATTGTATTGTAGGGATGCTACTTCCTCGTACAACAACTTACTCGAGTCACGATGTCTGTAACCGCTTGCCGAAATTGGGGTCTATTTTCCTGTTTGAGTCCATGAATGCGCTGACATCCTCATCAGTGATCTTGGCTTTCCGCTATATGCAAGGGTGAGTACACAATCCTGGAGGTCATAGGGTAGACACTGACCTCTTGGAAGGCCTTCACGAACTCCTGCAACATTTGAATGCAACGTGCTTTCAACTGTCCTGTAAGGAGACGCCCTGCTCTGTAATCCTGATCACGGATATCAGCGACATGATCCGCAGACATTAACCGCAGCCACAGACCTCGCCTATCTTCGCAAGTTCCTCCTCATCGTCCAGGAAGAAGCCCAGATATTGATATGCAACATCCACATCCGTATCACCCCCAAGTCTCCTGTGTTCCTCCTCCGTCTCCCGACCACCAGAGAAACCATGCTTATTGATCTTATTTTTGATCTGGTTCGGGGTATCAGTCATGAATATACTTGAGGTCGCATCCGACGCGCTCATCTTCGTCTGAGGTCCTTGAAGAGCAGGGAAAAAACGAGAGTGAATGAGGCATGGTTTGGGGTACTTGAGTTTCTGAGCGACATCACGCGTAAGCCGGAAGTAGGGGTCCTGGTCTATCGCGCAGGGGATGAGGCAAGGGATGTTAGAAACTTCGCCGAATATGTGAGGAAACGAGTTTGAGAAGGACGGAGCTGCTTGAACGGCACAGAAATGGATTTTGCCGATGTTATCCCTATTGAAAAATATGCTAGCCATCCTGGATGAAGGACGAATCAGACTTACGAGTCGTTGAAACCAAATGTGGCTTTTGATTGGTTGTATGATATTTGCCTTGATATTTTGACGACATTGCGGTAAAAAGGTCCACCGACGTATTCGAAATCGCTAAAGATAAATGTCTTCTTGATATCAAATCCCACTGCGATGATGTCTTTCGCGTTGCTTTTCGAGAACTGTAGCGTCTGCTCAGCTTTTAGTTCGTGCTTGAACAAAAATTTCTCGTCATCTGTTCGTTGGATTAGCAAGTAATCAAATCGAGATGATGAGATACCCACCGGTTAGTTGGACAACCAGTGGGACATCAAAAACATCCTGCAACCATCTCCACAAATTGTCAGGCCAATGACGGACATGCTGCCCAAATAACTCACTTGGTAAAGAGGAATGGTATCATGTGCCCTAGATGCATGCTATCACTACTTGGGCCGCGTCCCGTGTACAAGAAGAAAGGTTTTCCCTGTTCATATCGATCCAAAATCTTGTCAAATTCCCTATGAAAGCAATGACATCAACCGAATCGCAAGGGACGCAGCAGTGTAGCTGTATTGCACTCACCGATGCGAGAAAAACATCCCCCGCCTCAGCAACGGATGCGGCTTATGCCCTGTCAATTTCTCGAACCGCTCCAGAAGTTCCGCATCAACTCTGCGCGTCCCGAATTGGACAATCAACTTGTCGTAGTCGATCGCAAGTTGCTTGCCGTCGGCGGAGACTGAGCCCTGCACATCCCACGGCGTGACCAGTTGCTCGTGCGCCTCGGAAGGGATGGTAGTAGATTGGGAGTTGGACATCTAACAAGGTATGGTTAAGCTCAGTTGGTACTATTTCACTGGTATTTAAAAGCAGCAGATGCGAATGACTCGAGAATCGAGATTATCGTAGATAACAGCTAGCTACCACGTGGTTATCTAATCGCCGACAGAGCACGTGAACCAATCCGTTGAACAATCGTCGGTCCAAAACCACCACGCCGCCGAGTCTACACTCTCCAGTCGCTCCTTTGCTTCGAGGCTCATCTCAGAGAGTAACTGCATCACTATATGTCTTCTCATCAGGACCCACTGCAGATTTCAGATAAACGAGCCAATTTTAGGGTCGCTGTCTCGTGGACGAGCACAATTCGATGGCCTAGGCTTGCATAGGCTTGCACCTGTGACGTTTTGCGGAAATACATCACCATATATGCCAGTGAGTCGTGATTACTTTGAATGATGGCGTTTTAAGTTGATGAGAGTCTTGTCGCAGTAGTACACCGTACTCAGTCTCGAACCATCAGTTCCGGGGCGATGGTTGGGGAAAACTGTAGCGTTGGACTAGATTTGCAGTTTAAACTTTGGGTGAAAATTTTCATGCTTTCCACAATCAGGGTCGACAAACGTCACCACTAGTAATACTAGTAGCACTATCATTACGCAACATGCAGGGATGGAATGTCGCGCAGCAAGCGGGGTTGCAAACTTGGAGTTAGCAAGATAAATGCAGTTTTTCTGTCGTCTGGGGTGCCGCCCCTTTTTTGGTATTTACCCCATGGCACTGGTGATTTCTTGGTCGACCTTCGTGACTCTGAGAGGTAATTTTTTGCATGGTATAAAGGCTTCACTGACCCTCCCACAGCCGTCTCGAGTGGGTTTATAGTTTTAGGGCTGGTATTGACGGTTTTTAGACTCGCCTATCGTATTTGGTTGGGCAGGTTCTGGGTCGAGGATGCTTGGGCAGGCGTCGCATTTCTATGCGGGGTAGCCGCGTTTACTTCTTGCTGGACTTACACTAAAGCAGGTAAAAGGAGTCCGCTTGTGCATATTGCCTATTCATTATTGAACTTTTGCCTGCAGTGGGTGAAGCAGGAATTATATCGTTCTGGGTGTACTCAATTACTTTCCCCTCCGTCGTGTGGTAAATATTTTCGTGTTTAAATTTGTACTATCGATTCTCAAGGGCAAGTAGGGCTGTCCGGCAAAGCATCTTGTTCTCCATCGTTCGCATTGTTTACGCAACGCAGCACCTCCGTCGCCTGATGTTCTGTCTTGCTGGTCTCTTCCTCGGTTTTTGGGCAGGACTTGTTGCACAAAAAGCGTGGCATTATGGGCATAACACCTCCTGGTATCACACAACTGGAAGGGTGCATAACCTTATGACGCGACCAATGATCATATTCGAACTGATAAGTGCGACTTTCTTGTGGCTCTTACACGACTTGAACTCACACGTTTTGTAAGCTGATTGCTTATCCGACGCAATACTGATTATTCTGCCATTGCGCTTACTCTGGAGTCTCAGACTGCCGAAAAGACAAAAAAGGATGATTCTCGCCATATTCTCTTCCAGCATCATCGTCACCATTATATCCATCTTCCGGGGAGTCTGTCAAATATCGAAATATATGACTGTTCTTGCCCTGACGACAGACTTCGAGGTACAGTCAATTTTTTGTTCCTAGGGGTACTTTAATCTGAGTGTTGAACGTACTAGGTAGCCCTGTCGCTTCTTGTTTGCAACCTCCTTGTCATGGTTACTCTCCTGTACCGCATCATTAGTTCCGCGGGTGCGGACGACTCGATCTCTATCGATGACGATGATTACACGACGCGAATTACTACGGGTGGGGCTTTCACTACGCGAATTACTACGGGTGGAGTTTTCACTACTGTCGACTTGGACAATGCCGAGTCAGGAAGCGATGAGCAGAGAAGTTCGAGGATTCAAACTACATTGCAAGGCGAGAAGACTGTTAATACTGTGTAACTAAAGTTGAATTTGGTCTATCTTATTGTCGAGACCTGAAAACTCGAAAAGATTAATACGATGGCCCGTGATTAAATTTTAAGGCAGGGCATATCACTGTTGTCCCGTGACGTCATGTCGTTAGAGTTGGTTGTCAGCTATATATAGCTGCGGCGATCAGCGATGACTGGTGACATGTGACAGGTGACCTCCGAATTGTGACATGGTCTTGTGAGCAGTAGCAATCAATATTTTGTTCAAACTATTGGAGTAACTTTGTTGTTAGATCTTGAACGAAGTTCATAGTCTGTGCTACCAAGTTTATCGAAGAGATAAGTACACGGCAAGTTACATGTAATATCGTGCTGTCGCTCTTCAAGACAAGTGACCTGGTGGGTTCTTTTACTTTGCTTTTTTCCCTGAAAGCAGGGGTCGCATTCACTGTACTTGGCAGGTTTCCCAGTCAACTATCCCTGAATTGACACGTACTCGTGCTGATTACAAACACCTACAACTTGGCCATTGGTTTCAAACGGCTCGTACGTGATTGGCTGGGAGAAACCCACTTACTCGCAAAACGACCGAGAATGCATCTTGGCGGAAAACCTAATGATTAACAGAATGAGAGCTATGTCACAAGTACGTGTTGTACCTTGATTTCTGGTCGGACCAATAGATTCACCTTTGCCAAGTTGCCTGAGACCTTCTTGGCTCTATTGTGACCTTGCTGAGCTTCCACGCTTTGTTACGTTACCTCAGGGTTTATACTCGATTTAAGTCTCGAGTTGAGTTGCTGGGTCTTGCATTACTGCTCAGTGTACATCGATACGCTACTATGTCACAGACAGTGTGGAGAGGTAAAGTTGAATATTTCTATAGGCATTCTAGCCAATCAAACGATTTTCAGTCGTGTGCACTATCCTTCAGGTCTTGGGTGTTCTGATTACTATCCTGCGGCTCGGATATCGTGTATGGACACGCAAGTTCTGGGTGGAGGACATGTGGGCTTTCGTAGCGCTTGTATGCGGGGTAGTGAGTGCAAGTTGTTGTATTCGTGTTATATCACAATGATGACGAACGTCGAAGACCTCATTAATTGCTGGATGGAGAATCTCCTATACTGGTAGGCAACATGATCTATCCACTGTGTGGGTAACAATTATCTTTGCATAATAGATAACGCCCACTCGGTAGCCATACGTTCCTGGGTGTACAGGGTTGCCTTTCCATCAGCTATCTGGTGCGCATCTTCCCGTGTTCATCAGTGTTACTCACTGAGCATATCACAAAACCAGGGCGGTCCGACAAAGTATTCTCTTTTCTGTGGCACGGATCTTCTGGTCCACCAGGTCCTTGCGCTTAAAGGTCATCGCAATAGCCCTCGTTTTCCTGGTGCTGTATGCCGCTTTAGTGGCACAGAGAGCTTGGCAATACGGCCACGATCTTGATCGGCACAATCGCCCCGACAAGCATGAGCAGAAACATGCGCATTTGACCCATCCCGTGACTATTTTTGAGTTGATAAGTAAATCATCTGGTCTGAACCACATCCTGACCACCGACGATAATATCAACAGCGGACTGCGTTTCTGACACAATCGTTGTAACATTCGCCTCGCATCTTCTATGGGGCATAAGGCTTCCCGCGAAGGAACGAATCATGATACTGGCAGCATTGTCGACCAGTATCACCGTGATGATCTTCTCAATTTTCCGAGCTGTCTGCCAACTCAACCATTTCAGGAGTATCTGGAAAATCGCGACTGATCTTGAGGTATGAATTGCGCATCTTGTTAAGGTTGACTGCATACTAAAAATAATTAGCTCGCAGTTTCGCTCATTACATGCAACCTTCTGGTGGCTGTAACCTATATCTATAGGACCGTGACTCGTCGTAGACGTAGTGTCTCCGAATCAAAATCTGATTCGGACGTAGTGTTCTCCCAAAACAGCAGCCTTGACGGAAGAGCACAATTGACCACCATTGACCTAGCTGGTTACAGTGGGGATGGTCAGTCTGTAACTCAAGCAGAGCCATAGAATAGGGTTACTTGCATGCACTTCTGCTGGCAGGGCAGAGTTCAACAGCAAATCGATATAATCCATATCATACAAGCGGTGACCTTCGGTCGTTCCTTTATTACAAAGGCAGACATTTGTACAATGTATTTGCACCAATTTCTCTTCGTTTCCTCTTGAAACTCGACGGCTTTTGACATGGGAACCAATGAGCAAAAGGATCTGTTCTGAAATCGAGAACTGTGCGAGAGAGCGAAACCTTGACAGCCTTTGAGAGTAGTCGCAAAGGCACCTGTTTGCGTTTCACTGTCCAACAGGAGCAGCAAGGATGAGAATAAAACGTGATTCGTGGAATACAGTGGTTCTTGAGCAGTTGGACATCGACGAATCGACGATGTAGAGCTGTTATTCGTACTTGCGGTAGTTGCCAGCTAGTATTGATAATTTTATCGTTGAATCCGTCGCAAAATAGGTTTTGTGGAGAGAAGAAAGCACGTTTGAGGCAAGCGCGAGCCCATTAGCCAGTATTGTGCGCCCGGGAAAAGAAAAGCGAGAGCTTAGTCAATGTCTGTTTCACAGACACGATGAGAACAGATACATTTTGGATAGGGACCGATTCATGAAAAGTACAGGTGGTCGCCATATAGCACTGGAACGAAAGAACGAAAAAGGAGCAATGAGAAGTGGTAACAGCCTAACAGGATGTGAGCTTGCGTCAGTGTTGTACGGCGTACTGGAAGGCGTAGATGGTATCCATGCATGGCTGATAGTATCGTGAAACAAAATAGCAAAAGTCTTGGAGGTTGCAAAGGCGGACACAATTGACACCGAGCCGGCGGCTATTCGTGCTTATATATGTGAGACATACTCACATAGATAGCTACTGCCTGGATTAGCGTTGCAAGGCGCGCACAACTTTGATGAGAAATCACATGCACATTCCACACGGCGTACATTGCGGAAAAGTACTGATCCGCACATATATACGACAAGGCACGTACACCTGTGATGAGATGCTATTGTGTAGGTATTTGGTAACATCCCGTATCCATTATGTCAAGATTGACACGGGTGGTCCGATTTGAGTCAAAGATGAGAACTTGAGTTGCAGTAAGAGGACGTAAAAGGCTGTGCAAATATGTAAGAGAATATCTACACACTGCCTAGATTGTTAACATCAATCCCTGTAAGTCTGGAAGACGGGACATATACTAGCACTAGTCTCGTACCCCAAATCAAGACTGCACTGCTCAGCAGTGCTGCGCTGCCACGTGCACCATCATGATTACACGGGCGTGAGAACAATATTGCCTTTTCGGGTATGGTTCTGGAATATTACACGCCACATACGATGGCCTGGCGCTTGGTCGATGTGTAGCTTTGAAGTCGATTCCAAAGGTATCCTGCTCATTCAGAACAAGGCCTAGTAGGGTTTTCGCACCAGTATCTACCTTGTGCGTTCAAGGATTAAGGAAAAATACAAGGTAACGCACTCGGATCATAAGTGATGGATTTTATGATGGGAGAAAGAGGAAGAGAAACGTCCAAAGGAAATTACATCTGAGTCATAGTCGGAGTTTAAAATTGAAAGGTATATATAATAGCCTCGACCACGACCCTTCACGCAATTTTTCTCCCCGCCGAGATTTCCCACGAACTTAGAAGAACAAATTTTTGCTGTCTTTCTAATTGTCAAGAATGTCCTTCGCACTCCCCGCTCGTCAGGTTACCTTCGGCAGGTCTGCTGCGCCTTACCAGCAACCAAGTCAACCCTCTCAGCCCCAAGCTGCCCAACCTAATCATGGTCTAGCATTACCCGGCGCTGGTGCTTATAGTCTTCCTGCGCCATCGAATCTCGCGCTTCCGGGACCATCGCCACTGTCTCAATCACATACTCCTCCTCCTTCACAGTCACAGCCTGCAAATACAACAACGGTAATTAGCAATGGCACAACATCAGCGGCTGTGGCAGGTCCTTCGACACCACCGGTCAATGCTGTTCCCGCCACTCCGGCCCCTCTCACACTTGAGCAACAACACATTACAGCTGTGGAGGGCATCGTGCCCACGCTGCAAAACATTGTTGCAACAGTTAACCTCGATTGTCGTCTTGACCTCAAGACCATTGCGCTGCACGCTCGGAATGCAGAGTATAACCCCAAGGTTGGTACTACTGTTTGACTACCTGTCGTTGCACGCCAATGCGCTTTGCACGATAGCGTTTTGCAGCTGTTATCATGCGAATTCGTGATCCCAAGACAACGGCTCTTATCTTCGCCTCGGGCAAGATGGTCGTCACGGGTGCGAAGAGCGAAGACGATTCAAGGCTGGCGTCGCGCAAGTACGCACGTATCGTCCAAAAGCTTGGCTTCGACGCCAAGTTCGCTGAGTTCAAGATTCAAAATATAGTCGGAAGTTGTGACGTGAAATTTCCTATTCGCTTGGAGGGTCTTGCATATAGCCACGGACAGTTCAGCAGTTATGAGCCTGAGGTATGTAAGCACAATGCGAAACCTTCATTTGCTTACGCATTTTTAGTTGTTCCCTGGTCTCATTTATCGCATGCTCAAGCCGAAGGTCGTGTTATTGATCTTCGTGTCGGGGAAGATAGTGTTGACTGGCGCAAAGGTGAAGACCTTTGCTATATCTTCTCTCGTCAGTGATTCTTGGATTATTCCAAGATGAGACCGACGTGTTGGTGGATCTGGTTCGAACCCTCCGCTGACACTTGTTGTTCTTCTCCTTTCCGCTAGGTCAGGGAAGAGATTTACACCGCGTTCAACACCATATACACAGTGCTGTGCGAGTTCAGGAAACCCTGATGTTGTCTCCACTCGAGGCTTCATTATCTTCCAGCCTTTCATCACACTATGGCTCGCACTGCACCGCTTGTCGATAGGGCCGCCCTGATTCTCGACGACTCTTTCGATGACGGTAGTGGGCGAGGCCTATTATAAAAATATTTTTACATGAGGGTCGAAAGGCCGGGGAGCAGACGTAGTGCACGGATATTCCTCCTCCTCCCTCTTCACTGATAATCATTTTCGCCGCCTTTCTCCTCAATTTTAATTGCAATTGGAACATCCACGTCAAGGCAACTCATGTCTTTTGAACGCTTTATTCGTTTTAGTAGAACATATGTTACGATATGCGCGTAGTCTGGGTTACAATGTATTACTGCCCACTTATACCATCGTTGAGCTTGAGCACCCCTTTGAAAAGTTCAACCGAGTCGGTAACGCTTTTGCTGATTGGGCTATAGATATACAAGCAAACTACAGTACAACTCATAAGTAAAGACGTCAGCGCTAGCCATACAAGAAAAGTGTTCATAACAGAAAGTACATTAGGAAATCCTACGTCAATGTCAAAAAGGCATAATAGTCATACGGGTTCACCTTCGTTCTCTTCGAATCGCTTTCAAGGACGTTTCAATTTTCACCGCCAACAAGTGGCGCACGTTCTTCGTCCAAAAGGATTGAACCACTGGCACCCCTGTACCTCTTGTACGTGCCAAAGGTACCAATGAAAACCCAGAAAGCAGAGAGCAATGCAAACGCGAGTGCAGACCAGTGAATGAATCCCGAGCGGTGAACATTTTGATGAGCAAAGATCGCGAACAGGGACCACGTTATCGCGAAGCTGGCAGGAAGGTCACCCTCGGGGCTGGAGAAAGCATATGCGGCGGCAGTCGCCTCGAGAAAGAACCTGTACGACATTAGAATTCTGATGTATCACGAGAAGAACCTTATTGACGTACAGAGCAAGGAATGCGAAAACCTTGGTCCAAACACCGGCTGGTTCATAAATCGCGTTGACGCCGAATGCTTGGAACGCAGTGATGATAACAAGAACGGTAGTCCACCCATGGTAAAGGGAGAAAGGCAAGTGGACCAAAACTTCGTCACCGACGTTGGCAGGTGCGTGGAACTTCTTCACCGTGTAGATGTGCTAATATGAAAGATGTGATGCGCTGAATACCATAAAGGGAGCGAAGAGACTTACGGAGATAGCACTGCTTACGAACAAAGAAAAGACGAATGCGAATATATAGTGTTGGGATGCCCATAAATGTACGTATATCGCATTCAAGATGCCGAGGAGAGGGAAGCGCCACGAAATGCCATCGATTATCACTTTCTTGCCAGGGGCGGTGAACTGGTAGATGATAGTACCCAGAAGAAGCAAGTGGATGAGAGACCTGAGAGTACCATAAGTATTGGTTGTTAGGGCGGACAGTAAACAGCATACCAGATCAAAAAGGCCCATGGAGCAGGTGTTATGTATGTATCCCTGCCAGCGAAGTAGATATCATGAGGTGTCGCTACAGTGTAGACGTTGGAACCAAGGAAGAGGAAGTAAACGACGATGTTTGCAATCTAGTGTTGAGACAGGTGAGTCCGACATGATCAGGCTAAAGCTTGAGAGACCACAAACCTTGAGCAAGATATCATCTGTCCAACTGCCTGACATGTTGATTCTCTGATACTCTTTGTGAATGTTGTGGTTTGCTTTACGAGGATGAAGGTACGGAGCAAGAGGGGTTTTGCTTATATACGCACTGTGACCCCGCGCAGTCTGACGACATGTCCTCGTCATGCAAGGTCACGCGCCACATTTCCATCAACATGTGCCACATCAACGCCATCGCGGACCTTTTCTTGGTAGCGCTTGGCACATTTTGTTTTCAGCTGGCGAACATAGTTGGAGCAGCTTGGTAAGTCTCAGTGCTCGATGTTCCAGTCAGGCTTATAAAGTTCAAACTAGTAGCTTGCTTTCAGGTTATCTGAATACGTGTAAATTTGCTTTTGCGTACCGAAGGAATTTGCACTGCTTGCTACGCAGTTACGCCGCAATTATTGAATGATGGCCGCCCACTGTAGTGAGCTAACTAACTTCCGCCCTAACTGTATAACCCCTACTGGTGGAGTTCCCAGCTAGACATGCCAAGAACTTGGTTTTTCATCCGGCATGTTCACTTCGCAGTGTGCAGCGACGCACAACTGTTTCAGGAACATGCCACGAGATAGAACCACAGGTGTTGATGACATCCCGCAATTGTATCTTCTATGACAGACAAGTCATCGGTCTCGGCCTTCAACTCATTTGTGAATTGTCATTAATAACTGTTCTAAACTTGGATCACTTCGCAGGGACGGAAAAGAATACCTCAAGATTCGTCATATCGTCAACTGGATCGTGGATGGAACCAGTGACACAGGGGAAAGTGGTGAGGTCAGTCACAACGCATCGAACACATCTAATACAGGTTTACTGGGAGCCATGTTCTTGTGGAGCGTTTATTGCGTTCATCGGGGCAACTAAATTTGGTATGGATCTGGAATACATTGATAACCGTGACCTAAGTACTTTGCGAGTCAATCGTTTGTATGGTACTACTCCCATTGTATGTTACTAGTTCCACATCAGCTTGGGCCGGACGCGTTGATGATCTTGGACCAAAAAAGGAGTCGGGGTTTTGGGCGCGTATTGTAATTATTGGCGGCAAATATTTCCAAACACGTTCCTTTCTGACTAGTACTCCCCCTTCGAAGTCTGTCATAGCCTGTGCGAGTCATGCTGTCACGAAGTTCCACTGAAGTAATGTATGTATTCTGAGGAAAGGAGATCCGAGTCACCAGTCACTTCGACGCACCAACTGTACAGCTTTCCATTGTACCTCATACCCCCAAAGCGGCGGGATCGAACGTTGAACGTTGAATTTCACCTGTTTTCAGGCAGCTCTGACGTTTTAGATTGTCAAAAACGCCTGCTTCGAACGTCCTTACTGTGTTTCCGACCATCCATAGACAAACGGCAAATGAATGGAGATTAGTGGTTGTTCCTTCGACTTCCTGGCGCTTCGTCAATACAGTAGCAAATAAGCATGGCCTCGAGGTTTGCGGTCAAGGGTATAGCCTGCTATCATATTTAAATGACGTTGCTACTCGCTCTTCTCGTTCAACGCCTACTTCGTCCACACTGATCCTTAACTATTCGCCATGAGCAACAGCAATCAATTAACGGACTCGAGCCCAGTTCCTCCAGACACCACAGCAGTTGCTCGCGGAAGCTCGGTACGTCGCTCATGTCCATCACACTCTCCAACAATGACTCTGATGTCCCATTTGTCCAGGTCCAACAGCCAAACAAAGTTCGTCGGTTTCTGAGGAAGGTCAAGGATGGTGTAACGAAGAAGATTCTTGTAAGTCGAGCAACCGAGTTGTATTGGGATCAGACTGAGATCATACACAAGCGCTCGAACATGAAGAATTTGCGCAGCCGCGAGCCTGTTCTCCCGAATGTTGATCACAAAGGCGCCTTGTCAACTCCGAATATCAAGCCTGAGGTAAGTCACCTTTCAGTTTCTGCTTTCTCTCTCAACTTCTGACGGGTCGCGTGGTTCAGAATGCTTCATCTGGTCTGAAACAAGGTGGTGATCCCCAATCGGCACTTCGAGACGCCAAAAAAGCTGTCAAAGGCATGAATCTACTTTCAGGGCCTGTAGAGTCTGGGGCATCCGCCGCCCAAAATGCATCAGGGGATCTCGAGGACGCATATAGTTTCCAGGACACATATCTTCAACCCCTCAGGATATTCGACAATATTATCGGGAAGCTCGCAGATGTATGTGCCCAATCCTGTTAGTTGGAACCTAACTAACTTCGTTCTGCAGGTACATCCATATGCAAAGATTGCACTGGGCGTCTTGTCTTGTGCTTCAAAAGTATGTTTGGTTTCTCTCTCGTTTCTATCGTGCACTCAGGAGTCATCGGTGCAGATGGTCATCGCCCAATCGGACCGCGATCAAGCGGTCCATCATCTTGTCGACAAGTTGGATCAGGTTTTTGACTTCATGATCCAGGATGAGACGCTTGGTCAAATTTCATCAATGCGCGGTATTCTTGGACAGATCTCTCAGCAAACCCTTGAATGCGCCCGCTTCATCAGAGATTATTCAGAGACCAAGAGCTTCTGTGAGTCTTCAAGCTGTTGCACGTTCCACGCGCTCAGTCTCCTACCATTATAACAGGGAGGAGACTCGGGAAAGATATTCTCACCGAAACAAACAATGAAATTCAACGGTACAGCGATGCGTTGGATGCGCTCATGCAAAACTTCCGGGACCGAATTGCTCGGGACGTAGCTATTTACACCCACCGTACAGGTGAGGATTGTATATATTCCTGATGCAACAGCTATACATTTCTCTTCAGGCGAACTACTGGACCTCAATGGTATAACTTATGCAGCGAACGCAGGGCTAGATACCAGGAAACAATGCCTCCAAGGGACGCGCACGGAAGTACTCTCCCAGATCACAGATTGGGTGAACAGCACCGGAGATGACGTTCCACGTGTGCTGTGGCTATCTGGACCTGCAGGCAAGGGCAAATCAGCCATCGCCCACACGATTGCTAAGTGGTTCAGCGATGCGGGAGGGCTTGGTTCTTGTTATTGCTTTGACCGAGATCGAGAAGCAGACCGTCGCCATGAGAAGATATTCTCTACCATCGCACGCGACCTGGCCGATCGTGATTGGGGGATGAGACGAGCCTTGGCAGATACAGTTCAGAATGCCAGTGCGCTCAAGACTACAGCTGACATCATCCAGCAATGGGAGAAGCTTCTGATGGAACCAATACAGAAGCTCTCAGATTCAACTGTGGGCCCTGTCGTGATCGTGATCGACGCGCTGGACGAGAGCGGGGCGGCCAAGACACGATGCGACCTTCTTCGCATTCTTTCCGGTAAACTTCAGAACTCTGCCGTTCCTCAAATCACGGAGCTCCCAAAGAACTTTCGGTTCATCGTCATCTCTCGCCCGCTCCGAGACATTCAGAATGCGTTTGCGGGCGCTCAACACATCCGAAGGATTTCCATGGACGACATTCCACCAGAAGTCGCGGAACGCGATATCCAAGCTTACGTGTCAAATAAGCTGCAAGGGCTTCCGCATTTTGGGAGCACGGAGTTTACAGCCCTCGCCAAGAAAGCTGATGGTCTTTTCGAGTGGGCACGTCTTGCTTGCGAATCCATCGAAGCACCTCCCTTTGGTTCATCTTCCGTTCAGTTCTTCAATGTCACGGTGTCTCGCGATGGTGTCAAACGAGAGCACCTATTGTATGATATGTATGACTTAATTCTGAAGCAGATCATACCAAAGGATGAACACGCAGACCCCGAGTTTCGGCAAACACAGCTAGCAATGTTTCGTTCCGTGATGGGACAAATTCTTGGCACAGCCGAACCCCTCCCTTTGAATTCCCTGAATGCCATGCGAAGCCATTTTTCAGATGAAAGCAAGTGTTACGAAGTGAAGCACATTATAGAACACATGGGATCCCTCCTCAGCGGCACCACCAACTCATCCACCCCAATCCGACCCCTTCATGCATCCTTCCGCGATTTCCTGACAGACCAATTACACAGTAAAGAGTTCTTCGTCGACGTGCCGAAGGCTCAACGAGACCTTGCTTTCGCATCACTTGGAGTGATGAAAGATAAACTTTCCTTCAATATCTGTGATTTAAAATCATCCTATCTCCCCAACTCCAAAGATCCCGGTCTGCGAGAACGAGTTGAAAAGCGCATCCCCCCACATTTATCCTATGCCTGCCGATTCTGGCTTTCACATGTACAAGCCACTAAGTTCGATTCAGAACTCGGCACAGAAATAAAATCATTCTTCGACCATGAGCGACTGTTCTTCTGGCTCGAAGTACTCTGCCTCATCAATGCGCTCAGCGGCGCAGTCCCCGCCCTTCCGCTCATTGCCAAGTGGTTGAAGGTGAGCATACGGTTATTGAGCGTCAGGTAACATGCTCGCTAATGCGCAATCGCAATTACAGGGTCACACCGGATACGAAGATGCCTCTTCTGCTGCAATGGACGTACAGAGATTCATTCAAGTCTTCGCCGGCATCATCTTGCACAGCACACCTCATCTCTATGTATCAGCATTGCCATTCTCTCCCTTCAACTCTGCACTATCCAGAACGTTTTCTGCACAGTTTCCGAACTCTCTTCGTGTAGCATCTGGACGTGATATCAACTGGACGGCCGTTCAGACTGTGATCAGCGGACACACTGATTATGTTAATTCAGTCTCGTTCTCGCCGGATGGGACTCGCATTGCGACTGGATCGGATGATTGCACTGTGCGGTTGTGGGATGCAGCAACGGGGCAGCCAGTAGGCGAGCCCTTGCTGGGGCACACCAGGCCAGTTACCTCAATTTCATTCTCGCCGGATGGGACACGCATCGTGTCTGGCTCGAAAGATAAGACCGTCCGGTTGTGGGATGTAGCAACATGGCAGGCCATTGGTAAACCCTTATTGGGGCATACTGATAAGGTTAACTCAGTCGCATTCTCGTCGGACGGAATTCGCATCGTGACAGGTTCGGACGACAAGACTCTCAGGTTATGGGATGCAGCAACGCGGCAGCCGGTTGGTGAGCCCTTGGAAGGGCACACTGGTTCGGTCAATTCAGTCTCGTTTTCTCCGGATGGAACACACATCGTTTCTGGTTCGGACGGTCAAACTGTCCGGCTGTGGGATGCAGGAACGGGGAAGCTTGTCGGTGAGCCCTTGCTGGGGCACACTGGTTCGGTTGTGTCAGTCTCGTTCTCTCCGGATGGGACACGCATCGTCTCTGGTTCGGCCGATAAGACCGTCCGGTTGTGGGATGTGGCGACAGGGAAGCCTGTCGGTGAGCCCATGGAGGGGCACACTGGTTGGGTGAGGTCAGTTTCATTTTCGCCAGATGGAAGTTGCATCGTGACAGGTTCGGACGATCGTACTGTTCGGTTGTGGGATCCAGCAACAGGGAAGCCAGTGGGTAAGCCCTTACTGGGGCATACTCATCATGTCTACTCAGTCTCATTCTCTCTGGATGGGACTCGCATCGCGACTGGTTCTAGGGATAACACTGTCCGACTGTGGGACGTATCTACAGGGAGGCCAGCTGGTGAGCCCTTGCAAGGGCACGCCAATTCCAATTTTATTACCTCAGTCTCGCTATCGCCAGATGGGACCCGCTTCGCCACTGGTTCAAAGGATGGCACTGTCCGGCTGATGGATGCAGTGACAGGTCGTCCGGTCGGTGAGCCCTTATTGGGGCACACTGGTTATGTCCGTTCAGTCTCGTTCTCTCTGGACGGGACCCGCATTGCGACTGGTTCTGCAGATAAGACTGTCCGGCTGTGGGATGCGGGGACAGGGCAGTCAGTGGGTGAGCCTTTCCGCGGGCACACTGGTCAGGTTAACTCAGTCTCATTCTCTCCGGACGGGACTCGCATCGTTTCTGGTTCGGACGATAAGACAGTCCGGCTGTGGGATGTAGGAATGGGGAAGCATGTTGGTGAGCCCTTGGAGGGGCACACTGATTGGGTTTGGTCAGTCTCGTTCTCGCCGGACGGAACTCGCATCGCGTCTGGTTCTAAGGATAAGACTGTCCGGTTGTGGGACGCAGGGACGGGGCAGTTAGTGGGTGAGCCTTTCCATGGGCACACTGGTCGGGTTACCTCAGTCTCGTTCTCTCCGGACGGGACTCGCATCGTTTCTGGTTCGCACGATAAGACAGTCCGACTGTGGGATGCAGTAACGGGGAATCCTGTCGGAGAGCTCTTGGAGGAGCACACTAGCAGGGTGAGGTCGGTCTTCTTCTCACCAGATGGGACTCGCATCGTGTCTGGCTTGACCGATAACACTATCCGGCTGTGGGATCTAGTAACAGGGCAGCCAATCGGCGAGCCCTTGTGGGGGCACACTGATGTAGTTACTTCAGTCTCATTCTCGCGGGATGGGACTCGCATCAACTCCTGTTCGTGGGATGGAACTGTCCGGGTGTGGTATGCAGCGATTGGGAAGTCATTGCAGGACCATGCCGAAGACTGTTCGCCGTCATCCTCACACAGCAGTTGCATCCCGCATCCAACACCGGCCGTCCCCACACCCAACACTGCAAACGATTACTTCATTTCCTACTCATCCAACCCAACTCATGCACTGCGCGACACTACTGAGTTACTCGCGGGCGCCTCTTATGACGACCACACATTTGTGCTAGGAAAAGATGGATGGGCGATGGGACCGAATCGTCTTCTCTTATTCTGGGCACCACCCGCTTCTCGAAAACCTTTCTATAATCCTCGGACTGCATTAGTGATGCCCAGAGGTGGTGTTGAGCTTGACTTGAGTTGCATGGCACATGGGACACGCTGGCAGCACTGCCGCAAGAAGTGAGTCTCCAGTGTTTTCTGTCCCTCGCAGTTGATCAATTCGATTCATGTAGCTCTTGATTGCAATGACCTCGTTCCTGTAAATTGATTTATAGAGATATTCGTCGAGTACGATATGGAGTGTACAGTTAATTCGTTGTCTATTATATATGTAGTATTGCATTCAAGTTTGGGGTAGTTTGAGCGAACGACGTGACAGATTTTTGAGAGCATCATGGAGCTATCTTCGGGGGACGAATGAAGTTGTCTGAAATGCGGTCGAGCGAAATCAATAGACAAGAGCGTGTTCAACTTGAAGGCGCCTCCCTATGCGAACTGAAGAAACTGAAGATGGCGGCGGCGGCGGTTGAAGTAGCTGGAGTCGTCTGGCTTCGATTGCCCTCAACACAATTTGAATGTTGAGAGGACTAAGTCGATGGAAGGGAACGCGGTTCATTGCGTACAGTACAACATGTGTCTAGTAATAATGAACTAGTACCATCAGAATGATGGGTACAAGGATATCGAGACTTAAGGCGCCATGGCTTTGTGATCTGCTGCTCACTGGGCCCTGCAAGTAGTCCAACCCCCTGGCGAGAACATTGTACTGTTGTGGCATGTCTTTCCAGTGATCGAATTGGGCGGCTGCATGCTGCGGCTGGGGCATGACAACAGGCAGAGATATGTCGGAGTGCGCAGGGAAGCCAATGTGTGTGGATGAAGTCTGAGAGTTGTTGTACTCTGCCAACATCCAGGCGGAGGGGTCATTCGGATTGAAGTCCGTGGCATTGATGTCTATTGACAGATCGTGAAGTGGGAGGAGGGGAATACCAACGCCCAGATAAGCATGCGGAGGGAAAGTCGTCTCATTGAAGCTCTGAATTGTTGTGTCAGCGTCGATCCGGAAGACGAAAAACAAATGGTAATAAGTGTAAGGCTGTGTGGTGTGGCTAGAAAAGTTCGAGTTGAAGAACGACGGCTCAAACAAGCCTGTGTGTACCGCTGGAAGAGGAGACTTGTCGCGCTTCCAGGATGCAGGTGAGGCGATGCCCCGATAACGGGGGATAGTTGGTTGGGCACTCGAAGCTTTGCGTTGACCCAGGATGTAGCGAGCAAAGCGAGAGAATTTTCCGACAGGAGACCCAGAACGCGATCCTGCGAAGAACGGAAGCGTTGAGATGGTAATGCCCGCAGCACCGAACCGCGAATCCGGAAGGGACACAGAAGAGGGTCGTCTTAGGAAGATAGGCAGGCGCAGACGCCGCAGAGGCATGTACCTTAGCAGCGGCGAACTGGTCGCCATTCAGGAAAACACTCAGGGTACGTGCCTTGTATTCAGTTTTGGTGTACTTAGCCTTAACTTAATCCCTAGCTGGTGAAAACCGGATGGAGATTGATGGGTTTGTATATATGTAAGTTTGGGGTAGTCAGTAGAATGTTTTAGATCAATATTTATCGTTCTCACGATATATCAGAAGTTAGCACCAAGGGGTGTTTCGGAGCTCGTCTCCGAAATATCAATCTTATAAGTTTTAAGTGAGAAAAATTGAAAAATGAGTCCAATGCTGGCTACATACGTCTCGCGAGCGACGCTCGTCCCAGTACTTTTCAAACCCTGTGTGACCGTCTTGCTCAGAGGAAGATGGTCCAGTACCGTCGCGCAGTCGAAGGTGTGGGAATCTCCCGATGAGGCAGTCAAAGATGTGAAATCAGGAGATGTCCTTCTATGTGGCGGTGAGTGTTGTAACTTTTATTCTTATAACCGAACGTAATATACCGCCGACATTCAGGTTTTGGTTTGGCTGGTGTGCCAGGTGAGTCTTGATAGAGGGTAAATCTTAAGCGGTGTAACTAAGCTAGGATACAACAAGACACGCTTCTTGCCGCCTTAGCCAAGCGCAAGGACGTTACAAAGCTAACAGGAGTTTCCAATAATGCTGGCGCAGGCGACTCTGGACTTGGTTTGTTTTCCACAGCTGTCCACGATCCGTGAAAACTCATGAAATATCCATAGGAAAGTTATTTAACACCAAGCAGATTGATAAGGTCGTCGCTTCATACCCTGGAGGGTGAGTGACTCATCTTGTGGGGACCAGCGCGAGATAAATTATCTATCTTTCCAGAAACAAGGCCTTCGAGGCTCTATATCTCAAGGGCGAGGTGTCTTTGGAGCTATGCCCTCAAGGTACACTCGTTGAACGTCTCCGTGCCCATGCCGCTGGTATCCCAGCCTTCTTCACCCCTACGGGAGCATCAACCGCAGTAGAAGATGGTTCGATCCCAACACGATACAACGAAGGAGGATTTGCCAACGGCGTCAAGATACCAGGTATTAAGAAAGAATCACGAGAATTCGGAGGTCGTAAATATATCATGGAACCGGCTATTGCTGGTGATGTCGCTTTTATCCGTGCATGGAAAGTGGATGAGGTTGGCAACTGTGTTTTCCGGTGAGGAGGCCATTTTCGGTTCATTTACCTTAACGCTAAATGTGCTGGCTTGTATAGGTATACCCAGCAGAATTTTAGCACGGTCATGGCGAAGAATGCAAAACTCACGATAGTGGAGGTGAGTACGTCACAGTATTTTTGTGAGGAAGTTGATGCATTCTTTGTAGGCAGACCAAATCGTGCCTACCGGTTCTCTTTCACCAAACGCCATCCACGTCCCTGGCATCTATGTCGACCGGGTTGTTCAATCCACCGCACCAAAGCAAATAGAGCATATCAAGCTTGCGCCAAGCCCATCATCTTCTGGTGAACAGTCCACTCTGAGTGCTGAAAAAGAATTCGCACAGAAGATGCGTCATCGTACTGCAAAGCGCGCCGCCAAAGAGCTCAAGGATGGATTCTACGTAAACCTCGGTATTGGCATACCTACTCTCATTCCCGCGTACCTCGAACCTGGTGTGCGTGTTTGGCTGCAAAGCGAGAATGGCATTCTCGGCATGGGGCCATATCCTACGGCGGAGCAAGTGGATCCGTAAGTTGTGTCGCCAGGGAGTGTTTCCTCATACTAAGCTTCTTGTTGTAGGGATCTCATCAATGCAGGCAAGGAGACTGTGACCTTGCTGCCAGGTGCCTCGGTCTTCGGTATGTTTCTCGCTCGATTCACCTTTAATTGCTAACGCTATAGGGCAGATTCAAGTGAATCATTCGCTATGATCCGCGGTGGTCACGTCGATCTCTCCATTCTCGGTGTGAGTATTTTTGTATACTTGTCGACTTTCTGGCTCATCTCGCACTATTCCGGTTCATCTCATAGGCTATGCAAGTCTCACAAGGAGGCGACATCGCTAATTTCATGATTCCCGGAAAACTGGTCAAAGGTTCGTGATTTAGACTTGTTTCGTCAGCCTTCTGCATTCTCACCGCCGATCACATTCTTAGGTATCGGAGGAGCTATGGACCTGGTGTCTAATCCAGACCAGACGAAGGTTATAGTTGTGATGGAGCACTGTGCAAAGGATGGCAGTCCTAAGATTTTGAAGGAATGCACTCTTCCGCTCACGGGTGCCCGTACTGTCAGCCAAATTATTACGGAGTTGGCCGTTTTCGACGTCGACAGGAAGAACGGTCACCTCGAGCTTGTTGAGCTCCAGGAAGGCGTAACGCTTGAAGAAGTCAGGGCGAAGACCGGCTGCAATTTCAAGGTACGGAGCAACCTGAGCAAGCTTTGATCGCTCTCAGGTTTCGAGGTTATTAATTTATTATCATTGAACACACATTGTTACCATCGTTTCCTTACGAAAATTGGTTATTGCACCATGTGTAGTGTTCCTGTACCACTTAAGGACTTCAATGGGCGAGTTCAATTAGCTGTTTCCCAGCTTGAGCAAAAAGGGGTGCACTACAGCTGACAGCCGCCTTAAACCTTAAATGCCTAATTCGGTTGTCCGGCAACTATAACAAACTTGATGTCGCGTTGTATCATGACCTGTTATACTAATCATCCTGAGGCTCATCCAGCCATGTTCGCTACTACGCTTGGATTTTGCACATGATGTTTACACTCAGCACTCATCGATCATGTCGAGTCATATTCGAAGTGATGTTCAGATCATCGTGTGGACTTATTGACTTCTGATGGTACCAATATCAACGTTTGTGTCAGTGGGACGTCCATACCTTTTGCTTGTTCTCACTTTGAACATGCTTGGAGTGTAGCCTCCTCGCCAAGCTTCGGTGTGATCCTGCTTGGCCAAGGATCACATGTTTTAGTGTACCATCAAAGACGACCAAGAGAAAAAAAATCGACAATAACGGGATTAATCGGACAAGCACAGTCGGGGAGTGGCGGCTTGCCCGCCGCTACGATAAGGTTCGAGGCGGAAACTGACCACCTGACGGCTGACTGTGTCACTGTGATTTTCGGAACGGAATTGGCGTTCGCCCGGTCAACTGCAACCAGATTCCTCTGATTCACTACTGTCCTGGGACCTGAACTCTGGCACCTATGGGTCTTGCTCCCTTCCTTCCTACGCATAGTACGCGCGTTTTTCGACGATGCCAGGATCTGACATCCTTTCGGTTATATATAAGACATTATGCGACGCAGCCTGAGTCTGGTGCACTCCAGCGGAAGAAAGTATGGGCATCTGCAGATGTTGCTGTGCAAGATGTGAAGTCTGGGGACATTGTCCTGAGTGGAGGTATGTCTGCGTCATTGTAGTTAGATTGGAGTTGACGCGATTTCATTCAATGTCAGGGTTCGGTTTGTGTGGTACTCCTGGTAAGTTTGTCGCCCACTAGTTCTAAAGAAGGATGTCTTATAATTGCCCCACAGAGACTTTGATCACTGCTCTTTCACGACGAACGGGCGTGCACGGTTTAACTGCTGTATCCAACAATGCTGGTTCAAGTGATTTGGGTCTGGGTAAGTAGTTCAGTTTCCTGCGCCCAATAGTGGAATCTCACCGATTATAATGGACTAGTCAAGCTAATGAAAAGCGGGCAACTTGACAAGCTCATAATA
Source organism: Suillus tomentosus (assembly GCA_016647685.1). Classification (NCBI taxonomy): domain Eukaryota; kingdom Fungi; phylum Basidiomycota; class Agaricomycetes; order Boletales; family Suillaceae; genus Suillus; species Suillus tomentosus. The sequence goes on from JABBWJ010000016.1 coordinate 262,061, forward strand.
TCATACCTTGGCGGGTATGTGCTACTTCTGCATGTAAGTTCATGTGCTCACTGCTCGCTCAGAAACAAATACCTTGAGCGGATGTACCTCGATGGAAAGATGTCCCTCGAACTGGTCCCGCAAGGTACCCTCGTCGAACGGATGCGTGCACACGGCGCAGGCATTCCCGCCTTCTTCACACCCACAGGTGCTTCCACGACCGTTGAAACTGGCGGGATTCCCATCAGATTTAAAGCGGGCGGCTTCAAAGAAGGTATCTTGATACCGGGAAACAAGAAGGAATATAGAGAATTCAATGGAAAGCGGTATATCATGGAGCCTGCCATCGCCGGCGACGTTGCATTCATCCACGCCTGGAAGGCAGACGAGGCAGGCAACCTCATGTTTCGACATGTCGCAAACAATTACAATAACGCCATGGCAAGGAATGCGCAGTTAGTTATCGCAGAGGTAAGCACAGGGCGGTATTTATTTAGCACAAAGCTTATCGCGCTTCTAGGCAGAGGAGATTGTCCCTATTGGCTCATTGCCGCCAAACGCTGTCCACGTCCCAGGAATATTTGTTGACCGTGTTGTGCAGGCCACTGAGCCAAAAGGGTTTGATATAATTGCCACTGCTCCGCCACCCGGAACTACAGGTGGCCCCTCACCTGAGGAACTCCTGGAAAAGAGCACACGGCGCAGAATAGCAAAGCGCGCAGCACAAGAACTCAGAGATGGCTTTTATGTAAACCTTGGTGTCGGCATTCCCACCCTCGTTACGGAGTATCTCCGACCGGGCATCAAGATCTGGCTGCAAAGTGAGAACGGTATTCTGGGAATGGGTCCGTTCCCCACTGAAGACCAAGTTGATCTGTGGGTATCGCTGGCTATGTGTTCCCATGATGTTGGTGCTGATAGTAAGCTAATAGTGACATAACCAATGCTGGAAAGGAGACAGTCACTTTGCTGCCGGGCGCTTCAGTCTTTGGTGAGTGACGTCAGGACACCAGTAAGAGGCGCGTGTTGATGTGCTGTACATAGATTCGACTGATTCGTTCGGTATGATCCGGGGAGGCCACATGGATGTCGCCATCCTTGGTGTATGTTTCATCTTGGTTGGTAGTAGAAATTTTTTGTGATCAAACATTTTTTCCAGGCTATGCAAGTATCCCAGGCCGGCGACATTGCAAACTTCATGATTCCAGGCAAGCTTGTGAAGGGCATGTGATTCAGCATCACATCCGTACCTAGACTCATGTGACACCTGCAGGGATTGGCGGAGCCATGGACCTGGTATCAAATCCTGACAAGACGAAGGTCATTGTGGCCATGGAACACTGTGCAAAAGATGGAGGTCCAAAGATCATGCAGGAATGCTCGTTGCCACTGACTGGTGCACGGGCGGTCAGCCAGATTATTACCGAACTTGCTGTGTTTGATGTTGACCGATCTGGTGGCAACTTGACGCTCGTTGAAGTGGCCAAGGGTGTGACGGTGGAAGAGGTACAAGCGAAGACAGCCTGCGATTTCAAGGTCTCTGACAACCTTGGGCAGATGTAAGTGTAAGTTCCTAGTGATGGTATGTATATAAATACATGGATCAGTAGGCTTGCTTGATTTCCACCCTTGATATCTGATGATATCAATCACACGTTAATTCCGTCCTTCACGGGCATTCCAAGCCTTTGATACACGTACGGTTGTATTTTACATATATTTGGGATGATTGCTGTATTAAAATAAGAGGCCGTCCGTCGCTTCGCATTGCACAGTAAAAGATATATTTTACACAGAAAGTCTGAGGTGGCATATTACTTACACATGTGACAGAAATAGACGCGAAAATCTATTTCCCAAATGTGAGGGTTAGCAACTGTCTTACAACAAACACCACTTGGGTCAACTTGCGGACTGTCAACGGTGTGTCTTGGTGGCGACGACGAACAATGAATTGGTTCGCTTCACTGTTCTCGACTGACCGTAAACAATCTGTACGACGAGGACAAGCCATGTCGACAACACAAGAGGCCTTCTCACTCCCAACTTCGTCACCGGGTCATGGGCGACATCCAGACGCTTTCAACCCAGCGGCTCTTCAGACACCAGGACCAGTCAGTCCAACATATACATATCCACCGCAATCCCCAATCTCTTCATACAGTTATGTACCGACTTCGTTCGTCCACTCTTACTTTGTTTTCAATTCAATCAATTGACTTCCGCTAATCTCCAGCTTTCGCTCACGACCAACTTCACTCCTTCCTCTTCATCACACACCCTTCGTAGATTCAATGACACAACCGCCGCCTTACCCTCCATTAGAACATACCTGGAATCGCCTAAAACTATGGCTGGCTCGTGAATACCCAGAACTAGGCGATACTCTCAACTACGGAATTCTTCCACAGGACCTCGCACAAATTGAGATGCAATTTGGTTTTGCGCTACCGCAGGCAGTAAGGGAGTCGTATCTTGTCGTGGACGGACAAGAAGCAGAATCATCAGCGGGCTGCTCAGATGGTCTCTTTTTCGGCCTCTCGTTACTCCCCCTCGAAGCTGTCCTCGAGGAATGGCGGTTTTGGCGCGAAGTCGATGACGACCCTCAAACAGGAAGCAATTCACGTCTGCGCGATATCATGCGGTCCATACCTGATGGCTATGTGCGGAAAGAATACTCGCAGCGTGGTTGGATCCCACTCGTCGTAGATAAGGCAGGCAACTATATCGGCATTGACCTCAACCCTGATAAGGGTGGCGCCGTGGGTCAGGTAATCGTCTTCGGACGCGAATTTGACACGAAAATAGTGCTTTGGCATGGCGATGGACCTGGTGGGTGGGCGCGGTGGCTCGCAAATTTCGTCGATGAATTAGAGAGCGGTGAGGGCTTTGAGCTGGGACAGGGAGGAGAGAGCGAAGGCAGTGAGGATGGCCTAGGGTATGAGGCATACTTCTTTGATGGAAGCGGGCGGGGGCAAGGCGACGGTGGTGGGGAGGCCGGATCGGGAGGATTGCGGCTCACCGGAGAGTATAGAGGGTTGAATCCAATGGAGGCATGGGCTGACCGGAGCGTTAAGAAATGGTATGAATCAGGCTTGATCCACGGATCTCCATCATTGGATGAGAAGAAGGGCAAGGTATCCATCATTGCTCTTATCGGTGAAGTCTACGGTTAACGTATTGATTATAGGCACGGGAGAGACATGGTCTAGGTGTTTTGAACCTCGCTGACTCCGATGCAATTGTTCCTATACCCGTCTTTACGGACTTGAAGCTCACAGAAGAGCCTACCGATGTTATACCACAGCCACCGCCACCCTTTCCCGCTATCTCCATCACAAAACCCCCAGCTCCGTTACCCGTAGACTTACCGACTGTCAACGATGTCGTCCCTCTCCCATCGCCACCAGATTCACAGCGCTCGTCTAACGATGATCTTGAAGCGGGTCGTGGGCTCGGCATGCAGGCAATACCAACAGACGTGGTAATCGTTAGAGTTCCTCCTAGACAATCTCCTGCGAAAGCAGAGACTCTTGTCAAACAAGTCATCTCTATGGCAGACAACGTGCATATAGAGACGCCACCCCCCTCGGTGGAAAACGTCACCGACCTCCTTGCTGACTCTGCTCCTGCTATGGATGCAGTTCCACTGCAACCCTCGACCCCCACCAATGCAGTGGTAGAACTAGAGGTTTCTGTATCATCAGAGTCCATTGTTACTTCGCGGCCGTCGCAAGAGGGTGCTCAAGAACTTAGCACGACTATTCGGTTAATCGGCGGTGGAGGCTCCTCTGGCGTTGTAGATGCCAACCCCGCAGACGATGCGATTTCCGACCCAGCAGCAAATGCTATATCTGCGACTTCTTCAGGACCGGATGGCTCTCCTTCGAAGAAGGGCAAATTCCACGAGAAGAGCAAGTCGAGCCTGTCGTCGCTAAAGAAGATCGTTAACATTGGCGAGGGCAAGCGGAAAAAGGACTCGAGCAGTATCATCAAAGAGACGATATGACCGCCACACGACTTACATACCACGGATTCGCATTTTTGACTTGTTTGACGGACATAGTTTGCTTAATGCTTATGTTCACGACAGCTGCGCGAGTGTGTTGTTTGAGTTCTATTACTACTTTTTGTTACTACTACTCTGACTTTACTCCTTATACTCCACTCGTTGCATTACATTGCAATTTTTTGTCTGATATACCCATACGTAACTACAAATCATTATCAGCGTTGCTCTGTGATTTCAGCTAATGTAATTTTCCTGGAGACTCATACATAGGCCGGTCGTCGTCAGTTTGTGATCTTGTACTACATATAGGCACTTGTGGGCGACATCACGTGACAACTTACCGACGTGTTGTTGAGAATCAGGATGGAGGATCTGCCTTTTTTGTCTTTATATTTCGAACGCGTTGGTTTGGGGTTTTGAATTCTTCTTGGTTCTGCGCTGTCGTCGCAGAAATGCACTCGCTTTTCTATGTCTTATTCCATCCGCTAAACACGCTCAACTTATGGCTCGAAGACGATCCGAATGCCAGCATCGTCGATGTATTATACCTCTTCACCACGTTTTCAGCATTTGGTATATGGCTGGTGTTTGACAGATACCAGAAAGCGGTCAACAGCGCAATGCCTTTCCACCATCCTGCTCCAGAGGTGCGTGTTTTTCATATTTTTCCTACGGAAGATAAATTCATTCCTTTTGTTGACAGGCGGCAGACCCCAGCTGGGACTCTCGTGTGATACCCAATGCCAACCTACGCTCGCATCTCCAGATGCCCGACCTCCTTCCTCTCCAATTTGGAGGAGGTGGACGCGAATATATTACGTGTTTTGACCCCGCTAACAACCTGCACCTCACTTCCGCTCTCGCGGATGATGCACGGTCAATCGAGGCCAAGATCAAACGCGCGAAAAATGCACAGGTTAAGTGGTGCGAGACATCATTTGGCGAGCGGAGACGCGTCATGCGCAGCTTAATGAAGTGGCTCGTGGAGAACCAGGAGTTATGTGCGCGGATCGCGTGCCGCGACTCAGGAAAGACAAGTAAGTCGTTTTGGTTTCATTTTCTGCCGTTATTGAGATAATTCTTTGTAGTGATTGACGCGGCTTTGGGCGAGATATTGTCGACGTGCTCAAAGCTAGAGTGGTTGATTAACCATGGAGAACGCGCTCTACGAACGGAAACAAGATATTCGAATTTGATGATGAGTTACAAGAAATCACAGGTCATTTACGAGCCGAAAGGTGTGGTGGCTGCTATCGTATCGTGGAACTACCGTTGGTGTTTCTTTAGTGACGTAATTGATAAAGCGGCTGATCTGATTGTAGCTCTTCATAATGCTTGGTCACCAATTGTCGCATCTATTTTTGCCGGAAACGCTATCGTACTCAAGGCATCTGAACATGTTATTTGGTCTACGGAATGGTTTGTTGGCGCTATTCACAAGTGCCTAGAGGTTCTCGGATACGACGCTGATATCGTGCAGGTATGGGTAGTGTTGATTTTCGTACCACAATGCTAACCAAATTTCAGACTGTTTGCTGTTGGCCTGATCAGGCTGAAGCATTGACCAAGTCACCTCTTATTAAGCACATTACCTTTATTGGCTCAGAGGAAATCGGAAGAAAGGTGAACAGAACGCTGGCTATTTGTATTGTTTTTAAATTATCCACAGGTCGCCATGGCTGCCACTGAACACCTGACGCCCGTTACTCTCGAGCTTGGTGGAAAGGACCCTGCTATCATTCTACCAGACACGGACCTCCAGAAATGGTCTAGTATCTGGATGCGTGGTATATTGTGAGTGTTACGCATATTTACCCGACACGTTCCCAACTGACTGATGTGCCAGCCAAAATTCAGGTCAGAACTGCATCGGTATCGAGCGTCTCATTGTGCACTCTAAACAATACGATGAATTATTCGATATCTTGACGGAGCGCGTCGCCAAGTTGCGCTTTGGGTCTGTGTTGGCGCCTACTCGCGAGGGCTACATCAACACCGTGGATTGTGGTTCTATGATAAGCAATGATAGGTTTAATGTGCTTGAGGAGCTAGTATTCCAGGCGCAGGAAGATGGCGCAAGAGTCGATATCGGCGGGAAGGAGCTTTTGCATACGTCGTGCCAGGGGAAATCATTCTTCCAGGCAACGGTGGTAGGTGATGCCAAACCCAACTCGAGAATTGCACAGGTGGAAGGTAGGCGTCGTTGTGTTATATGTTTCGAGTTGCTGACATTGATGTCGTACCATGAAGTGTTTGCCCCAATTGCGCTGCTCATTCGTTATGATGATATTGATGATGCAATCACTATCGCGAATGGAACGCGGTACGGACTTGGCGCCAGCGTCTTTGGACCTCATCAGGACCTGTGTATTGAAGTCGCAAAGGAGCTTCATTGTGGTATGGTATCTGTCAATGACTTTGGGGTGTACTATGTGAGCCGATTTTGCCTCGATGTTGATTTACTGCAATGCTGATATGCTACTTTTAGCTCAAGTAAGCAGTATGATAATATCCAGAATGCGGTAACCAACTTTCCCCACAGCCAAGATCTGCCATTTGGAGGCACCAAATCTAGTGGATACGGACGGTTCGGTGGCAGTGAAGGACTTCGTTCACTGACGAACCCTAAAGCAATTGTCACCGACCGCTGGCCATCGTTTGTGCAAACCACTATACCCAAAGTGCTGGACTATCCCATACGCTCACTCGTGCGGAGCTGGTACGTCTCTTTCCTGTGGTTTACGTTATGTTTGTTTTGATCGGTGTTGTGAACAGGGACTTCGTCCATGGTTTGACTATGCTGTTATACGCTGATGGATATCGTGCGCGGTTCAATGGGTTGTTGCAACTCACGAAAGCTCGCCGATGATCTATGGAAGTATTGCTATGCTCCATACACCGGGCACTGAATTGTATTTTTTTGCGAGGTAGCAGTCTACGTAATTTATGGGCCTGACTCCGTAAGAGAATCCCACCAGCAGCTTGCATTGCTGTCTAGTGAGATTCCATGATTGAGTTCAGCTCCACTGCAGACTGATTTTAATGGTTGGTATTGTAGAGGAATATAATGCACAATGCGATATGTGGGTGACTCGCGCCTGGCGGGATCCGTCGGCCATAATACCGCGGAGATTTTAAGCGTATATGGCAAGCGTTTTTCGTTCCGAAACGTTATGGTTCTTAAGCTTCACCCACGTGTAGTTTCAACCGTATTCTGTAGCGGTCTTTCGATTGGTTTCTCTGCTCGTAAGAGTATTGTATGAACTTTTTCAAACACCTTGGATTGGTGAGAAGTCTAGCTGCAGGAGTATGTACGTTTACGTGATAACCTAAGCCGTGCATATACGTGATGGGAGTTTGATGGGAATTGTCAACCTTTTCATTTCTAAATTACATCCGAGGCAAGTACTAGTGCGTGACCTTACCGTCAGTACCAACGGCAGCGTCGCTGTCTCTACAAACCCTCCAGACTCTAGTGTGTAACATCTTACTTTCACTCATCCTCAGGTTTATTGTACTTCTGGAAACGAACAGGTAACGAAACATATCCCGAAACCGGTGTCAAGGTGCCTGTCAGGCCCGGGTACAACTGACGGTGCTCGGTTCCAAATTTCCTTCATAACCGCCTTCGATGGCTCCCCAACAAGAGTATTTCTTTTCATTTGGACCTTCATTTATGCAAAGAATGCGAACTCTTGCAGACCTTGCGCTAAGGCGATTCGGAATGTGCGTACTCTCTGTAATCATTTTGGCTTCGAATTTGACGCCGAGGGAATCAAGACATTGCGCAACACATCAAATTCGTCTCATCCTGATCTCGGCGATTGTCATCACATCCTTGTCGTACCCTGCACTTGCCATGTACTGGTCGACTCCATCTTACTCCCGCTTTGATTCCACATCAAATGCACTCGATTCGTTCCTCGCTGCTCATGCGGCATATGACGGCTACACACATAGCGATGTACATCAACTTTGGGACGGAAACGCCAACCTCCAAGTACGAGACGACTTCCTCACACGAGCACGTTGTGGAAGTGACCGTACACTTCGTGTTGAACGCATTCTCATCGATACAGCTGACGGAGCAGGGGCACTTTCCCTACAGACTTTGCTTTACACCCTCCAACTAGAAAAGCGGATTCTCCGAGGACTTCTGAATCATGGGGTCTCTTGCAACAATCTGAACTTGCGTCACTGTTTTGTTATCAGTCCTCTTTCCTTTTGGGAGCACGATGAGGAACGTTTGCGTAGTGATAGGAACATCTCCCTAACAGCCACCGATTCAAACGGTGTCACCGTTGCAGGTATGCACGTTACACCGCCAATGGTCCTTGCAGGGCGCGACTCCACACAACATAATCCTGCGACCCCTGACTCTGCAATGTTCCTGGCACTTACCTATGTATTCCCTGAGACGGACTGTCTGAGGAGTGCCGGTCATCATTCTTGGCTACAAATTATCAAGAACTCGACACAGGAGAACCCAGAAAGTGCGCAAATATTTGCAGTGACTGCGGAACCGAAGCTAATCGCATTGGAGGTATGTACATTACTATTCGTGGCTTATGTGTGAATCCTAAATGTTTGCAGTACAATCATAGCCTATCCATGACTACGGGAACTTCATCCATTTCAACATTCTTATACCTCGCGTATGGTGCATTTTTTGCATATGTTTCGTGGTCAATGAAACGCATGAACGGTGTGCACAACCGTATCGGTCTCACTTTCACGGCACTCGTTGAGATTGCGGCAAGTACAATCACCAGTCTGAGTGTATGCGCATTGCTACGGTTTAAAGTGACCATGGTTCCCTGGTAACGCTCTATATCCTGTCTTGTCATACAAGCACTTACCATAAACAGGAGTCTTCTTCCTATTGTTATCATCTTCATTGGTGCAGAAAATATGTTTAATCTCGTGGATGCGGTGACCCGCACATCTATCACACTCCCTGTCAAAGAGCGCATCGCTGAGGGACTGAGCCGTGCTGGAACTTCTAATACACTCAAAGTTCTGTCCTATAACTCTATTCTGGGCGTTATCGCCTTTTCCTCTGCTGGCGCAATCAGGCAATTTTGCACCTTTGCGGTGGTAGTCCTCGTTGCACATTGGTTCCTTGCGCATACATTCTTCTTGGCAGTACTCAGTATTGATATACAAAGGCTGGAGGTGAGTCCACCAGAGCTTGCATACGTGGGTTGGTGCTGAAGTAGATGAGTCCAGCTTAATCAACTGCTGAGACAAGACCCAAGCTTAGCGCCAGCTGCGTCTGCTTCGACTCGTGACGCCTCGCTGGAGAAAAATGCATCTAACTGGCAGCGGGCTACGCTCAATGCGAAGGAATCACTCAAAGGCCGCGCATTGACAAATATAAGCCTGTTACTAGTATGTATGAGTTCGAGCCCAGTATGTCTATGTGTTCATGGCCTTTCTAGCTCCTTGCAATTACCGCAACACTGTATGTTATGACAAGACCTGCTACTCGTGAAAGCGAGGCAGGATTCATCATTCCTTCCACCGTTCAGCAACGCATACAAGCAGCTCACCGTCGCCCAGATTCGCAAGATCCCGCCTGGCGTATCTGGAAGACGCTCAATCCCGATGAAGAGCCACTAGTTCATCTCCGTCTTGAGGTCCCGACCATTGTCGAGTTCCAGCCTGATACAGGGGCAGACCATGGTTATGGATACGCCCCTGTGCCTGCACGTTCCATCAACCTCTTTTTCTGGTTCTTCAAGTTCGTCATGTTGCCAATTAGCGTAACGATCGCCACGCTTTATGGACTGCTACTATACCTGCTGAAAGATGCCGAACTTCTCGAGGCACAGCGGAATCGTGCAGAGGCTGATGCACCATCCCCAAAGGGTGAAAAGCCACTCAATGGAGAAGCCTCTTTCAAGACACTACCGCGTGCTTTTGCAACCGATGTCGAGCTGCTTGCATCAAGCAAGGATTGCGAAGTGATAGCTGCAGTTGGATTACAGAATGAGCTTACCATATGGCACTTCAACGACCCGAACCCTGTACTCATTGATACAAGCGACGTTTTGCTGAGTACAAGCAGTACATCGTTTTCGCAGGAGCGAATATGTACAATCGCCTTAGATGACGCAGGAGAGTATTGTGCTATAGGGACAACACATGGCATGATTGGGATATGGTTCATGGCGGGGAGGAGTGCAAGACCATATGCGACCCTTGCGCCGCCCTCGATCTCGGCAGGGGTTAGGGAAATGTATTTCGCGCCACCGCTCCAATCGGTGTTGAAGCAGAAGAACGGGCCCCAATCTCGCCCATGTACACCTCCTCCAGGTCCTCCTCAACCAGAGCCCCTCATTGTCGTGTATGAGAATGGAGTCATTACCCAATGGGTCATGGAGGACCACGCGTCGGCGTCATTCATCTCTCCAATGTCGTCTGAGCCTGTCTTGCAGAGCCGTCTTCTACGTGTTCGCTCAGATGACCGGATACTGGCGGGATTTGTGTTGGCAGATGGGACTCTGGAGCTACTCGGCGTATGCGAAGCTCGGAGTGCTGTGCCAATCCGCTGTGCGCTGCAATCAGGCAACTCGACGGACCGTGTCAGCAAGGTGGATGCGTGTAAAGTCAAGTTAGATGGCAGGGATCATATAATTATTGGCATCGTTTCAGAAGCTGGCGTTATTTCCCTGTGGGATGCCGGGTCCTCTGAATGCATCTTCATCCTGGAGGAGAATCACGGCGCCATCGACCAACTGCGGATATCAAACTCTCGTGTCATGAATTGCCAGTTCTGTGGCGAACCGCCCATGGACAGCTTTATGGTTTCTGTCTCAATTGGGCATCACGTGATTTTCTATAAAGTTTACATCACATCGCAGGGAAGGAGATGTACGTGCCCTCGAAACAATCCACAACAGTCGGCCATCTTGGAGCTGGCTACGGGTCGGCGCTCACGGAGTAGCAGTATAGCCTCAACTATAGGACCATCCTCGGTGACATCCACACGGAGGTTATCCTCTGCTAGTACTGCCTCTGCGCCAGACACCTCAGCATTTCCTGTTTCTGGCCACGGGATTCTTTCCCGCAGAGCCTCGGAAAAGGGACTCCGTCGCCTCTCGGAGAGCTACGTGATACCCTATCTACCAGATGAGGATGACGAAGGTCATTCCATCCCCACCGACCCACCAATAGTGTCACGTCCGTCAACATGGTCTAACGTCGCCGTTCTAAGAGCGGGCGAGGCAGCATGCGATCGGGGGGGCTGGGACATTTCAGGCGAAAAAATAATAGGCGTTCGCCGCATATCCCGGGCTCACACAAAAAGCTCATTCCAGCTTCTACCTTCATTGACATCGCGTGGACTAACATCCGCGGTTCTGGACCGGTGGGAGGTCTGGTTGTTCGATACTGGTGTCTCAAAGACACGAACTGCAGCTATGTCAAGCCTAACCGACGAACCCCCTCTTTCTCTCCGTCGGTCCTTCCTTTCTTCAATGTATCTCAGCCAGCCACCCTCACCGACTGCGGTGCCAGAAGAGTCCCCCCGCATTCCATTCACGAGAGTGTCGCCCTTCCTTGCTATCCGCGGAGCTGCAATGGCGGGCTTTGGAAATACTGTTGGGCTTTTCCTTGTTTCATGATATTTATTGCGTATGGATATATTTACCTGATGCATTTGTTCGCTATCGAAGTGTAATCTGTCTTATTTACCGTAGCTCTTGTTGTGATAGGATCCAGCTGGGTCTTGTATAATATTGTACTTGTTTGAATAATCATGAACGTCTGACGGGCAACTGCTCGCTATGTTGAGTATTTTTTGGCACAAGCTTGTGGACTGCGCAACCGGAGTCACTACTATCTTGATATGGCCCAGAGTGCTATGGACTAAGTCTAGTTGCAAATTACGAAATCGCACAACTTTTCCAACAATGTTACCTGTCACTCCCCCGACAAGCCATCTTGCCCTCCTCAATTGTCCCACTTCTCCCTCCAATACTTCCATCTCTTATAAGATAAGAGTGGGCAGTGAGATCTCAGAAGATACACTGAAATCGTGTGCTGATCTCTTCAGCTCCCACTATGGTATTTGGGGTGATCAAGCAAGTACAATTTCCAAGTATACCATAGCTGGTCAGCAATCACGATGTGGATCCTCGGCCATTGCTGAGTCCTTTAAACAGGGAAAAATGTCAGGATGACCAGTGCAAAACTACGAGCTCAATGTTTATCTCACCCAGAGAATACTGTTCTGGTAACCTGCTACCTCCAGGTTGAGCATGACCATCCCCAACTCTATGGTCATGCATTTGCTACTGTGTGGGATCATGGTGAAAACAAAGGTAGCTCAGGTCCCACAATTTCTTGCAAAATCTCACTTTCTGATTCTGTTCAAGTTGGCTGGGTGACTCAGCTTGTTGTCCATAAAGCAGTCCGTCGGCGTTACATTGCAACTCAGCTCTTGCAAGCCCTCAAGTTTCATGCCTTATTCTCTGATGTCAATATTGTTGGTCTGGCCTCATCTCACCCTGCTTCTTGCAATGCTTTGGCAAAATATGCTGGTAAGTTAATGTTATCACCCTCATCATATCTAGATATCACAACTAATAACATGAAGCTGCAAGTATCAACAATGTCAATTTGAATTTCATTCACAAACATGCCAAGGGGATTCTGGAATCCTCTCCCATCAGCTATCTGAAGGCCGCTCAATTGAGGGGCACACTCTTCCAAGACAACTGTGACAACAAAGCCATCTCATCTGTGTTCACTGAGTTTTACATTGACCACACTGAGCCTTTAGCAGTGTTGCAACAGTACAAGAAGAGAGGTCGATGGTGCTTGGGTGAGCTCCTTGATGGACATGAATTTTTTGCCATCTTTCCTATTGCAGTTAGCCTAGAGAGCTACTAGTCTACCCTGTGTAATCTGATTGGAGAATTGAATCCTGCTGTGTATGTAGTAGTTTTTGCACTTTGGCCTACTAGTGTCCTGCAAATGGCTGTAATTCACTTTTGCCTTCCTCCTTATCAAGCCAAGGACTACTCTCATTCATTGCAAATGTTAATGATGTGCCAGACTGTTATATTTTCTCGTGTAGACGAGTTGCTGAACCAAGTCAATGTGAGTGTCATCAAGTCATTATTCTCAGTTGCAGGGACTCAGTTACTGTCCGTGGGGCACTGTGCCCCGTGCCCCATGCCATAACCTTGTTTGGTCGACTAGTAGTCGAAACTTACTTCAGACAGGCGGGAGGAATATTATAAGTGCATGAAATAACAATAATGAGTGCAACTACCGGTATGTTTATTCGCGCTACTTGATCATCTCCAATATTCTCAAATAATCTGCTCGTAAGCTTTGGAATGTCTCCTCCAGTTTCTCCAGTCGCTCCTCCTTCTCTAATTGGGCCAAGATTTCCTATCGACGAGAGGACATTAATTAAAGGCAAGATGAAGTTGGCGGCGAGACCTACGAAGTTGAAACGATATAATCGTTCCTTGACCTGCAGTCGATATGCTCTTGCAGCCTGAATGTCGGTGGGGTTGAAATGCCTCAAGATAAGCATTTCCATAAGTCGTTGCCATTGACGCTGGAAAAACTCAGAACCATGATCAGAATAAACTAAATTCAGGACTTACCCCCGCCACCTTGAGTTGTGTCCGAAACGTCTCAGACCAAGCTTTGTCTATCGGCGGACCCATCTTCCCGGTGCCTTTCACCATACCAGATGATGCACCCACCGGGTTTGCTCGAACGCGAGTTTTCCGTTTTCGTACCTTTCCTCCACCGTGCGAAACCGCCTCGTTGCCAAAGCCTTCTTTCATAAAATTCTCGTTGGCGAGGAGCATCGTCAGGTCATTTCGATCTCGTAGGTCCTCGAATGCCTCAGCAGGATCTTCCACTGTCAACTCAGATATGAGGGGGTTAAGGAGGACGTAGTTATAGATGGTTTTATACAGCTCCGCTTCAAAGACTGGAGCATTAATAGAGGCGCAGGATAATAGTATCAGTACTTACATCCATGGCCTCGGTGTTGGTACGGTGGTATAATTACAAATTGACTGTGCAAACCATACATTGATTATGTAGGTCCAGTTCACAAAGGAAGTACGCACCTAAGACGAAGACGGTGTTTCTCGGGAAAGCAGTAGAATTTGTACACTGATGAATACCCAATGAAATGGTATGTCTTCGTGCCATTTTGCCGCTTGCGTTTTTCGTACCTGTTTGCACGCGGTTAAATAATCTGGTAGATACGAATGAGTAACTGACGACACAAAAAAGTGCCACGCGTCGTCGTCTTCATTGATGTAGGAGCCTGCTTCAATGTATAGCAGAATGAAAAGCTGCATTCGCCTGTGATATTCTCTGAATCCTGGATCGTTCCATGTCGCCTGTACGCGCCTTGGCAAAATTTCATGGCCGAAAGTACTCATGACACTCACATGGTACACCTCGTGTTCGACCACTTCCCGAGTGGCAGATCCGGACCCTGACGTGTTTGGTACGGGTCGAGTATAAGTATGTACGACGCTGCCTATAGGCTGAAATGAAACTGCATCTTCTTCGACACGTGTGAGAAATGCTGCTTCGTCTGTATCATAGTCTGTCAGGTACAAAGTCAGTTACGGAGTAGTAGGTATGAGAAGTGAAACATACCAGGAGGTATGAACTCTTTTAATATGCCTTCCACATTGTCCACAGTTGTAGACGCATCTAGCTTTTGAGCGTAGCGCACAGAGAGGTATTGTGCCAGTGAACCGGAGGCAAATCGAAGCTGCAGGCCACCGGTTGAATGTTCAGCGCCGATGTCGACTCACGAATGAGGTATAACGCACGTCAATTACCAAGTCTTGGTATCCATAAATCTTCTCTTCCTCCCCGTAGATCTGGACAGCATGTTAGCGTATCACAGGAGCGTGTATAACATAAAGTAAAAACATACAGGGTAAGTAAATGTCGGATGAAATTCTTCGGAAGTTTCCTCGCTTCCGGGCACCTGTTTATCCTCCTCTGCTCGGACTGCACAAAACGTGTTAGCTATGCTTGAGCTCGTGTATAGTGACCCACCTAGTGAAAGAGTGAGAGCATCATTTGCATCTGCTGTCCAGTCTACCGTTGCCATATTTTCTACAGATCGAAACTTGTAGGTTCTAACTTACATAATAATCGCTGGCAAATGTAACCCGTGACGCGTGTCTTTGTCACTTTACACGTGACCCGCGACTTTCGATGACGCAGCAATGACCAAGTTCTGACTGAGCAGGGTGCTAAGGCCTATATAATTAGAGTGCAGACGAGCCATTGCTCGTCCAATTCCTTAAGGTGGCCCCTTTATTGCAAAGCGCCCTATTTGTTGCGAAAATTGCAACATCGCATTCCTTAGTGCGCGCACAGGCATCGCAGCGGCTCTTCCAGGTAATGCCCCGCCAACCTGAATGTGCCATGATAGGCCCATGGGTCACCTCAGTATCTGATCTTCTCTTGTTCCCACACCCCAGATATCAAGATCATTCTCAAATACTAGCACGAAGATGGCACCACTCAATAAATTGCAGGAGAGATACGACTACATCTGCATCGGTGGTGGAAGCGGAGGAGTCGCATCATCGGTGTGTCATTTAAACAGGGTGATCGTGTGGAGATCCTGAGTGCCTCCGCCCCAGCGTCGCGCTGCATCTTATGGCAAGAAAGTTGCTCTCATCGAATCGTCACCGCATCTGGGTGGTACTTGCGTGAATGTTGGCTGCGTTCCCAAAAAAGTGTGTCATTTCTTGCATCTCGTTCCTTACCCCTTGATGATTGTTGGCATAGATCATGTGGCATGCGGCCGACCTTGCAGACCGTCTGCGCCATGCAAGCAAAGGATATCATTTCGAAAATGTCCCACCGCCCCAGTTCAACTGGGCATCCTTTAAACCGCAGCGTGATGCCTACATTCGCCGGTTGAATGGCATATATGAGAAGAACCTTGAGAAAGAAAAGGTGGACTACTATGGTGGCACTGCCCGTCTAGTCTCGCCCAACGAGGTTCAGATCACGCCGTCCGACGGTAGCGAGCCGTACGTCATAGCAGGTGACTACATCACCGTTGCCACTGGAGGTCGCCCTACCATACCGAGTGACGACCAGATCCCCGGCGCGAGTCTCGGAATCGATTCTGATGGTTTCTTTGACCTTGAGGACCAACCCAAGCGCGTGGCTGTCGTCGGCGCAGGATACATCGCCGTTGAGCTCGCCGGTGTACTTCATACACTAGGTAGTGAGACACATGTTCTCATCAGGCGCGAACACGTTCTCCGCACTTTTGATCCCATCCTCCAGGATACACTCACACCTTGGATGGAGCACACGGGAATCAAGATCCACAAGAATACATCGGTCATCAAAGTTGAAGGCCAGAAGGGTGGTGAATTGACTGTGCACCTCAACGATGGCACACAACTCAAGGTGGACTGCGTGCTGTGGGCTATTGGACGGCACGCAAACACTGAGGGTGTGGGTCTCGAAGAGCTTGGGATCCAGCTCGACAAGAAGGGCGATGTAGTTGTGGATGAATTCCAGAAGGCCCTGTTTGTAGAGGGCAAGCCTCAGCTACAGAATATATTTGCGATCGGTGATGTCCAGGGCAAGGCGCTCTTGACGCCTGTCGCTATCGCAGCAGGTCGGCGACTATCCAATAGGCTGTTCGGGCCTGAGAAATTCAAGAACGACAAATTGTTGTATGAGGATATCCCAACGGTCGTTTTCTCGTCAGTATACCTCTCCTTCTGTCGGAAGTGCTCGTTCATAGTGCATATACAGTCACCCCACCATTGGCACAGTAGGCCTAACGGAGCCCGAAGCTCGCCAGAAGTATGGGTCTGCTGTGAAGATCTGTGTGTCTGCGTTGTTTCTTTTTAAAAGCACAAAAATGCTCATTTCAGCATAGACAAATCCTCGTTCCGTTCTCTTTACTTCTCTCAAATTGAGGAAGATCACAAGGAGCCTACCGTGTACAAGCTTATTGTTGTTGGCGAAGAAGAACGTGTAGTTGGTGTACATATCATTGGACAAGGAAGTGACGAGGTATTGCAAGGCTTTGCAGTGGCCGTCAAGTTGGGAGGTGAGTGCTTTCCATCGTCATATTTCAGTTGATAACTGATCCATGTGTCAAGCCCGGAAACAGGACCTAGATGACACGGTTGCTATCCATCCAACATCTGCTGAAGGTGAATGAGCTCCATCATTTGGTAGATTTGACTTGCTGACGGACATGCGCAGAACTGGTCACCCTTCGTTAAGCCAACCACGCTGGTGGGGTTCGGCCATCATATAGCATAGTATAAAGCCAGGTGTACTTTTAGAATACAAATTTTAGAAGCGCTGAAGCCGAAACTTATCGACGAAAAGAACGAAATGACTCAGGTGATCCTATCAGGGGGACTCAGTCTCTGGCCGTGCCACACCTACCAGGCATCTTTAAAACTCCGAAGAGTATGCACTGCCAAGTCCCAACTCGAATAACACCAAAAGCCACCACGGAATCTCATGTTGTGCGGCGCGTGAATATATGCATTCGTGCCAGTAAGTTCAATGCGCATTGGACATTCACATAGAGAGAAGTACATAACATGCCTTCAGAAAGGTGAGCTGGAAAAGATAGGTGGAGTCCTTGGCAATTGTTCTGATTTTAAAGGCATTCTAGTCCGCAGACATGCTGTTTTGTATCTCATGTGAGCATCAGCTTGTAAATTAAAAGAAACTACCGAAATACCTAATTACAATGATATAGCAATGCACCTCTCAGGAGTAAAACTTCGGGAATGACATCCAATTGCCGCAAGCTTCGGATGTCCCTAACAGCGCCATGCAGTGATAAACTCGACATCTGGATCATTGTAACCCCCTGCGACAGAGCGTTTCAATATGTGTCTTATCGTTGAACATTAAACGCTGGTTCTGAATGATGAAGGATCCCCGACTCTACGGAGTAGAGGATTTCGTGGGATGAGATCGGCCAGGACCGGTCGAATATAGATCGCCCAGTCATGAGTGACCTCGATTCTAGTATGATACATGACTGGGGCTTGCATATCAATAGAAGGCCTTGGAACTCGGTCAGTTGTAGTTTACTGAGTTTTTTATTCGGGGTGCTTACCGAGAGGGCAGATGGCAGAGATGGAAGACGGGTCAATTTGAGGTTCGAGTCCTTCGATGACCCTTATTATTATACTCAACAGGTGAAGCCCTGTAAAGCCACTGCGTCAGCGCCCTGGATTGTCGCAGGGTCTGTCCGTGTGCGATGTAAATGACATGAAGGACGCGACTGAGCCACAACATCTAACTCAGCAGCGGCACCAATGTTCTTTCCCTCTTTCTGGGCTCGCTTGACCGATGATTACAAAATGTTGAACGGGCGCATGTCAAGAAGTCTGCCGCTAAAGTTGGGGTGTAAACTCAGCGGTAGGACATCACCAGATGTGTGAGCCACGAGGGTGTTCCAAAGTACTTGATGTATAGCCCACTACTTACCCCATCCCAGAGCTTGCGTAAAACACCAACATTCTTGTAAGTTGTAAATGAAACGAAAAGACACGGCACCGTAGAAGGCGCCTTGAATCAGAACGGTTGGTTCGAGACTGTCTGGATGATATAAGAATAATACATTTAATGCACAAGGTATCAACATTTCCCCACAATGGGATCCGCAAAACCTGAAAGCAAATCAAAGCTTGCTCAGATCCCTCCGAACCTTGAAGTCGCACCCGGTCTTCGCCTTGACTTCATCAAGTGTTACGCCCTCCTGGAGCTCGACAAGCTCGAGGTGGCCATTCTTCCTGTCGACATCGAAAACGGCCAACTCTGTGATGATTTGGCTGACAGTACGGGCACCCGTGAGCGGAAGAGAGCATTTTGCTAAGATCTTCGGAGTGCCGTCTTTCGCACAGTGTTCCATCACTACTATAACCTTCGTCTTGTCGGGGTTCGACACTAGGTCCATAGCTCCTCCGATGCCTAAGAATGTGATCGATAGTGAGAACGCAGCGGAAGACGGAATGGCGAAAATACATATAGATCACGTACCTTTAACCAATTTCCCGGGAATCATAAAGTTGGCAATATCACCTGCCTGTGACACTTGCATAGCCTACAAGATAAACCAGGATATTGTGAGATTATCCAAAAAACATGTGAAAACGCTCACGCCGAGAATTGAAACATCGATGTGACCACCGCGAATCATCGCGAATGATTCACTCGAGTCTAGCAGTAGAGTCAGCAAGTGAAGCTGAATCATACAACTACCATTTGAAAACATACCAAAGATCGAGGCACCGGGAAGTAAGGTGACAGTCTCCTTACCCGCATTGATGAGATCCCTACAAAGAGAGGCTTAGTATGAGAAACACTTACTGGCAGCACTACTTACGGATCCACCTCCTCTTTCGTAGGGTATGGCCCCATGCCGAGGATGCCATTTTCGCTTTGCAGCTGAACGCTCACACCGGGCTCAAGGTATCCGGGAACGAGAGTGGGCATGCCAATACCGAGATTTACGTAGTATCCATCTTTGAGCTCTTTGGCAGCCCGCTTTGCAACACGATGACGCATTTTCTGGGCGTGTTCTTTCTCAGGTGTCAGAGTGGACGGTTCAGCAGAAGATGATGAGCTTGGCGCGAGTGTCGTGTACTCTATCAGTTTTGGCTCGGTGGACTGAACAATTCGATCAACATAAATGCCTGGAATATGGATGGCATTCGGTGAAAGAGATCCAGTAGGCACAATTTCGTCGGCCTGCAAGGAACGTATCAACTTCTAGTAAACTACCGTGATACCACTACTCACCTCCACTATCGTAAGTTTTGCATTCTTCGCCATAACTGTACCAAAGTTCTGCTGAGCGTACCTGCGCGAATAAACATACTCAGTGCCCAGATAGGCAACAAAGATGATATCTTGTTTCCTCACCGGAACACACAGTTGCCAACCTCATCGACTTTCCATGCGTGGACGAAAGCGACATCGCCAGCAATGGCAGGCTCCATGATATACTTGCGACCTCCGAATTCCCGTGATTCTTTCTTAATACCTGGTATCTTGACGCCGTTGGCAAATCCTCCTTCGTTGTAGCGTGTTGGGATAGAACCGTCTTCTACTGCTGTTGATGCTCCCGTAGGGGTGAAGAAGGCTGGGATACCAGCGGCATGGGCACGGAGACGTTCAACGAGTGTACCTTGAGGGCATAACTCCAAAGACACCTCGCCCTTGAGATATAAAGCCTCGAAGGCCTTGTTTCTAGATAGACAGACAATTCATCTCGCACTAGCCCCAACAAGATGAGTCACTCACCCTCCAGGGTATGAAGCAACGACCTTATCAATCTGCTTGCTGTTGAATAACTTTCCTGTGGATATTCATGAGGTTCACGGATCATGGACAGTTGTGGAAAACAAACCAAGTCCAGAGTCGCCTGCACCAGCATTATTGGAAACTCCTGTTAGCTTTACAACGTCCTTGCGCCTGGCTAAGGCGGCAAGAAGTGTGTCTTGTTGTATCCTAGCTTAATTGCACAGTTCAAGGTCCACCTTCTAGCGAGACTCACCTGGCACACCAGCCAAACCAAAACCTATTGCATTCCGGAATATCACACATCTGGTATAAGAAATGAAATGCGACAATACTCACCACCACACAGAAGGACATCTCCTGACTTTACATCCTTGACTGCTTCGTCGACAGACTCCCACACCTTCGACTTATTGGGTAGTGGAAGTTCCGAAGGAGTACTGTACCATCTTGCTCTAAGGAAGATGGTTGCACGAGGTTTGAAAACCGGGGCGAACGTCGCTCTCGAGACGCACGTAGCCAACATGGATGGGGTACAAGTCTTCAGTGTTCGCTAGACATGGTAATAACGCTATAAGTGTGTATTTAATTGTCACATGCCTAATGAGCACGAGTGTGTTCGGAGCTCGGCGGAGTCCCACTAGCACCAAACCCTGCATGCCGACGAAACTCCGGTGTGCACAGTAATGAATCTTTTTCCGGAAAATGTGGATGTCACGACTCACGTTCCCTCAACCACCGCATCCACACAAGTTATAGCCAATTACTTATACAAGTTCGTATCTAAGTTGGTATGTTCACACTACTGCACATTTAGTTACAATATTACCATCTTTCTTTAGCTTTCATCGTCTCCTTGCAGGGCCTTTCGGTTTCGCGAATGAGGGTTTTGCAGGGTAATCCTCCCGAGCACCATTATTGTTAACAATAGTATCTGCGGGTCCATCATGGTTAAGACCAGCCTTGAGGAAGGACTCATCGAGTTCCGCTGGGTCCGACGTTTCGAGCCTCTTTGTGGCAAGTGGGAATGCCGACCCACTTTCCATCAAGAATTCCTTCACAGCGAGATAAGTTGATACTGCCGCTGATGAGTAGAGCATCCTGTGCCGAACAGGTGATGTCGTAGGGCAAGAGTATATAAAGACTGAGCAAGTAAGTCAGATGTATCACGTGCGATGCAGCGGGTGTAATGACACAAACCGACATATCCGCCTGCCTGAGAATACGGGTTCGCCCATGCATAGAATACATATGCTAATGAAAGAACGCGTGAGCGTATCACATACAGCACAATCGCGGAGCAAGGAGCACGTACATGGTTGGTCACTTGGTATGCTTGAGCTCAAACTGTCCACTGTCACATCTACGAAAGAGTCCAGCTCGAGCGACTCGGTTGATGGTTCAATTTTCTGAAACGACATGTGAACACATCGCTGGATGTAACCAATAGGAATACGAACCAATATGACAATCCGACTATCATTTCGCGAGCCAAGCGCCTTCACAGCGTCCTCAGCTTCCGAGGACCAAGTCAGACCAACGCGTTGACCAATATGGTTCTTTCTTGCATTGCTGCCTTCATAACTGTTCCCAGCTTCTCGTTCGGCTGCCTTGATATTTGCCATTTCTTGCTCCTGCGCGCTCAGAGGCTTGGGTGCAGCCTTGTGCCTCTTGTGAGCCTCATAGGCTTCAGGTGTCAGGTCCTCTTTAGAAATCGCAAATAGGTTGTCCGTGAAAACAGTCGAGCCCAACGACTTGGTCAAAGAACTACGTGTTGAAGCATACAATGTCTGGGCTGATCAGATTGAGTTCAGCGATATCGACAACAATACCTACCTTATCCCGAACGTTGGCGGGGTTTGGCACATAGCTGATAGCAAGCCATTCTGAAGGAGGATCATCGAGACGTGCCAGGATATAACATGGTTCCCTGTCTTCGAGATATTCTTGAAGTTGTACCAAATCCTCGTTGAAGGAATCGGTTACTGGCAAGGAGTCTACAGGAACGAGAGACTCTGTGATGGTATGAGATCACCAATGATGCAGAGAGGTAAACTAGCACAAACCGTCCTGAATGATGACTTTGAAGAACCGAACATTCTTTGTCTCGACAGCATCAGAGAATGCTTTTGTCAGCTCGGGGGAGACACCAATTCCAGAGGTAGTGGCCATCACGTTGGGATAATATTGAGCTGACTTTTTGACGTCAGAGTAAATCAAGTCGTTTGAATTGGCAGTTTTTGGTTGAACCCGTTTCGTTTTTATACTTCAAGTTGTTGTTCAAGGCAAGGCTTGGTAGTGCTGCGGCCAAGTCGTCACGTCAAGGAGCCTCTCATTGCCAAGCATCGCGTTGATCTTTAAGAACTGCTCTCATTCACAATCGCAGTACGTTACATAGTACCTCACGGAACTGCAACTGCTACTATCATTCCCTGTAATGTGTAACATTTTCATAAAATCTTTTCTAGCCCCTCAACCACATCACTTTTTCTTTCGAAAATTTTACCTATCATAGATTTATATGTCTTCTACATGGATCTGATTTTTACTGATTTTTAGAATAATGTAGTGCGATGTCGGAGCAAGTCCGATAAAACTCAGGGTCAACCTTCAATCTGCACAATTTTGGTCACGGCCTGTCACGCCTCGGCATATATTAGTAGTAGCGGCACAATCAACTTTCACTCTCAGAAGTCTTCAAGTATGCGTTGGATTGCGTTGGAAAGGCTCGAAAACGCAATATTATTGACTCAGAGTATGCAGGAGGTGCCGCACCAATACTACATTCAGAGTAATTATTACTGTTAGTATTAGATACACATCCTCAGTCCACACTGTGCTGCCAACTCGAAAATCTGTATTGCCGTGACTCGCTGGTGCAAAATAAGGGTGCCAAGTATGTGGAGACTCGAGAGTGAGGCTGAGGTGCAGGATGCTTGAATGTGTTGCCTTCCTGCGGTGTTGTGCCATTGGAAACATAATGTGGAGACTCAAGCAGAAGGTAGATGCCGTGTGTGCCGAGGAGGAGATTGAATTATTTGTGCACCCCCCCTGTCTGGTGTCACGTTTTCAGACTTGATTACACCACTGTAGCACCTCAGTGCGGGAGAGTAACTGATATCGAATTGGTTTTATGACATCCCAAGAAGGTGCCCTTTTTGTCCCAGGTAAATTTTTATGAGTACCTGTGCAGGATCTTTGGGATCTGGGTGATTTGTGTTGGACAAAGGTTGCAAATTGCCACAATTTCGTCTCTTGTAACTGCAACATTCAAGAATATTTTATTCTACTTGTGCGAAACATCATTTAAACTAGGTATTCTGCATATGCCTGAATTTTTTCGAAGCCAGCTGAGCATGATGTTGAATTGTTATAACATTTTGCATATTAGGAACCGTGGACATATTACAGGGAATGATAGTATGCTTGCTTCATGCATATATCACTACGCAATAACTGCGTATTCCGAAGTTTGCAGTTCAGATGATAGGATATCAATGCGCCAACGAAGGCATACACTTCTGATCAAATGTCAACAGGCGTGAACAAAGAGTTCAACGACTGATTCTGGCGAGATACGACGGTAGCTTTCTGCTTGAGGATTTCACTTGGAAATGGTACACATTCCTGAGGACTCTGTCCTTCGAATGAAAAGTCGTGGTTTACGATAGGTTCATCAGCATTGTTGTAGGTGAAATAGCTCTCCTACGTAGTTTGCGAATGTGCCTGCTTGGATGTAGATGATCTCTCATAGCGTGAAAGTAGTACGCATCAGTCGGAGGTCTGATCCATGTCGCGTCATGAGATATTCCTACGCCAGTAGGGTAAGAACATTGAGTGCGCGGGATACTTACTATCAATATTGAGGGCCTGCGGGAGGTCATTGGAGGCGTACTCAGCCGCAATACTCTCCGCCCACATAGTATGACTGCGCATTCTGCATGAGATCTCCTACTGGTGACCACTCAGACGGATGCGCGTACGAACCTAAGCAGCGATCCAGCCATTGGCAGTACACTCAGGCAATAACATGACCCGCAATTCATCAGAGACAAACCAAGGTGATGAGCATGAATCACGGAGCAGGATGGTCAGAGATTTCATGCCGGCAACCATGATGAAGAACAGAGTGGAACTTCGAGAACAAAGGTCGGAAAACATGTTATTTGACTTTGAGCGGATATGCCAGTGTAGCTCGGGGGAGGGGATCAAGACCGGAAAATTGCACTGAGCCAATTATGAAACACAAGAATGCGCATAATAGCAGGACTACTAGATGCGATGCTCATATTCTATGGAAGAGCCAACCATTTCTCGAGCAACTTAGGAAAGTTGAGAGTACCAAGACCAGTAACTGGATCCCATCCAACGGTTGCGTTGTAACCTTCGGTGCCACAGCCCGGGTTTGACCCTTCGGTAATATCATTGAAAGCGCCCGCGAAATCAGCAGAGTAGATCTAACATCATAAATCATCAACTGAGGCAGGGCAAAGGGGAAGCGACATACCGTAGGGTTAATGAACCCAATTGGGCTTTTTCCTACGGCGAGACGGGCATCGTTGATCATCGTGAAGATGGCGCCACTAACTGGCGAAGAACAGGAAGTTCCGTACACAAGCTCAAATTCACCGTCGACGGCGACAACGTAGTTCTGACAAGCATAATAGACGTCAAGCCTCGCGTATCCGTGCAACTTGTGGCAGACACTTACAGCTCCATTGGCAGAAATGTCAGGCAAAGCACGAGACTGATGATTGATTTTAATTGATTGAACATATCAGATTCACTGACACTTACCATGCCAGTAGAGTTCCAAGTATTTTTGGGATAGTCAGGAGGATAATTCTCCAGATAGTAATCGACAGCGGTCTTCTGGTATGAGGGCATTGCGAAGTAGTTACTGAAGCCTCCGCCCGAGTAGATGACGTCCATGCAAGCCATTTCAGGTTGAGCCTCGAGGACACTTGCACCTGGCTTGACCATGGTAGCGCCGACAGATGTGACGTAGGGGCAGGTACCGGGGAAAGTGGGATTGAAGATCGTACCGTTTGTGGTCTGGGTGCCTGTTGTTGTGAGAGGATAAAAGTGAAGATTGAACACAAGGTATACCATCGGGGTTCAGGCAGTAGTCGCCATGACCAGCAACACCATAATCTCCAGAGCTGTACAGGATGGTGACACCCATCAAGCCAAGCTTCGCATACTCTGCGCACTGGCGCGCAGTATAGAACGGGGTGAGATCAGCCTCATTGTACCCGTATGACGTTGATATAACGTTGGCGGGCGTTACAGTGCCACAGTCCTCGGGCCCTATCACAACATCCAAGTTTGTTGTATTTAAGATCCAACAAAGATGGGGACTTACCCTCATAGCCCCCTCCGTATGGGTCAGGATATTGGGCATCCTCGGTGTAATCATCACCACCCTCGAACGTGCAGTATGACCCATCAATGGCATCGAGAAAGTTGTTGAACGAAGCCCCTGTCAATGAGGTTAGCGATATGTTTACGATGTTTCTTCTTGTTCTCATCCTACCTTCCACCATGTCACCAGTCTGGTAAAGAGTGACATTTTGCTTGCCAGTGACCATTGTCATTCCATATTGGAGATCAAGATTCGACTCGCCGTTGTAGTCGAAACTTTGGTACTCGGTCTGTGCGTACCCTGCAACACATCGTCATGGTTTGATCCAAGAAAAAGGCTTCAAGTAATCACCTCCATCAATGGAAACCATGACTGGCTCCTTTCCGATGAGATCAGTGGAGAAGTTCATCGCGAACATTTGCAGGTCGGATTGTAAGTACGCCTGAGGAGTGTATTCCACTAGGTGATGAATCAGCTCAAGATATGACCAATGGGATAGAGACCATACCGACGCCGAAGCTGTTATTCTCAGTAGAGACAGGCTCGTATACAACTTCATATAGAGCCCTCAAGCAAATCGGAGTGATGTACTCGTCACACTGTTCAAGCTCAGTCACTGTCTGTGAAATGGTGCCGGTAGTCTTGGGGGTGATTCCTGCACCAGGTTGACCAATCGAGCGAGCAGGTTCTGGCTGACTACCAGATCGACGCTTGAGTTTCACGTCGAAGTTGACAGATGGTAGGACAAAGTCGACATGAGCGCTGATGTGCTCAGGGAGATTATAGGCTTCGCAAGCTAAAAAGTGGTGAGTGAGTACCGCAATAGTGTCCTCTACGAAGATATTGACCGACGTGCTCCTGTCCAGAAACGTGAGTGTAAACATTATACTCGGCGTTCATGAGCCGTTCTGCTTCTTCGACCGTAACATCAACGTTAATCCAACCCTTGGTGGAACTTACGCGGATGCGCTCGCTCGCTAGCCCATTCTCAACAAGCCAGTTTCTGACGGTGGAAATGGATTCCTCTGAGGGTGAGAATTTTCGGGCAATCTCTCCTGCAGTCCAGTGCTTGCCATAGTTAGCTGACTTGGGGTGAGAAACATCATAAAGATATTCATCGATGGACTCGATGTTACTCTGTTTCAGAGCAATGCGCAGAGGAAGGGTTGCCGCACTCTCGTGCCTTCGAGTATGAGACCATCCAATAGGAATGGCGCTGCGTTCTTCATGCACATTATATGGGCTGAGAGTGGGCCTCGCTAGGGAGATTACTGCGAGGCCGAGCGCGACAAAGGCAGTCAATGAGCAGTGCATGTCGGTAACCGAGACGACCAGAACCTGATAACAAAACCAATCACCAGTCATATCTTTTATAACTCTCTCGAGCACAGAAGCAGCATGGCTGTGTGCCAGGATTAGACTGTAAGCACGCGAAACAGAGTCTCCTCGATGAGACACCCACTCACGTGCTCCCACACAGCGAGATGTTTCCCTGAGAAACACATGGATAGGGCACTCCTGGATTACACTGTCCATAGTCAAGAAGAGGCACCAGAAAGATCTTTGCTTTGAGTTAGATCCCTGATTCCTTATCGTAGATCAACCTATGTCTTGGACAAAGGCGAGCTGTCACGGTGAAGCCTGTGATCGTTAGTTGGATTAGTACGGTACTACCAGCTGTTGAGCTAGCGCCTTTCAAATCGCCTGCACAGGTAGAAGGAAATGTTCCAGAAGGTAGACCTGGACATAAGTAGAATCAAAGTACGCTTGCCATCTGAACTTGATCGATTGAACCAATTCCTGGAGGTACAGGTATTGAACAATTTGAAGGTTTCTTCAACTTTCACGGACCTTCTTCGTATGTTCACAACTTCCCGCGCTGTCAAGTTGCCGTCCTTGCTCCCCTTCCTTGTTGGGCTTGTCGTTTCTCCTCTATAACCGCGTCTTCATCATCTGCTTTTGGTTCTTCCTGTCGCACTTGTTATAACAGGCCAGCATATGGCTGACGATGGCGTCTCTATTGTTTCCTCTAGCCTGCTTCGAAGATTGTTTGAGTATCGAGGGCGCGGTTTACCGCTACTTAGCAGCCTGAGTATCCAGCTGGTGTTTTTTGTTAGTGCCTGCTCTGAGCATCCGTCATTTGATTGACCATTTTCCGATGATGACTCGTGCTGATTTCAATGACTTGGCACACGTGCATTTTCTGTCCATCAGAGTGTTCGATGCTTGTGACTATGGACGTAATCTACTGCGTGTCCATGCATGTACTGAGGATTGTCAAGCATCTGCTCTATCCGTGACGCAACTTTACTTCCGAACTTCTCCATCACCCTTCTGCTCAGTCGAGCGAACACGCGTCCGCTATTCCGAGGGCTTTTCTCGTGCTCAACTCTCTGAGCCACAACAGACCGTGAGTAAAGAACAGGACACTGCTACTCATCGCCGTGGGTACAGCCCTTTTGCTGGCGTTACAATCGAGGACGATCCGCAGTTTCCGACCACTTGTACCACGGAAGACAAGATGCAGATCGTTGCTGGATAGCAAGAAACAATGTCATCCAACATCGCGCATGCGCAGTTTGTGCATATAATGTTCGTGCTGTTGATCTTGTACCTATCGCGGTCTCTAAACTGAATCTTTCTCTATTGCAGAATGAATATTTACCGGAGCACGTTCTTATGACTTCGAATTGTGCGGTCTTGTCATGCTATGCCCTAAAGGGATGACCGATTGGTGACTCCGTGTCTTTGCGTCTCTTGTCGAGGGAATCTGCTACGGAAACCCCTACATTCGTTGGCGAATTTCCAATATTACGGTCCGCAAAGTGCTTCTTCATATGACCTGATGTCAATATTTCGTGCCCGCGCGTCCCATGTCACACATTTTCCACTTTTACAAATCTGATGTCGATGGTTATCGCCAGAGTGAGGAGTCCTCTCAGAGTCACAATCAGAGCCGCAATGTTGCTATTTGTCCTCGGGACTCGCCTTAGATGCGTTCTCTGTTGCCTCCCAGATGACGAGATTCGCGATGCTGTGTGCGCCGTGTTTTCTGGCCACAACGAGGTTTCTACCCGCGAAGCCGTGAAAAAATCGCGCCATATGCTTGTTACGAAGAGCATTGTAAAGACTGATCGAATCTAATCCGTGGCATGAAAACCTTATCCTCCGCCGCTGCCACCCATCGACGCGTGCTGCTTATTTTGAACATAGTATCTACCGATGTAGATACCCTCCTTATGGCGACAACACTGGCTGGGCCAGTCTGTCAATCGGTGATGCATTGTGTCTAGTCACTTATGGGTCTGAAGACCGACAATTTCACATGAATCTAGTCTCTGACTGATTGCAATCGGACGTTCTACATGTATTTAATGGCATCTGCGTGCGATACAGCTATTGAGGTACGCCATCTGAGTTGGTGGTTAATTTACATAGGCCTCGTCCAGTAAGAGAAACAGCTTACTTGATCTCGTGCAACCATTCAATATGTACTGCTGCACGGGGCCTTGAGTATATCTACAAGCTTTCTCACTCATTGGGCGGTTTGTCGTCGCGTCGAGTGCCCGTTTCTACTGGCAGATGAGCCTTCTCCACTGAGGGAACGCTCGCTTCAAGCGATGGGTAAAGCGTGAACGGAAAAACAGGAGCCTTCCTAAGCCAAGATTATGGGAATGAAAGTCGGTAAATATGAGCGAGGGCTTGTCTCATTGAAATGTCAGTGTACGCTAGGTATAGGTAAGTGTGATTATCAAAAAGAAACCTTAAGTGTGGTTGTGATGGTGCAAATAGACGATCAAAACGAGGAAAGTAGTAAGAAGGTGAAGACGAGCTTAATAGACGTTGGGAATATATGGTTCCATCTCGTATCCGTGTCACCACCCAATCGAAACGCTAGGGTGCATCAGGGCACTCATGAGTAGCTTGGTCTCCGCTCTTTCTCATTTTTGCGGCTGTATTGAGCACCATCAGAAACTCATCAACTTTAGCCCAACCTTCATCAATATTTCGAAATTGTGATGTGGGGTCCACGTCCAAAAGCGGTCCAAAGCGGTCCACGCCGGACAAGTTGGGCACTAACGTATGCAATTGACAGGCCACGGCAACGGGATCGACAATCGGAGACATCCCCACAAAAATGTTGGTGATATTCTCGTTGGGAATGGTTTTGGTGAACGGCTCGCTATCGGTATCTACCGAGCATGCGCAGAAAGTCATGTCAATGGTGCGCAAGGCCGGGCAATGTTGTATAAGGTATATGAATCCTATGAAGGTGAGAGATGGTGGGACTAGCCAACGACACCCACTTCCAAAATAAAACTCCTGGAGCAGAGGCCAAGATTGCGCCATTCTCTTGAGTGATGCATCGTCAATGGCCGAAGCGCAGATCCAATCGAGGTCTACCTTTGTCAAGCGACTCAAGGACAATAGCGGGGCAATCACATCGAAGGCAAGTGCAAAATGAGAATCAGCGAGTATGTCTTCGTCTTCCAGGGAGAAGAGGGGGGGCTCAAAGCTGACGCTGAGGTGTTCGAGAGCAGGAGAGAAGTGCTTTGAAAATGAGATGATGAATTCTGGAACAACCAGTGGATCATAAGGTGCCCCCCAAGGGTTTAAATCGATGTCCAACGCTACTGATCGACAGCAAAGAAAACGGATGTTTCTAAGACAGTGAGCAAGAGCAAAAAGCGACGGTGCAGCGATATGCACCAGATTGATTTGGGAGATAAATTCTGGGCCATCGGTTTGTGTGCTGTCAATATTGTATGTCCTGAAGTACAGAGACTTCAATGATGGCAAAGAAGCCAAGTGGTATAGCGCTTGTGTGTTAAGAACCCCTGTCTCAAGATGGAAAAGCTCCCGCGAACCACATACGGCGTCGGATATTATGTCTGAATTGTCTTCGGAATCACTTTGGTATACACACTTGAATTCCTGAATGGATGGACACCGAGCTCCAAGGGAAGTTAACAAGGCTGATTTGGCAAAGGAGGGTACCCAGGAGGTTCCTGAACTACTAGAACGCAGCTCCAACGATCTGATAGTTGGCACAAGGAGGCAACGCAATAGTGGAATGAAGCATTCTTGGTCATTGAACCAATGCAACCTACAAAGGTTCGGCAACAGTGCGAGTGATGGCGCAGAAATGAGCGCCTGCACAATTCGGTCGTCTATGACATCTGACTCAGAGGGTTCGAAGGTCAAGGAGCGGATACGGTGTGCATATTGAGAAAAAATGCTCCACTCTCTTGCGAAGGGAGGTCTGATGAACGTCTATTTGAAAATTGTGGGAATTCATATGTCGACCTGCATCATGATTGAAAATGTCAAGCTCACCAACTTTCCTAGGCCTAGCATATCTCTATCATGGACACCTTCAGGGAAGCACAAGATGAGTGGCTCGAATCCATCGATATGTTTCCAAAGCGTATCAAGCGCAGGTTCCTTGAATGTCCTACAGGTTCTTGCAAGAGCAGCAAGTGTGGCATGAGAGATTACTGAGTTATAATCTTCATGGATAATTGCGAATATGTCAAGTAGAATTTCTGCTGGCAAGAGACAGACATGCATGACAAAAGTTGCACGAGTTTGCCGCCACTGCTGACCACGGCCAAGGTCCCAAGCCACTTGACATTTAATTACACTGTCACGCCTCCTTGAGTCACGCCGCAGCATGTCGATCACTGTCAATTATTATTACACTGGAGTCAGGTCAGAGGAAAGACCTATTCGTAATTTAATCTACACTATACATTATCGGTGGAGTATGGGTACATTCTACTATAGATGCAACATATGTAGTCAAGTGAAAAAACCAAGCCAGTGTTCGATCAATATGAATGCCGAATCTAGAATCGCCAACCTCACTGCATGCCCAAGGAGCCCATAAAACTCGACAGATCAAGTCCCTCGTATTCATCTTCTGCGGGAATATCTTCGAGGCCTGCCAGGAGGTTCTTCTGGTTAACAGGACCCGTTGGCGCCTTCGCCTTCTTCTTTGCCGTCGTGTCTTCATCTTCCGTTGTTCGTTTGAAAAGATCTAGAACAAGATCTGTATCCATCGACGCCAGACCGGAGTTCTGCTGCGTCACAACCGAGTTCGCAATGTTGAGCTTGAAGCGTTGCAAACTATCGAACGTTGTCAGGGGACAAGATACAAAAAGAAATAAACAAAGAACTAACCCCATGATCTTCTCTTCCAGTGTGCCCTTCGTGATCAAGCGATACACATTGACGACCTTCTTTTGTCCAATGCGGTGAGCTCTGTCCATAGCCTGAAGATCCTTCATGGGATTCCAGTCATGTTCCACAAATATTACAGTATCTGCTCCAGTGAGGGTCAGGCCAAGCCCACCAACGTGCGTCGTCAATAAGAGGCAGTCAATACTGGGATCCGAGTTGAATGTTTGAACAATAGCATGACGTTTGTTAGGGTCGGTTCCACCATCGAGTCGCATGTATGTGACGGAAGGCATGTATTGTTTGAAGAGATCATTTTCGATGATGTCCAACATCTGCTTCATCTGACAGAAGATTAGAGCGCGATGCTGGGAGAATGCATTGCTTGACTCCGACAAGCTCTCCGCAGGATCGTTCTTCCCACTTTCACCAGTAACCGAAGGACTGCCTCCAATACCGCAATCTGTCAGTAGTTGCCTGCCCCGCATTTGAGCACTACAGCTATACACATAGAGAAAGACAATACCGTAAAGCAAGTAATTTCGGTGCGTGCTGAATATTGTTCAAGCTGTTGATTTTGCAATTCATCTTGGCAAGTGCTGCAATGACAGCGTCTCGGTTGGTCTTCAGGATCAGTGAAGGATGATTGCAAAGTTTGCGGAGATACTGTAGTGATTGGAAAACATGCTGTTGTGGAGCATCCTTGACATCTCCTTGGATGGCATCCTCCACATTCGTCTTGGCCTGTGAGCTGGAGAAGTCGTCGTACAGCATTTTTTGCACCTCTGACAGCTCACAGTAGTAGTCCTGAATGATCTTCGGGGGTAGGTCATTCAAGACATCCTCTTTCAGCCGGCGTAATAGGAAGGGCAGGACTTGCTTATGTAGAGCTTCGAGAGCAAGAGCAGCTATAGAGAATTTGGTTAACAGCGAAATAGTTCTCAAGACGTATCACTCACCAGCTTCACCAGTCTTCGCCTTTCCATCGCGATTTGACAGGATTGGCTTGCTGAATCGCTCGTTGAACGACGTTTCGGTCCCAAGGAAGCCAGGCATCAAGAAGTCAAAAAGACTCCAAAGCTCCAACACGTTATTCTGGATTGGAGTGCCCGAAAGAATGAGACGATGCTGTGCATGTATAGCCTTGACAGCTTTTGTGAGTTTGGTCTTCGCGTTCTTGATCACGTGCCCTTCGTCCAGGATGCAGTATAGCCAGTTGTAATCTTCTAGGCTCGCAATATCGTTCCGCACAACTTCGTATGAAGTGATAACCACATCTTTCTTGGATAATTTAGGAAGAAGCCTTGCGCGCTCCTTGGAATTGCCGGTATAGAGAATGGGTTGCAAGTTCTCAGAGTATTTTAGAATCTCGTAGTACCAGTGACCGGTAAGAGTAGGAGGGCAGATGATAAGCGATGGAAGATGAACAGCATCAGGCGATTCTGTATCTTCATACTTTTTAGCGCGCTCTGCGTGCTTGCTGGCCAGTATGCATATGGACTGCAAAGTTTTACCAAGACCCATGTCTAGAATATGTTAAAATGACGCGGGAAGTTTGAAAGAGATTCAAACACACCATCACAAAGAATCCCGTGCAACTGATACTTAGCCAAGAACGCCAGCCAATTAACACCTTCTTGCTGGTATTTGCGAAGCTCCGCCTTGATAGGAACAGGTATGGTGTACTGTTCAACCTTGCTGCCATCAAGAAGTTGGGTGAGGAACTGTCGCTCCGTTTCGCGCCTCTTGAGCAGCTCCTCAGGGAAACTAGTAGGATCAGGCAAACCGGCCTGAAAAATATGTAAGCGTAAGGAATGTATACCAGCTAATAGTACAAACCTCCAAGGGAACCATCTTAATCAAGGACGCAAATGTATTGGTAGTCGCAGATCGAATGTCATCATCGGGATCGCTCATGCGTCCCAGAACAGGAACAATAAGAAAGATCACGTAAGGAAGTGCTTTGATGTCGAGATGCTGGACGATATCTGCACGAGGTATGACGGACAGAACATTGAAGATAGTTGAACACGTACGATAGATGGCTTCTGCAGCACCCTGACGGTTTGATAACACGATAGCGTCTCCCAGTAACGGAATGATCTTCTCGATAGCAAACAGCATGGCGTCGGAGGTCATCACATTACATATGGTAGCGAAACAGCGTGCAGCTGCCTGCCGAATAATGGCATAACGACTACGCAACGCCATCGCGATAGCGGGGAACAACTCTGCAAGCTTGGGCCAAAGATCCGGGTGAAAGGAAGGCACAACGGCTTCGAGGACACTAAGCGAGTCAATGACATCTTGTCCATATTGTTTGTCCATGAGGGCGTCAGCTTCGTGTGGTAACGCTGAGTAAAGGTCAGGAAAATGCAAAACTCCGAAATAATTTCGCACCTGTTGTGCAGGCACTCAGCAAGCCTCCTGCCATGGAAATCCACATCTTCGGGATCACATGAAGGAGCTGGGATCCAAATTTGGATGATAGCTGATCGAATGCTAGGCAAGCTCCTCGTCTTGATAGCTGTGCTGTTGCAGCGTCATCGCTCGACTTGGTACTATCAGCGCCCTTCGAACTATCTTTGCCGTTCTTTGCTTGCTGTGTCGTTTGCTTCGACCAAGAAGTGAGGGACAGGATACCCTTGTAGACAGATCGCGAATAGGCAAAGGTTGGTGTTTGCTCCACATCTTGACACAAGAATGTACACAAATTCTTGACAATTTTGTCGGGCGGTTGCGTGATATTGTGTTGGAAGCAGAAATCGATGAATAGTGCTACTGCCACAGCTGAGCGGGTCTGGAGATCCAGATTTTCCTCGTTCTGGAACAAGGTAAGCTTTTTTGTTGGCAATCGGAACTCAACAATCAACGTACCTTGATGCCGTTCATGATTCCCTTGACCACAGGACTAACTTTATCTGGGGTACTCCGGAATGCAACGAAGGCGGCTGCAAAAGCCGCTGAAACACGAGTGTCGTGCTGTGTCTTGACCTGAGAGTATTGTTCAATGCTGATCACGACCTTCTGTCTCTTCTCGGCGATAACTCCCAACTCGCGTTTCTTCGTACGCCCAAGGCTGTCCTTCAATTTCATGTACATCGGACCAACCGCTTCTTCTGCAGTCTCGATGGTGAAACTGTTTGGTTTTGTGCCAGTGATATCAATCTCGTCACCAAGATGCGGAATCAAGGATATGGGAATCTTGCAATCAGTTGCGAAACAACGAAGGAGCGCAGCGCATTCTGAGTGGATGCGGTGTAGCGTGAACGCCATCTCGTGATATGCGATCGGAGGCGTGCCCTGTAACCAAGCCAAACACATCGTGCTGAGCTCTGCTGCAAGAGGAAACGCCTCGATGATGAGTGTAGTAGGCGACGTTGCATCATATGCACGGGCCCATTCCTCTGAGACGAGGGCAGCCAGGAATTTTTGGAGCATGCTGGTTGACTGCAGGTAATGCACGAGTATGGGCTGGAAAAGCTCGTCGATGGACTACAAATGAATCATCAGAAGAAAATTGACACGCGCTGAAAAATGCGGTACCTTCGAAGGCCAATAAATTATTAAATACGCCATAGAAGTAGCCGCTGCGATCCGAGCCTGCATGATTACTTCCGCACTGACCAACGATAGATCCTGGGCAAGCATGTTCTTGTCAACATTATGTCTCTCCAGGGGGCCTGCATCACTATCATCTTCTGTGAAGGCAGGGTAATGGAATGTCGAGCAATCAATAGGAGCGCCAAGCGGCGTCATCATGGTTGAGTACCAATCAAGGACGGTTTGCTGCTTCACCAACTTCTTCATCCATCCAGGCACATCCGCTACGACCTCGAGCGCCGTCCGCCAGGCTGTCAAGGTGACAGCGCGAATATCCGCCCGCTCTTCCACAACCAAATTCTGGAAAAGAAGGCGAAGGAATGGCGTGACGATCCATTCGCGGGGAAGGGAAGTTACAGTCATGAAGGAAAGCAAAGTTTTGACTACGGCGAGACGAACATTAGGGATCGTATGTCGGAAGAACGGGAAGAGTGTGGGTGCCAATTCCGTGAGCGGGAGGCTAATCAGGGCCGTTAGATATCCGACCGAGAATAAGTAAGGGAAGCTTACGATACACTAGCCTGTGCAAGAATATCAATGACTTTGCTATAAGTTACGAGTTTACCTACCGCCCGTGAGTACTACCCTGTAAGACAGCAATTAGAATCTTACCCAATAGGTCCATCACTGCACCAACACTTGAGCTCAAGTCATCCTTCATGCCGCGCAGGCAGTTCCAGAGAACCAAAAGTACTCTATCCAGAGATTCTGGAAGCTGTTCAACAAGATGACCCGCAACTGGAAGCAAACAAGATGCGGCCACAGCACGAACATCATCA
Organism: Suillus tomentosus; assembly: GCA_016647685.1. Lineage (NCBI taxonomy): Eukaryota > Fungi > Basidiomycota > Agaricomycetes > Boletales > Suillaceae > Suillus > Suillus tomentosus. The sequence continues at coordinate 298,296 of JABBWJ010000016.1, forward strand.
TCCGAATCACTGAGACTGCATGGCTAGACGTCAGGAAGGTGACGATGAATACTATGTGACATACTCACCCCAGCACTGCGGCATCGACGACGCCCTGCAGAATCTCTTTTCCTGTATCGCCAGCTGTTTCAAAAAGATCACTTCGCACGGCAGCCTCGTACTTGATACCCAGAAGACCTGCGTGCCGAACCTCCCATACATGGCTGCCATCACCTTTCTTGCTCTTGGTTGGCTTGTGCCCCGACGGGAAGTCTTGTCGAATCATCTGCAATAGTATGGAATGGACGTGCTTCACGGACCGCTGAGGCATATGTAGCAATAGAGATGCGAGTGTTTGTGACACCGTCTCCCGAACAGGTGCAACAACCTAGAGTTCACTCAGGACGTGCTATGCTTAAGTGCATAAAGAAAAAAAACGAACCTGGTCGGAGACGAAGTCCCCAAAACGATCGAGGACGAAAATGCACAAAAGTTTTGCGGCTAAGTCATTACACCAACGCTCATGCGCAAGGGAATTTTCCTCCGCGGATAAACTGTCTAAACTCCGTCGTTAACATCAAGCTCGCTGCCATCATGAACAACAAATGTCACCTTTCATGCCACCTGATGATCCTTGGACCTTGAGCAACTCGCGCAAAGCCATGGCAGCACCATGTCTCGACTCCCAATTTGCAGAGAAGAGGTCGACCTCTAGAAGGGCTACAATGCCCTGCCACATCCAAGCCCCTGGAATGACTTCCAGCGCGTGTGATTGCTGGGCTGCTTTCGGTGACACAGCACCACCTTTTGATGGGTCTATGATAACTTTCTCCTGAACGAATGATTTGGCAGTGTCAACAGGGCTATCTAATCGTGACCTTGGCGCGTCCTGCGGTTCGGCTGATACCAGCCGCGCTCTGAGCGATTAAGATAGTGAGATACACAAGGAACTGTTGTTACAATTGAACCTACTTATTTGATGGCCCTGCAGGAGTTGCATTGTACTTGGCGCCGGAAGGGGGTGGAGGAGGTGCCGCAACAAAGGCAGAGTTGCCTGGTTTCCGTTTACGTTTCAAGCGGTTTCGTTCGCGTGCTGAAAGTCCATTAAGACACTCTCCCTCTGCTACGGGTGATGGCGCAACGGGAGTAGTACTCTTTGGACGAGATAGTGATGGAGGTGGCGACCGTTCGCGTTTCACTGGGGCCTCGACCTCCATCGGGGAGTCTAGAGGGGTAGCAGTGTCCTCTCTCTTAGGGTAAATTTCGTTGTCATGATCAGTTTCAGTTTCCCCTTCGACGGCGAGTTCCTTGTCCAGGTCCATGTCATCTGCAGCACCAACACTTTCAAGGAAGTCGAGACCTAGCCTACCCATGGCCTCCTTACGAGCTCTCTTAACCTCTGCCGCGTTTGCAAGGATGCCTGTTGGCTTTGAAAATTCTTTCCCGGATGATGCAAGAAGTAGCACGCCTTTCTGCATAAGTTCTTGTACTGAAAATGCAGGAAATTCGGGTGGAAAAGTATCTAGATCTGGGGGAGGTTTGACGTCTACAGCTTGTGGCTGCCATACTGGCACAAGGGAGAATATTTGTGAGAGTGCATTCGATGCGGCCGACCTTGTTTCATGACTCTTTGAATGCAAATAAGGTAAAATCTGAGTAAGTGAGATTAGCATGAAAAAGCATGAAGTGGAGCGCGCTATACGGACTCGAGCCACGACGGCCATTAACTCAGACCACGCTGAGGAGTCCCCGAGAGGGACATGGTGACGAGTTGACTTAATATCATCTTGAACTGCAACATCACTGATTACACTTTTGGCTGCAAGTTGGGCAAGTTGTTTGGCTGCTGTATTCCTCACGGAGGACGAAGATCCTGTATCAAGAAGAAGAAGGAGCCTGTCCAACCTGGAAGCAGCATTAGATATTCGTATGCAATAACGCTGCGGAGGAAAGGCGGTACCTCGATGTCATGTCCGAAAAAGGAATGCGGTCAACGCCGTTCGGCGCGGGCCGGATGCAATGGGTTACTTTGAGAGGAAATGATCGTCTGGGGAATTTTCTCACGGCCGCTCCTTCCCCGTTGTCCTTTTTATCTTCAGCCACGCGTGACGGAAAATGGTTTCTGTCACGTAAATGTTCGCGCGTTTGTGACACTTCGATGCCTTTCACACGTGGAGTGTCGAAGTCCGCAGAGCAAAACGTTCATGTAGCCGCCGCCAGACGCGCATAAGATTGTCTTTTAATTTTGTTTGCAGGTTAACCGGCTCTGTCGACTCATGAGTCTTGAAATTTTTGATCAACTCCTGGTAGAGTTGAGTGACCAAAGTCACCCGTGCACAGTTGGTAAGCTTCATTTTTCGAAAAGAAATCGAAAATTACCAATTTTCCTGGTCCCGATCACAATTAGACTTACGGCTCTGCGGCTTGGCTTACTTCGAGTTTTACGCAGCGGCTTGTTCATTGCATAATAACGTTCACTCGTGGACATCAATGAAACCTTTTATCGATAGGGCGTATCAAGAAATGACCCGCTTACCGCCACCCGAGACCCTTTGCTGGCGAAGGCTATACACAGACGCCTGCCTCTTGTGTGCCATATCTCAGGTTTCTGATTTGGCACAGGATGATACAGCAGCTACAGAGGCTGTTGCTATCTTGGATCGTGCTATCATTATAGCAGGCGCTCCTGGCAGATTGGATTCCATCCATCAACTCATCAAAGATATCCAAGAGAACTATCTGACGCTGAAACCACTCATAACCTCTTCTGGTCACAAACAACCTCTAACACAAATGTACCACTCCAGCGCCTTTTCCATTTGTGTTCCTTGCGTTGACCCCCCACCAAATGTCCTCGGGAGGCAGTGGTCACAAAAGCCATTTGTACTCCAACGTTATGGTTACGTACAAGGTTGGAAGGCCCTTAGTTCGTGGGCGTCTATTGACTATCTCCGTTCCGTGGCGGGCCCTGGTCGTCTTGTGCCTGTCGAAGTTGGGAAAGACTACAGGACTGAAGAATGGACACAAAGGCTGATGAGCTGGGACTGTTTTCTGCAGTCCCTCGACTTTCCTGAACACCCAGCTCAACCCCAGAACGAGGTGTTATACCTTGCACAACATAACCTCTTCATGCAATTTCCGGCACTTGAAGGGGATATTGGTATTCCCGAATATGTTTATGCATGCCCTGACCCCCCATCTTGTTATCCTGCTTACAAACCTCCGGGAAATACGGATGGGTTGATCATCAATGCATGGCTTGGCCCAAGGGGTACCATTTCCCCGGCCCATACTGTGAGTTCCTTCAAGATTATATGCGGTCGATGCACAAGTCTACTAATATTATCTGACAGGACCCCTTCTTTAATTGTTATGGTGAATGACTTCTTTGCGCTCCATTTTACTTGTATATTAAATCTTCTCGCGCTAGTCCAAGTAGTCGGTCGCAAGACTGTTTGGCTCGCACCCCCTGATGTTTGCAATCTGATGTATCCATTCGACACATCGACATCTGACACTGCTGATAAGTCTCGCAATCCGGCGGCCAACGTTACGGAGCCATCGATGTGCAATACATCTCAAGTGGATGTGTTTCCTAATTCCGCAGAGGCAGAGCAAGCGTCGCGAGATGCTTTCCCTGATTTTTGGAAAGAGGTGCCGCAGAAAGCTATGTACGTGACCTTGGCCCCCGGTGATGTGCTTTTTTTCCCTCCTAGATGGTGGCATGCGATGCGGAGTGAAGAGACGAGTTTTTCTATCTCGATGTGGTTTTAGTTGTGGTTTTAAGATGGCGTTGTGTAGATATATATGTTGATGGTGACCATTACGAGCAATGCGAAAGTCGGAGAATGACTCGGAGATCTGCTGTGACTTTTCACTGTGGAAGCGTCGGATAGGCCGCGTGAGTGTACAGCATTTATTGGACCGGATGGTACCGACAACTGCCTGGTTCAGAATAATCATTGTTGGAAACAATAATATTATTTGTTTGACACCCTAGAAGGTCCAGCTGACCGTTGACCCTGACCCTCTTGCTTTACCCTCTAAATGTCGGTCTCGGACGTTGACCGTGCCGCTGGGCGCACGTCTCAATTCCCGGGTACTAGCAGACATGGTGCTTCATCTCCTTTGCTCTCTACTTCACTAACGGAAGAACACATCGCGGAAGCACTTCGACAGTCATCCGACAACGGCGCTACTCTTGATCTCACACACAAGAACCTGACAGACGTCGGTGAGGATGGGGCAAAACACTTGGCAACCATGGGCAGGAACGGCTCCCTCGATGACGAGAGTTCAGTATTCAGGTACGTTGCTGCGACGCGTTGTTACCGCAACTTCACATTACAAACTACTTTAGGATTGCATTGGGGTACAATCGCCTTGCTACACTCCCTACTGCATTTGCCCTGCTCTCTCGCTTGAGATATTTGAATTTGCAGAACAACAGTTTCACCTCTTTCCCCGACGTGGTGAGCAGCCTCGAAGTTCACGCGTTAAACGGTCGCTGAACGTGACACAGTTAACAGTCATGCCATCCTTAGAGATTCTGGACATCAGTCGAAACAAAATCAAAAGATTACCGGGGCAATCAGGCTCCCTGATCAACCTGAGGGTACGTTCCGTAGTTCTATACTTCCTCTTAGTGCCAAACATGCTCTCGTTAGGTTTTCTGCCTGTCACGCAACAAAATAACTCGCATCCCGGGATACTTTGCAGATTTTCGTGAGCTGGACGTCTTGAAGGTAGATCACAATCCCATAGAGTGGCCGCCGAAGACTGTCATGGTAACACCAGATGGGGGAAGGGAGTGGATAACTTTCATGCAGAAGTGGATGAGAAATAATTCTCGGCCTCGCTTGGACGTGAAACAGCCCAGCATCGACTCGCTCGTGAGTGCGAATACGGCTTTGGACAACTCCATGTAGGGATCAACTCTCTCATACCCGAATGCCAACTGACGTACTTACAGCGAAGACCAAATACAGTCCTGGTCTCGTATACATGATGATTCTGACCCGGGTGTTACGCCTCATGCTCGTTCCTTCTCTATCGACGCTTCCCTTCCGGAGCCTACAAAGTCGACATCGCCGCGTTTCGACCGCCCGCCACCTCTACGCCTGGGAACGCTTCCTCCGTTCAGAGTCCCACCTCGATCAATGACTGTCGGGAGCTACCTGCCCACCCCTGCAGAGTCTGTGTCTTCTACAGATGATCACAGTACAACCGTGCCAGATGGTCCACAGCATGGCCGTAATGCATCATTTACCGGTTCAGCTCGTGATCGCTGTCCAGCACTGTTTGGGAAGAAGAGTCTGCCCGATCTCCGTGCAGCCAACGTGAGTGATGGTGTCAACAAGCAGGCTATTGGGGGGACAAGCAAAGGAGTTCTCGCACCTGATCTGCTGTCGCATGACGAGTTTTCCATCCCCTCACCTCTCTCACATCATCAAGGCTCGTCATCATCATCCGACGGTTCCTCGCATTTCCAGAGCAGAAAGGCATATACTCAGTCACCTCCTACATCTGCATCTCCAACCTTTGGCGACGTTCCTCGGCCGGTTCCCGAAGTCGAACGCCATGCATATTTCAAGCGCCTCTCGGCGCTTCCTGCCACAGCCATGATTAACAATCTCTCATCTTCCCTACGCTCCCTTGTAGAATGTGCACGGTCACTGTTCTTCGCTGTTTCACAGGTTTATCAGGCGCTTTCACACTACATCACTTACACCAACGACCGACAACTCTCCTCTGTGCTGAAGAAAGTCACCGACCCTGCGTATACTTACATGATGCAGTTGAACGGCGCTCTCGATCGGTTTGATACAATTTGCAAGAAAACGACACCGCCACCTTCACTTTGCCGAGCGCTTGTGGAGAGTAGTAGAGATACCGCAGCGATGTTTGGCAAAGCTATTGCGATGATGTCACTGCAGTTGAACATCCTCGCGTCTAAAGATGATGACCGATATATGCGGTCATTGGTGCTTATCTTTTACGGTGCCATGGCCGAAATATCGAGTGCGTGGCAGTCGATGGTTCCACACATTGAAGCTATCAAACCTCACCTTTCGGATCGCCGGCGTCATCCAGTGAAGCCCCAACCAGCCCCGAATCCCAGTCCCGAGCTTCTTCCTTCTTCAGCACCACCATCGTACTCCCCGTTCAATGCGCTGCCGCCACATGGTATTCCAATCGCCAGATCACGACCCACGCAGTCTCTTGGTAGAGCAAGAACCACGCGGCGCCATGCTGGGTCGTTCAGTTCAAAAGACGTGGAGATTGGCAAATCCTTGCCATCATATGACTTGCCAGTACCATTTGGCGCGGTGGTTAACTCCCCGACGACACTTCGAGCAGGACAACGTCATCCGGCGCTACCGCTTTCAGCATCAACATCGAGCCTGATTCCCTCATTGGTGAATTCTAGCATACCTTGGACGTCATTGTCTGGGCAGCACTCCCGGCAAGCCTCCCGAACATCATTGACGCCATCAGCTGCGCCTTCATCGCCTCATGTGCCTGCTCGACGCCCAACACTTGATATACCTCCTTCACGGACGCTCGTCGACAAAGACGCCCTCGACGCGATGGAAGTGGCAGTAGAGGCAGCACCTGCAGTATGGGAGATGCTGAAAGAGATTGTGGAGAATTTATCTGAAGGAGCTGAAGAGTTCCGCAACACACTGCTTAAGGCTAAATCCACCACGGAGCGCCTACGTACTAATATAAACGCAATGCGGTGCGGAGACCCAGGAGCTGACAGAAAAGGGCTCCGTGAGGACGCACACGTGTTCGTCAAGGTGATTCATCTCTCTGATTTCCTTGTCTTGGTCCCATTCCTGTGGCGATCCACTTGTCTTTTCAATCTCCTTGGGGTGATCTGTGATGCTGATCTGCGGGATCTTTCTCTGCAGATTGTGGTCAAATTGTCAAATCTGGTCAAAACGCACGGCACGTCCCACGCCGTATTCTCCGATCTTTTAGGCAAGATGTTGGCGTTGACAAATGCCACGCAGGAGTTTGTGATGCTCCTGCATGTCTCATCATTTTCACCGTCGACGACGCCACGACCATATTCTCCCATGACTGCTATCTTGGCGCCATCCGTAGTCGGATTGATCGCTGAGGATGGGCGGCTAGGTGCAAATTTATCCAGAAGTCGCAGTTCTACGCAGCCGAAGACATTGAAACTGTTTGGTCACATAACAACCCCTCGGAGTGCACTTCCAACGCAGTCCTTCAATATACCCCGTATGCGGGACACGGGTGATGAAGGCTGAGCGCTGAGCCTTGGTAGCTTTGATTAATTGTTATGTCCATGACTCATCCTCACGACGCATGACGTATACCTGCAGTTATTGTAGCATCATCATACCAATATCTCACATTACATATTCAACTAGTATTGTCTTTTGCTTTCAAAATTCCATGCCTATATTATGCTGGATCCTACATGAAGGTAATGTGTATGTGAAATAAGAGGGTCCCAAAGCATAATATCTATCAGAGCGATAAAACGAGGATGCGGATGTAATGGTAGATTCATAAGATAGTATCGTGTTTGCGTGTATGAATGAGTCGTCAACCAGCTATGATCACCCCGGCTATAATCACCCCATGCGCGTCTCCATCTCACCGCACAGCATCACCTAGCATACGATCAATTTCGGCTCTGATTTCGGCGAGGTTCGCCTTGAGCGTCTTCGCATCTTCGAACTTGCGATGCGCCATCGCCTCGCCGACAAAGGATTCGAGAAGAGCCTCTTGTTCTAGAAGCGGTTGTAGTGTATGGGCTAGGTCTGAATCGGGGTCCACAAGTGGTGTCTCGAAAGGGACAGGTGACGATGATGAATCACGCTTTTTAGGCTTGGGCAGGGACTGCGCATGATGCTAGTCAGTTTAGAATATCGGATGAAACGTATTTTACGTACCTGCAATGGGAACATATGCTTCTGCAAAAATAGATTCGCCCTGCTGAGAACTGCGAGCTGCACGTGGTTCTGGGAAGACCCTGTATTGCAAGGAATGTCACGTATCCGTTTGGCCAAAACATCATATTGAGCAAAGGCATCCAGGAGACGCTTCCGTGCTGCGGACGCTTCTTTAGTTGGCTGGTCGTCATTACTAGATGCAAATGTGTTATTGTTAATCTGTGTAGAATCAAAGCCCAGTTAATACGTACCTGAGTGTAAGAAGCAGGTCCTGAAACTGGGGAATCGCATCCTCGATCTCTTTCTCGAGACTAATGAATGCCTATTTCCGAATTAGTATCGCACAAGCTCAATAGCTCCAGTAACCAACTTACATCATAGAACCTTACAAACGGCGGTACGCTCGCCATCTCCTGCCAATACTGCTGTCGCGTGAGCACAGGCCTGCAGCTACGGCATATTCTAACGCCGCGAAGAAATTTCTCCTCCTCGCCGGCACCCGCACGACGCACACCGTAATCGACGCCCTCCCCGACCTCCTCGATGCGCCGCGTCTTGGCATCGACGACGAAAAGCACTGAACAGGGGCTCTGGCGCTGTGGGAGCTTTGGAGGAAGACTGCAGATGATGGTACCGCAGAGGCGGCAATGGTGTTTACGGTTTGTGAGTGGGTGAAACGACGCGCTGGAGGAATGTAAATGAGATTCTTATGTTCAACGGTGGTGGTTTGGGGAATGTAAACATCAAAAGGAAGACATACACGCATAAGGGACATTTAGATACGGCAGCATCATCCTGCCAAGGCGTTATCCGCTGCTCTGCAGCTAGAAAATTGTTTTGGTCAATACTCAATTCAACGAACTGAGCAATGTGATATACCTCGAGTATCACCGTTGGAGCCCTGTATCATTTGGCTTTGCAATACCCCTTTCCACAGTTCACTCGCATCCATATTCTTAAGGTCGAGATTAAAAAACGACGAAGCCCTCCTCTTTTCCATTCCCCTTCCATTGACATTAACCTCATCTTTCCTCGCACCCACGCCCTTCTCAAGAGAATTCTCCACAGGAAAATGCAGAGCGATAAGCTTTTCGAGCCTACGCTCTAGCTTTGTCTGTTCTATCCGCCCCTCGTCGACACGTTTCGTCCGGTATTCAGAAAATTCATCCGTGCGGGGCCGATACACACCCTTGGGCTGAAAGCCTGGACGGTAGGGTGCTGCAGACCGCGTAGGGGTGGATGTACGTATTTGTGCAGAGGAAGATGCAGGTGCGGATGAGGTGGAGGGGAGGGACGGAGTTGACGCTGCAGGAGAACCTGAGGTTGAGGTTGTTGCTGATACTGGGGCTGATGAAGAAGGTGGCGGTAGAGGTCCTGGTGTGGGTATCGGTGAATAGAATTTCGGCGGTGGCAGGGGTGCAACCATTGAAGACGAGCGCGGGGGTGGACTGATGATGTTTTGAGCAAAAGGCGCGCTTGCTCTTGGAAGTAAGACTGACGGAGGTAGTTTACCACTATCTGATATTACTGATGTAACTGAGGTGACACGACTGTGCATCACGGGTGAATGCAATGCATGCAGTGCGTCGAGTTGGCGGCTGGATGTTGATGGTGCGGGGGAGTGGGTAACGGGTGGGCGGAGAGGCGAAGCGAGTGGAGATTTTGCAGGGGGAGGACGGAGGCGCCTGAACTTGGATGGTTTCGGAGAAGTAGGAGGAAGCTTTGTGATGGAAGATGCAGGAGATGAAATTGGTAATTCCATCTCTTTGTCTTTGCCATTTGTACGTGGAACTGGCTCCTCATCGGGTACGGGTGTCTGGACAGGATCTGGCAACGCAACATCAATGCTTGTTGGGGAAGGTAACTCGGTACTAGTTGATGAGCTATTAGTAGTCGGTGAGGAAGGAAGGTCCCTCGAATGTACGATATCGACACTGGGTGCTCGTGTCTTGTCTGTTACGACTGTGATGACATTTGGATACTCTGTGGAGACTGTCAAGACCTTCTCAGACTCATAGTATTCGTGTGGACGAGTGAATGTAGGCGCTGGAACAGAAGGGGGGATTGATGCCATGCTCGATGGGCGGGACATAGGCGGCGGGGAGACATTGGGAACCAGATGGATAGACGAGACTGCTCGGGAATGTCGTTTCGACTTTTACATTTATTTGGATGAGAATAAAGGAGAATTTAAGAAGATTAACGTACTTTGTAGGCCTGATACGGGACATTAGGCGGTGAATCCATAGCTCAGCTGAGCAATTGGATATACAAAAGGTCTGCAAAGCAACTTGTAGTAAGGTGAACACGCCGTGCGGCCAAGTTGGTGTGAACAGCCAGGATGGTGTACAAGAAAACACGGGACACCTGTCGGAATGGCGACGACCAAAATCAGAATCGTGAGCCCGTCAGGGCACTTGTTGTGCAGCGTGAGCGCCCTCCACCGGCGTCCTCTACAGGAACCGCAGTTCACGTCCCAATAACTTGAAGTGTATTACATAATCGAAGACTGTAACACACATAGATATTAATTCAATCCACATTGACTACAGCGAATAATACAATATACCAGCGGGCTACATAGTGTTATACACCAAGATTGAAAGAATTGCGATGAGGTACATCTCGTAATGACAACCTCACGCCAGGAACATGCCAGCCATTGACACTACTCCCACAATGCCAACCAAGACCCTTGTCCCACGATCATTCTTCACCGCACCACTCGACTTGGTTTGTGTAGCTTGTACTCCTGTACTCGTGCTCGTGCTCGTGCTCGAGGATGAGGTCCCGTTGAGTCGGATTGCTTGCGCCTTGAATGCAGCAAAGTTGTTGGCTCCGGACTCGACCGCGTTCACAGAGAACACCATGCCTTGCCCACAGTGTCCAGACTGTTTACAATATACCCAAATTGGTGCAGTCTAAGGCACTCGATGTCAGTACAGGGAGTTATATGATGAAAAGTTCCTTACATTATTGATTTGGATCGTATACGTTGGGAATGTCGTCGCATTAGATGCAACGGCCATGCTAACAGCGCTGTCAGCTCACACGTAGTCTAACCGACAAAGACACTTACAATCCAGAATCAAACCCAACTTGTCCACTCGTAGACGTGAGAGTAAGCGAGCGGCACGGATCCGCAAAGGTACTCTGCGTTGCCGTGTGATTCTTTTGCATGAATTGAAACGTGACCGTATCCCCAATTTGTGCAGTAATATTCGATGGCGTATACGTCAGGGTCGAGCCGCCAACAACGACTTTATGATCCGTGCTTGTTACGCTCGTTGGTGCTGCACTACCAGGGAACGAACCGTAAGTTGTAGTTACAGTCTGACCACCTCCGGTGATAGTCGCGGTAGCAGTGATGACCCCGGTGGGAGCAGTCGCAGTTGCAGTGACCGAAGCAGACAAGGATGAAGAGACTGTGGTATTGCCCATGGCCGCTGCTTGAAATGCAGCAAACTGAGTGCCTGGGTTGATGGCAAAGACCATGCCCTGCTGGCAGTGATCGCCTTGTTTGCAGTACACCCAAACTGGGTTCATATCCTGCACCGTATATTGTGCTGCAGGGAACGGGCCGTTCGTGTTACTGGATGATACTGGCATGCTATGTACGCCAATCATGATATTTCAGTCTAAATTTACACAACGGCGTGTTCGTGCTTACAAGCCAGAGTCAAATCCATTGGGCGCCTGTACACATGGCTGGGCTAAAGTTGATTGGGAAGCCGTATGGTTGGATTGTTTAAAAGTGAAGATGATGGTATCTCCAGGGTTTGCATTCTTGACATTAATGAGTAATGAATACTGCGAAATTGACTACAGAGACGTACAACAAATTGCGGATCATATCTTAATGGTCCTCCACCAACAGTGACGTTAAACTGGACGGCCTGCGCCAGCGACACTACAGCAAAGGCCAGGAATAAGCTCGAGAACATCGTGATTGGTCAAGGTTGAATGTTTGAAGTGTCAGAAATTGAAATCAAAGCAATTGAGCATCAAGCTCGAAAGTTGAAGCTTCAAGACGCACAGCGACTAGGGTCAGAAGGTAAAGATGAAGACAGAAAAGCTCAGACAGAAAATAACAACACGGCCAGCTGCAAGTCTTTTATATGAGGCATTTATGCCAAGGTGAAGTTCCACAAAAAAACAAAAGAGGACAAGATGATCAGATCTCGTTATGGAAGGTGAACAATGTCGACCATCGCCATGCAACCGATCGTGTTGTTGATAGTATAGGGTAGCAATGCCTGTGTGGGCAGAAGGGAATTGGCCTCTTGGCAGAGCTTGGCAGATGGCAGAACGGCAATTGGCAGAATGGCAAAAGTCGGCAAAATGTATTGTGAGCCTTAACTATGGCAAAAATAGGTTTGACTACTACACTAAGGCTATACCTGATGAGCATCAATATCATACCCTTCTGACCCATCATTTTCTCACAGTTGGTCAGTCCGACCGTCCGTTTCAGCCTCCTGAGTCTCAGGTGTTTGATGATCAACGTTCGATCAACTCCTCATCAGTAATTGATTCTGGACCTGTGAGATAATCCTGGCGATCAGAGTCTGCTGCAACGGGAGGAATCCATGCAAACGACCTTCGAGTCGGCTCGGGAGTTGCAGAAGCGGGGACGACACAGTTTAATCATTTTTGGGCGAGCCATCGCACACCGCGGTAAAAGACTTTAGTCGGTGAACTTGAAGGCTACAAAAAATACTGAATACAGACCGGTGTACAACGTTCCAATAAAAGGAGTCGAACCCAAGAGTCATTGGCAAAACTGATGCATCATCTTCAGCGTAATATTCCCTGAGGTATAACCTGATCACAGGCTTAAAAAAGAGGGATCAAGGGACTTGTAGAGGGCGCGAATAACAAGCGTGACAAACAGTAGGCATTTAGAATATCATGGTTGCTGTTGTAAGGCAGTGACAGCAAGTTGGTGGAATAATGTAAACTGCGAAGAAGGACAGTGAGGCATCAGGACAGTGACAGAAACAAAACGGGGCACGCGAGGCAGCAGAAGAATACCGGAGGCGGCGAGTTCTGCATATGCCAAGGGATGTAGCTGCTCTCTGCCAGTGTCTCTGAGATCTTACCGCTTGATATCCCCTTCTACCGCCTGTTTGCGTCATCGAGTCTCACTTCATGTTCCATCACGGTCCTGCGGCCCTGTGCAATAGTTTCTCGTCGACACCTGCTATTGTGTTCTTGAGGCGAGTGCAGGGTACTGGTGTTCAGGAGGGGTGTCGGAAGGACGACAGAGGGTGGCGGGAAGGCTAGACCAATGGTGCTAGAAGTGAAAAAAATGATGGATGCACAGAACTTTGAGGTGACATGAAACAAAAGCGATCGATAACCATGCACACGGAAAACTTGAAAATAGCTCCGGTCACATACACCCGTAGGCTTGGGACCAGAAAATTGTGCTTGAAGTGAAAAATACGTAGTAGGCAGCCTTGATGGCCAAGTCCTAGACCTAATTATTATCTAATACGTCGCACTTCGCTTTTGGGTTCACATGATCTCGAATTCGTACTCCTACATGCTACGACGAGTCGGTATGCTAAATTGCAGGTCAGTGTACAACATAGGATCCGCAGTCCAATAAATATCCGCGACATACGATAAAAAGCAGGATAGAGCATGATCAAAATACATCACGAACAGTCCACGCAGCGCCGCAATAAGTTAGATATAAAGCGTAATCCTTAATGTCGAGGTTGAGTCGAAGAGTCATTTGCAAAAATTCATGCACCACCTTGAGCAAAATATGTCTTGAGGAACAATCCCCACTTCCTTATCACAGGTTTAACGATATCTTCCCATTCCCTCCCAAAGAATTCACCTTCCTTGACGCGCGTGAACGAGAACACTTCCTTGTGTTTGGTCCCGTCTGTGAATTGGCAAGCTTTAGCACCTGCCCCGCAACTATGCATTAGGTCTAACTTACTACAGTCACGGCAGGGTTTAAGTTCAACCTTTGGCTGACGTGGGATATCCGAAAAGTGGACGTCAGGAAAATTGGGATGCAGATAAGCAGCATGTGTTGCCAGATCCTTGAGCTCAATATGCACCAACCGTTCGAGTTGTTCAGCCATCGGACCCTTGTCGCCCTGGCAATTATTTCTAATGAGCTTCTGTATCGCCAACTCGTCATCATCTTTAGCTTCGATTATGGTCTGAGGCCACCACCCGCGAACATCTTTTATGGAAGAACGACACTTGTTCTTCCACTCTGCGTGGCGTTTCTTGACATCTTTGCTGTACCCAATCTTCAATGAGAGCTTCTCCTCGTTCTCGGGGTCTTGTCAAGGGCTCAGCTTGCAGGCCAACATTTGATGATAGGTCAAGTAAAACCTACCGAACACGTTCAGCGCATATACATAGCCTGGTATCTTGGACCTTTCCGAAAGATTTCTTGTCATGGCCTTTCGAAGGTTTTGCTGAGTATCACGTTGCAGATACTCAGGAATGTAGTCTATTGAACGTTTAAAATGGTCCAACGAAATCTGCAATAATTGCCTTACCGCAAAAGCGAACAAAAATATCTTCCTGACCGGCTAGCTGCACTTTAAACCCCTCATTATCAATGTGTTTCACAATCCCTACTAGAGCCGGAATATGACAATAAATCGGTTGGGAAGTATCGTTTGTAAGCTGACTGGGGGCAATCGAGACCCATTGTTGACATCGGCATCCTTTCGGGTTGGATTTGGCATTGCATTGCGCTGTTACGCGGATGGTAGATATGGCGGGTGGGGTGGGGACAACATCGCTTTGGGGTCTGTGCTGATGACGATATTGAGTGGAAGGTTTAACTGAACGTTCGCATTGAACGGTACGTAGTGTGAGTTCACGGCATGGTGAACTTGAATTCACATCTGTTACTGGTTGAATGCCACCTAGCAGTGTGAGTCCATGGCACCGCGAATTCACTTCGGTTGTCAATGTTGGTGCGATGGGTGTGGTAGGGGTGTTGTTGCCTTGATACTCATGCTCATGACGGTATTGAGCTGGAGGTTCGACTGAACGTCGGCGCTGCAAATTCACTTCTGTCGTCGGTTGCGGTGCTATGGGTGTGGCAGGGGTGTTATTTATTTGATATTCATGCTGATGGCAGTATTGAGTCGGAGATTTCACTGAAGGTTGACACTGAATGCCACCCTGCGTGAGTCCAAGGCATCGTGAATTCACTTCTATTGCCAACGTTGGTGTGATGGGTGTGGTACTAGGGATGTTATTGCTTTGGGATCCATGCTGATAACAATATTGAGCCGGAGGGTTGACTGAACGTCGGCATTGAACGCCACGTAGTGTGAGCCCATGGCATTGCGAGTTCACATATGTCACAGGCTTCGGTGCAGTGGGTGCGGTGGGGGTATTAACACTTTGGGAGTCGTGCTGGAAGCAGTATTGAGCAGGAAATTTGACTGAACGTGAGCATTGAACGCCACGTAGCGTGAGTCCACAGCATTGCAAAGACTTCGGTGCGGTGAGTATGGCAAGGGTATTAGGATCTTGGGAATCATGTTGAAAGCAGTATTGAGCCGGAAGTATGACTGAACGTGAGCATTGGACGCCACGTAGTGTGAGTCCAAGGCATTGTGAAGACTTCGGTGTGGTGACTATGACAAGGGTATTAGGATCTTGGGAATCATGTTGAAAGCAGTATTGAGCCGGAAGTTTGACTGAACGTGAGCATTGGACGCCACGTAGTGTGAGTCCACGGCATTGCGAAGATTTCGGTGCGGTGACTATGACAGGGGCATTAGGATCTTGGGAATCATGTTGAAAGCAGTATTGGGCTGGAAGTTTGACTGAACGTGAGCATTGAACGCCACGTAGTGTGAGTCCACGACATTGTGAAGACTTCGGTGCAGTGAGTATGGTAGGGGTATCAGGACTTTTAGGTCCATGCTGAAAGCAGTATTGAGTTGGAGATTCGACTGAACGTTGGCATTGATCGCAACGCAGTGTGAGTCCATGGTATTGCGAATTTACGTAAGTGATTGGTCTCGTAGCAATATCTTGGGATTGACGGTACTGCGAAGCCCTCACATTCACGAATGAATTAGAAGGAGGGAGGGAGGTATACTGGTCAATATGAGGGATGAGATAAAAATCAGGGGCTCTAATCGGTTTTATGCCATTGCATTGTGTCGTAACTGGTTCCGATTTTCTGGAGTCCTGAACGATTTCCGCGTGATGTTTAAAACTTGTTGTGGACTTGGAATCAGGAATTTCTAAGGGCCGAGAAATAATGCTCACATTTCCGAAATCTCCACCACAGCCGATGTGGTTTGAAGAGAGAGACTGAACTCCGACTCTTGCTTATGACTGACAGGTACGAATCGTGGTTTACTAAGACGCGGAGGCGTGTTATCGGGCGTCAAAAGCCCTGGCGGAGGCCAACAAGGATTAGTAGTTGACTGATTGCTAGACCGTTCAGATGAGTTTTCTGAGACGGTCAGCGACTCTGTGTCCTTTGGGACGTCGAAACGTCGTACAGGGGTACGAGGTGGAGAGGTTGGATGGATTCCAAAGAGGTTGGGTCGTGGGCGAGAGTCCGGGGGCGTTACCAGCCCAAATAGTTGTTTAACGCGTGGTGGTGTCGAAGGAATGTTGACTGCCAATGGCGTCACACTAGCGGTCCTTGACATAATGACCGCATCATCGCGATTGTCATCCTCCAGAGCACTTGTCCGGCAGTGTCCCTGGTAGTGACTTGTAGCCATGGCAGGATAGTGGGGCGAGAAGAAGAACAAGAGGTGTGGTATAAACACACAGTGTCATCCATAAGAAATAAATGGACAGATACATGAGATATCTCGGCAGCGATGTCATATCATCATGATGCCCGCGCAATCCCATGCCAACATCGCATCGACAAAGCAGGGTGGACAAAAGACGGCAATCCTGTGCTAAGAAGCAAAAGGAGCCTTTGGGACTGATTTCTCATGCTATGCAGAATTCTGATAGACAAATAGCACTGCCCGTGTCTCGTGATCCTGTATTTCGGCTGACCCGACGATCGAATATCTCATTTGCCAGGGACATGCAGGGGAATGAGCAATGTCAGTGTTCCCACTCGGAAGTTGTGTCACTGAGTGCAAAGGCATTTAGTTGTGAAGCAGGGGGCAGACACTTTCTAAACATCCAAATTGGTAGGTCATCTAGAAATTTCACAAATTATCACGTCAACTCCAACCGAGAATTATATCGTCACAAGGGGAATGCCGACCTCAACCACACTCTACCATGATCATGATACAAGTCCGCGGTGCGCCAGATCAAGGTCCGAACAAGAGTTGGACTGATAGTTGTGGGGTGCGGCCCTCCTGGTGCCTTCAGAAAGTGCCTGAACCGGAAAATCAGCGCCACACAAAGAACGCGTTGCGAGCTTTCCCAGAGCATTCGTACAAAGGCTGGTACCTAAAGCAAAATCAGGACGTTGACTCCGAGTCGGATACAACCATGTGTGTACCGTACACGTACGGAAAAGCTTGCCACAATGAGTCAGACTTGATAATTGTTTTCCGAATCCAATGTATCATCCATGCCAGAACTTAGAAGTGGGGCCTCGAGGCCTTCGAGAGGACGGCATCGCCTGCTGTAAGTCTAAGAGTGAGCCCATTCAGTGAATTTCACCTGTCTCAGACGGACAGCCCAGAGTGACAATGTACCTATAGAGACGGGCCATCCCATGTGGGCCCATGGCAATAATTGTACCATGGTAGACGAGTGGGCCGAGTGAATGTGTGTACCCGAGACAAAGGGATGGGCCAAGGGTATATAGTATAGACAGTGATATAGAAATGTACTAGTATATAGGACATTATGAATGGTGAATCAAGTGTACAATGGAGACGGGTGGGCCAGACAAATGTGTGTACCCAAGGCAAATGGATGGGCCGGAGGTATCCAATTCACAATGGAGACGGGTGGGCCGGACAAATGTGTGTACCCAAGGCAAACAGATGGGCCGGGTGTAGTGGGTCCGATTCATCTAGCATCAGGTGAATGGATCATCCGGTAGGTATATATAATATACTACCGGCCGGTGCGATTTCAGGGGTGGTTTGGTTGTGTCAATTAGTTCATATTTGAGTGAGATATGGGCAATACAAAAGTTTGTGCTAATTGACCGGGCAGGTGGATATCAGGTTGGATTGACCAGCTCAGGTGAGCCGGTCCATATGCCCTATTATACTACCGGCCGGTGCGATTTCAGGGGTGGTTTGGTTGTGTCAATCGGTTGATATTTCATTGAGATAATGTCAATACAAAATTTGGTGCTAATTGACCAGGCAGGTGGATATCAGGTTGGATTGACCGGCTCCGGTGATCCGGTCTATATGCCCTAATATACTACCGGCCGGTGCAATTTCAGGGGTGGTTTGTTTGTGTTAATCGGTTCATATTTGAGTGAGATATGGTCAATACAAAATTTGGTGCTAATTAACTGGGCAGGTAAATATCAGGTTGGATTGACCGGCTCCAGTGATCCGGTCTATATGCCCCAATATACTACCGGCCGGTGCAATTTCAGGGGTGGTTTGGTTGTGTCAATCGGTTGATATTTGATTGAGATACGGACAATACAAAATGTGGTGCTAATTGACTGGGCAGATGGATATCAGGTTGGATTGACCGGTTCAAGTGGACCGGTCTATAGGCCCCAATATACTACCGGTTGGTGCGAGTTTAGGGATGGTTTGTTTGTGTCAATCGGTTGATATTTGATTGAGATACGGGTAATACAATAGTCTGCTAATTGACCGGGCAGGTGGATATCAGGTTGGATTGACCGGTTCAAGTGAACCGGTCCATATGCCCCATTATACTACCGGCCGGTGCGAGTTCAGGGGTGGTTTGTTTGTGTCAATCGGTTCATATTTGATTGAGATACGGTCAATACAAAAGTCTGTGCTAATTGACCGGGCAGGTGGATATCAGGTTGGATTGACCGGCTCCGGTGATCCGGTCTATATGCTCCAATATACTACCAGCCGGTGCAATTTCAGGGGTGGTTTGGTTATGTAAATCGGTTGATATTTCATTGAGATATGGGCAACACAAAAGTTTGTGCTAATTGAATGGGCAGGTGGATATCAGGTTGGATTGACCGGCTCCGGTGATCCGGTCTATATGCCCCATTATACTACCGGCCGGTACAATTTCAGGGGTGGTTTGGATGTGTCAATCGGTTGATATTTCATTGAGATACGGGCAATACACAAGTCTGTGCTAATTGACCGGGCAGGTGGATATCAGGTTAGATTGACCGGCTCCGGTGATCCGGTCTATATGCTCCAATATACTACCGGCCGGTGCAATTTTAGGGGTGGTTTGGTTGTGTCAATCGGTTGATATTTCATTGAGATATTGTCAATACAAAATTTGGTGCTAATTAACTGGGCAGGTAAATATCAGGTTGGATTGACCGGCTCCGGTGATCCGGTCTATATGCCCTAATATACTACCGGCCGGTGCAATTTCAGGGGTGGTTTGGTTGTGTCAATCGGTTGATATTTGATTGAGATACGGACAATACAAAATGTGGTGCTAATTGACTGGGCAGATGGATATCAGGTTGGATTGACCGGTTCAAGTGGACCGGTCTATAGGCCCCAATATACTACCGGTTGGTGCAAGTTTAGGGATGGTTTGTTTGTGTCAATCGGTTGATATTTGATTGAGATACGGGCAATACAAAAGTCTGTGCTAATTGATCAGGTTGGTGGATATTGATTTGAATTGACCGGTTCAAGTGGACCGGTCCATATGCCACAATATACTACCGGTTGGTGCAATTTCAGGGGTGGTTTGGTTGTGTCAATTGGTCAATATTTGATTGAGATACAGGCAATACAAAAGTCTGTGCTAATTGACCAGGCAGGTGGATATCAGGTTGGATTGACCGGCTCCGGTGATCCGGTCCATATGCCCCATTATACTACCGGCCGATGCGAGTTCAGGGGTGGTTTGGTTGTGTCAATCAGTTCATATTTCATTGTGATACGGTCAATACAAGAATTGGTGCTAATTGACCGGGCAGGTGGATATCAGGTTGGATTGACCAGTTCAAGTGATCCGGTCTATATGCCCCATTATACTACCGGCCGGTACAATTTCATGGGTGGTTTGGATGTGTCAATCGGTTGATATTTCATTGAGATAATGTCAATACAAAATTTGGTGCTAATTGACCGGGCAGGTGGATATCAGGTTGGATTGACCGGTTCAAGTGGACCGGTCAATATGCCCCAATATACTACCGGCCTGTGCGATTTCAGGGGTGGTTTGGTTGTGTCAATCAGTTCACATTTCATTGAGATATGGTCAATACAAAAGTCTGTGCTCATTGATCAGGCAGGTGGATATTGATTTGACTTGACCGGTTCAAGTGGACCGGTCTATATGCCCTAACATACTACCGGCCGGTGCAAATTCAGGGGTGGTTTGGTTGTGTCAATCGGTCAATATTTCCTTGTGAATACTGTCCCCAACATCTATTTCAACATAGAAACAATGTCTCAGGAGCTTGGGGTCACAGGACAAGACCTTGAGATGCTGTGTACCCACCTTCTCCTGGTGGTTCATCCTCTGCGAACAGTTATCCTGCAGGAACACAGCTGCTGGAAGATATGAGGACCATTCCTAGATGTATGTCCACCAGGTTAGCACATCATGACACCTACAGGAATCTTCTATACAGGCTAAAACCTCTAAGATCATAGTTTTTGCATTTTTGGTGTTTTCCCCTACTTTACCATTGCGTAAATGATCCAGGCTACTCATATATTATCTTTACTATATATATACCTACTTCTCATCCCAAGGATCAGTTAGAAATATGGCATAACATTGTTATCTAAGGCAAAGAAGGTATGTCTACTGATAAGGGGCCTACATTTGACAATGGACAAGATCTAGTAATCAGATGCTTGCAATATATTCTAAGCATGGTCAATATCATGGTCTTAGATTTCTAGAAGGATCCGCTAACAGTTGAGAGCTAGGGCAGTGAAATACCTCTGAAATAGAGTGTGGGAAACCCCCAAAGCCCAAAACATCGAAACTCACCAGTTTGGTGTACATGTAGTAGTCAGACTTTTACTCACCAATCCTAATACTTCTTCACTACACTCTTCTAAAAACACTCTACCTGCAGGAAAATGTGTAGTGTAGGTTCATTAGGTAGTCTATTATATATACTACTACATTGTTTCATAAAATCTTCGACCTGTATGATATATATCAGTGACTTTCAGTTACAGGGGTCAATTGTTTTATGTCAAGCCTATGTTGTATTCCTTATCTTACATTAAATACTTCAAGGATCTTTCCAAAACTTCAGGACCATAATTAGGGACATATTTAGGACATATCCTAAGTATCTGATCACCAATAACATCCTTGGTAGTGTTGGGGGCTCCATATCAGTTACATTTGTATGTAATATGCAATATGTTTGTGCCTGTATGTCAATCAAATATGAACTGATTGACACAAACAAACCACCCCTGAGATCGCACTGGCCGGTAGTATATTGGGGCATATAGACAGGATCACCGGAGCCGGTCAATCTAACCTGATATCCACCTGCCCGGTCAATTAGCACAGACTTTTGTATTGACATTATCTGAATGAAATATCAACCGATTGACACAACCAAACCACCCCTGAGATCGCACTGGCCGGTAGTATAATGAGGCATATGGACCGGTCGACCTGAACCGGTCAAGTCAAACTGATATCCACCTGCCCGGTCAATTAGCACAGACTTGTGTATTGCCCATATCTCACTCAAATATGAACTGATTGACACAACCATACCACCCCTGAAATTGCACCGGCCAGTAGTATGTTAGGGCATATGGACCGGTCCACTTGAACCAGTCAATCCAACCTGAAATCCACCTGCCCAGTCAATTAGCACCAAATTTTGTATTGCCTGTATCTCAATCAAATATTGACCAATTGACACAACCAAACCACCCCTGAAATCGCACCGGCCGGTAGTATAATGGGGCATATGGGCCGGATCACCGGAGCCGGTCAATCCAACCTGATATCCACCTGCCTGGTCAATTAGCACAGACTTTTGTATTGCCTGTATCTCAATCAAATATTGACCAATTGACACAACCAAACCACCCCTGAAATTGCACCAACCGGTAGTATATTGGGGCATATGGACCGGTCCACTTGAACCGGTCAATTCAAATCAATATCCACCAACCTGATCAATTAGCACAGACTTTTGTATTGCCTGTATCTCAATCAAATATCAACCGATTGACACAAACAAACCATTCCTGAACTCGCACCGGCCGGTAGTATATTGGGGCATATGGACCGGATCACCGGAGCTGGTCAATCCAACCTGATATCCACCTGCCCATTCAATTAGCACAACCTTTTGTGTTGCCCATATCTCAATCAAATATCAACCGATTGACACAACCAAACCACCCCTGAAATTGCACCGGACGGTAGTATATTGGGGCATATAGACCGGATCACCGGAGCCGGTCAATCCAACCTGATATTTACCTGCCCAGTTAATTAGCACCAAATATTGTATTGCCTGTATCTCACTCAAATATGAACCTATTAACACAAAAAAACCACCCCTGAACTCGCACCGGCCGGTAGTATATTGGGGCATATGGACCGGATCACCGGAGCCGGTCAATCCAACCTGATATCCACCTGCCCGGTCAATTAGCACAGACTATTGTATTGCCCGTATCTCAATCAAATATCAACCGATTGACACAAACAAACCATCCCTAAACTTGCACCAACCGGTAGTATATTGGGGCCTATAGACCGGTCCACTTGAACCGGTCAATCCAACCTGATATCCATCTGCCCAGTCAATTAGCACCGCATTTTGTATTGTCCGTATCTCAATGGCATATGAACCGATTGACACAACCAAACCACCCCTGAACTCGCACAGGCTGGTAGTATATTGGGGTATATAGACCGGATCACCGGAGCCGGTCAATCCAACCTGATATTTACCTGCCCGGTTAATTAGCACCAAATTTTGTATTGACCATATCTCACTCAAATATGAACCGATTAACACAAATAAACCACCCCTAAAACTGCACCGGCCGGTAGTATATTGGGGCATATAAACCGGCTCACTTGAACCGGTCAATCCAACCTGATATCCACCTGCCCGGTCAATTAGCACCAAATCTTGTATTGACCGTATCGCAATGAAATATCAACCGATTGACACAACCAAACCACCCCTGAAATTGCACCGGCCGGTAGTATATTGGGGCATATAGACCGGATCACTGGAGCCGGTCAATCTAACCTAATATCCACCTGCCCGGTCAATTAGCACCAATTCTTGTATTGACCGTATCGCAATGAAATATGAACCGATTGACACAACCAAACCACCCCTGAAATTGTACCGGCCGGTAATATATTGGGGCATATGGACCGGATCACCGGAGTTGGTCAATCTAACCTGATATCCACCTGCCCAGTCAATTAGCACCAAATTTTGTATTGACAATATCTCAATGAAATATCAACCGATTGACACAACCAAACCACCCCTGAAATCGCACCGGCCGGTAGTATATTATATATACCTACTGGATCATATACATACCTGATAATATACCTACCGGATGATCCATTCACCTGATGCTAGATGAACCGGACCCACTACACCCGGCCCATCCGTTTGCCTTGGGTACACACATTTGTCCGGCCCACCCGTCTCCATTGTACACTTGATTCACCATTCATAATGTCCTATATACTAGTACATTTCTATATCACTGTCTATACTATATACCCTTGGCCCATCCCTTTGTCTCGGGTACACACATTCACTCGGCCCACTCATCTACCATGGTACAATTATTGCCATGGGCCCACATGGGATGGCCCGTCTCTATAGGTACATTGTCACTCTGGGCTGTCCGTCTGAGACGGGTATAAGTTACTGTATTATGTGTAAGAGTAGCACAAAAGTGATACACTGTATATGGCATCGCCTGGTACCAGGTGGCACCCTGACTACTACCAGGACCCCGAAACTCAAAAGTTCAACAACGGCGGTCACGCCTCATAATTATTTGCCTTGTTAATATTTTATCACCTCTAGACACTAACTAATCATGTCTCCGTAACAATGTCCACAGGTCCTCCAGAAGGATCCCAAGGCACGAAAGCGTCAAGACCCAAGCGCCATGCTCTCTCCTCTTGACCTTCCAACAAATCAATCTCGGACCTCATCAACGACCCAGCCAATACTCCATCGTAGACGAGCAAGCAGCAAGGGCCGAACTACTGCAGCATACCCGAGAGTGCTGTAACTTCCATTCGTTTCACCTGCTAAGCATCCCCGTCAGTCAAGACATTGCGCGCTCCTGGAAAGCAATTGTAATAATGCCAATCCCTTCATTAGAGTTGGCCACGAGCGTATCGTGATATTCTCGGACGCCAATAATAAGGCGTGGTCCGAGCAGAAACATCTGCACGAAAGAGAAGACTCGAAGAATGCCGAGATACATTTCAGCCCCCACAGAAGTTGACTCCTTTAGAAACGGTGAGGATGGTTAAATGCAAACTGAGATTGACATACCGAGATACTTTGGGACAGCAGGCCGAGGTTTAAGCCAGAAACAGCAGTAAAGCTAATGCATGCATCGTCGGCGGAAGAGACAAACACATCAAAAATGACGAGCTCACGCTGCAAAGTAAAGCATGTGGGTTTTGATCAACACCGTGAAACAGTCCCCGACGACCGAACCTGTGGATGGCAGTTCCCGGAAGTGTTTTGCAGCGATCCAGACTGCAAGACACAATGTGAGGACCTCCCATGCAGTGATGATTATCCAATTCTCGGCTCTCATAAGTAGGTCCACTCCTTGGTAACTGCACCAATGGATATTGGACAGAACGAGTTCTTCTGGAATTCATCCCATGAGCTTGATATGTTAAGGTTGTTTGTAAGCTCACCCCCTGAAATATGACCACTGTCCAATACACTGATTACTCCAGATGCGATCGTTTTAGCCAGGAAGGTTAAAACGAGAAAGGTGAACATCTTTCGGCGCTGATACATGGCATTTAATCGAGCGATCATAATAACTTGCATGGTGTTTCAGTCAATGCCGAAGTACTGCAGCCGAGTAACTCACCGCCCAGCATTGCATTTACGATGACAGGGATCCACCACTGTACAAGGTAATAAGTAGTGCCTAAAATCCAGTAAATGATGAGCATCATATGGCTCTATTCTTCGAACGAACTCACAGCTAGTTCAGTCGTTATATCAATTCAAGAAATTAGTCGACGATTACACTCACCCCTATGTAGCGGTGCAGTTAGTTGGACGAGAATCAGACGTTTGTACAGCATACTTACTGCATCTGTCACCGAGAATGACGGAAGTGTTGCTGCACATGATACGGTTCATCAGAAGAAGAAATCAACACAGTTGTACGCTTGCAAAGAGACATACACAGGAGTGCTATGCTGTCCATGAGAAACAACTCATTAGCACGGTGCCAACTTGAACTTGGGAGCACTGCGAACATACACACAGTATATTATTCCGGTGTAGCGCACCTACGATATGTTGAAGTAAGCACAACTCAGTGTCAATGCGTAAGCTAGCACATACGCTGATATATAGAAAAGTCATGAGGGACCAGCGTTTCCTCTGTCCGATTTAAGTAAGCGTTGTTCTTCTGATGAGATCTTACTCACCCAGATAAGTTCAAACTACCAGATCATTATTAGTGAGATGGCTGCTCGGGTAACAGTGATACCGAGTTTCCAACCTACCTCCTGTCCGAAAGCCAGTACTGGAGGATACGATTAAACATCGATGATTTTCCAAATAAAACATCTTGCTCACCCCAGTCGTATAACACTGCAGTCAAGGCTGCAACTGCGAAATCATAGTCAAACTTTGAGTAAAACATCGGAATGTTCTCTATAAACCTGTAAAATAGCTGAAAATCGTTTGGAAATTTATTAGCGGCCACATATTGGGATCATCTGAGACTATGGTCATAGTATTCGAGGGACTAGTGTCAGTGCTGCAAGTGAGTGAGTGAGGGACACGTATGAAGATGATATGCTCATGCTAAATATAGTATTACCGCTGGCATACAGCGCATTCGTTACCAATATGCGCGGAATGCGTGGATAAAGCTGTTCGTGACAGTGAGCTAGTATCTGCCCCACGGGAGAATCTGATTGGGCCTACTATGACTGTCCTGACCGCCTTTAGCTATATCCGAGCTGCGGAATACTTAGTCCCGGAAGAAGGCGGCCCCTGCAGGCCTGAAGGCCCGACAGTGCAGACGTTTTCTACGGGCTTGCTCAGCGCTCAGGATCTGCGGGCCGACTCAGATTACTCACAAGCAAGAAGAGGACTACTACTAGCTAAGGAACAGGTATCTGCAGACCGGCCCGCACAGGCTTCGTAACGCAATTTGGCACTGAACCACATGCTACGCTCTCTGCCCCCACTGCGGCACGCACTGCTTTCAGTCCTCGGTATGACGAGATTTACGCCGAGCAAGAACTAATTAAGTGCATAGAGATACACAGGCTAGATGTGTGGCCATTACGTAGGTCGGATTCAGAGCGGACTTTTACTGACCTCTGACGGTTGAGTAAATAAGGAACGATTGTCTTCATTCGTCTATAGTACTTAGTTTGTACAAGGCGAGGCTGAGGGAGACTAGAGCTGTTGTGACAAGTGGCTGTCGCAGTGTTTCGAGTAATACCGAAAGAAAGATGTGCGCTGTCAGAATTACAAAAATCCTTTGACAGTCAAATATTTTACCGTAAACACCAAAAGCTCTGATGGAAAGCGTGTCACTCTGGGGCTTGCGCCGTGGATATCAATCGGGGGGTATAAGGCTTCCCATTAATTCCCTCCGAAGGGGTGTTGCATGTGATGGCTCAAGCATAGTATTTCGATACAAATTTGCCCCATTTCTCGATGACGGGTTTCACGAGAAGTTCCCACTCTCGCCCCTTGTAACGTCCCTTCTCAGGACGTGGAAATGCGAATATTTCCCTGTGTATAGTACCACCTAGACCCAGCGTCAAAAATCCTGCATTGCCAGCATAATAAAAATGACAATCGCTTACAATCAAGACAGGGCTTCATCGTAGCCTTCTTCGGCGACCCCGAGGTAGAAGGAGAGGTGTCTGAATTGTCGACTTTCGGAAACTTGGGGTCCAGATATGGTGTGTGGACCACCAAGTCCGCGAGCTCTATATGCACCAACCTCTCCACACGGTGGCACAATGGCCCCGGTTCTCCCGCCTTGATGTTTCCTGTAAGCAGGCTCCCATTAGTGCCGTCGTCGTCACTCTCGTCTTCGACTGTGCCTGGCCACCACCCCCGGACGATTGGTACCTTCGAACCACACTGTTTGCCCCATTGATCCAGTCGTTTTGTGAGATTTACAGCGCGCCCGACTTTAAGTTGAATTACACCAGGACGTTTCGTGTCTAACATGGATGCCAAAGATGATGATGTAAATATCAAGAGCTCGGAAACTCATGGCAACGAACCTCGGATTTCGTACGTGTAGATATATCCGGGGACGTCCGAAGTGGAAGCAGCTTTCTCCATTTCGACTCTAAGTGCCAGCTGGGTATCGCGTTGGAGGTATTGTGGTATATAATCTGCCCTATGTTGAGGAGCGTATCAGACGAGATGATATGATGCTCACCACTAAATTCTACAAATGTATCTGCCATGCCTTTCTGCCTGACATAAAATCCGGTTTGCGCATGAAACATTGCGTCACGGTGCTGATGACAATACACGACAGGTATTGGGTCAATATGAGAGTGCGTCGAGGGAAGCTTGACTTGGCGCGAGCATCGTTTCCCGAGCTTTGTCATGCTGCTACATTGTGTGGTGTTCTTGGTCGCCGAAGATGATGATGGGGAAAGGGGTACAGAAATAGCACGGGGTCGAGATTTGGGTGTGATATCGAGCGCTGGACGCGAGCGCATTCCTACGGAGATAGAGGGATAGGCCATGATGTCAGGGGGACGGAGGGAATCCGAGTGAGGATGCGATGGTGGAGTGATGACTGGCAGTGGCTTGGTATTGAGCGCGTGC
Source organism: Suillus tomentosus (assembly GCA_016647685.1). Taxonomy (NCBI): domain Eukaryota; kingdom Fungi; phylum Basidiomycota; class Agaricomycetes; order Boletales; family Suillaceae; genus Suillus; species Suillus tomentosus. Next base: position 326,364 of record JABBWJ010000016.1, read on the forward strand.
TGCATCGTCAACGACTGTTTTCCCGTCTGAGGAGATGGAATGGCCACCACAAAGGTAGGCGGCATTGGTAGTGGGGGTAATATGCCCTTACTGTTCGGAGAGGATTGTCCGCTGTGTGTGGGTTGTCGCTTGGTGGCGTCAAGTAACGCGTTCACTGCCAACCTTTCGGGACTGAAACCTCCTATAAAACTACTTGCCCGATTCCCGTTGGCAGGGAGAGGGTCAGGTAGTCGCTTGCTCTCATTTGGCTTGCCAGCGAGCGCCATGGCATCAAATGCCTGGACGAGATCATAGCGTTTTTGTGGTATCTGTGATGGATATGAATTCATAGTAGTACAGGAAGAAGAGAAGGGCGCAAGGCGCCTGCAGGAGCAAGGCCGTGCACACGAGGAGATCAAGACAATAATGGAAGTCAGCTGCGAGTAAGGCAACACATATGTATGATCTGCGCATTCGGCCTTATCCGTTTGTTGATTGCTTCTTTGTATAAAAAGGTTTATCCAATGACTCAGTTGATAAGTTCCTTTCAAACTCCCATCACCCACACGCTCAGGTAAGTCCCAGTGGTTACTTTTGCTGTCGCCATATAAAAGATGAAACGCACTGGGCTCTGAAAAGAAATAGATGTCATGCACTACGCTCCAACTAGAGTGGCGGCCTAGAAAACCGTTAACTGACTTTCATTGTTTTTGCATCCGAACCGATCGACATCGATATTGACTTTTCCCCACAGTCAAATGACACGTGGCCCGCCGCGGCATGCCTGGAGGTGGGATTTGTAGGATTTTCTTGCGCAGTGTACTGTAGTTTACATGTCGGCTGCACCACATACGATAATGCATTGTCTGCCAAAGTTGAAACGTTGACGAGGCCACCGGGTGGGAAGTCGTCAATACAATTTTGAATATGTAGCGCGCTGATAACGCACAAAAATTTCCTTTTATGATTTGACAACTTGAAATTTTAAACTTCACTGTGCAACTGCATTGGTTGACTTTGTCATATACCCCTCCTACAGATCTGGAGTCTACTTTTTAGTCCAACGACCGCATCGTATACAGCAACGAGCTGCACCATCCTGCTGGAAATGGCGGACGCGCAAGTCCTTTGCGGCATACTCGAGGAAATGACTTCTAGCATGTCATCAGTGCGAGAATTGCTCCAACAAAAGTAAGAGTTTGCATTCATGATAGTCCAACTCTCATTGACCTTGCTCTAGATCAAAATCTGAAGACGACATGGATATGACGCACGGAATATCTCTACTTTCCCTCAAACACCACCTGCTTTTGTCGTACTTACAATCACTTGTCCTGATCTCCGCACGCCGAGCAACTGGTGACTCATTAACAGAGAGAACATCGTCCATGTCCCCTTTCAGCACGGTCGATCGAGAGGCGCGGGGCTCTGGCACCGGTGATTTGGTCGACTCTTTGATAGAGGGTCGCGTGGTACTTGAAAAAATAAATGTCCTGGAAAGCAGGATGCGATACCAGATCGAGAAGCTGGTTAGAGTGGCTGAAGAAGTGTCTTCTGGCAAAGATGTGGCCGAAGGTGTGTTTTTTATGCTGTAATAACAACTCCTTGTTGATATACCTCTCAGATCCCCTCGCTTTCCGTCCAAACCCTCAAAACCTCGTCGACAACGAGCGGCACCCCGACGAGGACCGAGATGCCCATCCCAACGCCGAAGACCCCGATGGGATATACCGCCCTCCCAAGCTCGCACCCATGCCCTACACGACAGCTGCCGACAAGCGTTCTACACGACAACCTGTTCCTAAAGCACTCTCCACCCTCCTTCACCAAGACCCCTCGCGCCCGCACGTCGAAGGTATATCTGGTCTGGGATCGATGCCCTCCTTCGCGTCCGACCGCGCTCGCGAGATCCAACGTATCAAGGACTTCGAGGAAGATAATTTCACCCGGTTAGTAATGAAGAAAACCGAGGCGCGCAGGCGACGAAAGGACGAAGAGGATTTGGCACTCGGAGGTACGGGAACTGGAAAGGGTAGGAAGAGAGGCCGGGGCCTGGAGGATGAATTTGCGGATGTGCTTCACTCAATCGGGCGCACGAAGACGGGAGTGCTTGGCGATGGATATGAAGAGTTAAGGCAACGGGGTAAAAAAGGCGATGCCTTATCCAGATCGCGAACCACATGGAAGGGGGATATCGAGGATGCAAACAATGACGAGCCGCGACTGAAGAAACGCACAAGATTCGAGAAGGCAAAGACGACTTTACACAAGAAAATGAAGGCAAGGAGATAGTTTTTTTTTTCCTTTCCAAGTTCCTGTTATGTTTTCTGTACCATCCCAATGACCTGGTCATTTCGAATCAAAGTTCAGCGGATGCAGACAATAAATTCCTCTCTTAGATCAACGACCATAGTTCAGGGGCCATGTTCGGTTTGTTATACCTCGTCGAATTAGCCGCCAACTACACACTTGCAAGAAGTAGTCATGGCTTCCGTGCCATGATGTTTTATTACGCATCAGCATATAGTTGTCAGTAACAGCAAAAGGCTCCAGCTATGGACGGGCCGAGACAAAGTTTTGATAACTTGACAGGAAATGCTAACGGCGAGTATTGCAGCATTTGAGGTGGTCAGGGCAGGGCACTAACAGGGGTAGGATGGTTCATGATCGAGGAGCATGGTGAGTGATAATGAATTATATGTATCGCGTTATCAAAGCGACGAGCTCGAGTACATCAAAGAATCATCTAAAAATCATCTTCATCATCAAAGTCTCGCCTGCGCTGGTACTAGTTGGTAATCGTGATCAGCAACCTTCCGTCTCAAAGGTTATGTCAGTGATGTGGTCGAATACTCACTACTATCGTGGTCTTCGTAGTTGTCTTGGACCGTGCGTCCTCCATCTAAATACATTATATCCAGCACACTGTATGCACTTACACGAGAAAGATTACACACCTGATCAAGAAGATCGATCAACTGCTGCTCGCTCACACGTCCCCGCAGCTGTCCTGACTGAGCCATCCGCATAATGATGGTCTCGACTTGCCGCGATCTGTCTGGGCTCACAAGGGCGATGCGGGACACTTGGTAGTGAATACAAAATGGCGATATTGAGTACGAGAACTAAGCCAGAAACAAGAAGGAGTACGCACATCGCTCTCGGGCAGCACTGTCGAGGATGGTCGCCATCATATCCCGGCGCATTTCATCTTCAGCTACCTTCCGCTTTGACTCCTCTTCTGCTGATACATTTGGGTTTTGTGATGACAAGCCCTGTAGATTCTCCATGGATGGGTGTTTGAAGTTGTGAAAGTTATTGTAATAGGGATCACCGGTCAGGATGAGATTAGATATGGGAACTATTTGGTGAATTGCTTCCGTTACCGCGAGCTCGTCGATCTAAACAGCGACCACATCAATTTTGTACATGACTACAGCACCATGTCGACATCGTACCACATGATAGACCCGATTGTGACGCTGCACGACTATGCCCAGCCAGTCACTGCCCTTAGCTTTGACCCCGTCTCTGACACGCTCTGGTCCGGGACCAGTGTAGGCACGGTCGTTGCGCTGCACACAATACAGGGCCTCCGTGCCGTGTCTTTCCCCGTTGGCGGCGCTCTTCCGGTCAAGCAGATTGTGGCAGGAGACAACTATGTTAGGGCACTTGGTGCTGCAGGTGAAGGCATCGGCTCGTGGGCCAAAGGTGGGATGAACAAGTGGTTCTTTCGGTACGTGATTTTCCAATACTAAGCCGTGTATCATTTCATGAAAGCTGCAGATCAACCTCTACTCTTACAGCGTTCTCGAACAATACGTATACTTCCAATGTCCTAGCAGCATCAACGACTACACCTGAGCTTGTCCTCTTGAATTCAATGACAGGCAACCCCATCCGTGTTGCTACCTCCTCATCCGTCGCGACACACCTCCAGTTCTCACATTCTACGCTCCTTGCAGCGCTCACGGATGGGCACGTGCGTGCATATGACCCTCGCACTGCGCTTCTGCGCGAGAACGGAGAGAACTCAGTGCTAGCACATAGTAGTGGTGTACAAGACCTCCAGACGAGTGGAAACTATTTCTACACAATCGGGTGGAGTATAAGGTCAGCAACGTCTGATCTGTGTATGGAAATACCACTGATGCGTTGCAGGCGCGGTCACGATTTTCCTGATCCCCTGGTGAAAGTATATGACCTGCGGACGATGCGCCCTCTCCCTCCCGTACCATTCCAAGACGGTCCTGCCTTCATTGACATCCTACCTAAACATTCTTCTAGCCTCGTAGTTACCTCTGCGCAGGGTCTGGTGAACGTTGTCGACGTATCTGATTATAGTAATGTCTCCGGGTTTTATCAGGCATGTTAGTAATACTCCCAAAACTTAATCGCTCATGTATTGCAGCTCGAGACCACATCCTACATCAGCTCAACAGCTGTGTCGTCCAACGGCTCGTTCCTCGCTTTTGGCGACGCGCTCGGTGCCATTCACCTCATGACAGCCATCGCAGAGGACGCAGAGCCACTTTTCAATGGTTTCGAAGGCCAACCCATCGAATGGGCGGATGCTCCCGAAGCACCCCTTGATATCAACTGGACAGATTCTATGTGAGTTATCTTTCGTCGCTCATACCCTTTGCTGACTTCAATACACCAAAGACCCCTCAACTCTATTGGAATGCCACACTACAACACTCTGCTGCTTTCCTCTTGGACACCACAATTCCTTCCGCGTTCTGGAATCTTGAGTCCACCTCCGCCTAAAATCCCGCCGCAGGTCTTAAGTACTATGAAGATGAACGACAATATTGCATACGCGGCTCTTCCGAAGGAGCTTCGTGGGCGGAGGAACCGTGTGCCTGTGACTACTGCCAAAGATCAAGGGCGGTTCAGAAGTGGAAAGGGCAAAAGAGATGATGTGAGTGTGATCATTGTTTTAATATGCTTAATTGACAGGACATAGCTCGAGCTGGAAGCATTAAGCATCGACGACAGCGTCGAGGAGGTACCCCGAATCTATCGAAAGGTAGAAATAGAGTACTCGAAGTTTGGGGTGGAGGATTTCGATTTTGGGTGCGCGCGCTCTCTATCTTCACTTCTGATAGCTTTCATTAATGTTTTTGCAGCTTTTACAATAAAACACCGTACAGTGGTCTTGAGACACATATTCTCAATTCCTACACGAATTCAATGCTCCAGGTCATGCACTACACGCTTCCGATACGGCGCCTCGCTAAGTCGCATATTACAACCAATTGTCCAAGAGAACACTGTCTACTGTGCGAACTCGGTTTTGTGGCACGGATGCTCGAGGATGCGGGCGGCACAAACTGCCAAGGAGGGAACTTCTGCAAGACCGTTGGTGTGCTAGCTCAAAGTCAAAACCAGATCGAGTTGATCGATTACGGGCGCGAGCCCACTGAAGTCGACTATGCCCATATGATTCAGTCATTCCACCGTTTCCTCGTTGACCATCTTTCGCTTGAAGGGAACTCCTTCCCACACAATCCATGCCTCATACACCAGCCATTCCAGGAGGACACGCATTCACCTGCAGCTGCGCCTATTACACAGCTCCTCGGTATAGACGCGAAGAACGTCATCACATGTATGAGCTGCAAGGCTGTGAGGGAGAAAGAGAACATGACCCATGTTGTCGATATGGTTTACCCGCGCAGAGTGAGGACACTTCATACGCATACTAGCTTGTGATCCTGACGGAGGTAATCAGCTCACACCTTCAGATCCCCCTCCTGCAACAGACTTCGCTAGTATCCTCCGCGCTTCCCTGATTCGCCAGATGACATATAAGGCAACATGTCAGACGTGCAAGCAATTTGGCGCTTTCAGTTCCCGACGCTCAATCCCTTCATCGGAGCTTCCACCTGTACTTGCGGTCAATGCAAGTGTCTACAACGAAGATAATATGAAGCTATGGTTAGACAACAGGCAGTCGAGATTTTTGAGCCCATCGGTGGAGGTGAGAGGCGAGGTTGATGGAGTGGATGAGGCAACGGGGGTTGTGTATGAACTAAGAGTAAGTTAAATTTTTTTACTTGTCACTGTTGCGCTTATTTTTGGTGTATAGGCCATGGTAGTGCAAATTATGACAAAAGAAAGACACTCGCATCTTGTTGCGATTGTTAAGGGTGGGCCTTTTGATTATAGCTGTTACTCATGTAATACCCACTGACAACGACACAGTTCCTGAAGCGGAGGGCCGTCCGAATCTCAAGAGTGCCTGGTTCCTTTTCAACGATTTCGTTGTGCGTAACATATCAGAAGAAGAGGCGTTGAGCTTTCCAAGCACGTGGAAGGTCAATTGTGATGTCTCCTCTGTGCACCAATAAACTCAAGATGAAGCAGGTCCCGGCTATCTTATATTTTGAGCGTGTCGATGTCCGAGAACGGCTCGACTACAGCGGCCTTCCAGACCAATTGGACCCGTCGATATTGAGCCTTGATACCTCTATCTCTGTGTTAGTCACATTCATTTCGTGACAGCTTCACTCTTTTCATCTTTAGCGCATAGGAATCGCGACGAGAATATCATCCAGCACGAGTGTCTCCGCTTCGAAGAACTCCCTAAACCCGGAACACTTGTCGCAATTGATGCTGAGTTTGTCTCTATGCAGCAGGTATGCTTTGCGTACGATTTCCGTTGGATTGTCTTTATGTATCCTCGCGTGCCAGGAAGAAACAGAGTACCGTTCGGATGGTACCAACCGTGTCATCCGCCCTGCACGGCTCAGTCTTGCTCGCGTGTCCGTCCTTAGGGGCGATGGTCCGAAAGAAGGTGTCCCGTTCATTGACGATCATATCCATACGAGCGAGGTCATTGTCGATTATCTGACTGAGTTTTCTGGTATCAAATGTAAGTGTAGTCCAGTATTCTGTTTCATGGCTGACATTGTGACAGTTGGCGACCTTGATCCGCATTTGTCGCGGTACACGTTGACACCTTTGAAACTCGTGTACAAAAAGCTCAGGGTGCTTGTCGACCGGGGATGTATATTCATTGGGCATGGACTCTCGAAAGATTTCCGCATAATCAGTATGTTCCAGCATTTAAACGAGGACCACTTATTAACCGTCGTCGTGATCAGATATATTCGTACCCCCAGAGCAAGTCATAGACACAGTTGACTTGTACTTTCTGCATAACCGCCAGCGACGACTATCACTGCGTTTCCTGTCTTGGTTCGTCCTCCATGAACACATTCAAACTGACACGCACGATTCGATCGAGGACGCTCGAAGTGCGCTTAGGTTGTACAAAGCTTATCATGATTTTGAAGAGCGCGGCGTCTTTGACGAAAAGCTGGACGAGCTGTATCGTGAAGGGAAGCAATATGTAAGTGTTTGCTACTATTCTTTTATTTTCCGCACAATGCTGATTGGCCACGTCAGAACTGGAAACCCCCACCCCAGCCAGGCGTACGACCGAACACAACACGCTCGCCCGTTCCTGCTACACCGGCCTCGTCTATAGCACAGTTCCCCATGATGAATCAGAATTTTGCGCAATCGCCGTTCAATGCTGTGAACTTTCCCATATCCAATCCAGCACTCTTTGCCCCTCCTGATATGGGACAGTTTGGAATCGGTGGGCAAAGTCAGATTTGGAACAACCAGAGGCATCGATGAGGAGGATCTGTTACATGCATGTAATCTAAGCAACGATTCTGTTTTGTGTAGCAATTGCATTCGCATTCCTTACCATTCACGCCGTCGAGATGTGGCGAACTGCATCTGAAGGTGGAACAGAATTGAGAGCTGCCCAATCAATCTCTTCTCCGTGTGTCTTCCGTAGCCATTCATTGGCTTTCTTGAAGTGAGCGTTTCCAAGGAAGCCCCGATGAGCTGAAAGAGGAGAAGGATGTGGAGATCTGAGACATAATTTCAATGTGTCGATCAATGAAGGAAGTCAAAGTGTACCTTAACACCAGATGTTTTTTCTTCTCGGCCTTGAGTCAGTTTCCCCCAAACAAAATAGTAAATGGCTGGCACGCACCTCGTCAATCCCAAGTCTGTCGTATAGTTTTTGGGCAGGCAAACCCCAGGCAAAAAAGACAACCCCTCTTCCGTCCGGTCGGTCGAGGACGGCTCGGATAACAGCATCGGTGAAGGTCTCCCAGCCTTTTTTTGAATGCGAGTTGGCATTATGCGCCCGTACAGTCAAGCAGGTGTTCAACCAGAGAACTCCAGCCTTTGCCATAGGCGTCAGATCCCTGTGTAAAGAGTAAGTGAATTGCAAGCTTGGAGCTAGTGGTGCGACAAACCCAGACGTGGGGACTTTGAAAGTGGGGATGTCGCTCGAAAGCTGCTTATAAATATTCCTCAGGGAGCCAGGGAGCTTAGTTGGAGGGAGAACGGAGAAAGAGAGCCCTAAACCATTGTATTAGATATATCCTTAGTGAACTAAACATACGTACCGTGCGCTTGTCCAACATTATGATATGGATCCTTGTCGAGTGCCATGGTAAGTGATGGAACGCGTATAAAATTACGCAAGGCGCACCTGGCCTAATATAACAGCTTTCACAGAGTCAAGTGGGGTCAATCGTGACCAAGAGTAGACATCGTTCACTATAGAGGGGTTTTGTAACGTCATATCGACAAACGAGATAAGTATCTTACGCTTTGGGTATACGGTGTGCGTAAGATGCTCCGCAATGAGAAATTCTTTGAGCTGAAGCGAATGGAGTACTCAGAGGAGATATTACCAGAGGGGATGAGTAAAGACACACCTTCTGGAAATACGGCTTCATGAATTCTTTGTCTAACGCAGTCCTCCAAGAACTTCCCATAGTCTCGTGTTCCAAGTTCTCTATAACAGCCTTTATGTCAGGTGCACTGCCCTGACATGATACTTCTACGACTGTTGCGACAGTGACCGTTGAACTACAAGCACTTGAAGTTAACTACACTTTATCTGAAGTACTTGCAAAATGGTGTACCTTTCAGCCTGGATCTTCCGTCTTTTTGTGGAGCTGGAGTTCACCAAACTAGCCGCAACGCGCTTTCGTGACACTGAAGCCATAGGACGAATTGAGAGCATCGAGTAAGAGTTATTGTAAGACGCGACATACGCGCCTGGCTACCTGGCACGTGACCTATTAGTGGAATTGAGCTTATGTCACAGAGCGTGAAGGTCAGATTAAAGTTCATTCATTCGCTCAAGGAGACCGGTATTGCGATATATATTTGAGTCGTTCAGCACCGCAGTTTGAATTCAGACAATCGATTAACGATGCATTGAGGTATAGGCACAATGTCAGACTCTAACAGCTCTAACTACCAACTTCTTCCCAAGAGATATAAACCATTTGGTAAGTTCATTGTCCCGCCTTCGCCTTGCCCCTTCTGATCCTTTGTGTGCGCGCAGTCGTATTATCGCTCGCTCCTTCTGTGTGCGGTTTTTCTGCGTTTGGAGGCGGCTTCCCACGTCCGCGTCCACTTCCCCCTCCACGTCTCCCTCCTCCCGCATTCCGAGCTGGGCCATCGCCCGCGTCGTCCAGGCGATCTACCACATTCAGCCCCGGCGTTCCACGCAGACCCATCATTCCTACCGTGCGCTTCGCGATAGGTGGCGGGATCCACGTTGCCACTGCATTTCCACCCCTTGCGCCTCTTTGCGCTGGAGCACCACTAGGAGTACTAGGTCCACTGCCGACTTCCGTCACACTCGGCCACCCTAAGCACTGCGCCCATACCGCGCCCTGTTCCACCAACTCCGTAGGTGACCATCGCAGCTGCTTTAGCCAGGACTTGTAGAACCCAAGCCAAGCGGAATATGCTTGACCGATGGAGCGGTCATCCAACTTAAACTTCAAATTACCGGTATGTTCAAGCTGTGTGTAGGGCTTTAACGGAAGCGAGGCGATCTCTGGCAGCCGTAAAAAGAACTGTTCATCCGGCATGAGGATTAATATGCCTTCACCAGCAGCCCCTGCGCGCGCGGTTCGGCCGAGGCGGTGAATGTATTGTGCGGGCGAGCTAGGGAGGGAAAGCTGGATGATGTGTGTTACGCTGTAGGACAATGTCAGCACACCTTGCGATGAAGAGAAAGTAGACTGCAGGGCAAGATATGAAATAAAACAGATCAACGAAAAATGATCAGACAACAGCATGATTGTTTGGCCAACGAAGGGACTGAGGATACTTTGAGATTTGATAGGAGACCCACCTCGGAAAATCCATCCCTCTTGCAGTCACATCGCTGGTAACCAAAATCGCACCCTCTGGGGCATCGCGGAACTCCTGTGCGGCGCGTGTACGCGCAGCCTGTGACATACGGCTTTGGATCTGGTAGATTGGGGGAAGCATAGATTGTGGCCCAGCAGACACTTGTTGCAAGACACTCGCGACAACAGCCGTTCCACGTGCCGTTGTACAGAACAACATTGCTTTTGCTTGCGGACCCGCCTGCTTGAGAAGGGAAACAAGTGTCGGAAGGATATCTTCGAGGGGCGTTATGAGGTAACTCTGGGGAACTATATTACATATGTGTCACTTTGTTATTTCATTGATAGATTATGGAAAAGATGCACACACCATGTTCGTGTGTGTTGATCTCGTCCGCGTGGAGCGTAGATATGAATTTATAATTTGGATCTAGGTAAATCTTTGCAATCTACTCCCCAAAACGATCAATGCCTGTTATTCTTACACAAAAAACCCACCCACCTTCTTGATCGCATTGTCAAAAGTTGCAGAAAATAGCATACATTGTCGCCTTGTTCCCCGTCTATCAGGCAAGAATCCCAGAATGCGTTCTAGATCCTTGCGAAATCCTTGATCGAGTAGCCTATCTGCCTCGTCCAGAATGAGCACAGTTGGGCGGAGGGCTAGCCCCGAAGTCAGATGGTCGAGGAGCCGACCGGGAGTGGCAATTAGGATGTCGGCGCGAGCGGTGGGAGAGTTAAGACGGGTTTTCTCTGTGTTTATGCTGCAAGTGTTAATATATATCATGATATGCGGCAAAGAATGGGAAAGAATGCCCACTTTGTGCCTCCGATAACAGACTGCACACCGTATGGGTGGCGTGCAAGAAGGGACACCGCCTCTTCCTCGATTTGAAGCACCAGCTCCCGTGTAGGCGCTATAACAAGAATCTTGCCCACGTCGGAGGAAGCTGATCTGGAGGAGGCAAGCCGCTCTATGGCAGGGAGAAGAAACGCTGTAGTTTTACCTATGCGTAGGGTTCAACAGTCTGGGAGTGAACAATCTAATCATACTACACACCAGTTCCAGTTTTTGCCTGCACGAGGAGATCGATGCCCGACAAAGCATCCTACAGTGTACAACCATCAGCTTAGTAGACCGATTATCGATGCCACCCACTTCAAGTGTGGCATCTGGCATATGCTACTGCATCAACTCAGCTGCATTATACAGTGTGTATGAGACTGACCTTGTACATCTGTAAGAAACCTACGCGACGTCAGCATGTGGGGGATCGAAGACTATGGGACGTACTCGTGTTTGATTCCAGCCTTGGATAGCTGTGAGATGGGTGCATCTACAAACCGCTTCGAAGTGAAGTGCTTTTTGTCTGTAGTCATGACTGTAGATTCTGGAATTGTGCTGTGGCTTGAGATAGGTACGCTATTAAGAACAGGTATTGGTGAAGGTTGAATGCGAGCTTTGATGGCGGTCATTGACACGTGTCGGGGCAAGTGCGTCCTTTGTACTTTCAAGTTATTCATTCGAGTCGGTCGAATAAAACAATGAACTTGAAGTCTAGCAAACATATAACACAACTGTTTGTTCTTCAGTTTCGATATATATCCACACAACAAAAGCCCTTGAAGCGAACTTGTCTCAATTACTTTTGACCTCGTAAATTTGCTTCCGGAATCCGCGAGGTTGTCGAAAATAACGCGTGTCTAAGACGCGTTAACGCGTTTAAGCTTTTGCTTACTAAACCATTTTAGGCTGCGACTAAATGAGCTGGCATAAGGGAGGGCACCACCCCTAGGCCTGAACTCTCATAACTAGGGATCTACAGCCAGTTGATCAATGGCACCCAACGTCACAGTATTTCTCCCATTCTTCCACGGCGACGGTCTGCAGCATCCTCTAAGGATGTCATTGTCATTGTTAAAAATGATATGATAACTCCTGGACTTCTAAGTACCGGGTGCTGGCAGGAGGCCTGCCTCGCTTTCACTCCATGGCGTTGTTGTGTAGGAATCGTGTCCAGCGGCTGAGATTCCAGCTCTCAGCTGGAGAAAACTGGGGATTAGTACCTTGTCCGTTTGACTATGATCAACCAGCTCACAGACGGAATTTTGCATTTTCGACGACTAAGGAGCACTAGAATATGTCAGTCCCATCCATCGCCAAGAGTCATCGCTCTATTACCACATTGAAATATAAACAGGGAATGCACCTCAACTCGAGTGTCTACAATCAACAGATGCGAGACGAGTCAGTAGTTGTGTCCAATCGTGAAAATTGGACTGTCCTGCCAATCGTAGCTTTCAACGCCGACCACCGGTGATTGAAGAACAACCTGACGCTTGTTGAATGCATGAATATCACATTTGAAACCCTTCCGATGTATGAATCGGCAACCGTGGAGCAAATTGCTCGGGCGTTAAAGGTAGTATCACGGTAAATATCTTGTCTCTCTCTCGACAACCTGTATTTGCTAGATCATGGTTACTATAAATACACCCACGGTTTGGTTGCGATCGGCCATGTTCCAATTGTCTCTTTAATCATTTCTTCCATGCATATCGTACCTCCAGCAAATTCACTGGAAGTGCGCAGGTCTGCAGCAGAGTAATCAATATACAAACCTAGACGTGAGTTTTGATATGAAACCACACGAAATCACATACGACCAGAGGTATAGACGATGACGTTTGTATTGAGACTCTCCTGAATGCCGAAATAATTGACGTGGTTGTCGAGTTTCAAACTGTTGATGGGCCCTGTGGTGTCTGAGTGTAGATTCACCATGATCAAGAAAATCTAGCAGAAGTAGAAGGGGCCGATCTGTCCAAGAGCTGCCTTGCCCAATTCAAAGTGTTTTAAGCACGAGTTTGGACCAAATCGAACCCTTGGAGCTCCTCAGCATGAAAGGCAATGCGGAGGTTAGATCCTGTTAGATTGGATCACCCATAAGCAGTGAAAACAGATTGATTGAAAACCAAGTATTCCTCGCATGGACATAGACGTGCAAGCATAATATAATCTTCTCTTCAAGAAATTCGCAATTTGTTTGTATGGTGTCAGCATGCGTGGTAGAATGGTGAATATTTGAATCAGCAGGTTCAGCGCTCAGCTTTGATAGGCCAATACAATTTTCCACATTTGACCAGATGCGCTAAAGGACCTAAGCGACCTGCATAAGGCTTTATGAGCACACACACATTGATGTATTCGCCCTCTACAAGTAAGAAACATGGTCATATATGAAAGCCTGGATATGACGAAATGAGCACTTGTTAGATGGTTGAAGAAACAAAAGTTGGAGCCGCGATAATACCTATCATAAATTGGATATAGGAAGAGGAACACGCTATGCGAATATCAATGTCAAGGCCATCGTGTGCTCGAGGCTGAATCGCACCTGTAGATGGGTCAGTGGCGTCAGTCTCTGCAAGTGCGCTACTGGTAACTGCAAGTAACCTAGTTTGGTACTTCGGGACGCCACAACACAAACAACTAACAATAGATGGAGCGTGGGAAAGGTCTGCAGCCTCATTGTAATGGTCGCGTTTGCTCAACGCCCCAAACACAACTCATTCATCCATTTCAACCCTTTGTCATCACCTTCGTCGTCGTCTAACCCAACGAGCACGTTAAATTGCACATATTCAAGATGTCTACAACCAGGTTACACCATCACCCGTCTCTTCCCGCCCCCGTCGTTCACGCTGGCTTCTCCGCCCACCAGTCCAAGTCCCATGTCCTCGCCGGTGTGCAGGACGCGTATTGGAGTGACGATGACGCCGTAAGTCTACTTTTTTTGTTAATGATCACATAAAACGTTATTCATCCACCGATCCCAGGATGATGCAGATTGTCCGCTTTGTCTTGAAGAGATGGATATTTCAGACCTTAATTTTAAGCCGTGCGTCTGCGGGTACCAGGTATATTCTCTCGTTCATCAATTATTAGGTAAATGTTCTCAGCCGCATGTAGATTTGTAGATTCTGTTGGCATCATATCAAGCAGAATCTCAACGGCCGCTGTCCCGCTTGTCGCCGTGAGTACACCGACGAAACTGTCCAGTTCAAACCTATTGCGAAAGAAGAGTGCGTCCCGCCCTCGCAATTTACTTCACAAATTCAATATAGGCCTTCCTGGCGTGTTATAGCCATAAACGCCTGACCCAGCAGAAGAAGCAACGTGAACGCGAGCGCAAAGAACTTGACGCCCTTGGTAGGCGCCATCTCGCCAATGTCCGCGTCGTACAGCGCAACGTTGTATATGTCGTCGGTATTGGTCCTCGATTTGCAAAGGAGGAGGTATGTTACACTTTTGTCTAATTAATTCTTGGCTCATCCAATAATCCTCTTCTTCGATGTAGCTCATCCCCACCCTTCGCTCGAATGACTATTTTGGGCAATATGGCAAAATCTCCAAGATTCTACTTGTCAAGCGTACATCATCAGGGGGTGGTGCGCCTATTGTAGGACTCTACATTACGTATCATCGGCGCGAGGATGCCGCACGTTGCATCTCAACCGTTGACGGTGCCCCAAGCCCAGGAGGAGGCCGAGAGGTCATGCGTGCCAGCTACGGGACGACCAAGTACTGCATGGCGTTTCTCCGTGGCGTATCATGTACTGATCACACCTGTATGAATCTGCATGAATGGGGAGATGAGAAAGACTGTTTTACGAAGGAGGATCTGACAACGCTGTACGTGTGGATTCTCAAAATGTTTGTATGATGTCTTAACCATTTCCAGGAAGCATACTATCAAGGACACAGAAAGCAGGGGGACCAAAACTGGGGATGGTATGTCGTGATCATGCAATTATTCCTGTTTTACCCACACATTACCTCTTTCAGGCCTCCCGCGCACTGCAGCATGGGCTAAACCTGCCACTCCGACGCCCAGCAGCACGATGCCCACTGCTACAGTTGCTCAGCGTCCCCGGCGTGGTGGTCAGCGGCAGGCGCGTACACCACGCCCACAGCATGATCGGAAGGTTGGCTCAGGCGGTGGAGGGAGTACGAAAGCACCCTCCATCGCGTCTTCGTCTCGCCCCCCGACGCCCGCTGTCTCCCCGCGTCCCCCGACGCCACCTGAGGTCAAGACTCTCCGGGCCAAAGAACCGGCACCGCTTCCGCCGACTTCGCCTTCACCGTCAATGGCAGTCGACTCGGATGATGTAGGCTCCGGTAGTCAGGATGTACCACAAAGTCCGCCGCGCCCACGCTCTACGGAGAGTGTGGACAGTATACCGGCTGTACCTATTTCTCTGCCGCCAGGTTTACCAGATGCCCCACCTGGTCTCCCGCCTCCGACTCGTACAGCTAAGGCGGAATCCGTTCCTGCGTCAGGTATTCAAGCACTACAAATGTCTGGGGGAAGCTATCAAATGTCCACCGCTGCACAAGCGCTACTTGATGACGTCAAAGCGCGTCGCGAGGCGGTGCTTTCGAGCACACAAGTAAGCGTCTTTCCCGATTTTGATCGCACGCTGCGTATGCTCTCGGGGAGCGAGGGTGGGTTCAGTTTCAATCTGGACCCAAAGCTTGCAGATGTAAATGTAAATGCGGAAGGAGAGGCGGTATTAAATGCGCTTGAAGCGGAGGCTCGCGTACCTTTCGCTGGTGGCTTTATGGACGCATTCCCTGCGCTCAAGCCACAAGCACACTCTCACACGCATCAAGTGCCAACCATGTACCCTCATAACCCCGCCCGCTCCATTTATGACCCCCTCACGATGCGTGAGAGTTATCTTGGGCCATTCAATCCCTTCGGAGAAATAGAAGGATCCTCGACTAGTGGTGGTGCGCGCAGTTCGCCGTCGTACCCCGATGAAGAACGGAAAGTTTCAAGATTTGGATTCGCACGGGGGAGGCAAGGCTCAACAGCTGCGAGCTCGCCCGTTCACGTGACATCGCCATTGAGTGCGAGTGATAGCCATCACTCGTTTTCCACGGCTTCAGAAACTCCTGCCATGACATCGTCGCATTGGAGTCATGGAGGACATGGAGAGTACGCAGGATATGCCACCAGTTCTCCACTTGTGCAGCAAGCACAGACAGTGCAGTCGCCCCCGCAGCAGCACGCGCAGCCACAGACACAACCGACACGCTTTCAGCCATTCGACACGAGTGTGAGCGTGAGTGAAGCCCAGCTCCGTGAGCTGATCCAGTCGAGCAGGGAGCGTGCCGGCTCGATGCAAATGCATAACGCTACAGCTGGTAGGAGACTTCTGTTTGTGTAAGCCGCTAGACTGCGCATTGACGATTTTGTCTTTCTTCATTTCACTTCACTTTGCTCTTCAATTTGATTCATTGTCGTTCACGTGTATGATTCTTGTATGACAATGCTGTCTATGTTTTTTTGCATTTTTGTTTTCAGTTTCAGATCAACCTCAGTACCAGTTTGCGCCTTTCAGTGACCCCGCAATCATGTCAGCCCGTTTCGCTTCGCCCGTATTATCCTCCGCAAGTCTGTCGTATGCCGGTACACCAGTAATTGCGACCACAGCACCAGCTACTACAGCCACACACGGCCCCCCGCCGGGCCTAGCATACCCAAATAGTGAGTCCCTTTCTTTTGTTCAGGGGAGGGAGTCCCAGGTCAGAGTACCGAGAGCCGTGCTTGCAGTGCGCAAATTCTACCACAGGTCATGAGAGCCTCCGGGACCTTCGCATTCGGCCAACATTATTTCGATTCTCCCCTTCTGTCCCCTCCTTTTCCCCTCCCCCGATGGTTTTAGCCTTGGTTAGATGCATGCTGACTAACGGTTGTTTCCCTCCTCTTTTTCTTTCAACCATCTGTTCGTTCGCCAAATTCGCTTTTAGTCACTCCTTCGGTTTCGTCCTCACCTTCGCCAGTCCCAATGCTGTCGTCTGCTGATTTTCCCGCCCTGAACGCCGATGTACTTCCTACGCCTGATGCACAACCTGCCGAGACATCATCTCCCGCCGAAGGTAGTAAGGAACAGGCTAAAGCAGAGCGCAAGGCGGCAAAAAAGGCGGCGGCGGCGGAGCGTGCGCTCGAGCGCCAGAAGGCAGCCCAGGAGAAAGCAGCTGCAAAGGCCACTGAGAAGGCCCGGATTGCGCAAGAGAAGGCTGTGGAGAAGGAGAAGCTGGCGAAGGAGAAAGAAGAGCGAGAGAAGTTAGTACGGGAGAGGGCGGAAGTAGAGAGGGTGGAGAAGGAGAGGCAGGCACAAGAGAAAGCGGCTGAGGAGGAGACGGAGAGAGCTCTCATAAAAGAGAAGGAGAGGCAAGCCCTGGCTGAGAAGACTCAAGCTGAAAAAGCAAGGGCAGCCCAGGTCAAGGCTCAAAAAGCCGCCAAGTCTGCATTAGCGATCAAAGCCACGAAGTCTGCAGGCTCCTCTGGCCAGGTGCCTGCTACTCCGACTGCCAAGCAGTCCCCCGCTCCATCTAAGGCATCTGAACCCGTGGAACAAGCACCCATACTGTCCAAGATGCCGAAGAAGAACAAACCCGTCGCTCGTCCAATCAAGGTCCCGAAGGAGGATGAAATTGCTCTTGGAAATGCGTCGGCTGCACCATCGATTTCGGTTTCAGAGTCTGCGAATTTTCCACCTTCCAAGACCACGAATACAGTCGTCTCTAGCTCGAACAACTCGAGGGCACAGTCTGTGGACACGTCCTCTCCTGTGGAACCTGCCTCACTTGCTGATTTGCTCGACGACATTGACGTGAGGAATCCGAGCATGGATCTTCCCAACCATCCCTTCTTTGACATAGCAAAGATCAATCCCGCTGCCAAGATGCCTCTTGAATATGGTCCTCTAGTGCACGCATTGTCTGCCCTTTCTGTAGGTGGAGGATCATTTGCTACCAACATGCCTTCGGGTTCCATCGATAATGCCGTGTCTTCATTCCAACAACTGTTGGAGACACTGACACAGACCATCTCCGACCTCCTCCGCCTGCTTCCTCGGACGACGTGGGACGACAGCTCTTCATTTGATGGCGTGCTTCGTGACATGCTCAAGGGTGATGATTTCTTAGACGACGGCGGCGATGATGCAGCTGGCAAAGAAGACGAAGTTGCCGCGTTGACGCTCGCCCTTGAGCGTCGAGCCCGCTGGATGGAAGTGCAGCTATCCAAGCTCGAGGAACTTCATCGTGACATCAACACAGCTGCGGTACGTGCCGTCCTTGCATTCAATGACAGCGGCTGGGATCGTCACATATTCATGCCTCGGGTTGGCAATACCCTCCGCCGCTTCGACAATATTGGTATGATAGAGCAAAGTGGCAAGATGAGGCCGATGACAGTGGACGAGTTGGAGAAGAAGCTGCAAGTAGCCAAGGAAGCTGCCATATTCGCGGAGACTGAGTTCCGAGAGGCGATGGAGAAAATGCAAGCTGTGAAGCCCGTGGAAGTTGACTACTAAGTAGGCTAGCAGGGAATCATGCGGTAGTTTGACTGGTCGTACTGAATACACGATGAGCGCTGAGCATTTGGCTTGCACGTAAAAAGGTGTCAGAGTGATATCTGTCACGTGCATCGAACGCGCCCAGACACGTCTAGAATATGATATTGGTATTGTGCGGCTGACCATGCATCTCGAAGTTATCGTGTCGAGGTAATTAATCACCACTTCAGCTTATTGGCAACCCGCCGACTGACACCATGGCTGGCCACAGCACACAACGCCAAAAGCAACTCTCTCGGCTTGCTATCATCATTATTGTTATCCTGTTCGCTGCTGTGCTGGTACGCCAGCTATTCTCGAAAGCAACCCTTCGGGATCAACACCCTCGTGCGCGCGGCAGTCCTCATACCTTGATCCAGGGACGCTGGAAAGACGTGCGGACGTCACTGGGCTTACCTCCTCTTCCTGACACCATCAACCAACCGGCTGCTGTTCTGCCCCCGTCAACATCACATCGCACAGGAAAGCTCCCCTCGCGCTTTGATCTCCGTCGGAAGCGTGCTGAAGCAGACCTTCGGAGTCAGAACAGGCTTCACCTCGCTACTGACGTGAGAGATGCACCCCGCGTATCAGTGCAAGCACTAGCCGCGTCATTCCGCCGCATTGCAGCAGCTGAGAAAGAAATAGCAGAGATGCGAGGCAAACATGAGAAGTCGGGACAGAAGATACGGGTCCAAAGACGTATTGAGGACTGGCAGGACCCAACAAATGCAAAAGACGTATTGACTACTGTCACGAATGACTAAATGATGCTCGCAGTTGACAATCGTACCAACAATCGAGTAGACATTATACGATCGACAATGTATGACAGTGATCACCATTCATCCTTAGCCGGAACAGCCTCCGCGCCATCATCTGTTTTGCTTTTCATCCATGCAACGAAGTCATCGAGTAATGATGGCCAAGCCTACGGGATTTAGTATACGCATGGTTACCACGTAGTATGAATCTGATGTAACGTACCCCATCAGCCTCGTAATTAGACAAGGAAGGGTCCACAACGCGGCAGAACTCGTGGACCTATCTTGTATCAGTACGTCATATGCCTGACGATGAAAGGACTGACCATATTCCAAATGTCCTTGTTTGCACCTTTATATGTGCCTTTCACCTGCATATCAAGATTAGCGACATCCAAGGCAGGGGTGATGGCGACGTACAGGCAAGAAGGTGATCAAATCGTTGACGATTGGATATCGTGGAGCAAGGAGTACTGACCACAACGCCATAGCTGTCTATATTGGTAATGATAAGATACATGCTTCGCCGCGGACGTAAGGCTCCTGACCTCTAAGTCGATGTTTCGTGCTTGTCTAATATGGATTATCGAAAGGATTGCCTTTCGGAGATAGCTAAGAACTCACGGTGGCTTCGCAAGTGTGAAGCAAAATTGATAGAGATCTGCGAAAGCAGCCTTGCGGTCAGAAGCATACTCTCTGTAACGAGTTCGGTTGTAGGGCTCTTTTGTGCTCGCACCGCCACGCTTCTTCGCTTGACTCGAGGCAGAAGCCGAGCGAGTAAGCGCCTCCTTATCACGAATAAGAAGGTCTTCAAGCTCTCTCAAGGCTTGAGCTAGAACTGGTAATGAGGAGATTCTGGTGGACTCGTTTATGAAATTGCAAAGCACAGATAAACGATAAAGACAACTCACTCAAGTAAGCCCATTCCATGCGACCATTCTACCCTCGTGAATTTGGCCATTTCGCTACCCTTTAGCTGCCACGCAAGGATAAGGGGCTGTGCACCATCAAGCGGTATGTCAGCCTCCGTACATAATTTTTCCAGTCCCCCTGGTCCAATCACATCGCTGTCGTCTTCATCGGCAAATGAGTTAAACAGAACTTGCGCCCGCTGAGGGGTGTACGGTTCGGTGGGGGCTTCTTGGGATTCCTTGGGCTGAGGAAATAGAGAAGCAACAATGACGTCAGAGGCGTGCAGAGTATAAACAATGGTTACCAGTTGCACGTACCGCCACCTTGTTTGTCTCATCTACTCCGTCGCTGCGAGCGGGCGTGTTAGAGACACAGCACAACAAAGACGACAGGCGCATGAAGGAATGTCGTGAACGACGTGAAGGTTGAGTCGTGAGATACGATTGATCCGTCGTGGCCGTGAAGATTGAAGTGTAACTAAAGGCAGACTTACTCGTTCAATGGAAACCTAATCGAGGTGAGTTTCTGCAAGTGATGGAATGGCGTTATATAAAGTTGGGAAAAGGATGTCTGTTGTAGGCTTACATCATCATTACTTCTTTCGTGAACGTGGCGAACAATTTGGGCGTAAGGAGGCCTTCTATGAGTTCACTACAGCATGCAAGGGCCGGAAGACTCACGCAATCGTCGTATTTGCGCAACCTTTGGTAGTTGATTTTGATGCTCTTGATGATGCTTTCGTACCGGTGTTTCTTGTTTTCTTTTGAGGTGAAGCCACCTGCGGAACAGTGAGTGGTAAAGGAGTGCCCGGGCAAACTGGCGCACATCTACATCATCCGCATAAATGCCTTTTCCAACCCTGCTCATAGCCTTTATTATCATCGGGACGAAACGTAGTGGGAAGACAGCACGCACGAAGCTCCAGCACTGGCTATGCTTGTCGTGGCGTCTTTACCTCCACATTGGATTTCAATTCATCGGACTGAAGTCATTAGGATTATGGGAGCCTACCGGTCCGCGTCGAACTTCGCGTTGAACGAGTTGCAGGAGCCCCTTGAGTGTCCGCATCCGCACGTTTCCGCTGATATTTGGCTGTGTCAAGGACGAATAAGTTTGAGAGTGAACAAGACTTGCTTTAGGTGGCATATCTCAGTAAGAAAGCCAGATTGGAGAGACAACGGAAGAGAGGAAGTGTTTAAAGGGTAAAGGCAAAGGGAATTATTGGCGCGTTCTGGGCGCGTCACACTTTGTCACGACGACACGTGACAATGTGAATGAATGCTGGGATATCAAGATTTCATACTAAATCATCCTACCATGAACGGAGAAATCTTTAACGCCAATCCAACTGTCTATGCCTCCAAACGCTCTGCCCGGAAATCGAAGTTCGAGGCAGGGCAGTCATTATGGATTGACGAACAGTACCAGCCCGAGTTCAGCAGCGAGTCCGAAGTGGAGCCTATTGACGAGGATGAGATATTTGGTGTGTTTCAAGCCTTCTTAACTCCTAAACTCATTCAAATCACACACATTGTTACAGACTTGATCCGCTTTATTGCAGATCCTGAACATCCTAATTCCCTTGAAGAACTCAGGGTAGTATCTGCAGAGCAGATCAAAATCGGCGACAATCACATCATGGTCGAATTTACTCCCACCGTACCTCACTGTGGGATGTCGACGTTGATTGGTGGGTGCTTTTACAACGTTTTAAGAATATATCTTAACCAATTGCTCAGGGCTGTCCATCCGTGTGCGACTGATGCGAAGCTTGCCTCAGCGTTTCAAAGTGGATATTCGAGTGAAACCAGGATCACATCAGAGTGAACTTGCAGGTTAGCAGCCGATATTTTGTCCCTTCCATACCCTTTTGACAACATGCCTTAGTTAATAAACAGTTGAATGATAAGGAGCGTGTTGCCGCTGCTTTGGAGAACGCTGCCCTATTGGAGACACTAGAAAAGTGTCTAGAGCCTGTTGGAGGACCTAACAGCCTGTAGCAAGTATGAATTCCCTCGAGTGATGACATGACAAGATGTATCCATAGCCTTATCTTACAGGATTGTAGCGCCTTTGTTCTACTTCAGTGCAATTATTCTCAGAATATCAACTCTCTTGCTCCTTGTAAGTGACTTGTGATCGTGTTAGTACATTATATTCCTGTATGAGACTAATCGCGATTCACCATGACTAACCCACATCGCACTTTCCCCATCAGGTTTCCTTTGGGTCCCCTCATCATGTTCAGAAATAGGGGTCGAATATCACAAAGCTTTTTATCGACAGGCGGTCTGATAATCATCACCGCTCATGTTATCTCGTGGTCCGTCATAAATTTATCGCAACAAACATCCACGACGACAACTAGATTGCGCACTACGAAAGACACGGAGAGCTTTTGGAGACCGACATGGCCAGCTATAGTTGTCACCTACCTCCGGATCTGAAGTGATGCCGATAAGAGTTGGCAATGGTGGCATGCTGCGGACTGGACAAACAGCCCCAAAAATGGACCCGCATGAAAAACCACGCTAACGAAAGGGAGAGATGTTATTCACCGCTGTCTTCGCGTGAATTTAACACGCTAGAGCAAGAGCGGTGCAAAAGAATCAGTCCCAGGTCCGAATCGCAGTCAGCTATAAATTCATCTGCCACTGACAAGACCCGTACAGAACGATGATTGGCTTGCTCATGATGCGACTTACCCACATTCAAGTTTATGACGTGGAGAGTTATGCCACGCCGACGCCGAACTGGATCCATCTTTGCGGGTCAACCTTCACACGGCCAAAGCGACAACCACGGGTTGCTGCACGGCGAGGACGTTTCTCCAGAGGTGTAATGTGCCTTGCGAAAAAAAACATACCCGGGAACCCTTTACGATGTAGGTCGGTCAGGGTTAACCTGACCGAGTTCATACCGTCACAGGACGCCTTTGTCTGAGCAGGCATAAACTGTCGAAAGCCTTGGCCAGGCCACCAAACATCTTCCCACCAGAATCTCCGTCACTGCAATGAATGATGGTGAACAGAATTAGGTAATCCTTGAGGACTCCTTCAGATATATTTGATCACAAGAATCCCGAGAGCGCCGCCAGGGGTTTCCGACAACTCGACTTCGAACACGGACATGATCAACAGAGGTAACCGAGCACTTAAACGAGTCACATTAACGCTTCAAATTTCAGCCAGTGGCAGGCTGCCTTCAGGCTGATATGCCTTCGCAAGCGAACACGTAACGCGTTAGATCAGCCTTTCCTTGAAAGGACAACAGGTGGATTGATGGGCTGAGCATCGTTCTTAGTCACAACCATGTACTCCATGCGTTTACAAAAGTACATTCAACTACGTTCAACGGGGTGGCTAATTTTAATCAAAACTAGTACAAGGCAAGTGCCGCATCAGTGTTATTGTGCGTAAGGCCATGTGATTATCTTACCGCCACCTTCTAGTACCGGCGGCAAACCATTATGGATAGTTGCATTTCCCAAGCCGTCTCGGTATGATTATGATACCCAAATACTTTGTACATCAAAAATTGAATTGATTATAATGTTGTATGCGTACTAACGGTCTGTCAGTGCGAAGAGAGGATCATATGGATACAGTGGTATTTGCAGTAAGGTATAAAATTTTGGCTACATTTGTCCTGAGTGAATGGAAGCATGCTACATTGGGGATATAAAAGAGTGGTAACCTAAAGACCAATCCATTAACAGTCAGCGTGTAAGAAGTGTGTTAGGTTCGAATGAAGTCAGAAATCGAAAAGAGCGACGAAATAATCAACATAACCCAACTCTCAATCCTCAAGAAGAAAATCCCAATTAAAATTCCTCTCCGGTAATTTCTTAGAAGTCGAACAAAAAATGCGTTTCAACGTTTCTTTGGGCTGGCTTTCTGGAGCGTTTGTGTGAACATCCCACATCCTGAACGTCACCAGGCCGCAGGTATCGACCCATACTTCGTCGCAATCCCAATTGTCATCCATTGACATTGCTTCATTCACACGGACATTTGCAATCATGCGGTTGACAAAACCAGCTGAGAAAGATGGTGTGCCCGAGCAACGAATGTGACCTCGAAAATCCGAGGGCAACCAAACGGTCACGTTGGAAGCGGTGGTTCGGATATCAAGGAAAAACTTGCAACGAGGTATGGCACGGCACTGTGATTGTGAAAAGATGTTGAGACATGATGCAGCAAGCGAAGAGGTGACACTTACAACTTTGAGCTTGATCGGTGACGTCTCGGTACTGATAAACATGGCCAAACGATGGTCTACTGGCTGATTACGTGCACGATAGTGTGGTAGCGCCAGAGAGATATCGATGGGCTTTGATGTCTTGAGCATAAAATCATAGTCGCTTAGAGCGTTGTAGTGGATCTTGTGGGTGCCAGATCGCTGTACCCTCTGTGTAGTGAATCAGCTACTTGCACGTGAATAAAGCGAGGATTGTGATGTACCAATAAACGAGTCTTTTCGAGTGATAATGAACTCTAAGGCAGACCTCAGCTCAATTTTACGCTGTTTAGAAGGATGAAACTGACCTCCGAGTCGGATCCCATTGAACAATTCGAATAAATTGACATGACGCGCGAACCAGATCAGTAAGGAACGAAAAAATCAAATGCAAGGGGGGGACAAGGATACGAAGTAGTTGGGGAAAGCGTCCCAAGGCTCTGCATATTTAAGGGTTTGGGAAGGCGGTCACCTATACGTCACCGAGACGGAGTCGTGAACCCAGGAATCGTTTCCCTTATGCCTTATTTGGGTAGTGTTGTATTCGTAAACAAAAAGCGCGCTTGAAATCTTGATTCTTAGCTTGGCCACCCGAAGGCGAGAATAATTCTGCCTACTTCGGTTCGACAATGTAGTCCGCGTGCCTCGCCCTTCGGGAACACGTGGCCCATCACTCGCTAGATCTACCATGATGTTTCATGTTGGGCATATCGGACACAGCGCTAAACATCGAGTCACTAATGCACTACCAATAGCATCCTCGACATCTACCTGCAGCGCCCAAAGCTCAGTCCAGAGCCCACCCGCCGTTCCAAAATCTTCCGCATGCCACGATCCATCCGAGTCCAAACCCTATCATTGACATCACACTCCGTTCTCACCATTAACTCGATCTTTCCCTCGGCATGAATGAAAATTTCATCGTCATTTTCAAGCGCACAGGAGCCAAGCCTGATAAATCCCCGGCGCATTCGCTCGTTGAAGGCACGACCACAACGAATCTGCCTCCGACGACGTAGACCCTCGTAATCGTTGATAGAGACAATGCCCCGGAAAGTGGGGGGTAATGTGATTTTCACACCGGCTGAGCATGCGAAGATGTGGAGGCGAAAAAAGTGGTTCTCTGCGCCATGTGTACGAAACTAAAGAAGCCAAAATTACTAAATACACTCGTTTCATCATTGGTCGGTCACACAAGTGACCACCTGGTGGGAGGCACTTACAACTTCGGCCTTGATGGATCCAAAACGACTAGAAAGATATGCTACCGATTTGGCCAACGGAGCAATATCAGATGGGAATGGTGAGAGCAAGATCAGCCTCGCCCGGATATGTTGATTGGTTGCTGACGTTTGGAACACAAATGGATCACCAAACACGGCGTCTTGCTTGCGGGGGAGAAACTGCTCGGTGACAAACGCAGTGTTCTCTTCCTGAATCACAAGTCAGGTCATGCAATTGCGACACCTGGTATGTCATTCTGACTTACCTCTCTTGTGGTTGATGCCGACAAAGCGCTTAAATTACTAAGAAGCTGTATAATATTCCGTTAGTTCCAGATTTCCTACTACCTGATGTGAAATCGCTTACCGACAGCTGTGGGGTCAGCTTGCTCATGTTCCGAATAGTATCGTGGTACCGTACGGGTCCATCAGGTTTATATACAGTACTTTGCCACTCAGACTAATCTCACTGTTAGACAAAGCACTTACATTGTGCAGTACTGTGGACCGATCGCCACTGGGACAAAGGCTACTGTGGCACTGGCCCGGCGGCGCTTAGCGGGGCTCTGCAACAACACAAACGAGAAACTTTAGGTTTTTTTTTTACACGTGTTGGGAAACTGCTCCATGAGGGTGGTCCACGGAGGTATCTTGTTTTGGACTACACACACCACCCACGAAACTGAGTGAACCACTTGAACGGGGCTAGGTTGTGTACCCAAATCCGAGGGGTCGGAAATCGACCCACACAGCTTCTGGACTAGCCGGCGGGAACGCAAGGGTGTCTTCACATCATGCTCTCGCTGCCGAACAGCATGACAGAATACAACGTACAATACATATCTGTAGTAGATAGGGATAATTGGCTTACGAAAGTGGTTGATCCTCTTCTTCAGAATCTGCGACTACGTCACCAGCTTGAGACACGACTGTCGGACTAGATTCTTTTCTAGCCTTGCTATTCCTCGCTTCGGCAATTAGCCGTACAAACTCTCCTTGATTATTCAACTACGACTTGCGATAAGCATTCTCAGCAATGGAAGGAACGGAAGACCTACTACGTGAGTTGTCGTATTATCCACAAGATGTCTTCGCTTTCTACTATCTTCCCAATTCTTTAATTCAATGCGTAATTCTTTCGTGTTCTTCCTGTTAGATGCGGACTTATCCAAATTGGCATTGAAAATCATGACCCAGCTAGGATCCGTTGAGAACTGCGGAATTAATTTGGGACCGAGAAGTAACATACCGCTGATGTCGAGCAATCCACGTTTTCCTGTCACCGAGGATGGGTAAACTGTGGTCGTGCAACAAATCTTTGACTTGTTTGTCCTTCAATAGATCGTACGAGGCCTTGGGTATGCGCTCCGTTGCACTGTTCGCATCAATCCTGCCTCCACGTTCCTGTCAGTTCGTTATGATCAGAAATAAACTGACGCTTACCCGTTGTCCCTGTTCTTTCCCTTTTTCAAAAATAACTTTGTCCATTCATCTTTGGCGCCTGATATCGCAGCACCGGATGTATTAAATGATTTTTTCTGGCATCCCGAGTCTAAATGAGTATTGATATCCCCCATGACAATAGACACGTTGCAGACGGGACAGTTTACCATCTGACCCCCTGTGTACGAATTAAGCATTGCTGTGCCATAATATAATAGGATGCCCAAACCTTGCACCATCTCTTCCTCTTGGGGATCCGATGAAGGCTCCATGTCTTGCCTTCTCGAACGCTTGGGCTTACTTGGCACCGGGGATGAGGGAAACTGGCTTGAATTAGAAGGACCCGGAACCATGACGACATCCGAATCGGAAGACACTGAACTGGTACTTCGCTTGTGCTTCTTACCGTTGATCAACGGGGTTTGGGACCGACGGGGTGTTTGCTCTTTTTGCTTCCTTCTGGTGCGATCCTGTTCTTCACGGGAGAGCCGGAGGATAGTTGACCTGTACTTGTTCAAACTGCATCTGCGCAAGGGAGGATGTGGCACTCACCGTGCAATTTTCCATGCACTCACTGCTGCCTCAAGAACTGGATTTGTCCTAAACTGTCCTTCACTCGTTGACTTCCTGCAGCTTGGGCACTCCGATTCTTTGACAATGTGTTCTCGAATACACTACCAGTAACATTCAGATGACAGTATATGAGAAAGGGGTAAAACACCCACAAGTGAGCAGAAGCAGTGCCCACAAGCGAGCGTTATGGGTGCATCGTACAATTCGCCGCAAATTGTGCATCGCAGACTCGCATCCAGTTGTCGTAAGTCTGTCATAGGGAAATCGCTCGGATCCGGGATATTTGTGGAAAGGAGAGCTTGAACGTTATTCGTGAGCATGAAGATCGGTTGGACGAGAGAGTTTGAACTTTGTCGCAGCAAAAGTATCTCAAGAATAGAAGGATGCTAAAATTTAAAGAACTCGTCCAAATGTTCCAAAGAGAAAGAGGCAAAAAGGTTTTGACAACTACAAGCGCGTTGTGGTCGCGTAATCCCACATGTGACCTGTGTGACTTTTCGCGTTTTGACGTCACGTACTTACTGCACCGACAATAACTACGGAATACGAATGTCTGATACACTATTCTACATGCAAATTGGGTGGGTATATAGAAGTACAGTTTAAATCCGCGAATGATTCCAGTGAGTCAGAAAATGCCTTCAAAATCGTACATCTCTTTTCCATCGTCGGGTGAAGCAACATTCCGAAGGAGTGGGTCAAGAGACGTTAACTCATCCTTGATTCCGTTTCGAGCGACTTCGTCTAACTCCTTCAATAATGCTGACGTGATTTTCTGTGGTGTTTTTTTTTTCAACATCCGTATTTCCATGTCATCCTGAATTTATTACCTTGAATTTCGTGTCCACTTTTAGGAGCATATCTCCCATCCCGGGCGTCCAGCTAGGCGGTGGGCTTCCAAGGGCACCACCGTAACCACCGTGTACGTTTGCAATACCCCACAGACTAGAGTCACCGTCATCCATTTGTTTCACATTGGAGTCGGCGCCAGAGAATAGATACGAAACACCAGGATGTGGCGCAAGAAGCCCGAGAGGTCCCATCATATGTTGCCCAGAGTTTGGAAATGGTGAGGGGCCCAGTATTCGCGATATTTTATTGTATACTTCCGAAATGACATCCAGGAGGGAGAGAAGGGTCTGGTGATAGTCTAAAGGAAATGGCTGTGAACGTTTCAGCTCATGATCGAAAACACTATCAACCCCGCAGGGAACGCACTATATGAGGTGAAACAAGATATGATGTTTCCGATCCGTCCGCATATGGTACTGTGTATTCAGCGAAACCGCCACCGGCTTGCCGTTTCGCTACTTTGGACCGGAACAACCGCTGGACCCACAGTAAGTGGCGAACGACCCATGGTTATCAGATAAAAGCTTACGATCTTTGGCTGACGGTCGGGCTCCTCCCTTGCCTGGTCATATTCGTTCATGGTATTCATTAGCCCGCGAAGAAAGTCTTGAACTTGAGGTATATCTAACAAATTTGAGAGCGACATTGCAAGGATAGCAAATCGATATGTCCTGTTTGATGATACCTCAGCAAAGTCGCTATAAGTAATGGATCCCGGGGCTCGCCGCACCGTTTGCGCATAACTAAGTTATTGAATGCTTTGTCGAGTTCAGTCCTGGACATCATGATTGTATGGAACCAATGACTTCTCCTGTGGGTATCCATGAGCTCTAGGAAGAAATACAATGGCAGACCGAACACACCCTTCATGAACATTTCGCATGTAAGTTAACGTGATAATCCGTTTCTGCACCAAATCTCGAAGATATTCGACAGAGGTTCCCTGCGCGATGACCGGTGTGCCGGTGCCAACCAACGTAGCACTAGATGAAAGCGTGTCAGAGTGAACAGACTGGCCATCCCATTCCCTGCCGGATGTAGAAATCGCAGTCGGTGTTGAAACTGTATAAGCGACGCTGGTAGCCGATGATATGCTGCCCACCGTTGCTGCGTTGCCAGCGCCGTTCGTAGTCTTGAACGACGACAACAAGTTCTGCGCCGAGCTCTTCCTGCGCATGGTGGGACGAGATATTTCTGTCATTGGCGGACTGCTTGGCGGAAGCGCAGCCTGGAAAACAGCCGTCATCTCGTGAGTGTTGTAGCCGAAACGTTGATAACCCAATTTGGGTTATCGATTGCAACTTATACTTGGCAAGTTGCTTACTTTGCCCTACTACCACCATCTCTGCAATCGTTTGTGTCCTAGCTCTCGAACACCATGGATATTACTGCTATAGCAAAGAATTTTACCGAGTTCTACTACTCACAATTTGCACTAGGCCGGCTGAACCTGGCCCCTTTGTATGTAAGCACTTCGTATATTTGCAACTTTTTGGTATTCAAACACTTTTTAACAACTTCTAGCGGCCGCACTCCATGTTGACATGGGAGGGCAAACAGTTCCAGGGTGGAGCTAACATCGTACAGCATCTGAACGTAAGTCTGATTGTATTGTAACACAAATCGCTCACCGTTTTTTTGTATGGTTCAGGAACTGCCTTTTGAAAAGGTTGCCCACAAGATCAGCACATTTGACGCACAGCCGTCATCCCTCGACATGAGTACTCTCTTGATTAGCGTGACAGGGCTACTAAGGGTTCGTCTTTTTGTTGATCAATCGCGTGATCTGGCCACTGAAGACGATGTAGGTGGACGGAGACCAAGAGTTGCAATTCTCCCAGGTATTTGTGCTGGCAAAGGAGGGCGAATCATTCTACGTGTATGTTCATCAAGTTGGTGCTGAGACCTCGCTTAGAAATCATTTGCAGGCTGAATGACATGTTCCGGCTCAACCTCGGCTGAAGTGCTGAAGCACAGCATATTATAAATCTGGTAGATGAGACGAAGATCCCCGGAAGTGTAATGGAGGACGGAAGCTTCTAACGTTTGTACCTCGTAGCTTATTCCATCGAAAGTAGATCAGACTGTTAGTTTTGGAAAGATCGTCGTATCGAACAACTCCGGGGAGGATCAGCAAGACAAGCGCGCTAAACCGATCAATTTTACATAACGTTCAACTGGTGCTCACTGGCAATAAATGCCAAAAACCGTAACAATAGGAAGTATAAAGTCTAACACCTGGTAGAACATATCGTGTAGAGGGTATTACATAATAGTAGTAGTCAGTCCATAAGCACAACAGCTGAGGTCATGCGAAGAACCTGCAAGAAACCTCCTCCATATTTCACGTGTCTAAACACCAGCAACGATCCTACACGGCAATTGATCAGTACAGTATCAAGTCTGATGTAAGAAGATTCCACGTACTCTTCAGCCTTGTTCAATGCCGTAACCATACTAACAACCTCTTTCCGGCGATTGACGACGAAGTCACTCTCCTTCATCAAGTCATCGAGCACTTCAGGTTTATACAACTCTTGGAGAAGCTCGCGTTGCAAGTTCTCTTTCGAGTGATTGACAAGCGTTAGCACAATAGCCTTTGGAACCATGTCGATCATTTCGCGTTTGACAATGTTGAAATATGAATGGATCAGTAGCTCTGAATAGGGAGGTCAAATTAATTGTGCGACTGAAGAAACGCGTAAAGAGGACACACTGATGACTTCAGTCTCCATTGTTTCCCTCTCGCTGAGAGCGGACAGGGGTCTGATCACTGCTGGAGGCTAAGAAATGTGAAATTAAGATGCGATATATTTAGGTATATGAGAAAGACGTACCGCCTCCATGATGGGGCCAGCCTTTTTAGGTTGCCCCTTCTTGGCAGACGAGAAGAATGAGCCAAAGAAACTCGGTTCCTCCTTTTTGATATCAACATCCAAGTCACGGTTGTTGTTGATTTGACCCGGGGGAAGCTTTCCTGACTTGGCGTCTGGAACTGGTGTCGGAGGCTTGTTGGCGTTCAGTCTATCTTGCACTATTGACATAGCCTGTGGAGGATGTATGAGCTCATGAAAGATCATCAAAGTCATATGTACTTGCCCTGTGTCCGTTAAGGAAGTCGGGGTGAGTCGTGTTGACATAACATGCTTGCATCCTAGTCACCAAATGCATAAGAATCCAGAAAAAAGATGAAATCTGCCGTTATGGACGCACGAAACCATGTCGGTTACAAGCTTCGTAGTGGGATTCATCGCAGTCTTGAAAAAATTAATTACAACGGAGTTGAAGCGCTCCCGGAGCGCAGGGAAACGTCTGAAGGCTTGCTGTATGGTGCCGTTAGCGCTTTATTACATTCGTCAGTCGCGTGAATACGTACGATTTTCTGTAGCAGTTGTCCGAGAATGCGAATAAGTTCGTCATATACAAGCTGACAGCATTTAACACTCGGCTCTTCCAGTCGTTTGATCTGTTGCTTGACAATGATTTCAAAGGCTTGCGTGCCAACAAAGAGTGATGGTGTTTGACCCTGCATTGTGGAAAAGTTTAGTTGAACAGTTTCCGGTTACGCGGGTAACAAACCCACCGAAGAATTGTACAAGATAGTTCGGATATCCCCATCTTTGACCTGATCAAAGGGGTCGATACTCTTCACACCAGTATTGAACAACTCGTGGAAGACGAAGCTGATTCGTGCACCACCGCTTAATTCATTCAGCGAGAGGTCGTTGGTGTTACCGTCGATGACCGTTCGGAATTCATTTGTGAACTCCGTAATGACCGAAAGGACTATGTTGCCGGAGGATGCATCACCCAAGGGACCGCCCAGGGTTGCCAGCTCGGCACTATATTTCTGAAGCTGCTGGCTTATACGAGCTTTGATGTCGGGCAAAGTGGCACGGATGTGTTGCATGAGAATCTAAGATGGGAGGAAGATGTTAGTGATAAATCTGCAATGCGTGGAGAGCAATCGAGGCACACACCATGTTGAGCTTACGGGCAAGGAAAGGAGTCCCGCAATACTGGGCTTTCCCTTTATATGAAGGATGCAACTCAAAGAAGCTGCGCTCCGCGTCTAATGCGGCGCCAATTGTCTTGGATGTGTCGATGTCGCGTTGCCCTCGGTTTACCACTGGCACGTATCCCAAACGTAACGGAATGACGCGCCCTGCGAGGATGTCCACAACGTCCGTTCCTTGATCCCTTTTGGCGCGTTAGTTTCAACAAATACAGCGCTGTAAAAGCATGGACCTACATAAGGTCGACCTTGGTCAAAACACCGATCGTTCTCGTCCCTTCTGGGTCAACCTCCCGAGCTAGCTTCAAACCATCGGAGTTCGCCAAGTCTGTATTGGCAGCGGTGACAGCCAAGACTATACATGCTGGCCGCGAGATATACTTGACCAGCATGTCCTTGATTTGCTTTTCAATGTCTTTCGGTTGGTCCCCGACAGGGACTTTGGTTAGACCGGGCAAGTCGACGAGAGTAAGAGTAAGGACGTTGGGAGAGAATATGCGTAGGTTGATGGGTAGTGGTGAGATGCCTGCATTACGACCAGTCTTAGCTTCTGTATCTCGAACGATTTCGGCACGAATTTTGTTGAAGTCATAGAACTTTTCGCCAGGAAGGTGCAGGAATTCACCCCACTCCGATTCGTTCGCCTGCTTATCACTGCCATTTAGTTGTGCTGTAACACAAGTCAGCTAGGTAAATAGAGCCAAGGAAGGAGGCCTACAATTTGGTGTCCCATTCACTTGAGGCGCAGTTGCGGGACGATTAATGAGTTGAAGGACTAGTGGTCGCCGTGTCACGATACCAGTACCACGAGGAAGAAAATCTCTTCCAACGATGTTCTAATGCATTAATGTAAGGAGTGCACTTCATACACATCGAATGTCGCGGTACGAACCTCAAGCACACTACTCTTACCACTACTTTGACTTCCAAGCACGCAAATCTGTGGTAGGTCTATTTGGGATGCTGAGGAACCGACGGCGGAGAATACGTCTTGCAGTTTGTTAATGACAGACACGATTTCTGAACCGAGACCTGTGGACATGATGGGCAGACTAGATGATGGACAAGGGCAAAGAATTACAGAAATGAACGAGGCTAGACCGTGACTTGAGCTGCGAAACACGCAGTAGCCTTGAGCTTGAAAACACAGCCACAACTCCAAACCAGAACAAATTTCCTTCTTCTCGTCTTCCCGACCACTTACAAGTTTGTTTTGTGGTCATTGAATTCTGCTGCCAGTGTTCCAGGTAAACATTGTTCTTGAAAGCTAATGGTCACAGGTCTCCTACTCGATTATTGTTTCTCGCCTTCTTACTCATTTTCTTACCATGGTGATACCTGCGCACAGTGCGCAGCACTCTGTTCCATACGGCCGCCTGCAAGCCAGTAGCAACTAGATGGCTGGCTAGCTGATGCTGCCGAGCCGAATTTTGTCTAGCATGTCACGACCTTGCTTGATACGCGTGTCCCATTGTCAGATGTTTCACGACAACAGAATCATCATGATAACTTAGGGACATACATATCTGGCACAAGGATTCGTATAGTAATGCTTGTCACAGAGTCAGGGCCGCCCTGAACAATTGGCAAACATTCGTGCCCCCAAACATTAATTGCCCATTTCAAGCTTCTTCGTTGCAGCCTCATGGTCACGTTAAGTTCATACTTGGAAATTCGAATGGGTACTTCGATAACCTTGTGGCGACCTTCGTCTTGACTTCCACTATCATGATACAGTGTGATCAATGCGACCATTTATTTCGTTCCACTCAGGCATTGTTTGCCCACTGTCGCGATAGAGCTGACCACCCCTTCTGCGAGGATTGCGACAGACTATTCTATACTTTTACTGGACTGGATCAGGTGCGGGGAGGCGCTTGTTGCGATTTTTCACCCAACTCACGCTCCTTTTATGTCAGCACATGCAAAACGCTGCGGTACATCGCAGCGACAGTGAATCAGACGAGTATGAAGAACCGCCCCGCAGCAATAGGTGGTTTGTTGACTCGGCAAGCCTTTATCACACCTGTGGCTCCCACGTAACCAGGCTAATTAGACGTGACAGCTGGGCCTGATGGCGGGTCTAATTCGACTGGTGTTTTGCTGTAGGCACCCAAATGAATGATTATTCAATAAAGGTCGACCTTTGGAGCAGTATAAGGTGCTGGGTATAGGGTTATCAGGGCGGGCCTCGGCTATATCCGTCCCAAAGTGCGTGCCCTGTGGCTATTATTAGTAATTACCACCGGCGGCCGTCCTAATTAGGTCATGTCGTCGCCAAACCTTTGTGCTCGCTGTCTGCCACAGCAAGCTCGACTATCTCACCAATGTATGTACGGATTTCAGTTGGATCTTTTTGCATAGGTAGTATTACATGTATACAACAATCTCTTAGGTCATACAGTATCTGTCTGTTTAAAACCCTCAAACATCTGAGGTCACCTGTAGAATACCTTTGAGAATGCAAGCATGCTCCTCACTGTCCACCTCAGCATTCTCTTCATCCTCAAGTTCCTCCAGTGCATTATCCTTGACTCCCTGTACCATGCTAAGTCCACCAGGAACCAACTGGGTGGAAACACAGACTGTGGGGGAACTTTAGGTGGATCAGTTACTTTCTATCAGTGAAGTTATAGTCCCCAACTCCCACATTAGTAGAGGAGGGTCTTTGTCGGTCTCATATGTCTAATTTCTCACTACCAGCTCTTGCAACCTTAACCTTGTTCTTATCTGCTATACATTTTTCGGCAAATACCGTCCTTGATCATTTTATCATGGCTTGCAGTGATCGTCTGGCCTAGATTCCCATGATAATATCTTCTTGTTGCCTCTCTTCATCTTTATTTCTCCTAGAGATTCGAACTTTGTGTGGACCAGTTACTTTCTATCAGTGAAGTTATAGTATAAATACGAGTAGTATACAAAATGTAAAGGAGAGTGAAAACTATGTAATCCCACAGGTTATGAGCCCTGCCAGGCTGTGATGTAGCTTTCACTCTTGCTCTCACTTTGCATTTCCATCTACACTTGTTCACACTCGAATCATTATTGTTCTTGTTTGTACCACTCTCACACTCAGTCACTCATTACCATTCTTATCCTTGTTGATCATTCCCCAAAGTGGAGTCCAAGCATTTTGCCAAGGTTGCCCTGCTGGAGGTAATCCTGGTTCTTCTTAACCTTTTGTCACCATTCAATGTCTTTTCATATTCCCTTTCACATACTGTACGCACCATAATCATAACTATTTCCAAATAACTGGCATTGTGGTGTGACTTGAGACTCACCATATGGCGGATCACCACATGCCTTACTCCGAGCCCGCAAGCACCTTAAATGATCAGCACACTACAATACTGATAAAAAGTGAGCAGTTCCTGTTCTCTGTCATCAGGGCACATCTACCATTGTCACATTATGGATGGTACAGTCAATTGTATTGGCTGTGGTCAGGGCTTTAAGTCACAGAGACAACTCTCTACACATGCCTTGAAGTGTGAAAAGAACAAGGCACTGACCTTGGACGTTGTTTTTTCAAAACAGGCCAAAAAATGCAAGTCTCAAGGACGAGATCTGCTCCGTGACATGAAGAAGCCCTGTCAGCAGGTGGAAGAAGAAACTTTTGCTGAAGACCAGCTCAACTATGTAGATCTCAATCTCGAGGTAGGCTTTTGTTTAATTTTGTTTCTAGGACATGAACATTGCTGGACCATCTTGCCTGCCATTACCACCAGCAAATCCACCCACTCCGCTGCCAGCAAGATCACCCACTCCACCCCCACAATTTCTCGCAAAGCGTTCAGGGTGTTCTATTTGAATGCCCCAGCATTTTGTTGACTACCTTCCTGGTTCCTCAATACCCCTGGCTCACATGCCAGTCAAGAAACCTCTATGCCATGCACCTCCTCAGCGGGAACCAACTCCGTCAGAGTCTTCTGATGAGGACCCGTTATCCATCGGGCCGCCTGCTCCTGATCCTTTTCAGACAGACCCAGATTCAATGGGTCTTTATCAAGTCTATCCAGCTCGTCCCACCTTCATACCTCCCAATGACAATTCCCTCGTTGACTCGGATCTCACGGATGCGCCAACACTTGAAGGACGACCTGCAACAGGACCAGGCCCACTCATGTCTACTACTGGACTCACGCCACCAGATGTAGATGATGACCATCTATTTGATGCGTTCACCAATCCAACATGTGGGTTGCTGATGTCCTGGCACTATACTGGGACAAACGATAAGTCGGATGCTGAAATCAATTGGCTAGCTGGTATTCACCAGCACCCGCGCTTCAGATCAAAGGATTTGACTGGCTTTACTTGTGCTCATGAGGCTAAACTATTAAATGAGTATCTGCAAGATCAGTCAAATCCTCTATGTGAAGAATTTGGGTGGCGCCAGTCTTCAGTCAAAAGTCGCCTGCTAAAAGAACGAATGAAATGGCAATCAGAGGAACATGCACCAGAACTTGAAGTGCCAGGAGTTTATTACTGCCCGCTCACATCAGTCATTTGGTTGACATTCAAGGACAATATCGCAAACATGTTTCACATGACTCCATATTCTCAGTATTGGAAGGTCTCTGAGATGAAAACTGTGCAAGTCTTCTCAGCATCATACTTGTTGCCAGCCATGCTTGATGCATATGCTGAGATAAATTCCCTTCCCCATGCACCAGATAATGATCTTGAACATGTCTTAGCACCTCTTATGATGTGGTCTGATGCGACGCACCTCGCAAGTTTTGGGGATGCCTCACTATGGCTGTTCTATTTATTCTTTGGTAACCAGTCCAAGTACGCACAAGGGAAGCCAACCATCAGGAAATCAGCAAGGGGATGGTTTTCCTAGTTGTATTTGGTAATATTAGATCAGAAATTCACGAGATTACATGCAAAAACAAAGGTAGATAAAGTAATACACAAGAAAAACAAACTGAAATCCAAGGATAAAATATGACAAAAAACCTACAATTCAGATGAAAATAGGTCTTGTCACGCAAGTGCACCAGCATTTCTCGACCAAATGGTAACCGATGGCATCACATTGTAATCCAGTGCATCACAATGCTCAGCCTTGAAGGAAGCTTATGTAAGTGAGCCATCTGAAATTTTTTCATCAAGTTCAACTTTCTACCGCTACTTCCCTTTCAACCACCACCACCACTATTATTATTATTTTGCCCTCTCACTTTTTAGGCCCTCCTCACTCAAGGTCACACCATGGTTCTTTGTCATGGTCCTAACTCCCCTTCATGGTTGGCCCCCCATGGTCCCTCCTCAATCCTGGTCCTTCCTCGTGGTCGTGGTCCTTCGTTGTTGTTGTGAACTAGGATAGTTCTAACAACGACAGCTCAACAGAGTTTCGTAATTGTTGGAGATTCTAAGTCTCTCAAAAGAGAGAGAGTTCTAGGCTTAGTCGAAGGAGTGCTTCAACTAAGAATCAGATATTAGACGACTTAAGATTGGAGGTCTTAAGCGAAAGGAGATTTCTGGGAAAACCTAGTAAGATTCAAGTGAAGTTCTACAGTGTAATACATGTGCTTAAATAAGCCAATATGTGCGCACAGACCAAGACAGATGTGAGAAGTAAAGTACAGCTCCAAGAATGGTAAGTAGATTGTAGAAGTACAAAGAAAGAAATAGGCATAGAATGACGATTGTAACAGTCGTGGTTGTGGTCCTTTCTCACGGTCCTGGTTCTTCCTCATGGTCTTAGTTCTTCCTCGTGGTTCTGGTCCTTCTTCATGGTTGTGGCCCTTCGTGGATCTGGATCTGGACCCTACTTCCTCGTCTATCCTCTTTTCTTATTTCCTTGTTGCTTCCATTTGTTGTAGAATTATCTATGTATATTTGCTACTTTTTTTTTATCAAAAATTTTAAAAACCAAACCAACAAATGAGTGAAAAAATTGTGTGCAGCCCAGCATTAGCAAACTATGTAACAGCTGATAGCGCTGACAAATGATTACTAACATTTGCCAGTTTGGTGATAGATGGCAAGTAATTGCAAGTAGTCTGTCATAATTGTACTGTTGGCGGTGTTCATCCAACTTAGTCCAGGTATATAAAGCTTTATCTTTTGAACTGCAATTTTGATGGATATTATACAAATGTTAGGCCAGGTAAAGCTTTACAAAATTTTATCATTTTCGTGTCAGTTACCTGATGACCTCCTTTGCAAGCCACCATGTTGCTTATATTCCAATGGTACATTCTGTCACTATATAAATGTAACTACTGATTTGATGGTCATATATACAGCTTCCAGATAATATCCAGGAAATATATTGTGATATATTTGGTGAAGCAACAATAGATGAGGTCCACATGTCCTGTAAGTGTGAGCTTGTTCAAGCGATTTGGAACTAAGATTTCATGCATGCCTATGAGCATGGAATGGTTGTTCGTTGTGCTGATGGAATCACATGTTGTCTGTTCCCTCGATTTTTCTCGTATTCTGCTGATTACCCTGAAAAGTGAGCATTGAATTATTCTGTTGTTTGTTTTTGCTTGCTCACAGTTTGTTATAGGGTCCTTCTGGCGAGCATCAAGTTCCTTGGGCGGTGTCTCTGCCCACGCTGCCTTGTCAAAAAGTGTGATGTTCCGAAGATGGGTACCAAGCTCGACATGAAGCGCCGAGAAACCAAACAATGTGTGGACAATGAACACCATCATCAAGATATCGAGAATGGCCAAAAGCTCATTTTTGAGCTTGGTGCATCTGTTGATGGAGTTCGTGTCAAAGTGATTCTTAGTGATGAGTCTTATGTCCCTATTCAAGTAAGCTCCATCATAAACTAAGCTAGATTGGATACTTAACGCATCTGCATAGAACACTTTCTCAGATCGACTCGAAAAATTTGGATTTAACATGTTTATTCTGTTCGTTGTTGATCTGCTACATGAATTTGAACTTGGTGTGTGGAAGGCAATTTTCACTCACCTGTTGCGCATCCTCTATGCCCAAGGTGGTAATGTTATCCAAAAGTTGAATAAATGGTGAGTGATCACATCAAGGAATTTCCGTTGTTTGACGCCTTGAAGGTACCAGGCAGTTCCAATGTTCGGACATGGCACTATCTGATGGTTTCACAAAAATGCTTCAGCAATGAAGAGATTGGCAGGTCGAGACTTTGAGGATCTCCTTCAGGTAATGTCTTGGATCTATGTGGGTTGTACATCTGCTAATACTCTCGAGTTTTAGTGTGCACTTCCGGTATTTGAGGATCTCCTCCCCAAGACTCATAATTCAATTGTCTTGAATTTGCTCTTTGACTTGGTGACCTGGCACACTTTTGCTAAACTTCGCTTGCACACAGATGACACACTCTCCCTCTTTGACAGTGCTACAGTCATTCTTGGACAGACAGTTCAGCAATTCAGCAAGACTACATGTGAGCACTATCATACTACTGAGCTTCCGCAGGAGCACGCTACTTGAGGGTGTCGTGAAGCTGCTCTGAGTGCAAAGCAGGGTGAGTCGTCCAAGGGAAAGGAAAGGACCTCTGGAAGTTGAATCTTCATACATACAAATACCATGCACTTGGGGACTACCCAAACACCATTCGATGCATGGGGACAACTAGGGCTGGTCACCGTAGGCCGTACAACAGGATTATACGGGACCGTAGTACGGTTACCGTACCCGTACCGTCGGTGGTTCAAGGTCACATTTGACGGTTATGGGGTACGGTCATTTGAGTACCGTATATCACCGTATGTGTACGGCCGTATGTAGCCGTCATACGGTACATACGGTTCTGTTAATATTAGTATAGTGTAATGCCCAATGTGTTTGAGTCATGTTACTTGCGGCAGCCACGTGCCTTCTTTTGATATCGACGGCGACAACGACCTACTACTAGCGGCAACACTGACACTATTTGCAGTGCTTATTCCTGAACTTCCAACATCCAGCTTCCTCACTAGTGGCCGTGACTTTGACAGCATGCAGATCATCAACCTACCTGTATGTTTCTCTCACACTGATCTATAATATATCAAGTTCTAATGTTTTTTATGTCCAGAATACTCTGTTGATTCTCGTGCCCGATCCGGGGGAAATGACCACTATGCTGATCGAAATATGCACAAGGTTCTGCTCCCTTCCCCTACGTGCGCTTGCCTGCTCCAACCTTTGGAAAATACAACTTCGATCAATGGCCTCCTCGAGCACCCTGAATGCTGAACCTGCTGCTGTCGACCCAGGTTTTCAGGAGGTTCGTGGCAAACGTCCCAAGAACACCGAGCAGATGAATGCACTTATTCAGGCCGAAGGTGAAGATATTGACAATCCCACTCGCCGCCCTCGCCGTTCTTGTCGTGCCCCCAAAAAGCAAAATGCTGCTGTCGACCCCAACAATTTTTTCTCATCTCTTCCGGTTGAGGAGGCCTCGGATGCCGATGATGATGATTTCACTGGCTCTGAGTCCAGTTCTCAGTCTTCCTCATCAGGGTCAGAGAGCGATACCACCGAGATCTTGAATGCCGAGGTAAGTCATTTTTGATTGCTCAGTATTGTTACTGACTACATTCTGCAGCTTGCAGATGTTTTGCCCGTGAAGACTGTCCCACCTCGTGGTGGCAACTCTGATCCCAATGCACGTCAGCTTCGCAAGAAAGCCAACACAAAATCCAAGCGGAAGGCTGCAGCAAATGTTCAGCTGCCAACGGACTTCAACTATCGAAGCGAGCTCGTGTCGAGGATGCCGAAGATGATGGCGACATTCTCTTGCCATCATCAAGTCAAGTCCCTCAAGTTGATGTTCAGCTGAAGCGTCCAAAGGTAACCTTTCAATATTATCATCATTTGTAACAATCCTAAGCCTGTAATTTTCAGCCGCGTGGACCCACAAACCCGATCTACCTCTTTTATGAAGAGGTGGCGAAGAATGCTCAG
The DNA here is from genome assembly GCA_016647685.1 of Suillus tomentosus. Taxonomy (NCBI): domain Eukaryota; kingdom Fungi; phylum Basidiomycota; class Agaricomycetes; order Boletales; family Suillaceae; genus Suillus; species Suillus tomentosus. The sequence goes on from JABBWJ010000016.1 coordinate 367,873, forward strand.
GGTGTCGAGGGAACCAAGGGTGACAAACACTACAAGTGTTACCATGGTCAGCGCAAAATTCTGACTATTACAAAGGCTATGCGAAGTAGTCTCAATGGTAAGCATCACATTTAACTTCGTGGCGGCTTCTGACTTGATTGATTGATGAATGGCAGGTTTAATCGGTCACATCAAAACACACTTTCCAGTCTTGTATCGACTCTATCTATATCTCAAGGATCGTGCGGAACCACCCACAGAAGACGAGGTTGCGATGGCATCGGGAAAAAAGATTCTTGACCCTACCCAGGCAGCTGAATACCTGCTTCAGCTTGAAAAAGCCTCGACCAATATTGTTGAGGCTTTTAACCACCAGAATCAGCGTGTCGCTGTAGGTCTATCTATACATTTTATCTACGTAGTCTCATGTTTTCAATTCAGGAAGCCAACTGGGATCAGAATATGTTTGAGCAACTTCTCGCTGAATGGATGGTCGCATGTGACCAGCCGTTTGAAGAAGTTGACAGGCTCGAGTTTCGTCGCCTTCTCGAGTATACTCACTTACGACAATCGCTTCACATCCCTCATCGTCAAGCTATGAAGCGGCGAGTAATGAAGATGGGCGAGGACACAGTTGCAGACGTGAAAAAAATGATTGCGGAGTTGAACTGCAATGTTAGCTTGTCGCTTGATGGCTGGACGTCTAGCAATCTTTACGGATTCTTGGCTATTGTGATGCACTACATCACAAATAATTGGCAGCTCGGTGAGTGCCTTGAAAGAAATTGTAGGGCCGCACTGACCATCATGCAGAGGAACTCCTCATCGACTTTCGTGAGCTCATTGGTGAGCATTCCGGTGAAAATATGGCACAAGCAGTGTTCAAAACTCTGGAGCTCTTTGGGCTGAAGGGTCGGGTGCTTGCAATAATGGCCGACAATGCATCAAACAACGACACGATGTGCGAGGCACTGCAAGCATTGTGTGTGAGGGAAGGCATCACTTTTAATGCTCGATGGGGACGATTACGGTGCTTGCCTCACACAACACATCTTGCAGCTTTATCAGTATGATGTTCTTAGATTTTTGAATGCATATCTCACTTTCGGCTCAAGTTATTGGAAGGCATCGGTGCTATCAAGGCCAACAAGACAACCACCAATCATGATGCTTACCAGGACTGTGTAACAGCTCCGCTTAGTCGAGAGCATGACAATGATGTTGCTGCACAAGAAGATCAGCCAGAAGATGAAGAGGAGTTCGAGCTTCGTGCAGTTCATTCAGCCGTCGAAAAGGTAAGTTCTAGTTTATCACTGCCGGTGGAGTCAACACACTAACACACTTATCTTCCAGTTGCGAAAGATAGTTCGCGCTGTTCGTTCAAGCCCTCAGCGTCGCCAAGCTTGGCTCCGAGAGGTCAACACGTCGATGGTGTTGCAGGTTGACGCATTGCCACAGACAGCTCTCATGCTGATTCTCGATGTTAAGACCAGGTGGTCTTCAACCCATCAAATGCTCCGTGCGCAGTTTTAGTCTTGTATTAATACTCCAACTTACTCCCCGAAAGGTCGCGCACTTGATTATTGCAAAGTCATTGACGACTTTGTTGCAAAAACACGGGAACTTCGCCAGTATGAGTTGTCAGCCGAGGATTGGAGGGCGATCAAACTAGTCTCGCATTGGCTGAAAGCTTTCCGTGCGGCAACAACACAAATGTCAACAACGAAGCGTTCAATGCTGTCATCTACCCAGGCCATTTTCCGTGGACTGCAAGAGTCGCTGCAAGAATCTCTGCGCGAGTTGCCCAATAACACACCACCTCACCTCAAAGACTCGCTCATCAAAGCACATCGGAAATTGAGTGATTATTATACGAAGTTTGATGAATCACCATTATACATATGGTCTTCTCGTAAGTATTCTCTTGTATCTACGGTGTTCTGTCTACTTATTCCTTGACACTGGATAGTCCTTGACCCCCGAATTTCGTTTGAAGGTCTTTCTGCTGACTGTGGCGACGACCACACGCTACAAAGCCACTTGGAACATGCAAAGGATCAGTTGTGTCAGTATTATCAAGACAACTACCTTTCGTCGCAAGCTTCAAGTTCCCTTGTCGCTCCTCAACCTGCAGCGGCAGACTCGGAAACCTTATCTGGATCACCCCAGAAAGTCAATTTCACAGCTCGGTACAAAAAACGCCCAACGAACTCAAGGGATGAGCTCGAGGAGTACTATAGGCTGCCGGTTGAGGATTTTGATGCTTGTGACCCCATCCAATGGTGGGCAGGCCACCGTTCACAATTTCCGAACCTCTCGTGTCTGGCTCGCGATATCCTCGCTATTCCTGGTGAGTTTAACCTGCTCAAAACCATTGTCTAGTATAAGTATACTAATTTTGCATACTGTAGGCTCTGCCGTCGCTGTTGAGCGCATCTTTTCAGGCGGTCGTGATACTATTTCCCTTCGACGTGCTAGTCTTCAACCCAACACGATTAGAACACTAATGTTGGTCAAACAGCGGCTGCGCCTGGCTCGTAATGCCATCACGGTGATTGATTGAATGATACTAGTAGCTGATACTCGTTTGTACTACATACTAGCTACTGTACTAATAATTCGATGTTTTTCATCTCCCGTATGACCGTATTGACTGACCGTATGACCGTATAGTTACCCGCACCGTACCGTCGACAATATCGAGTACACCGTATGGCATACGGGACGATACGGGCAGTACCCGTATGGCTACCGTACAATTGTACGGCCGTAACCGTATATGGTTACGGTGACCAGCCCTAGGGACGACTGACAACTACACAATGCAAGCGGTGTGTACACAATTTAATTTTAAAATTGATGCTTGATGCCCTAACAGGGTGAGTTGGAGCATCGATGTCCCAAATGCTGGTATCTGAGGACACCCAAGAATAGGAAAACCTTGCTGAAGAATATGGCCGTTCAAGAGTCGCAGTCCCATATTTTTATAAAGATTAATACGCAACTAAAGAGCACCCTTGCTGCACAATTTGCACTCAAGAATACATGCCATTGCCAATGGACATCTCCCTCTGACCATTATCATGTTGCAAAGCATCTGAGGGCATCATTCGACCTAACCTCCTGGTTGACCGACATTGAAGATGATGATTCAGCCAAGAGGGTCAGTCTTTTTCCCTCAACGTAATCATATGTACTAAAGTCACACACATCAGAACTTTATTCCCCATCTGAAGGACCATCTACTTGCATGGCTTCATGACCTTGACTACTCAGGCGACAAACACACATTTTCAGATGTTGAATGAGACCTCATTATCATTGCTAATAATAAGATACACGAACACAGCATCCTTCGAGTAAACTACACGACATATGATCTCAGGAGAGAGCAAGATTGTATAAATTTGCGAATACATGCTGATCTGATGGTACTCTCGCATGAAGACGATGACAAACATTACCCTTACTGGTACGCTCGCCTTATATGCATATTCCATGTCGACATCTGGTATTGGGGTGAAGAGAATACACCATCAACATCAAAGTGCATGGACATCCTGTTTGTGCGCTGGTTTGGACATGACATGACTTTTAATGGCAGGTTCTCAAGCAAACATTTGCATCGCCTCGGTTTCCTCCCTGATGACATCAACTCAGACTCTGGTTGCTTTGGATTCATTGATCCCAACCAAGTTATTCGTGGGGTGCATCTAATCCCTGCATATGCTTATGGCCGCACAGAGAAATACCTTGGGCCATCATTTGCTCGTTGTGAATAGGCAATGGCACGGGTAACCCATTGGTATCCACGAGCTTACCCGCACCCGTACCCACCAGTTACCCACACCCATAGCCCAAGGGTACGTTCAGGTATGGGTTTCGACAAGGGTATGGATGGGTATGATGGGTATACAACCCGCGACCCGCGTACTCATATATAGTCAGTAGTAGTAATGACACAATAACAGCTAAATATTGATGGCATCCCAGCCAGTAAGCAAGTCATTCTCTTCACCATCAACATCTGCAAGTACGGCAATAGCTTTCACATCACAGTCTTGCACCAAGCCTAGTTTGCTCTAGATCCTAACACATACATAGTAAAGCATGAATGGTTTGCAATGACAGTTGGCTTCAAACGTGTGAGAGCAACAGCCATCCATGGCTAAAAATGTGTTCGACGTCAACGGACGTAGCTGAATTGGTAGGGTTAGTCATGATGTGTCATGGCCAAGGCAAGAACATACCTGGAATACTTAAATAATCAAGAGCCATGCGCGAGAGACGCGGATAGGTTGACTAGTGCTTGTGCCACCAAGCAATGACACTGCCAGAGACATACTCACAGTCAGTGCTGAGATACATGGTGAGCTCATCTGTGACTGAGCGCCTGGGAGCTGTGAGAGCAGGGATATGATTGAAGATGTTATCTTTTTTTGAGGACTTGAAGAAAATTAGCTATGTCCATGATAATTAATGAACTGACATACCTTTTGAGCGTCTGGCTCATGTGAACCAGCCCATGACCCATCCAAATCAATGGCAACATCAGCATACAAAAGGTCAAACTCATCCCGCATGAGGTCAGATGCCTTCTCAGTAGGCTTGCATTGTCGCTTGTCAGTCATTGATGCAGAGATTGTGTGGTAGAAGCACTGCTTAGAATAGAAGGATTCTGGTGTAAAACTTAGTTTAAAGTTTAAAATGATATATTACCATATACAGGAACAACTATACAGTTCAATAAATTTTGACTGATGCCAAGATACCCACCAACCCATGCCTATGGGTATGGGTATTTGGTGGGTCAGAAAGCTGAGACCCCTACCCAACCCACAGGTACTCATACCCATGACCCACATGGGTTTCCAAAACCCATGCCATTACCTAGTTGTGAAGAAGAGGGGGGTGAAGACTGGTTATATTTCTATGTTAATATGTATGTTTTATCTATATTCTAATGACACCTTATGCTGACTTAAACTAACAGGTTCATAGATTGTGATATGTTCATGCGCTTCCGTGGTGGCGGTGTAGGCCACAAGGTGATGCGGGAGTGGGATGAGCTCTTGCTGTCCGATGGCGCACCCAATACCATTGCAGCGCAGAGTGGAACTGATGATGATAACATTAGTTTAAACTTTGAGGATGGAGCGGACAACCTAGAAGAGGGAGAGGGACATCAAGATGAGGAAGAGAATGATTCAGATGTAGAGGCGGATGAGGATGAAGTAGACAATCCAGATGCAGTGATTGCAGACTCGGATGAGGAGCTTGACGATAATATACTTGCTCAGGAAGGATATGGCACACATAATACAGTGACATTTCTGCCAAGTGACAAGGGCCAACCCACCTGGGCCCACATTATGATTGTAAGTCAGTGCCATGAAGTGGGCCCTTTGTTGTTGTGTACCCAATGGGTAGGATGAGGCCCATGGCTCATATTCATCGCCGGGTTGGGGTGGGCCCATGGGTCTCTGGATTGAAATACACTGTGCTTACAGGTGGGCCCATGGGTCTCTGGATTGGAATACATTGTGCTTACAGGTGGGCCCAAGGTATAGCAGAAAAGAGGTTTCCTCAACAGTCTCGAGTGGGCCCACAGGTTTCGGGTGTCACTGGAATACTACCGCCGGTGATATTCCGGGCAGTGAAAGAAAACGAGACACGCCGGAGAATTAAAAAGTGAATGGCCGCCAGCAAACATGATTGGCTGTTGCAGCCGGCAAACGCATGCGCAGATGCCGCCGGTAGGTCGGCGCTTTGCGTTCGTGATATGCCGTGGGTGGATGCCATCTCGGATTAATGTACGGCGATGGAATAGGATTACTGTAAGCAGCGATTACATTACATTCACACCGGGCATTGGCGGCTGCACACGGCGGTTGTTCATGGAATGCCGTCATGTGCTGACCAAAGAAACGGGCCCATTCATGCAATGTGAGATGGAGGGGTGGGCCGAGCAGAGAGCTATTGCAATACAGGTGGGCTTAGGCCACAAATGTTGGCTCTCGGGCGGGCCCTATCACAAATCGCTAGGATGGGCCCACAAAGGTTGTATGTATACTCACCAGTTGGGCCCACGACACCGCCGCGGGTGATGCAATCCGGCCCAGCCATGTACAACTGGATTGTTGGGTGGGCCCGAATAGCATTTATGTTTGGCATGGGCTCACTATCTGTATGTAAATGCAACTGTGGGCCTAGGGTTCGTGCCCTGTACAGTGGTGGGCCCAGGCCCGGTATGATACCAATCGGGTGGGCCCGAAACATTACAATTCCTGGCGCTTGGCGCGCCGCGCGGTGGCACTGTGACGCAATCAATTGGACTCATCACAGGTGTTCACCTCCGGCAAGAAGTAGTATAAATTCATCCATATGTATCTGCTACGCCCCTAGCTGCAATAGAATGCATCGGCAATGATTGACTTGTACTTGGAATAGTCACCTCGGGGAACATCAACAAATTTATGAACATCATCCCTCATGTACCACACCCAGCTAACTCTATCGCCGTTCACCCGGTCTACACCATGCCTAACAATTCTACCCGAAGTACCTATCATAACACCTGAATTGTAGGCAATTTCAATGCCAATATTTGGCAATTTCATTCGCGCCGGTCCATAATCGCCGACACTGGTTAATATATCAAACCATTCAGCAAGGGATTGAGAGTCTCTGTGCAGGGGTGAACGACGATTGCACATGACGGCGAGAACTGTAAACGATGACGCCCATTGTCTGAGGCAATTTGCCATGTCCTTGAATTGATTATTGTCGGCCCATAGGCCGAGGCCGAGCCGAGTTGTCAAAGACGACCAGTATAAGCCGCCATGCATGACTCTCAATGCAGCAGCAGCCAAGACCGCCGGCCGCTGGATGGCCTGACATAAAGTTAACCCATCTTGTTTAAGGGTCGCCGATACTTCAGGATAAAATTTTGGAGACTAGTGACATCAGCCAGTACTTCCGGGGATAAAATGCCGACGTACCGGATGTCCTTGAAGAAACCATCCTGGAGAAAGATTAATACAACCCGGAGTGAGGCCGTTTTCACTCGGACGAAAATTGCTCCCTTGAGTGCGCCATGTCTCCGTCTTGGCGGCAGTTCGGCTGACACTCTTTTCCAGATGATCCGACATCATCTTGGTCGCCACCATCATATCATTCTATGGAAGTCATTAAACATCATCGGCGGTCGGGGACCACTGACCTGTGTGGTTTCATTAATCGCTCCAGGGAGATACCATAGAACAATAAGGCCGAATTTGTCCAGAACAACAGCGGGCCGCTCCAGCAGAAGTTGATCAACTGGCGGAAATCGCTCCAGGAGCGACTGTTCGTGCCGAGGATTGATGCCGCTTTCTTGCATTTTCAACGCGTCTGAATACCGGACCATATCAAAATTAATGGTTACTAATGCCGACGGGAGTCAGAACTATCGGCGGACGGATGGCAGGGTCAAACCTGGATTAAGATATGCATCGGCGAGGCGCCGCGCAAGATGGGAGCAAGCCATAAGCAACACTACATTGAGCTCAGGGGGGGGGAGGACTTTGGGCATGACTCCGACAATAGAACAAAACTGCCGGGAGACATAGTCGCTGGCTAGATGAGTGGTGGCCAATGCCCAATCAGCAGGAATGGGATTCATCGGTTGGGGGACGGAAACTGAATGTTTGCTGACTTTTATAACCAGGGCTTATCACAATATTGATCATGGGACGTAAGAAAGATACCAGTGCAACCGGTAATGAGGGACACATGCCCGAGCCACGCCGGTGCCAGGCGAATCACACACGTAATGACATATGGTCTCTACCACATACCGGAGATTGTGAGATAAGAAGGACAGCCATAAGGTCAGCACGGCGTTGGTCAAACAAGATGGCCCTAACAATTCAACGGAATTACAAATAGACACACTATTCGGACGAAAAGCTATCTAATTGCGCCGAAATGCGGAGGCCGATTCACCAAGATTCCCTGTGCTTTGAGAACTCCTTGTGACATGACTACCGGAAGGCCCTGAGGGTGCATGCATCCCAGAAGTGAGAGATGGGCCTGCAACTGTGGAGGGACCTGGGAGTGCATGCATGGTGCCCGGTAAACTCACACCCGCCGAAAGTGTGCCGGCCGATGGGCCAGCGGCCGTAGACGGTCCTGGGGTGAAGTTGAAGTACATCCTTTCCATGGCCTGCGCCTGGCCAACACTAAGGCCCTGATTATAGGGATGCTGGTGCTGGTGGGAAGGAGGAAAAAAGACAGCGTTATTGTAATGAGGAGGTATGGACGGAGTGGGGATCAAACGTTGCCGAAGGGCCTCATAGGCATCTTGCAAAACAGCGGTGGTACTGCCCTGAGATGCCAATTTAACATCGGCTGCGCGGAGTTGATTCTTGTGTGTCCGAGATTCCTCATGCAAAGCGCGAACTTGCTCCTGCAGCACGGCAACATCGGCGTGAAGTGTCTCTATACTGCGCATCTCGACATCTTGAGCGGCGACACGAATATTCAACGCCTCAAGGGACTCAGCGGCGGCAGCATTCCGAGCACGGAGTTCGACGACCTGATTGCGAAGGTCATGGATGGTATTATACATTTCTTCGTGACCCTTCAAGACTGATGCAGAGTCTTGTCCGACCTCGAGTGTCATTGCCTGCAAGTCCTTTACCACGGTATCAGCCGGCACATCAATATCCATATGCTGTGTGTGAGATGGCGGCAGTTGCATATGCCGTGGCGGCGGGATTGAAGGGTGCATCACTGCCGGGGATGATTCTAACAATGGAGGCGAACCTGCGGAGACAGCGGTAATAGGGGGTAAAGACAGCCTCCTGGGGACAGCATTTTGTGAGCTCGCCATATTCATGTTGATGCTCTTCTACATGTTGTAAGAAGTAAGGCAAACATCTAGGATATGAATACCCACCGTTGGAACAACCGACTCATTGGCAACATCGGCGGTCGCTTCTGGCGATGGATCTTCGGTGCACTCCATTGATGGAGTGCGCCGATGGCTACTCTTGTGCTGCTTGCCTATGTTGAGTTTGCGATCAACAGTGGCCTACATAAACATCATAAGGGAGACATGAGCTAACAATCAAATTGTCCCTACCGGCAAAGGATGAGGTTGTTCAAACCAGGGCTTGCGTTGATCGCCGGTGTAAGCGGACACCGGCGGGCGGGTGGCCGATGGCGTGCGCCCAGTGAGCTGCTCATTCCGACTCGATTCCCTAGATCGTTTGCTCTTTAAAGGTGCAATACCATCGCCGTCCATAATATCCACCGGAGGAGGAACCTCTTTCCCCTTACCCTTTCAATCCATTACAACAGATTTCGTGTCATGGCTGCCGATTGGTTGTGTTTGCTTTCTCCTTGGCATTGGCCGTTGCCTACCGGTCACGGTATCGGCTTGCACAATCTCCACCGGCGTGTCCCCATCGACATCTTCGGGCGGGGCGGTCTGTGTTCCCTTCCCTCTGCGATTGTCCGGTCCAATGTCATTAGTGGCGACTACATGCTCAATAATTTCAATCCCATCACTGTCAGAACTATCAACTACTGTCAATGTCTTCTTGCGCTTTGCCTTTGCCTTTGGTTTGGATTTAGGCGCCACCGGTGGTTCCGCCGGTGCATTTGCAATCAAGTGCGTGGCTGTTTGCATCGGTGGATGTGATGACACAGATGAGTTAGAGGTTCCTATGAATGTGAGAGCCTTCTGATACAAAGGATGATTCCGAATTTGCGGATCATCTGCCGCAATGTTTTGCCATACGGGCGGGCTTAGAAAGGATTGGCGAGTGGTTGGGTCCACATGATGATGCAACTCCATCGCCGCCGATAGCAAAAGCGGCGGAATCATGCTCGCCGATCGTCCATGTTGTTCAAATACCGGCGACTCATCAGAATTTAGTGCAATGATTTTCCTTTGTTGATATTGACCTGCTCACCAATATTTTTGCAAGGTCCATCGCCATTCTGAGATGGCCGCTGTGGCCATCTTTCCACTCCACAGCATGAGCCACGAGTTCTTGCACTCGAGCGGCAGCATCATCAAGAGCTTTGTTGGAAACCTCTGTGGATGGCATGATATGCGGGCGGAAAGAAAGCAAAGGACCACAACAATAATTTTGACAATATATCAGAAAGGAAACAATTAAAATTTGAAGCTCCACATCGATCGGCTCGATACCCGGTGCCATGAGGCTTTAGAAGCACTTGCATAAGCCGTGTGCTTGGTTTCTCACGGACAACATTCATTGTTGTGTGCCATATATTATTCAAACTCAGCTGTGGGCCACACCACAGTTTGATGTTATTTAAGTTTCCATAGCTCGCCATCTCATTTCCATCTCACATTGATTTGCACCATTACTGAAATGACAAACCCAAACGACCGCCGCGTCCATTTCGATATCCCGATGGACGACGAATCAGGGTCTCAAGCACCTTCATCCAACGCCGGTGACAACCCGACTAGTAAGTCTTATACTTGGTCATTACGAAAGTTGATATCCTGATATCGGTCAGTGATGTATTTTGGGTTTGACGCTCTGCCGGTACCTTCTAATACTGGCTCGGTGGCGGCGCCGTACCAAATGGATTTCGGGTTTACTACCCCACCTACGGCACCACCAGTGCCCCAACCCGTGTTCAACTTCGGGTTTAACCCCGGCACCGATCTGTCCCCAACGCCTCCTCCAGCGGCTCCGACGGCTCATGCGTTGGCTGGCCCGCCTGCACAGCCGTACAAATTAAACTTTGGGTTCGAAGATCGGCAACCCACACCGCCAGTCCCTCAACCTGTATTCGACTTCGGGTTTTCTACCGTCAAGGAGGCGTCACCAATGCCTCAACCAGCAACTCCGGCGGTGTTGGACTTTGGCTGGAGAGCTTCAGTCGCCGGTGACGATCCAGTTGTCACACCCGTTGCCAAACCATTCAATTTCGGAATGGATTTGGATGTGAATCCACAATGGTCAGTCACACCGCCCGCCATTCTGATTGAGAACATGTCTTCGCCTCCGACGACAATGCCAGCATTCGACTTTGGCTGGACTCTTTCGCCAACATCTACGCCGGCTCACCCAGTGCATGTCGGATATGATATTTCCAATAAATGTATGACCCCTTTTGAAACATTTCTTCGTCAGCCCATGTTAACCTCCATTTTTAGCATTTCCGTTCAATTGCCAAGTTCCTCCGGCAAAAGTAGGTGATTGGCAACCAATGCCAGTGAAGGCCGCCGCCCCGGTAAAGGCGGCCGACCCAGCCACTGCATTACCCGTCCCCGCTGAGGTGGCCGTGGCATATACGCCGATGGCACTCCCCAATGTGGGATTCCCGTTCCCGAAGAGAAGCTCGCCGAGCAGCTCCTCCAATACACCACAATCTCGGCCATCTCTTCAGCGCGTGATTACCGAAGCTGAGAAGACGGCAAAGAACATCGTTGAACGCCTCCAAGGCGATGAATGTAAGCATCCCTTCTTACTCCCTGCCGAACTCAACTAATTTTTCACAGTCGATAAGCTTGCGCAGTTGATGCTGGGCAGCATTGTCAACCCCGGCGATGATGTCCGGCATCCCAAGCCCGACGAGGTCCTCGACAGCAACCGGGTCATAATATTGGCGTTCTGTGAGAGCAGAGATAAGTTGACTCGGATATTCAAAGATCTCATCCACCTGCATCACATGGCGGCGGTGCAGGCCAGAGTTGTTCCAATGGTGAACTCTCTCTCACAACAGGTGCAGAAAGCAGAGGGAAGATCTGACGGTGATGACTAGTTAAATATCATATACTTATATCACAATCACTTGTATATAGGTTTGCCACTCAGTGTTGTATATGCATGGGACCGGTGTTGTACCGGTCATAAAGTGATTTGATTGCTGGTATTCTACTGATTTGAGATATGATGATCACTTTTTGCCGCGTTTGCCCAAAGACACCTCCGGTGCAAATGTCTTGCTCCTGGTCCTCTTCGCCGGCGTATCTCTAACGGCCTCAGGAGCGCGGCGTTTGGATCCCCTGGGCTGATCATCGGCGGCATATGTGATCTCCTTGCTTCTCGTGACAGCAGCCAATGGTCTAGATGGCTGCTTCACGGCCTTCTTCTGAGGTCTGGCAGGCTCCTTGGTATCGCCAAACCTGGCAGTCTCTGGTTTTGGTACGTCGCCGACTTCAGCCGGTGTCTGCCGTGCACTCCGCCGTGGAGGAGCGGCGTTAGACTTGAGCTTGGGAGGTTTGTTGGTCTGGAGTGTGGCCTGCGGCGCCGGGGTCACATCATTTCGCCGGGCAGTGACAAGTGGTTCATTATCTTCACTGGATGAGTGACCATCATCGCCATATAACTCATCCTCCGAACTGCTGTCTTTGATGGTCCGGCGAGATTGTACAGCATTGCCTTTGTACTTCCCCTTTTGCTGGGTGGGTTGAGTGCGGTGGCCATTCATGGCGGCATCCTTGGGTGCTGGATAAACAACTGCCTCACAGATTTCACCATCAGAATCTCGCCACGCTGTGAAGAAAAATGCTGGTTGAATAGTCTGTTCTTGCCGACCCCACCAGAAGCTTAGCAAAGCGCTTGCATCCGATATGTCCATTTTGGAGGGCTCCTTGAACTGCACGCCGGCGGGCCAGTTTGTGCCGTCAAAGAACGCCGATGGGTCCTGACTTACATCTCCCCACGGCACGGCTGACTTGGCGGTGTCTTCCCCACCACACATCCCTATGTTTTGTGAGAATAATTTGTAACATGACATTGACACGGACATACAGTATAGCTTCGTGAGGAATGAATGAATCATGTGTTGTTGCTCGGCACGATTCCATCCCGTTGTATCGGGGAGCATCGGCCAATCATCGGCGTCCTCTTCGAGTTCGATCAGCTTCCGGGGCTGCCGCTTCTTTGACTTTACCATTTGTGGCTCCTCCCCATCCTCCGCATCTAAACCTATGTAAATATTTATTTGGCAAAATGGATAACCTTTATCTCACCGAATTGCTCCCCTGCATATTCCCCCCATTCCGGCATAAAAATGCCGTCCCAATCCCTGGTCTTGATGAAGCTCTCGCCGTTCCCAAACTGTTTGTTGAAGTCATGACTTTCCGCCAGTTAATGTTGATAGCCATGTCAGTAGTAGACTACACACCCTCCTAACATCAGCTTCCCTTTGCTGTTGTTCCATGCCGACAGTATGCAGACCCTCATTCCAGCTTGCTTGAACATTTCGGTGGCGAAATGCTCGATCATCTCGGCGCCCTTGCTCTCGGCGAGCTCGGCCTGAACGTCAGGCGGCGCCACCTGATTGTTCCATTTCTCCGCCGTTGCTGCCGCCTGTTCTCTCTCCTCCGCCGACAAACCATCAATCACTACCTTCGCCGCCCTTGGCCACTTGCTGATCATCTCCTCACTTCCGGCCATTTCCCCAGTCTCCTCTCGGATTAGCTGTTTATGAGTCTGGATGAGGACTTTCCTCGCCGTCCAACGTTTGCCATACTTGATGAGTGGCTTGGGATCTTTTTTCCGGCGAGATTGGTTTTGCAACCATTGCTTGTAAATCTTCAATGTACATTGAATCAACACTCCGATGGCTCTGATATGTTCAAGGTGTCACGAACCTTTTTGCGAGCTTTCAAAATGGCTCGGTCCTTGGTAGGAGCTTGCAGTGATGCTTCCTTGTAGATGGCGACGAGCACCCTTGATCTTTCTTTACCTTTCACTGACTTCCAGTCCTCTAGATGGTCCCTGAGGACCACAACCTCTGCCCTGTCTAAGTGAACCTTCTTCTGCTGTGAGAGGACAATAGGAGATTGAGTTCTTGGCATGTTGGATTATGGATGATAGTTATTCTGAATGGTTCAAGAATCACAAATCCTGTAGTTGGTTGATAACTTCATATGAGCCAGTAAGGTTTGGTTCCTCGGCCGAGATCCCACAGGGTTTCTCAGTTCTGCTCGGTTCACCATATATTACAGTTCATATTGGGCACTTGTCATATCTATCATTGTTGTGTTCAGTCAAGATGAAGTGGTGTTCCTTGTATCACAGCTAATATTATGGAATTCTGATGGATATGGTTGCTTTGTTCTCTTCGGATCATCTTATATTACATTCTAGGTCTTAGAATTATGTACTCCTATCTGATATGATCCGAGTATGATCAAATTAAGCCAAGTGTCATGTTCCATCGTCCGATTGAAACCTCTTGCCCTTCTTGCAGATTCTCATTGCAGTGAACAAATGAAAGGTTCCAGACTCCAAGAGTGGACACCCAAACGAAAGTATGCAGTGGTAGAATGGCAGAAATCATATCGGACCAGGAAGGTGGTGGGCAAATGGGTGGAGAGACCCATGATCAGCCAATCAGTTCCAGCAACCCCTACCAAGTCTGCTTCTAAGCAGCCGTCTCATAACATGCTTCACCATGGTGGAGATGACATTCTGGGGGAACTTGGTGATCACAGGGTGATTCCCCTAAGACTGCCAAAATCCTTGGTTAGCCTTCCCTCACCCTTACTTGTCATACTCTGCTGATCTGAACTCAAGAGTCAAAATGACTATATAAGACAATGGGTCCCGAAGACAAAAGCATATCTTGACATACTCCTACAGAGGGAGGTTCCATCAGATCGGTCATGTATCATCTGTGGGACAGATGGTGTCTATAAATGTCATGGGTGCTTCGGTGAGCCTCTCTATTGCACAAGTTGTTGCAGAACCCAGCACCAGAGACTTCTCTTCCATCGGGTCAGCCAATGGACAGGCTCCTTCTTTGAGAAAAGTTGTTTGGTCAAGAGTGGGATTGTGATCTGGCTTGGCCATGATGGAAAGCCATGTCCGTGGGATGATGATGTAGGGGATTCTGGGGTGTTTACTACTGCGGAAGAGGAAGCCAACACCACAGACATGGAGAGTACATCAGAAGAAGACGGCACTGCTCCATTTTCAAAGGATGCCGATGACCTCCCGACCGGCGTGCCATTTATCAAGGGCAACAGCTCAATGACAACAATAGTCGACAAGTCCGGTGTGCATACCCACATGGTGAAATATTGTACATGCCCTGGCGCCGGTGCTGCCGATATACAATTGTTCAAAATGGGCTTATTCCCGGCGTCTTTCTTGGAACCGAAGACAGCATTCACTTTCGATGTCTTAAATGACTTCTTGCTCGACAACCTGGAGTGCGGAACATCGGCGATGAACTACTACAGTAAATTGAGAAGGATGACAACGACCGTCTTTCCACATTTGGTGCCAGTTAGTGCGTTTATTCCTCGCCGAGTATTTTATTAATTGGAATACAGGACCGGTACCGGGAGCTCATGAGGGTGGCGAGACAATGGAGGAAACTCAAGCTTCTCAAAAGGAATGGCTTTGGCCATGAGGAAAAGGAAGTCAAACACGGCGATTTAGCTTTGTTTTGTCCGGCGTGTCCCCAGCCAGGCATTAACGTCACTTTGCCTGTCGGCGAACCCACGGAGGATCAGAATGTGAACAACGAATTAGATTTACAGACTCCAAGTTGGCTATATATGAGATCACTCGTCATGGATGGAAACTTCAAAGCCGAGCATCTCCATGCAGTAAATCCCGGCGACGAGGTATCTCTGATGGACGGCCGTGGGTTTATGGTAGGAGACGCCTTGTACAAGGAGCATTTGGCCGTTGCACAAGACACCATGCAACGATCGGAATGCAACAACCACCGTGCAGTGAATCAGGCGAATGCATCGCATCACAGATTGGAAGCAACCGGCATCGGCGGTTGTGCCTGTGCACGGCATGGCTGTTTTGTTCCTCACGCCATGGTCGATTTTCAGAAGGGAGAAAGGTGGGTCAAAACACGTCAGCAAATGTATATTTAAGCCGAGGTGATTCAGACAGATGAACATGGATTATGCACTGTGCCAGGCATTGAAAATCAACGCCAATGGAATCCGCCGTGTGTTGACATTTTATGATGTCAACTGTCAGTACCACAAGCGTCTAAGGGACCGCATCGCCGACAGTCCAATCATGGAGATCCCTAAAGAAATGAAGATTATCCCTGGCATTGGACTGTGGCATGTTCATGGCCATCAAGACAGTTGCTATGTGAGATATGCATCAAATTTCATCAAGGGCGCCAGGCGGATTGATGGCGAAATCATGGAGACATTATGGGCGCCGTTGAATATCATTTCGCCGGCCGCCCGTGGAATGGGAACTCCGCATCGCAAGGAATGCTTGGACTATCAAATGAATGATTGCAATTTCATGAAAATGATCAGAATGAGTGCGCTCTCCTTCCTATATATTGGATCAACTCATAATAGGCCATGCAGGCAAGTCGCTGTGCAAGAAGTACAACAAGGCGGTCAGGGGGACTGCCGACAGTAAACTGGCGTTTGAAATGCTTGATGAGACGGCCAATCCGGTGAAAGTCCGGGAATGGGAAGCCCAAGAGAGAGCGGCGCACCAGCGGCGCCGCCGTGACCCAACGGCAATGGATATTTATGAAGTACAACTACAGAAAGGTATGTGCGATGCTTATATAGCAAGTCTAGTCTCATCCAACTACAGCGCTGACGAGAAAGCAGCAGGAAATACGATTATTAGCGGAACAAGGGCAGCGTCCAGGTCCTATCCGGCAACGAGGGGCTGCGACATGGCTGGCAGAGGGATTGACAATTGAGGAGGCACAGGTCACATTGCAAATGGCTATTAGAAGACTCGGCGGTCAGCCGACAGACACACAGCAGTTGTGTATTGCCCGTGGCCGAGACATTTTACAAAGGGATATAGACCGTTGGAGACAAGCCGGACTTGCGTTTCTCGGCGACAGCATTGGCGACGCGCCCGGCGATGGTGAAGAATGTAACATGGACCTGGACCTCATCATGCTTGAAGAAGGATCAGATGCCAGAATAGAAAATCAGCCAAGCTCCTATCACCCAGAGATGACAGTAATTCCCCTGCCATCTAACTTAGGCCTGGATACATGTACAGCCATCGGCGTTGATGATTTGGTCAAGCAAGAGCTTATTCTCCGGCAAGGCCAGGCCAATGATGCTCTTCAAAATATCAGAGTGCATTTGGCTGACAAAGCGGTCATTTTTAGGAAGACTGTCAGGGTTGCTAAATCTCAAGCAACTTCTACCCGAGCTTGGGCTCAAGTGCACTCGGTGGATAGGGCGGTCAGCATCCAGGCCAGCATCTATTCACAATGCCGCAAACAACTTTGCAAACTCGGCGCCAATGATACGTTGCTCCGGCGATATCAGGCGCTAGTCAAAGAGCAACTGAAGGTCAGTACCGCTGTCGCCGATCCAAACTCACGGGGACAGCGAGATAACACGCTACCCTGGTTTTGGTCATTGGACGTGGCAGGAGATTCCAAGAGCAATGACTGGTTAAATGAATGTAAGGAATTCACACCGGCGCCATGTCAGTCGTGCGCTGATGCCGCCGATCTCGCAGTTTACTGCGTACATTGGCTTCGGGTGAAGGCTTTAAAGGATCGTTGGGCGGAGGAGATGTTGCTTGTGCGGCATGAAATGGACTGGACTTGCAACTTCTTTCTTCACAAGGCTGCGGAGTGGAAACGCCTCGGCGCCGTCGTGAAGGAAGACAACAAACAAGGTTCAATGGCTTACGCAGGGAGGCAGGAAAAAATCTATGAAAGTTTGTTGGAGGAGGCTAGGCAGGCATTTCACCGGATGAAAGCTTATCCGCCAACATGGGGTATGAGAGGTGAAGTCGATAACTTGTAGTCATATCAGGTTCACGCCGATGTTGTACCGTCACATATATCGGCGAGACCGTTGTTTTTGTGGCGCCGGAGTATGTCCCGTGCATCCGCAGCCGTGTGATTCTCACTATATCCAACCAGCGGTGTTTGATCTACAACTTTATACAATGGATATACTACTATTACTACATAGCATTAGCCTGGACTCAATACTCATTGGGCCCCCTCCCGCTTTAAATACTTCGTCAACTTTTCGGTGGCGGCAATGGCATTAACGACGTCCTGTCCCAATGCGGTGTCCATGCGAAGCATGGTGGCGGCTACCATTTTGGCCTCAACTACTTTGTCTTCCAGCATCTTGACAATGAGTTGGCCTTCATGCAGCACCTCGGCATGGATGGTTGACAGTTGCTGCGCAACCGGCGTGGACATCGGGTGAGCGAACGTAGCCGGGGTGATCAGAATCCTTCCCTCCGGCTAGAGCCGGCGTCAGTGACAAGTCGTAATATAAGTGGGGAAGACTTTACCAATTGCTTGAAATGTTCGCCAATTATTTGCTGAACCTGAACACAATTTGGATAAGTGTTGAAGAAGTCCTGGTCGGACTTCAGGTCAGCTAACTCCATCCACCATGGTGTCCAATATGTCCGGCCCAGTTGACCTTTCTGCCACGGTCCAGGCGGCGCAGCCGGCAAGGTCATGAAGGCGTCATATACCTCCTCGTAATTAGTGATAAGTCCGACCTGTTTCATGGACAGCACGCCGACGAAGAATCGGAGATTCCTCGACAGCGGTGGGCTGATGGACAACCCGGCACAAAAGGACATCCACGGCAGAGTAAAGGACTGCGCTATTCATTAGCTCGGCGGGATGGCGGTCGGTGTTGTACTTACCTCTCCTTCCCAGTTCAAGTATTTGCCGATGATGCGGCGGGTTCTTGGCATCAAGCTGACATGTGAAGTCTCCAACTCGGTCCGGATAGCCGATAGACGGGAGGAAGCGTATTCAAAAATGCTAGCGATGTCGGACATGTCCAAATTCATCTCGTCGGATATTGAGTCCGCCAACATCATTGCAGAGATGGAAGGATGGGACATTATGAAATTGTAGTACGAAATCGTCATGGCCAGCGCCTTAAATAGATATAGGTGATCGGGATTTTAATTACATAATGATGTGGGTCGGGAATATTGTATTGTATTGTGATTCGGCGGGTTTTGCCGAAGTGCAAGCTGGTCAATGGTGGACCACATAATTGACTGTGTATCGGCGGATTCACCCATCTGTCGGCCAGAACAATATGTGCCGTTGGGCCACAGCTGTGAATGTGTAGATTGTGGAACGTCTTGTCCGCTGTGGTCACGTTCAGAAAATGCTGTGGAACAATTAAGTAACACATAATCCACCGCCACCGTGGTCACAGCGGAGTTATATATATAGTGTTAGAGTTTGTCGCCGTTCCTCATCTTTAACTCATACCAAAATGTCCTCTGCCAACAATATCGCCGCCGCTAACAAGGCCTTCAGCGACGCTGCCAACAAGATCGACCACCTGCTGGGGCAAGCTTCTCAATTAGATGCCGCGGATGCGCGCCACTTGACCATAGCCATGGAGATGGGCAAGGTTTTGGTAAGTACTTGTTACATATTGTAGAGTGACCTAATTTTTTGCAGACCCAGGTTATGATGTCCCATGGCGGGAGTGTAACCGTCCTCTCGCCGCTGATATTGTCGGCTGCTGCAGAACTGCAGCAGCATATGAACATATCTAGGACCGGTCTTACTGGCACGCCCGTATGGGCCAATATACGAGGTGACGATGTTCGCATCCAAACTCACCCTCTGTTCCCCTCCACCAGAAATTACCGGCGCAGCCCGCCGCCTTCGCCGCCTAGCCAGGGCCCTTCTAAGCCCAGAAAGCACCCTGTGGTGGAGGAGCCCGAAGAACGTGGGCGAGGTACTGAGCGTGGGAAACGCGCCTGTGCTCCGAGCACCAGAAGCCGGAGCCGCCCGGCGATGTCTAAACGACAGCGCCAAAAGTCTAGGGCGGTTGCCAGCAGCGATGACGAGCTGGATGAAGAGATACCGGCTACACCAGCCATTCCAGTAAGTCAATGTCTTATCCTCGCAACTCACAGCTAATGCCATTCCCAGACCATCACCAAAGCGCGCCGACAATATGTCGAAATCGACACTGAGGAAGATATGGATGAAGACGCCGATGAGGAAGATGCTATGGAACTGTCAAGGACATCCACCGCCGCCGTTGCTGCCTTGCCGGTAAGTCCTGGTTCAGTTCCACATTGCAGACATGACATTGACGTCCGCCAGATCACCTCCAGTCCTGATTTAATGGAGGATGAGTTCGCCAATCCTATGGCGGTAGTGTGGGCTCCCCGCTGCGGGCAATGCGTCGCGCGGGACCTCATTTGCCGCCAGGGGTACCACAAGGACCACGGCGGAAAATTACGTGTCTGCGCTCTTTGCAGCCGCTTGAAGATTAGATGCAGAGGCAAAGGGTCCGATGCGCCCAGAATGAAGCAAAAGTCGGTCACAGCGCGGCGAGCGCGCTCTCAATCTCGGCGCCGTCGCTCGCCGGTAGCAGGTAAGCCTTGGCCGTTTGACTCTGGCCACTTACCAAATCCCACAGATCCTCCAGTGCATGCTCCGGCCGTTAGTGAAGTGGAGGAGGAGCAGCCGCCGATGGCGCAGTCCCAGGATCGGGCTGAGCCAGCACTCGCCAGTACCTCCAATTCGGAGTTGCAGGACCTCCGGGATGAAGTTGCCGGCCTTCGGGCGACCGTTGAGGCCTTGCTGTTGCAAGGCCTCAACGGTGACCGGCGACTTCGGGAGAGAGAGGCAGCACAAGACGAACGTGCCAAGCTGCTGGCGGATGAGCTTGAAGGTCTTCGCCGACTCGTCCTTTCGGTAACCGCTCAGTCAACCGCCGAGACCCCTCCCACCAATGCGCATCCAGGTGTGCAATCCCCATCGGCGGCCACCGCACAGCCGACTCCTGCCACAGAGATTCAGCCGAGTGCCGCACCCTCGTCGGTGCCATCCGATGACACTTCTGTCCAGCCGGCCGCGCAACCTGAGGGTACCTCAACTGAGGCCCCTCTTCCACTCCCCAATCTCCCGGCCACTCCTCAAGCTGAGGTTGATTGCTTGCCGGTGGTGATGAAGCCTGATCAGGATGCGGACTAACTTGCATGTACACTGTTTTCACTCAAATTTCCTGTTACTATAGACGCATGTATTACTTAGTTTGATCGCAATGGAATAGAAAACGGGCATGATGTACTGCCCCTGTATACCCCATGACATGTGTGATCCTCAAATAGTTGATGACCCGCCAGTGTTCCGCCGCTATGCACACATTTCCCAGGAACGGTTATTTCACCGATGTGCTTTGTACTCACGCCACGCGTGGCAGCACTATCTCTGGACCTACCGTGTACCCGGCGCCTGGCCAATGTCTCATTGTATTTCGGCGCCGGGGCCCATCCTTATATACAGTTTACCAGAAAGCAGCCCACCATATTTGTGAGATGTTACATGAGCCTATTCAGATTTGTAGTGTTACACGATGAGAGCTCGTCCATATATAACATGGTCCTGGTCTGGGCCCACCGCTTCGCTGACTGCATGCATTAGGCCCATGACCAATGTTGGAGCATATATGGGCCGGTGCGTTCAGTGTCATACATGGTGTGAGCCTTGCCGTAGACAGCGCCCCATCTAGCCGAGCCCATATCCGCCATCCGACGCTATGGCGGGCCCACTGTAGCATGTTGTATTTCTAGGGTGGGCCTGTGTCCCTAAGGTCAAACCTTCATGTGGGCCCACCGCCATTGTTCACATACCGCTGGCAGGCCCACTCACATCATCATACATGGCGTGAGCCCCACTGAACACAGGCACTCATGTACTCGGGCCCATATGCGCCTCCGGCAGATTCAGCGGGCTCCCTCCGCTATTCTGTATTTCTGGGGTGGGCCCGGATATCGTAGTTCACACCTTTATGTGGGCCCACTACTGTTGCTTTCATGTTACCATTGGGCCCATTCAAAGCCCAGAGCCTGATCCGGGCCCACCGTACTAGGGCGCCCACCGATAGCGGGCCTGTTCCCGTGCTGGAATGTTGTGGGCCTGACACACCATCGAGGTACCGCCCGGTGTAGATGAGGAATCTTGACTATACGTGAAAACACTTAAAACAAAAGGGGTGCTCAACAGCAAGACCGGGATACGAGACAACGACTCGACCCAAAGGACAACCACTGAGAGAAGTTCCTCGAAATAAAGTGGAGGGAAACTCTGTGAGCTAGGCGGGCGCTAATAGGCGCGAGAAGATAACGCGCGCGAAGGCGCGCGTGCGCGAGGCGAAGGCGCGCGAGATGCGCGCGTGAGCGGGAGGTCCGAGAATGCGCGCGCGCGAAGCGAAGGCGCGCCTAAAGCGTTAGAGGCAAGATCTTACTGAGGAGTGAGTGCAAAGGTGGAGGATTGACAGGAGGATATGATCAGATAACAAGTGGGGAGGTGATCTATTCACTTTCCAGTACACAAAGATAAGGGAAAAGTAAGTACCAGAACCAAAGGAAACCCTTCTGTATTTAAGAATGGAGAAGGCGCGCTTCCGAGCGCGCTCCCGAACCGAGTAACCATATCAACTCTAATTATAACTAAGTTTAAATAAACTTTCCATAAGTAGCGCGGATGTCGGACCGAAGATTTTATTAGTTCAATGGATAAGATAGAAATAATGCACCAGCGAATCAGTAAGGACATGGGACGGATGGACGGACGATAGCGCGAAGACCTATGAGGAGGCGCGCGAACGCGCGCGCATAGCGCGTGCGTAGGTAAGGCGCGCTATAGTGCGCGCGAGACTGGTCCTTAGGAGTAGAGCTGTAACATATAGGAATGTATGGTTAAAGGCCGGATATTCGTCATTGAGACGCGCGAGTCTCTACACCGGTGTGCCAGAAATTGGATTGACCCGGCGGGTAATGTACATTTGCCGGGCAATGCCGCCAATGAAGCGCATTTTTATGATCATCGCGCCGGATTTGCTCGCCATTTCCACTTTTCGACGAACACTTGCCGAAGTTCTGGCAATTCATTCCTCGCTCTTAGTTGAAATAATTCAGCCGGCGGTGGTTGCGAGTTGCACGCGCCGGACGTCGGACGTACCGTCTGCTATACCGGCGGACACTTGCTAATGAGTTTGGAGTGCACACACCGTCAGCAACAATGCTGATCACTCGGCCCGCCAGGTTTGCAATTTGCATCCGCCGGTATCTCTAATTTTTGCGCCGTCCTTGATGCCATCGGTGAATGTAATTTGGCTACATCTGAATTCCACGGACCCACCCCACAGTCTCGACAGATGGCCATTCTGCTGTACTATAGGCCCATCCTTACATAAAATTCTCCTCCATCCAGACACCCAAGGGCCCACTCTAGAGTTACATATCACATAGGTAGGGAGCCCACAGCTATCCACTGGGCACACAGCATGCAAGGAGCCCACTCAGAGACATACACCTACAACATATGCTGGGCCCATGGTGGGTTGGCCCTGGTGTCATGGAAGAAATGTCAAGGTGGGCTAACCATGTTTATAGGGTTAGGTCACTGAAGGGGCTCTATGGCACACTTTGACTTTTTTGATGTAGTGTTAGGCGAATATGAGGTCAGAACATATCTGGGAGACATGCAGATGGTCTGAACTTGCCTGAAGTACATTATACTGATGGTGACCTTACACGCACACAGATCAACTGTTGTGTGCCTCACAAACTTCCTATTGCGCTGACATAGCACGAACTTTGGATTCTGACTAAAATGTGAGGCACGAGCACGTGGTAAGAATGAGGTCTTTGCCCATTTCAAGACAGGTAGCCCACACTTCTTTCTTCCTTTCTCTTCATTACTCATACCTTGCTTCTTTCCTCTCGGACATTCTCCTTCCAATTCTCTGACCTGCCTGTATTAAAAAACTTACCCACCTCTCCCTTGTGGCAGCTCCTTGCCTCCTAGATCACATCTGTTCCTTGGTCTTCAGAGGGCAACCATTAGTAATGTCATGATTGTCAATGACACATACATGACCATTAGGGGAGCGATTAGGAGCCATTTGAGTTTAGGCCAGGGCTTCAGCAAGCTTGCCTTGCGATGTCACGGTTTCTCGATACCTTCCTTACGTACCTTTGGCTACCCAGCATTTATAAGGACTGGGATGTCCTACTACTCTCTCCAGTCCTCCCCATTCGCCTACACTCCTTCTCAGTTGACCCTGTCAAACACCACCACAATGATCCCATCCACTCCTTGCTCTTCCTCTGGGCCTCTAGCTTGTATGATGGACAGTTGCCTTATCTTGGGACTGTATCCTTCTCTCTCAGGCATTAAGGTTTACTACTCTGACACCTTTGTCTTGCCAGAGGGACATTCGTCACTAGGAGTCGGTGACACAATAGTGGCATATCGACTTGTTGACTCTGTGCTCACACCAGATCTAGCCTTACCCAGGCTAGTAGCCACTCTGAGTGGGGTTGTGGGCAGTGGAAACAACCACATTGAGTTTTGGCTGCGTAGCCGGTATACCAGACAGCACCTTGCAAAAACTGTCAAGCTGCCTCTCCATGTTAGTAGGCTGTCCCGAGTACAGCGGATCAGGAGGGCTCTCTCTCTATACCCCAGATCTTCCAGCCCCCCTCCTCATCCCCCCTTGGTGACCCTCAGGGAGCCCAGGTGCTCCTGCCTTTCCCGACACATTGGAGATCGTGTTGCCAGAGACAGTGATGATCTGTCCATGTGGGGAAAGAACCGATTGGTAACCCCTGGTTGTACCTCCCGTCTTACCCTGCTCTGACATGACATTCCAGCCCAGATGTTCCCTAGTGTTCCGTACAACACTGGAACTTAGTACCTCTTCACCTTAACTCCTGCCTGACCTGATACACACCTTCTGGTTTGCTTGAGCTGCTTGGCCCACCCACCCTCTCAGCTCAGCTTCCTCCAAAAAGAGGAGTGTTTCGGTCTAGAGCCCTGATGGTCTTTGCCCAAATAGACTTGTTAAATCTAGTACTTTCCATGCCTCATTCCTAGTCAAATCCTACTCCACGCTCAGCCAGGGACATACATCTACATACAGAGGGGATACACACATACACACATACAGACAGAAAATGGTTGATTTTTACAGGACTGTATCTTATGTAATGCTGTCGTCTCGATAACAGAATATATCTTGTCGACTTGGACTTACTCACAATGAAACTCTGATGCCTGCAGAACGCACACAACGCGAATACACCTGTTCGTGTGTTAGGAAATGCAACGGTGTCTCGAACAAAGTCAGCAGAAGCACCTACTGCACCCATGAGAAATATCGCCAGGAAAACATGTCATTTACTTCAATGGGCACACCTAGCTTTGTCAATCCACTCAGAGGAGTACGGAGCAACTTGTACGGAGCAACTTGAATCATGCACAACCTGAGGAAGCCTCTATGTCAAACACATCACGTCTGTCTTCACCCTTATCCCAACCACCTGCTAATGTCAGAGACTTCGGAAGTATAGCCTCACATGGTTTGCATGAACATATAGACCATGATTCTGGTCACACTACAGATCTACAAGAGATTTTTTGATCGCATGAGTCTTGTCTAGCCGTTTTATGCAATGTAGTAACAAGCTCATATTTGCATTAGCAATTCCAAGATTCAGAGGAGAGGGAACACTCCGAAGAGCACCCTCCTTGAAACACTAGCTCTCCACAAGCTCATCCAGTCGAGGAAGATATAAACAATCCATTTCCCATTCCCGAACCTCTGGATGCGGACGAGGAGGTTCTCAATAATATCTATGCCAATGTCAAGCGCGAAGACTTACATACATCTCTCACCTACATCCTTGCACTTCAGAATGCATCATTAGATGATTCCGGTACCAGTCTAAGTCCAGATGCTACCGAAAGACTCAGGAATCCACCTAATCACCCATTTTCCATTGACAACAACCCTGAACTCAAACTCGCTGTCCATCTGTACCTTGCACTCAACAATGCTGATGATGACTACACGAAAGCAGCCTTTGCGATCAAGGAGTATAATAATGACATAGAGCTTCCTTTACACCATCAGATTAAGTCCCTTGTTTCACAAATCACTGGAGTCGAGGAGATGAAGCACGACATGTGCCTTAACACGTGCATTGGCTTTACTGGCCCTTTCACATCTCTCGACCATTGTCCAGAGTGCACTGAACCACGATACAACCAGGAGGTGTTTGAAGCAACGGGCGCCAAGGTTCCTCGACGCCAATTCAGCACAATACCTGTCGGCTAGCAGCTTCAGGCCATTCACCGAAGTCCAGAGGGCGCAGTGGACTTGCGGTACTGAAACATCCAGACACAGCAGATTTTTGATGAGCTCAATCAATCTAATGGATTGAAGGAGTCCTATAACGACTTCTTCGATGGCAGCCAATACCTTGAGGCTGTGAATGAGGGGAAGATCAAACCTGAGGATCATGTTCTCATGTTCTTGACCGATGGCACACAGCTTTTCAAAAATAAGCAATTGGATTGTTGGATGTCCATATGGGTTGTTTTAGACAGATCCCCCGAGACTCGCTATCAGAAGAAATATGTCCTCCCTGGCATCGTCATTCCAGGACCAAATAAGCCGAAGAACCTTGATTCATTTTTGTTCCCCTCATTTTACTATCTCTCCGCAATTCAACAAGAGGGTCTTAAGATTTGGGATGCATTACGCAACATCATTTACACATCGAATCCATTTCTCGCACTCGGCACCGCAGACGGACCTGCACTTGCATATCTAAATGGCTTTGTAGGTCACCATGGAAAATACGGGTGCTGGCTGCACTGTGGGATGAAGGGACGTCACAAAGCTGGCTGTGCACACTATTTCGCAGCCAACAAGAAGCCACCTGATTTTGATGTTGAAGGCTGTGATCACCCTGATGTTGATGTACGAAATCTTGGAACGTGCTCAACTGAAGTATATTGGAAAGATCTAGTCTATGTCCTCCTGTCGACTACGGACACCCAGTACAGACAATGTCGTCTCGAAACTGGTATCTCCAAACCCAGTATCTTTCTCGGTTTCCCTCCAGATCGCATTTTTGGAGTTCCAACATGTTTTGGCTCTGACATCATGCACCTCTTATCACTCAATATCCCCGACCTCTTAATCCCCCTCTGGCGTGGGTCATTCGAGTGCGACAAGGACGATGATAGGTTGACTTGGACATGGGCAGTTCTTGTTGGAGATGTTTGGAAGGAGTTTGGTAGACTTGTTGAGGAGTCCACACCGCACCTTCCTGGGTGTTTCGACCGACCACCCCGAAACCCAGAGAAGAAGATCAATAGCGGCTACAAAGCATGGGAATTTACACTTCTTCTCTATGGCCTGTGCGTTGTTTTCCTTCATGGTGTGCTTCCCGATCAGTATTGGGTTCACTTCTGCAAACTTGTCAGAGCTGTCCGCATCATCTCACAGCACCATATCACTCAAAATGAGCTATGTGTTGCTGCTCGACTTTTCATTGAATTTATTGAGGAGTTCGAGGACCTGTATTACCAACAACATACGGAACACATTCATTTCATGCGACAGAGTATTCATGCTCTTGGGCACTATGCTACCGAAGTGCAGACTAAGGGTCCTCTTATCTGCACTTCACAGTGGACTATGGAACGAACCATCGGAAACCTCGTCATCGAAATGCGTCAACCTTCAAAGCCTTATGAGAATCTCTTACAGCGTGCTTTTAGACGTGCTCAACACAATGCTCTCATGTCAATCTTCCCTGTTCTTGACCCAGACTACAGCAAACCACCCTTTCCAAAATGGTTGAGAGACATCGGTGGTGGCTACGCACTACTGAAGCAGCAAGAACACCATCATCATGCTACAACAATTGCCCAAGGTCGTGTCATTCGACTCTACCTTCAAAACTATCATCCACACTCCCCCAAGTTTGACCATTTCAATGACGATGGTGGTTTTCGAGTCATTCGCTAGGCTCGATTGTGATTACCAAATGGACAAACAAGCCGATCATTATTTGCAACAAGAGAGAGGCGACAAATGCTAGATGTGCTTGAAATGCGAAGGTAGTATGTTATCTGTCTTTTGGTTGTCCTAATACTCATTCTATTGTGCAACAGCTTGTCATTGAGGGCCATGTATATTTTGCTGAAGTACAATTTTTTTTCGAGGTTCTTTCCAGTGCATCGTCTACATACCACGAGCCGTGTGCATTGGTTTCACTCTATTCAAACCCAGACCATGACCTTCTTCATAGATCCAACGGGACCTTCTACACATGCACATATCAAGGCGAGGCCGCTCTGGCTGTTGTGAAAGCAACATGTCTACAGTCAGTTGTAGCTATGGTCCCCCATCTACTGGGGAACATTCGAAGATTTTATATGTTTGAAAAGCCGGGGCTGGATGTTGCGAACTTGGAAGGGTTTCTTCGCACGGAGTCAGAGGAAGAAGAGGATGATAATTGACTTTACTCGAGCACATGGTATGATATTGTGTGGTACTACAGCGATGCTATCTATTTTACAAGCTCAGCACAATGACAATAATACAGTTGAGCAAATGACTTGGCCAAGTCAAAACATGTCACATTTCCTCATCAGACCCAGCCTCAAATGTACGAACACGAACCACCCTCCAGCCACGAATTGGTGTAGGAACACCAGGCTTCAAACGACCTTTCTTGTCCCACAGACTGGGGTGGTTATGGAGGGGAAGAGCCTTGACTGGATATGCATAACCGTCAAGGTTGGGTGGTGTAGGAACGACTGTTTCTTCGTTGGATTCAGATGAGCTACTAGTAAACAAGCCTGACATGAAAAGATTGGTGTGACAAATGCATCTGAACACACCTTAACACTGTGATGGTGTCTGAAAATTCAGTGAAAGGTTCGGTGGTATTGTCCTCATTCCCCTCGATCTTGATGACAAGTTTCTAGATCATTGTAGTAAGTTTACAATCTTTGACGAGGCCATGATGATATCAGTACATAGGGGCCAGGGCAAGTCAGTACAAAATCCACAGCAAATGTACCAGGTGACAAAGCATTGGCCCTGTTTATTGTTATATGAATAGTGTTGCTGGAGACAAGGGCATTTTCAGTGGTAGACTCAGAGGACATGGTGGTATTGGTCGAATTGACTGTTGCATGAAAGTGGTTGTATCAAGTTTATGTCCGTATTTGGAGGTTGTTCAACAACACCGACATCACACACAACAATGAGTGGGCACTCCTACGAGGACACTACTGACACGTCCTCAATGGAGTTGCCAGTGTACAGGCATAGGCAAACTGCTTACGATGCTTGCATTCAGCATGATCCGTATTCATCTACAAGTGACCTTTCCGACGCAGATTCCACACCCTATCCATTCTTCCCTGGTAGCCATAGGACTCTAATGAGGTCAAAAATGCATGACCATGATTCTTTTTATCAAAGTGTATGTAAAAGTTGTCTAGTACACTCACAATATTCAGATCTAACACATTTTCACTGGCCGTAGGACAACACTTTTAGCAGTAGATCTGCAAGTGACAGCTCAACTTCGCTCTTGCATTCTTATTCACACTTGCAACACCCACATTTGCATTCATATTCACACTCGCATCGTATCCCTTCATCCAGTAGCTTCAATTCACAAAGTTCGCGGACATATAATCAGCCTACAACTAGTATCCAGGAATATTCACATCAGGAATCACTCTGTTATGAAAACACAGAACTTATGAAGGAGGTAGAATCACTCAGGAAAGATTGCCTGACATTAAAGAATAACTGGCATGATATGAAGAGGAAATGCGAAGTCGATGTTGCTACATTAAAGTCAAAACTTGAACAGACGGAGTAGGTCCTTCAGCAGCATATCTATTTACAATGACTAGCTGACACACTAATCATCAGAACCTTGTATGAACAGCTCCTACAATGCATGGATTCTTCGGCTAATACTGGCCCCCATAACCCATTCCTTGAGCTTTATCAAATGGCTCAAGAGGCTGACAAGATACTGCCTGTATACTTGCAGGAAAACTATGACGGTACATACTACTGGACCAAGGACCAATGGCAATGAGAGTTTCAAAATGGCTGTGGAGTTCTTTCAGTTAAGAAGGCACCAAAGTCAGGTGCAGCACACTATCTCATCGATGAGAGTGGTGTTGTTGCTTCTGAATCCGAGCAGCAAAAGATGCGCAGTCAGCTTCATGCGGCCTGGTGAACACTACTTGACAATGGTCTTGCTCCCACAACATGGATGTCAGCTGATATTTGCGCCCTCAAATTCGTTCGTCTCACAATGCGTCGAGCATTTGTGCATTTCTGGCTTTGCAATGGACATTGGAAAATAGATACCTTTTCTAGTCGACACTATCCTCAATGGACATCCTGCCCCAAAGACGACAACCGAGCTGGCATTGTGAAGCGAGAGAAAATTGATGCAAATGTGAAGCTGGAACCAGCTATTCAAGATTCTATGTCGACTGCAAGCTCATCAAAGCGGCCCCAGTCAGTTGCAATCTCCCCTCAAGCACACGCCTCGAAGAAAAAGAAAGAGGCTCATCGCATCTCATCTTTGTCACTATCTTCCACAGCTGTAGTGCCATCAACTGTCCAGAATCACAGCGTCACTTTGCCAATAATCACACCTCCCGCTGGCACCATTCCTGACAAACATGAATCAGACCACATTTCCAATAGAGACAGCACCCAGGCCCTCGACGATCTGATTGCACTTACCACAGATATCATTAATATTCTATCGCAGTCCACGGCCATTACATGCCAACCGCAGCTTCAAGTTGAAGTAAGTTCAATCTCCGAGTCACTTCTATTGCACTATCATTTCTCAAAATGCATATCAGATCATCAATCCACTCAGGTCACTCTTTCCAGATGCTCAGGAGAGCCTCCCACTGGTCCATCCCACGTACAGTTCAGCCACCCAGATGTCCGAGTCCTCCAGCATCGTGTCATCAACAGTCAACCTCGTGACTCACATGGAAAACATGTCGGTCTCTGATCCCACCAATAGTGCTGTTCCCCAACTGCCTTTGCCAGAGATGCCGGTGTCATTCATGAGATACCTATCAGAAGCAATGCACGTCAATGCCGTGGTCGCTCCTGTGAACATGATGGTACCTACTTTGACTACTGCGGAGAACAAGGATAGTGTTGTGAGGACTGTAAGTGCCACAGATGCTTCGAAAGGCCAAGTAAAGAAAGCAACTCCGGCGCTGAAACAGACCATTCGTGCCACATCAAAGTAGGTGTCATTTTTGGTCATATATTATTATGCTTACATAGTGCCGTTCACAGAAGTCTGTGTCGAACAGATTGGTGCACTGAACACCCCGGTGGCTCTAATGCACAATTTGAGACACACTGGAAGAAGCTCGATGCTTCTGTCAAACAGGTTCGTTATGTATTCATTTTGAAAAGAGCACTTCTTGACTTGAAATAATCAGAGCTATGCTGATAAGCTCACCCTTGTCAAAATCGCAAGGTCAAGCGCTACACTATCTGTTCCCCATGCTCTCATACTGCCCGTCTCCGAGTCTGGCCCATCAGATGCTCCCATACTGCTGGATGTGGGGGGCAACTCAGAGATGGTAGAACCGCACACAATTGCTTGAATTTGTCCCCAGGTCTGCACTATTATTATTGCTACATATTTCTCGTTTACTCGCACTCATCCGCATTGCATTTCACGGTCTCTTGCACGCCTCACGGACATCTTCCATTATGCTCGCTCACCTCATGCTCATTAGTCTTACCATGTACTAGTATGTTTCTTGTTTACCCGCACTTGTCTCTGCATTGCATTGTTTGTTCTCATGCACGCCTCACACACATATATATTCCTTTACACTCGTTTGCTGGCGCCTCGTGCTCGTTAGTTTTGCCATGTAACCAATCGCCCTGTATCACTACAACCATTGCAATCGAGCCTGTACAGGCTGATACAGCCTTGCTATATTGAGCCTAATTCTATACAGGTCCACCCAGAGATTGGTTGAAAAATACAGGCCCATACAGGCTCTGTATGCATCTGTATATGCCTGTAGTAGGATCTGACTGGGCCTCATTCCTTATTGTACCCTACCTTCCTTATTGTACCCTACCATCCTTAATACTCAGACCAATGTCACACGATCCTGTTTCCTTTTCTCACTACCTTCGAGCTAGGAGCATAGATATATGTCATTGCCCATACGCTTGTGGCGCGGGAAATTGTCCAAATAAGGCAGCGTCAGATTTCGAGAATTTTGGTGATGCTTCTCATCTTCCCGACCACTTACAAGTTTGTTTTGTGGTCATTGATCTCTGCTCCCAGTGTTTAAGGTAAACATTGTTCTTGAATGCTAATGGTCACAGGTCTCCTACTCAACTATTGGTTCTCGCCTTCTTACTCATTTTCTTACCATGATGATACCTGCGCAGCACTCTGTTCCATACGGCCGCCTGCAAGCCAGTAGCAACTAGATGGCTGGCTGGCTGAGGCTGCTGAGCCAAAAATTGTCTAGCATGTCACGATCTTGCTTGATACGCGTGTCCCATTGTCAGCTGTCTCACGACAACAGAATCATCATGATACTTAGGGTCATACGTATCTGGCACGAGGATTGTCGTATAGTATTAATGCTTGTCACAGAATCAGGGCCGCCTTGAACAATCGGAAAACATTCGTGCCCCTTTCAAGCTGCTTCATTGCAGCCTCGTGGTTACGTGACGTTCATATTTGAATAAACACTTCAACAACCTTGTGGCGACCTTCATTGCAGCCTCATGGTTACGTGACGTTCATATTTGAATAAATACTTCGACAACCTTGTGGCGACCTTCGTCTTGACTTCCACTATCATGGCAGAACAGTGTAATCTATGCAACCGTTCATTTCGTTCCACTCAGGCATTGCTTGCCCACTGTCGCGACAAAGCTGACCACCCCTTCTGCGAGGATTGCGGTACTCTATTCTATACTTTTGCTGGACTGTATCAGGTGCGGGGAGGCGTTTGTCGCTATTTTTCGCCCAACTCACTCTTCTTTTATGTCAGCACATGCAAAACGATGCGGTACATCGCAGCGACAGTGAATCAGACGAATATGCATTTGAGAGCGATGATGATGATGATGACGACGACGACGAAGAACTGTTCTGCATGGGATGCAACTTGTGTTCGCACGATTTTGCTACCCCGACTTCATTGGATCAAGTAAGTCTGGCCCTCTCTTTTACCCTTTCTTATGTTGATAAAAACCCCGCTACACAGCACTCATCCCCTGTGCACAAAGGCCAGGATTTCGAGTGTCCTCTGTGCTCAAAGAGGTTTAAGACCCCTTCCTCGATCGCCCATCACATTGAGTCAGGGACGTGTCACAATATCTCACGAGCCCAAGTAACCGCGGCAGTCCATGTACTCAATATAGTGCCTACGATTCCGGTCTCTTGCCACATAGAAGGCGGATTGACCCACGTTGTGTCAGACGAGTATGCGTTCGAGAGCGATGATGACAAAGATGATGACGACGATGAAGAACCGTTCTGCGTGGGATGCAAGAGGTGGTTTGTTGACTTGGCAAGTCTTTATCAGCACCTTGCTACCAGCTTAAAGCACAACTGGTGCTTTTTGTGCTCGCGCAATTTCGCCACCCCGACTTTATTGGATCAAGTAAGTCTGGCTCTCTCTCTTTTACCCTTCTTGTATTGATAAAAACACCGCCACACAGCACTCATCCTCTGTGCACAAAGGCCTGGATTTTGAGTGTCCTCTGTGTTCGAAGAGGTTTATGGCCCCTTCCTCGATCGCCCTTCACATTGAGTCGGGAACTTGTCACAATATCTCACGTTAAGTAACCACGGCAGTCCCTGCACTTAATATAGTGCCTATGATTTCAGTCTCTCGCCGCATAGAAGGCGGATCGACCCGCGTTGTGTCTTGCTATGTGACAG
Organism: Suillus tomentosus; assembly: GCA_016647685.1. NCBI lineage: Eukaryota > Fungi > Basidiomycota > Agaricomycetes > Boletales > Suillaceae > Suillus > Suillus tomentosus. Next base: position 401,640 of record JABBWJ010000016.1, read on the forward strand.
AGCGCACATTCAACGGCACTGCTTACGAGTATTATCTTTGCCACCGTACTTTCCGTACCTTGGGAGCTCTGAACTCCCACCTCAACTCTCCGGCGCATGACGCGGATGAGCTCAAGTGCCCAAAGTGCAAGAGGAAGTACAAGTTTGTTTCAGGCCTGATGCAACACATTGAAAGCGAAGTGTATGGGATCGCGAGGTTCCAAGTAGTGGAGGACTTTACGATGAGCTTGATTGACCAGTTAATATGAAGCGCTTGAAACTTTAACTTCGTTTGAAAAGGGAATATGTACTGTAAGTGTAACATACATGGCGTATCTCTACGAGAAAGTGAGTCAGAATCAGCTTGTCTCTTTGTTGTCGCCACTGGAGTTCTAGTCTAGAACTCACCTTGGTTGACAGCAGTTTTGTGAACACTGAAAACGTACTGAATTCATTAGAGTGACAAGTTCACCGGCTCTTGGTGAGATTTTGAATGGTGCGCCATTCTTTCTTGTTTACGTCGTGGTATCTCTTGTATTTATGAAGGGCACATACTTCTTTATGGAATGCTGTAGGCGTTTGCAAGTAATTTCACAAACATGCGAAGATGTGATTTGGCGCAGCTGTTCAAGTTGTCGCTAATGCTGCTAGTCAATGGCAAGTATCTGCAGCTATTTCTTTGATGGAGGTTCCTGAACTGATTGGCAAGCGGAACTTGGAATGCTGTACAGGAAGTTGCGGACCTTTATATTGGATACTAATTGAGTATCGAATACCTGATCATCAAGAACAAGAACCGAGTGTTTGGTTATTAGTGAGCTGTCTGGTGTTACGAAGGCTACATGTGTTGCGTCTGTAGTAGATGCCAGGTCACAGAATAAAATAGTTCAGCAGCAAACAGAGAATTTTGAATATCCGAATTGCAAAGAGTGGAGCAGATTCGCCGAGAAACGGTTCAATGTATGCGCACAAGTCTGCCAAATCGAGAATCGTCCTCCATGATTACAGAGTGCTTCGTAGCACTCTGTAGCACGATCTGACCCGCTGATGCATAAGTGTGTCACAGTGTGCAGGATATAAAAGCTGGTTGTCGTCCTACAGTGTTTCCCCATCCTCAGAAGCATCATTCAAGATCTCTCTCAGAAGACTCCATATCATCTCACACATAAATGCGTCTCTCCCTCCTTGCTGTTGTTGTCTCTTTGACAACTTCTATGTTTGTTGGTGCATGTACGACAGAGTTTAACCATTGCAAACTATCATCAGATTGCTGCGACTTCTTGATTTGTGATCAGGTTGGGGTGAGTATGAGCAGGTCGCCGTGCAACCAGGATCCAATCACTCACCTACTCGCCTTAGCATACATGCAAGCCAGGACTGACAGAGTGGAAATAGTCGGTAGCCCGAGCGGGATGTCACGTCAGTGGGTCATTTTCTGCTTTCGCTTTGGTATCATGATTGATGGTGCAATATCCAGTTGGCGGTGACACAGCCAATCAGTACAATTGTTTTTGAACGAATTTTCGTGTTGCTCGAGCAATATGATCCAGATGAACTTTACCATTGAATCACAGAAGGAAGACAGACAGACAAGACGGTGAAAGGGAAAGATAGACAGATATACTTACATAAATGACCCGACCACAAGGCAGAGCCTGCAATGGAGAAGAAATTTATGTAAGATGCCTGAGTGATGGTGGCATCATGCGTCTTGGCTGAGCTTCTCGAACCCTCGCCTGGAACCCAATAGCGCATTGCTCCAACACTTGGGTTGATGATTTTGATGCAACGATTGTACCAGACGAAATTGCAAAGGTCTTCGTAGCAAGAGCGAGCACTGTATATAGATGTCGACATAAGACACATTATACAAGATAAATATACCGTGAATAAGAAAGACGGCAGAACTTACGAGATGCAACGGTCCGCGACAAAGACTCGATGAGGTTTACGGAAAACTTCCACTGCGCCCGCTACCGCTGTGATTATATAAAAATTTGACATCCCGATCGACGAACAGTCAAACTTTCAAAGGACACATACTGTGTGCTCCTGTGATGAAAAGAGCGGACCTTCAATGTATGATAGTTCCTCGTCTAGTTGTGGTTTAGCTCATGCGGCGAAGGCGCAGTGGCCATGATTTTGACCTACGTACAAGAATTGCACCAAAATATCGGGACGATATCGTGCCCTCCGGCTTGCACAAACACCTCCTCTCCGGCTTGCACAAACACCTCCTCTCCGGCTCGCACAGACACCTCCTCTCCCTCTCAATCTTCTTCGCCATCTGCATCATCGCAATCCACCCCTCCTCCAGGTTTCATAAGGCGGGTGGTCCGAGCGCTCAACCGTTTCAATACATCCTCAGCTTCTGATAGCGACGTGGATGATCGGAAAGTGCACAGGAGGAAGAGGCACACGTTGCTGGCGATTGTTAAGGAGAGAAGGGAGAAACACAAAGATGATCGGGCGTTCAAGGATATCGCGGGGAATGACTTTCCTGCTGCTGGTGTGAGGGACAGCACTTGAGTTTGGGTCCTTGCATGGCGTGGGTTAGATCCTTTTGAATAGTTGTTGCTGCAGCACTGGACGCTCTATTGTATATATTCTGTACAAGGATGAAATATCTTCAGGTGGTGCGCATGTCCCACCAAAAATGAAAACAGAGACAGCAAGATCTGTTAGGAGAGATATCAGTGCGGCTGGGATTCAAAAGGAAACCATAGGAGACACGGAGATCGAACAATTGGAAAGCGGGTGGCGCTCAGCGCGCACGTGGGGTAGACGCGAATTGCTTCCGCGGGATCAGACGTTCCGTGCTTATATACAGATGTGTTCAAGAAGAGTATATCTGCGCAAGAACGCGTGCCCGCACTTGCAGGTATATACAATCCTCTTGTGCTTTTCCTCCACATGTCCAACGAGTGAATCTTTGTTTTTTTCCCGATCACAATGTTTCCATTTGCACTCGACGCGTGTCATGTCTGGGCCATGATTTCCGTGAATCACGTGTAAACGAGCGGACAGATCGTGGCCACGAATCAAGACGTCGCAATTCATCCCATCCGCACATTCCTACATACACTAGAACATCTCATCGAGCGAATGCTGAAAGCGACTCTTAGACGCAGCAACGTCCGGTGAGAAGATTGAGAACTTACACCCGGTGCCGGTGCAGTAGAATCAGATACCCCATTGCTCGAGTAGTTGTCAAATCGCATCGACAATAGTAGTAGTACGTATGCAATGCTCCCTGGAGAGTATATTTGAAGGGAGCGCTGACTCTAGCGCTCGAGAGAGAAGAGGCAAGGCAGTCACACCTGTATCGGCTCGCATTGGCAGCCTACCTAAATATACCAGCCAGCTATGCATGGGCAGCACTACTCTTACTACTAAACATGCACGTAGTATACCACTCATTCTAATATTCAGGTCAATAACAGTAGTATGCTGAATGTAAACTGCATTCGCTTAATGGTGGAACGGTAATGTTGATGTAGCTAGTATGCTCGCTCGTCTTGTCAGTGGTAATACAAGCCAGGCTCGTCCCGAGCCTAGATGAGAGTTTCTTCATATAGATCAACCCCTTGGCTTGATTCGTCGCAGTAAGTCTTGTGGTATTCACTCCTATATCGTGACCTCGGTCGATGCTTTTGGCGAATCGTGCACGTAAATTGTCCTCTAGAAGACGTTAGCATCGCCAAGATGATCCTTACTTAACTCGTTGCAGTGGGTATTTATTGAACATAAGTCCTGAGTCCATTGGGCGTACATACCAAGATGCACAAGAGGAACATACGGGCGACCTCGTTTCCGGTGATGCGGAAAGTTTCCAATGTGTTTATTGGTGCCACCCCTAGAGAGTTCAGAAGACACTTCCGCTGAGTATGGGGACATACACACGATAGGTGACCGGGAGTCAGCCCCCCCAAACACACAAGATCAGATATGAACTCATGAAAGTGCAGCTAAGGTTAGATCAGGACGTTACCGGTATCATCCGACTGGTCTCTACGAACCCACAAAATAGCCGCTAGTACGATAGGCATTGATGAACGGCCGCCAACTGGGATCAGTTGAGATCAGGTCAGACTGTTAGAGGACGGATGCAGGTAAGCGGCGAACTTGGTGAATGTATGATTATACGTCCATCCGTGGCAGCCTACGGAAAAGATGCACTGCGCTTAGCTTAAACGTTCTGTGAAGTTGATGCCACGGTGACACATCAATTACCGCAACCAAAAACGTCCCAACCCTTGACACTCAATGAATGCATGGCGCCCATCGCTAGATAAGAGGAGAAATGAGACAGCACCCATCAGGATATATGGAATTCAAACGCACTGCTACTACCGCAGGGAGCCTAACTTTCGATCGTATTGTGGGCGCTCATTTCATAGTTGATGGTCACATTATCCTTATCGAATCGGCCTCCCTGACTGGGTCTGGGTACTCCAGTGTGGGAGCGTGACAGTAGTGATCGATCAGCTCTTCGCTCTTCTGCCTCAACCCATGGAGCTATAACACATAAGGTCACAAGGATGGAAAGATATAATAAGGGCCTACCTAGGCCTACTGATAAATTTGAAACCGATGCAAATCGCACCAGGCTAAATTCATCATGCAACACGTTTTGGTGTTTTTGTCTCATTGATGTTTTGAAGAAGTACGGTGGCGGGAACCAGTGCCTGCTGTGCGTACTTGCCTTCGCATATCCATAAATTACAATTTCGAGGTCAGTCTTTTCATCTATATCGCTCCTAGTTTGTTGTAGGGTAGGCATCGATATGTGATGAATGTATCCAACTACCAGACAAATGCCGAGAGTTCAACGGAGATGAAGAAACTGCGCATATAAGATTTGGGCGCCTGATTGCACAGCCAGTGCTCAAGCTATGAAGCGAACACGAGGATACAGCATGAATGATGGGAATTTCGACAGGACTTTCATCCTGTGCATTTTACAAGCTGTCCACTCCATCGGAGCTTTCATTTCGTAAGGGTGGCGGCAAAGTGCGTATGAGTGAATAAATATTCGTATGACTTTCGAAGGTAACCTGAGGAGCTGCGCGCTCATTAGGTAAAGTCCGCGAGCAGGAATGACGCCTTCCCCTTGTCGTGAAGCAAGAAACATCAACAAGAGCGCCCCACTAAAAGATAGATGGACACGCCAGCACCGTCTATGGCCGCGTTTTACGCCTGCCTGGACTTGGAGAACGATACACAGGTCTGGAAGGCCTGTCATGACGAAGGTAGTGGAGGAGACGGCAAGAAAGTAGCAAGGGGGAGTGAAGATGAAACAGTTGTATTCTCGGACACCGACGCAGGCAAGGTCATAAAAAGTAGACGGGGCATGCAAAGGTTGAATTGTGGTGTGTCTACTGGGGTCCAGGTGGGGAGCGAGGGACGAACGGATTCTTTTACGGAACAGTCGGAATGTGGAATGTCGGGAGCGGCGAGACCATCCTTGGACCAACCGATGCAAGGAACAACGGTGTGTGAGCTGTTTCACTGGATAATACGATGATCGCAACGGGCGGGCGCTCGTGTTAAAACCGGTAAAGATGGGTTGTGTCGGCTGTACCGCATGTCGCGGTTCAAGCGCTCAGAGCGTTCAAGGTCAAGAAAGGAATTCGACACAGCCACCTGGACCATGATGACATAAGTCAATGCAGGGCCAGAATTTCTCTAGCAAGCGGCGTACCTTATAAGTTGTGACAAGACAACGCGACGATAGAACCTCAACAGCAGTGTTGACAAATCTATCAGACCACCACCATGAAACCTAGGTGGAATCTGCGGCCTTTTCTACGGATGACCCGGGAAAGTTGCTCGTCACCGGCTTCTACGACAACCACATACACACGGCAATACCCTACCAATTCAAAATGCTCATCAAATACACTAAGAATTAATACGTGTCCTATAACTCAAACAGTCCTCTCGAGCAGTATCATAGTGTTAGTTCTCTACCTCCCATGGGCGCCGTGACCATCACAGCACCGCACCACGTCAACGCACCCTCCTCGGTCTCTACCTCTTCAATCTGAACCGCGTAACTGAACATGACACCCGGTCTCCATCACATACCGCTGAGATCGTGTGGCACTTCGTCTCTGGCATACTACGCACAGGAGATGCATCAGACATTGAGTAGCGAGAGCCACACATAGTCGACATCCCTTACCCTGCCACCAAGCCTGTACGTTTCTCGATTCTTCTTTATCACTAACTCATTTTCATACAAAAGAACTACAACGGGAGAAAGAGGACAGCTGCCGGCTCCTCCCGAGCATCTAAATACTCGTATCAACGGAGTATCATTGCAGCAAGCCACGATATCTGCGGTACTTCCCGCTGTCACAGTGGCGAATAGAACACCGTCGCTTCTTGGCCATAAGACAAGCTGGATTCTGTATTTCTTTCTTTATCTGTATTGATCGCGTGTGTATTCAATACACCGACATTCAACATCAGTGATCATCGACATCTCATTTAATTGACTACGACCCCCATGTGTTCCGCCACTATATTTATCTCCTGCTTGTTCTGTCTTTTCTTTAGTTCCCACCGGGCTGATGAGTTTTTTGGCTTAGAGGCGTGCGCATCTCTGTTGAAAAGCTTGGGTTTTCTGGCCGTTCTCGGCGTACATTCTTGTCAAGTCATCAATGACAAAGGTCACAAAACGAGTCGTGCAGCGTGGCCATCGCCTGCACTCCGTTATAGCCCTCTAAAGTTCATGAGGAGCCTGTAGGTCCGTTGCCTTCAACAAATGCCCTTAATCATTCCAGCCTGCCAAGTGGTTACCATGATTTCTGAGTTTCAAAACCTTCTGATAAGAGTTACTTTGGTGAGCGCACCTTCAACGTTGTCAACGGTCACCCATAGATCTAGTCCCTTAAAGATCCATCTTCAATAGTTATAGCCATGTGGGCGCAATAACAAATTCAAAATTTGCTTCTCTCGAATGTTGGAGGTTTGAAACCTGCCTCAAATGGTTTTTGTCTATGATGGCACCTACACATTCACTCACCAATAATTTCGTGGTTGTTCATCCGAACTAGCCTTAGCCAAGGGGTTAGTGCACCAGACTCGAAATCTGTCTCTATTGCATTGATGGTGCAAGTTTGAAACTTGCTATTTTGAAACCTCAACGGCAGTTTTTCCTTTTATCACACATTTATTCATGATAGTTCCCTTGAAGGTCCTTCCCAACCAGTCATGGCCAAGGACGGACAACCACAGATTCAAAAAATCTGTTATTAAACCCCCGTGCCGGTTTCAAATCCGCCGCCATTCATTTTTGTTTTATTGCATTCATTCAGTATCTGAGGGCGCTGGTTGGGCTGAAACGTGCTGAGATCTTATCAGCCCCCTCTGCCCATCGAACGTCTGCATTACCTTCAGCCCGATGAAGGATTCTATCAGACACACAGTATCAGTATTTGGTTAGCATGCACATCCTACATGTGCATGAAGTCTGAACTCAGCGCTTTGCGCTGCTAGGCGCACGCTAACCTGGAGCGAAATATCGCTTTGTTGTATCGCTTCTAGACTGAAGAAACAGTCGTATTGATGATATCGATGTGGTACTACATATTATTTTCCCTCCTACACCGTGTCGCAGTAACTCTCGCTATCTTTCACGTCGTCGAGATATAAATTAAAGTTCGAGCGCTTATTTTAGAATTTTGCCGATGTGTCAATGGATGGGCTGTGTGAAACTTGGCAGGCTGGCAGGGTGGCCGATTGGCCTGATCATCTCCGTGAAGCTCAAATGTAACCGCTCGAGGAGGCTCTCGATTGATTGCCAACAGCGTGATTGCTGTATACTCATCTCTTATTAGGTAGTTCGGAGGGCAAGAGTATAAGAACATTGTTGATGCCCATTGCATCTCGCTAGGTCACTGCTCACTCAGGTATTCAAGCTGCATAAAGCACACAGTTCTCTCGATCATACCATGTCGAACCATTTTTATAGCCACTCTAGCAACGGATTGTCTGATTCCTCCACTGCGCCAGGACCTGTAGGTGTAAATTGTCAATATTATGATCACTTGCATCTAATTAGCACCTTCAGGTTGCCCATTCTCCTGAAGAGTTATTCCAGTGCATGTGGGGTTATCCGCACGGGCTACACTGCAACGACTTGATTCGTGGTACCGATTTGCCTAATCACCTACGTGAAATTCACGAAATTCGCGGGAAAGAGAGTGCGCGCGCCGAGTGCAGATGGAACCATTGTGGTCGGGAGTTCAACATGGGGAGCCTTTGCGAGCATGTGGAAGAAATGCACATGGGGATTGCATACTCCTGCGACTGCGGCAGCAAGTTCTCGCGCAGGGACACTCTTAGCAATCATAAGAAGAATTGCTCAGGTTAGCTGTGCGTAGTAGATGGGGGTCTTTCAATGACGCTGGGGCGTGCCCAGATGATGATTACTTTAACTCGTCTTGCGGTGCTTATTCGCTGTCACTTCTACAGTTAGTGCTTCTCCAGATTCATGATTCGATGTAACATACCAGTATCAATGTCTTACATACACGTTTGTTTACTCCTGTGGTAGTAAATGTACGAAACCAGAATTTGCAACTCAATCTCACATCTGAAACACGAGGAGCGCAATAGAGGCAGGGCTTAGTTAGGGACTTAGCCTCGTTTCTGTGCAATGGGGGCGTGACTCCATCGATAAACTCGAGTGAAAGAAGTCTCGTCTTTCGGCTGCTAAGCGATTTGTTGATTTAGGTGGGATGCATGAGGTCCACTAAAGAGATTTCAATTCCTCAGGTCCGGAACAGCCCAATCTGTACGTACTAATGTAGTGAGTCCGAATGTATGTTTATGTGGTGGCACAGACCAAAATTTCTATGCCCTTTAATCAAGCCAAAATTCAACCCTGTGGGCCCGTTCACCGCGCAACTTGCCTGCAACTGCCGGTGACCCCAAAAAATTTTCGGAAGCACAGAGGCTCGATGATCTCCAACTGAGGATATCCCCGTAGGATGTTGTCATTACTCACTCCTCTGTAAGGCACTGTAAAAAGACGCGTTTAAGGGTCACGTTCCAATCAAGCGGGAGAAGGTGTTTGGTACTGTACGTGTACTTAGTACAACGGTGCAGGAGCGCATAACGTTAATGCCAGAACCATCGAGGGACGCGCGTGTGGTGACCTGATTGCAGCCTTACATAAAAAGGGCATTAAATCGAGTGTCTAATGTAGATGAGAGAGGTTAATGCTGCGATGTATATAGGCTACGGTAGCGACTGCAGTCGCTACACTCTCGTACAGCGGCAAGGTTAGGACTAGCGATAATTCGCGTGGTCTCCTGGGCGTCTTCAGCGTGAAGTTCGAATTCGTTCCAGGTGCTGATTAGTAGTGGTGCCGCAGACGAAGGGTGAACCGGTGACCGGTGATAAGTACTAAGTGACGAGACTTGAAGCTTGAAGATGATAAATTGAACCCCAGCACGTGCCCGTGTGATGAACCAAATTGGCTGACTGATCAGTTTATGTAATGAGAGAAGTGCAGATAGTGCATTGGAAGAAACTATGGTCCAAAACACATACGTGTACTAGTATCCCGTATACGAAGTACCATTGAAAGCCGATCAGATCTCTAATTTTTAGGGAAAAAACATGCATCTACGAAATTTCCATCATTCTGATGTCCATGAGGTATCGAACAGAAGCCACATCTTTGACTTGTGCGATGATATCACGGTCCGACGCGACCCTCTTGTATTCTCCACGGCGCTGCCGCGCTAGCAAAAATGCGCGGAAAGGCTGCCCAAGGTGGACAAGCAATCGCAATGCTCGCGATTTTGAACCATCCACTTGTTTTACAAGAGAACGGCTAGATGAATCGTCTGACGGAGGAGGCGGCGTCCAATATTCTTCCTCGCTTTCCTTATCGTCTAGCAAATCTGCAAAGTCTGATAGCTCGATGAGTGACCAATCCCAGGGACGAACGAGCACGAAGGTCTGCTGAGGGGGCCTTGTCTGCGAGGACTGAACAAGCGGCTCATTGGTGGTGATCAGCAGGTCATGAAGCCCGTCTGCCTTGACTTGATATTGAGTCTCGGATGGACCGTAGCTCAAACTGACTTCTGTGACACGGAATGCTATGCAAGGCAGATGCAGTCTGTAGCTCACGAAACGAGCAGCGCTCATGCGATCAAGCACGTCGTGAAGTTTCGAAGCCAAATCCAGAGCTACAGGGTTTTTTCCCAGCGAAGAGATAGTTGTCTGAATCTGATCTTCAGACAAAGATGGAAGGGTGAGGGGAGGAGTAGTATAAGAGGTAATATAGGCTGGAAGACAGCTATTGAACTCGGACGCTTGTCCGACCCAATCGAGGACAGTGATGTCGCCCGACCGAGCCACGATCTCCTGCAGGAGTCTCCCGAGCGCGTTCTGCTTGTTCTCGCCGTACATTACAGGTAAGTGGACATCGAAGATACCAAACAATGAGTACGCGATGTCTTCTTGCAATATTGTAGTGATGCGTGACGATGCCCATTGAAGTCTCTGTCGAGCGTCGCTCATCCCTGGACGGAAGGAGATCAGGGCCCGTGCATCTATGCCCGTCGCATCCTCCAACTCCCGCATGATTGCAGGAGACTCTTTGTGGTTGGGAGAGCGATCATTGAGATATAATGACCAGTCCTTCTGATAAAAGATTAAAACTTTCGGAGCGACCAATTCTTGAAAGGTCCATGCTCTCTCGATCCAAACACTCCGCGCCAGTGCACCGGGCTGGGATGAAGGAGGGACATCACATAGGTAGACGATGGTAAGCGCTGAGTGACGATACCATACGAACATGGAGTTGATTGATTCTTGGACCTCGGGATTGCTATTCTTGTCGATGCAGCATGTGTCCATCCAGGCCCAGTAATACCCAGCATCACGAACGATTTTGCAGAATGACTGCAGTTTCGTGATGCCACCAAGTCCATTCAACTCGTACACGACTTTGTCCTGAATGTCGTGCAGTAGCACCTCCGTCTCTTCCTCGCTGTGCGATAGCAGGACGCAGCGGAAGTACGTTGCCACCACGTCTTTGACGCGTTCCGTTTGGAGGCCTGGATGCTTCGTTGTAGATGAAAGAAGCTCCTTGTACTCTGAACTCATTTTGAAGGAGTTTATCTGTGCCGCTCGGTTGCACAAGAGACCCGTGGAAGTGTTAAGTAGACGACGCGGGGTGTTTTCGAGTTCAATCCCAACAGCTTTTCTAATTGTATCTTCTGCCTCGTATGGAGAGATATACTGCTGACGCAGGTCTGCAAGACAAGGTAAGCATCCTCGAATTAATGAATGAATGTCCCAGGACCTACTTCGTATCTGTGCTTCGGGAGCACTATCCAACTTGGACAACATGATTGTGAAGGCCTTAATGGTTTCTTCGTAACGTTGCGCAGCATGCAGCGCTGTGGATGTCAACTGGTATCCGACGTGAGAAGAAGAACTGCGTTCGGTAACCTATGCATTGCCGAAGTTAACATGGGCCACGAAAGCATAGACGTCATTGCACCTTTTGCGCATCGAGGAGCGCATCCTTCCATAGCATTTTACCTAACTTTGCCCTGCTGCGATTTGCAGAGACGACATCGGATGCAGAATACAGATGGATCACCGCCGAGTATAAGTCAATAGCCCTGTTATACTCGTTTGCAGTGAGGGCAGTATCTCCGTTGACAACACAAAGTACGCTACATTCTTGCTTGAAATCTGATATAAATGTAAATGAGGATTGTAGCCTGCATGACTTTACGAAATCCAAACTTGCCGCTGGACCAGTCAACGGAGTTGGCCTTTGTATACATATCACTCAAAACCATCATGTATCGGTATGATCTCACGGCATCTTGAAGTTTACCTGCCAGAAGGAGTGCATGACAATGTTCCTGATATGCAGTGAGCCACAACGATTTCAGGTCCCAGCCGAAGAGCTGAACAAAGGACTTTGTTATGAAAAGTGTTTCGGATGTGTATTGACGTACCACCACTACATCCTCGTAAATTTGATGAATGTCCGATTGCGATGAGAAAGCGCTAGTGTTGACAGCAGCAGTGTAATGGTCAGCGGCCTCGTCGTAACGCGTGCCATCCAAGGCTTTTATTCCGAGTTGAACACGTAGATATGCCTGATGTGCGAAGTTGTAAATATCAGTACTCAGCGTTAAAAGTTAATGGCCCAGTGTGGATGATACTTACTTGTACGATACCACACGCGAGAGTATCGGCATTCGGACAGCCAGTAGTAAGTTCTTCAAGGAGCAAGTTTGCCTCGTCATGTTGATCTGCATCGAAGAGCGCAATGGCCTGAAATGTGGAATGAAACGAAGAGTATGCGAAGAAACTGTAATCAAGAGCAGGAAATGAATGGTTTCTTGATCCTGGTTCGTGTACATGGGTGCGACATCAAATGCTGCCCTCGCATCCCGGACATGGCCTTTTCGGCAGAGGGCAATTCCCTTGGAAAGATAGCCTGTCAATGAGGGCTGGATGCTAATGGACTAAGTCACTACTGAGTTAGCCTTTTGATGATCGGTCATTTCATCTCACGTTAATTGCATCCTCAAGGGCGTGGTCCTAGTCGTGTTTTCGGGACATTACGAACGAGCGATGGGCGTATGGTCGTTCGTATCGGTGTTTATTTCTTGCGTGAGGAGTTCTTCAGCAGTAGATAAGTCTCCACTTATGCATGCAATGCGGGCTGTCGTGATAGCTAGGATCTGCACGAAACATGCTCGAGTTGTGGTATACAGATCAAGGACGGAAACGTGCCTTTGGATGAAAACCTGAGGTACCCACTCCGAGATTATCTTATGTCCACCTCCGTTGAGGATGTGCTTGCCGTCTACGGAGAAAGTGACACATGTCGGCGATGATGAGCGCTTGAAGATGGTAATGGTCTGTCAATCTGAGCGCTGCCAAAGACGGACATCATTGTCATCAGATGCGGAGGCGACGGGCGTGCCAGCAGGATTAACGGCAATGGCATTGATAGATTTAGTGTGACCTAACCATGATCACCGACCTGCTGCCAGGTCAATGCATCCCATTCGCATAGGGTAGGATCGAAATCATTGCCACCTGAAAGAAGGTGTGTGCCATCGAGCGTGCGTCCGTGCGAGTGAGCAATTGTATAGTGTATGACCCTTGAAGGATGCGACGCGTTTCCTCGTGCCTGGGAGTCTGGAACAACATTACAAATTTCGATAATATGGTCGAATATTGCGTTGACAAGAAGTTCCAATAGCCTACGCAGCTGAACGACTGCACATGATTTGACTGCCTTCTGACTTCCAGGTTTTGGTGTTCCACAGTTTCGTTATTCCGTCGCCTGAACCAGTGACCAGTACGGTTCCATCAGGAGAAAAGTCCAGCGAGGAGACGTAACTGGAGTGGGCTTTGATGAGTTAGGTGAGTGATTCGCCAGTTTCTCCGTGCCAGACAATGACCTCCCCGTTAAAATCACCACATGCTATCATGTAATTGCCCATATTGGAATACAGCCAATCCCAATACCTCCCCGCTGTGCCCCTCCATCTTCTTCAACACAACACCTGTCTTCAAGTCCCACAAACGAAGCGTCTTGTCGATCGAGCCCGTAACCATCCGTCGTTCATTGGGGAACACTGCGACTGCCATTATGCGTTCTTCATGGCCTTTGGACTTTCGCAGGGGTGTAGTGATTGGAATGAGTTTGAGCTTCGACATTCTACTGGAGGTTGATGGCGTCGGGCGCGTGCTGAAGTAGTCTTTGGAGGGATTGTGGGTGTCTTTCTCTAAGCTGCAGAGGTGCGTGTATTGTGCGTTTTACTGCGTCAATTTGCCTCGTTTCCATAGACGTCCAAGACACAAGGCCTCCACACCTTCATCACTGTTGTAGCAAGAATATATACACTCTGTCGGCATACCCGCCACCCTTGACTCTATACCCTCCAAAGCTTCCAGAACGTGTTCCATCATATCCAATCAAGTAGTTGGTGCTTCCTGGCTATCTATCCTACTTTATCACATGAACATCATTATTTTTTTCTTCCGTTTCGAGCAGCTATTCCAGCACATCACCATGTCACTCGTTCGAATGCACGCATATAGCTTACTGCAATACCACCCCTTCATCGCGTCGACTCTCAAGACTTGTTTGGGCACCGGATGCAGCCAAAGGTCTCTCTTCTGGTATCTCAAACTTGTCATCAAATCTATCATGGAGGAGCGCTTTGCTTCCAGTGCTCTACTCATGATTCACCTTTACTTCCAGCTTCGCCCACTCCCGCTCAACTGATCTCAGTTTTCTCACTCCCAAGTACATCATCATTGGAATCCCGCACCACACCAGTACTAGTGCAACATGATCGTTAACGTTGGCAAGTCCTCACCACAGATGCTACCGAGCCATGCCTTCAAAGGACTGTCATTGTGGGTATTTTGGAATGTCTACCATAGACTCAATAGTCCCTATACCTGGGCCGCCGAGAAACCAAGTGAGTTATCACACCAGTTCTTTTACCAATGCTTTCACCCTGATTATTATGTGACAGGTGCCGCATGATCGATCTTTGATCACATTTATTCTCGAATGTCATGTAGAATCTGATATTAAACTGAGCTGCAGTGCTCAAATACAATATAATGCGATCTTCATACCATCTTCTTGTTGTCTGGCAAGTGTTCCATCAGAGATCGCCAAACCATTAGCAGCGGGCACGAGATGGATGTGGTTGGTTGTGGATAATAGGCGAGACGAGCTCAGTGGGCATCATCTGGAGCGACGAGACCATCGCTCGTCTTTCAAGTTTTGTCAAAATGGGGCGTTCTTGGCCAAAGTGATGCATGCATTATCAGGTATCCGTGCTGATAATTTATCAGTAAAGGTAGCGGGAATACCTCATTGTAATGATGGCAACCACTAACGGAAATTTGCGACACGAGTAGTCAAAAAGAAGAAACAGGGATCCGAAAAGACGTCAGCAAAGTTGGATGCACTGGACTTGACCCGAATTGGACGGGCCTTCCAATTGATATGAGCCGAGAAGTACTTTCTACTACTAGTGGCTTTGTCCTACACCTATTACCTCTTGAACTCAATCGACCCGGTTTCCTGGGTTGACCCTGATGGAGGGCTGCTACACGACGTCCAGGATATCGTTGAAGGATGCGCGAGCATAGATCTACGAGCATTCGTCCAATGGTGAGACACAGTACCCGAGAAAAACTTCAATAGGTGTTGGCGCGTGTCACGGTCACCTCGTTGCAGAAAGACTTGGCATACCATCAAACATCCTCGGTGTCCAACCACATGTGAGAGGCTGTTGCAGGAGATCGTGTCAAGGCCACGCGACAGACACTTCTTCCCTGGGCATTGGAACACCGTCCGCATTCAGTGGGTTTTCTTTCAGTTTACATTACCCCGCACGCCATTCAATGCTACCATTCCTATAACAGGATGAGATCCGAAACTTGATGCCTTGGCCGACAACGAGTCTTCCTCGTTCTGCGAACTGCTCACTGCGTTTGCCTTGCGTCGCATGCCTTGTCACAGAAGGTCAGACAGATCCATGCGTAGCATCGGGAAACACATTTCACGTATGTTATCTGGGCAGAGGGGCTTAGTTGATCTGCGTTGGAAGAGTTCTCCCAATGCAGGACAACTCATTCCATTCTCACTCGCAAAGCCACTCCGCATATACTCATGCTTGTCTGCCCACCAGATCGATACATCCTCGAGCTGCCTGTCCTTGTGGATGAAGCTCAGAAGATTGTTTCTCCGTGCCAGAGTTTTCGTTACACGAGTGCATCAGGCGCGCCGGTCCGTCTCGCTGTCATTATTCCTGACGTAACAGCGCAGCGGAGAATACAAGAGAATCACGCCAGATCACGATATTATCGGATGATTCAAACATAGCCTGGCTCGCAGCATGATGAACGTCGACTGGGGACACTAGAGATGATGTGGTCATATGGTGAAGATTCGAGTCATGTGAGCAATTTCAACCTCTACCTTCATATCGTCTGCTGCCTCAGAGTTACAGACACTGAAATTATAACTCACAGGTTCACTCGCTCCGACTCGGATCGACTAGACCGCCGATGCCAACCAGCTCTCTACGTGGCACTCGGCTACCACATTAATAACAATGCTTCATATACATTTGTCATGAAGATCTAGACTTTAAAGCTCCGAGTTAGTGAAATACCTCGAGGGTGACTCATGTCATTCGTTCTCTTGTGATTCACGTGCGCATCATACTCCGCATACAAGTTATCACATGATGTTGTCTGACGCGCATGCTTGTAGGAGCTGACCAGCAATCTCGGATATTTGTGTGCGTATTATTATTCAGACTCGCTTCGGCATAGCTGGGTATCCCGACTCTCCACGTAAAGGTACGGCGAGCTTACTGCGTATTACCCAACGAGGCTATCAAGAGTGGTAGCGAGCATTCACACACCCTCGGATCCGATTGTTCGGGGAATGCCTAACTTCATGTGTCAGATGCGCCAGCACGTGCATGCATTCATTGAAACTGCCAAGACCTGCAGTCTAGGTGCAGGTAACGCCACTATAATAAATTATCGAATACGTGGTATCGCAACGGTTTACCGAATATTCGGTTTGGTAAAAGAGCGGTGTACGAGATGCCTATCTGGTCGATCGATGCGATACGGCCGATATCATCCATCGTGGCTCGCATATGCGCGCGCAACCACCGCAAAGGATTCAGCCTACTCGAATTGGATCCCCGGATGGCAAAGTGTCCAAGGTCCTCCTTCGCCTGTGTAGAGTCATGTTGCATAGGATTGCCTATCATATGCGTGTTTCATTTCGTTTGCTGTATATTAATGCATCCCTAGCCTCGTGATATCAGTTACTCATACATATGAAGACGCGTGTATTCACGCAAGCACGGATCAAATCAGCCCCTAATATGGTTTGCTGTGTTGTCTGATATAGCACTGATCAATCAGCCCCAGCTCATACGATTCACGTCAGCCTGCCATTGTGGCGGCATAGTGTCGGCATGTCTTTCATATTCCCAATCTTTTCACTTACCGACGCTCTCAATGTACTAGATCCAGAACTCAAGTATCATCTCTTCACAACGGTCTATCTAGACCAAGGTAAGCGAGACATTAATCTGCCTTTTTTCACTAATGATTCTCCTGAGCTCATCCTGCATATCAAGCGATCTCGTCCCCTTAACCAGCGAAGATTCTGACAGCGGCAGGCAGGCTGTGTGCCTAATTCCCTGAGAATCCCACAAATCGAGGGCAGCGCTGGTGGGATACTTCTGTTCTTTAGATGAACAGGATGTACGGCATTCCACAGCAATACTGTCAAAGTGCTGCGGAACGGGTCAAGTTTTTTTGATGTGTTGCGACCATCCTGTGAGTACGTAACCTTGCGCGCCATAATAGTTCTTCCAAATTTCGCCATCATATGACGGCGTATTGCCTACCTATCGTGACCGGATGTCAGTTCAGGCGGTGTACGCGCCAGCGATACGAACACCGTCCCTATCCCTCCGGAAGTTCAGCCGCCGGGTTACCACATAGCTTCCGGTGAGCTAAATCACAACTTGAAGCTCAGTCACATCGTCCTGATTTGGAATTAAACTCCACTTTAATCTGGCCGGGCGGCTGGCACACCCCCAGACAGGACCCAGACAGGACCCAGAGTGGACTCTATGTAGACTCTACGTAGACTAGACCTAGAGTTTCCATAAGCCTTACATTCACTAGCTTCCGGAACCTCACCCATAAATGGAAAAAAATCTGCGCCACATCGCAACTCCACCTTCGGAACTGGCATATTCCTCACCGGTTCCACCAATTTTTTAATGGCCAAAATCACTCAGCGCTCCTCCGCCTCATCCAAACCCCACGCAAAAATTAAACTACATCAAATGGCTAAAATCCCGCCGGCAACGATAGACCCGCATCATCAATCTAACGCTGAGGGGCTCAGATAGGCGCATGAGATCGGATGGAACGGATATGTCGAGCTACGTTACTTCAGGCTCTCCTCGGGCAAAAGTCCCTCTAGGATCGAAATGGTTCACTGCCTGTGAGACAATGATCCGAGAGCCAGACCCGGGGTCCTATGCGCAATTACCTGGCACACGACCAACGCAGCTAGAACTACTATCTCGTAAGCTTCTGGACTGGACCCATATTTGCTCAACAGTCAACATACGTTGACAGGGGCTTTTGATCCCTGCCATCATGTGTGCACACGTCTCGAATTCTTCGAAAATTTTACCTGGCATGCGACCGACGCAGCTAAATCTGCTATCTCGTGCTTCTGGATTGGACGTTGCCTGCCCTTACGTCTATGGTGACTTTGGCCACTCACTTTGCACTTGTTCGTCTGCAAATTTCCGAGCTTGTTCCTGGCCGAATGAATTTCTGACCATGCCACGTCACCAAATCACCTCTTGGTCGAGGTGCACGCCCTCTCCTCTTGACAACCAAACTTCAGGGTCCTAACGCCTCGCGATTAGTACATACTTGGCGCACGAGCAGCACCTATCTTTAGCACGCGCCCCGAGGGCCTCGAGAGCCGAAGTCGACAACTCTTCCGTTAACACGCCCGTCAACCCGTAACTCCTTAAATCCGCTAGCGTCTCGACCTTACAGCAATGGCTGACCATGTCACGTTACCAGTTCATGTATCATCATTCAGTAACGTTACCGCGCATGCGATCTACACTACCAAAATGCTATCTCGCGCGCCTTCCGACTAAGCACTGACAGTCGGTGACGACTTACATTCCTTACCCATCTAGGAACCTAACTCCTCTAATCTCCTCTCAACTCAGCTACCAGAACTCCAGTTGCAGCACCAGGCGAACAAACGAACAATAAACAACTGATAAAACGTCACGTCATTGTCACTAGTGTTCGAATGTCCACCAAACACCACGTCGGACATAGAATGATTTTATTTTTATTTTTTTCCAAACGTCTCAGGCGCCATCGTCATCAACATACCGCGGCTCCTCGCTCTCGACCCTACCTGAACTTACGCGACGTGCGTTCTGATAGATTGTACACTTGTATGTTTTGTAGTGATGTTTCAAGTTGAATTTCAGGTGCTTCCTCTACCCTAGATAATATCGGACTCAGACTCGCTTCTTTTCGCGTCTACAGCTATTGTAAGAAGCCTTCTATTTCTCGAGTTATAGATATCACATGTTTCACAACGCATGGTTCAAAAATTGTTTCAGGTGAGCGCGCATGATATTAGACTCGACGAATGAGCGTCAAGTTCTTGTCTCGACATCTTTAATATAGATCGAGTACGACTCGAAAATACATACACGCCTTTTATCCGAGTCGAGCTCGATGTCTTCGTACCCTGCATGCAGATAATATTAGACCCATGGCCAGGCCAATTGACATTACATGCCATGCGTATGTACATATGGGCGCTCTTCTTTTCGCGTCAGCCTGCCTGAGATCCGATCAATGGTATCAGATCACAAAGGTAACTCAACCTTACGACATCCAAATTTAAACCTTACAAGTGTCATGCAGTGCATCGATACAGACTTGGAGGGACATCTTTTGAGCTCGGTATCTCCTGGGATAGCACGAAGCGTGATGCATGCGTATATGTTATGTGACCAATATGCAACATAATCGTCGTGATGAAATCTATGCTATTAACATCCCCACCCCACCCCATCGCCAGACTGGCTGGCCCAAGTAGATCAAAGAACATCTACATCAAAAAACCAATAACAAAAAGAAACAACAAAAAGAAGAAACAGACAAAAGAAAAACGATACGAAGCTACACTGCTGAAGGGTATAAACTAATGCATTGCGACATACAGTCCATGATGGAATGAAATAAAAAGTCAAGTTGAGATGAGATAAAGCGTTTGGAAAAGAAAAGAAGAGAAGGAACAAAGCACGACATGAGGTGAAATGAGGCGGGAGGGAGAGCAGGCGATTGTGGCTCCTCTCAGCACTGCTGTACGGAGACGAGACGGGGCGATGCAAGTGCACTGTCAAAGACGAGCACGATAAGCTTTGGTATCTATGCAATGTCAAATAGTACGGACCGGTAGCCGTGTTAACGAGGCAATAAGATCGTTGTTGGATACAAGTGAGGTAGAAAGATACATGATGGACGAGTGGCGATCGAGGATAGACGGAGATGTCAAAGTGATCGGGGCATGGAGATGGAGGGGTGAGTTTACGGTGCAGGGGATACGAAAAAAGTCATCGCTGACGGTATCATTGCTAATCCGGGCTCGAAACATAAAGCCGAAACCGAAACCTTGCCCCAGTTGACAAAGATGGAGATGGAGATAGACAAAGATTGCCAACTTGGTGGGCCAAGCGAATCCCCGCTTGATTTGATGGAGATAATCATAATGACCGGGGGATGTCCACGAAACACGGCAAGCAGGAAGAAGTCAAAGTGCTTGGGTGTGGTGTAACGCAGGGATAAATGAAACTGATAACACCGGGTTCTCGTTCTCGTTCTGCCTAACGCCAACCTTGCACGTCGGACACGAATAAGAACGGATATGAATGGTGACAAAACAAGCGCAAGGCGCTATATCCAGAATGGATTTAGCAGTCGAGGGTTAAATGGACGCTAGATGCCAGGATGAAAATGGCACTATTACGAGGATGAACTATTTTGAGTACAGGCTGCGGATAGATATGGAGACGAAGTACCTTAGACGTCCATTAATCAATCTCCCGACCACGAGGAAGCCCGCGTTCCAAGAAAACATCATCCCACGTCGAAGAGATGGCGCCGGTGTGATGGGGACAGCGGTATGCGCCACGATGGTATGCACGATTCGGGAGGGATGTGTGATAAAGAAATATGAGTGATACACCCAGGGATAAGATAGTTGTAATTGAGCGGGCTGTGATGGGTACAATAGAAGGGCGTAAGAGGCTATGTACAGCAATTGAGCGATGATGTGAAGGCGAGAATGGAGCGAATGAATGATATGCACAAGAAAAACAACAGAGCAAAGCGATGTGGACAGCGAAGTGTATCGGAGGGGAAGTCGAGGCGGGGCGCGGGTGCTCTAAAGTCCCGTCAATGAATGGCTTGTTTGTGCCTGCTTATCTTTTCGACTCCAGCACCCAAAGACGTCTTTCGACGATCCTGTTAGAAGGTGAGATGGGTAGAACAAGGGAAAGATAGGAGACGTACCTCTGCGCGTTCGACCTCGCTCTCATCCAAGTCGTCCTCTCTTAGAGCCTGTCGATGATATTTGCTACTCTCGCTGGCTGTGCTTGGGCTGTTCATGGCAGGGTGTGTGAAGGAGGGTGTTGTGTTGACCACGGGAGAGATGTTTTTGAGGTGAGTACTCAATCTCACAGCCTGCAAGATATCATCTTGGGGTGGGAGAGTATCGGTGGTGCTAAGAGGTGTTGTAGGAGCTGAAGAAGCAGCAAGAGTGGAGAGACGAGTACTTGTACTGTCCATGGTGGAAGATCTATCTGTGCTTGTTCGTCTTGAATCCGTATCATGGGCAGAAGTGAGCTCCGCCGCCTGTTTCTCCCTGGCAAGACGTTCTCTTTCGAGTTTCCTTTTCTTTACCCAACCCATGCCACTCCCATCATCCTCATCATCTGGAGCTGGTACACCCACGCCATCATTCCTTTCCACCGGTGTCTTGGTAACTCGTACTTGAGTATGGGAAAGTAGAGCTGGCGCGCCTTTTGCGAGAACGGAATATTTTGAGTCGCTACTGCCGGTCACGCTTCCCATGCCGCCATAACCCCATTCTACGAATTCTGGCTCGTCACGTACATTTGCAAAAGGGTTCGCTGGAGGCTGACGTTTTGATCCATAGACGCGGCCATTAAGCATACGCCTGGCAGACTTTGTGGGTAGAGATGGGGTAGTGAAACGAGTTGAGGGCATTGGCATTGCATGACGGCCGCCGCCTGAGCCGAGTGAGTTTGCTGAAGAGCGTGGTTTTGTGTCTGATGATGATGATGATGGACGTTTTGGTTGGCGAAATGGTGTTGAGTTGGCACGAGTGAGAGGGGCACCGAAGTCATGGGGTTGTGGAGAGCGGGAGCGACGAAGGATTGTTACGTCTTCTTGTGGAGGGGAACGTTTGAAAATGCTGCGGAAGAAGGAAGATGGTGATTTTGGTTTTGGTTTTGGTTTTGAATCGACTGCTGCTGGAGGTGTTGTTGTCGTGATCTGGTCATTGGGTAAAGGTGCGAATCTGATACGACGTTGCATTTGTAGGTTCAAGTCAGAGGATGAGCAACTACTTGAGGAGATGGAATAGGTTGCGGTAGGGGATAGTCTTGGTGACTGCGTTGGTGAATTCAATAAAATGCTGTTAGTACGAATCATTGTTGGGTGAAAAAATGCAACAAGGCTGGCTCATCCTGGACTCTTAAATGAATGATAAAGTGATTCAAAGAGGGTTTCTGGGGTCCAGATCGATCGAGATTTGAATTAGATCTTATTATGAAATTTAAAACTTGCTTCCGTGTTTCTTATCGACTTCCTCTTAAAATAATATTCCTCACGCTGGCAACGTTTGTCATCGAACATTGTACTATTACATCGTGCCTATACTCACGTCGGACCTGTCTGTCTTTGTAAACAATCCATGATTACTCATCCACATCCTTGGCACCCTCGCTCTCTTCCGTACCTTTTCTTCCTCTCAGAACGTTCAACATCGACTTGGCTGTCCAGACTTGTCTCCCTTGTCGTCTTACTTTCACCATCTAACCAACTCTGTCCTTGTCCCATCTTTTACTGTCAATCAATCCCTTCGAATTCTTGTTTCCAAGCGATGTCATCGCTAGGTTCACGCCGAGTTCTCCTTTTTGGTGCGAAAAACGTCTGATGGAAAACCGTCGCGAGCTTACGAAGTCAACGGCCAACTGCAATAGGGGGAGTCCGAATTCGATTACTAACTATACGTACTATGTCCTCCTTGTCGACTTCAGTCCGCGATAACATCGCTAATTTTTACTCTTACCTTCGGAATAGGTCCGACTACATATTTCATTAACCTTATCCGAGTCATCTTACAAATATCGGACTGCATCACCTCAAGCGTACTAATCTCCGAGTATTCCTCAACCTTTCTCTTCAACGCTGGCACCACACTCACAGTCATCACAACCATGCCCATCGTCACTATCGACCCGTCGGTGTCACCGTCTTTCCCGCCATCAAATCAAAGTCTTTGACCGATACGGTCCCGGGCTACCACGCCCTGACATCGCTAGCAATAGTAGCAAACTACTGCCACGCCAAGTCAGGCCAAGTCCATCTAATACCAAAACATCCGAGGAGCCCTCCTCCAAATCGTCATATATACATTCTTGATCCTCTGCTATCGATTAACACAGCTTGGACCACACTCAAGACATCTTGGCGCATCTGAGATACATAAGGAAACCGTCAAGTCGTCAAGCTTTCAAGGGTCCTTAGGCCTAGTACTCTACGAGGTTCCAATCTGTGCACGAACGCCCATCTCTGCTCCGTTTGCTGCCTTCGCGGTTAGCAACGAGGCACGACTCGACTCATATATCTTTTTTCCCGCGTCCAAGGGGTGTCGTTCGCATACCACTGGCAGCGTCGCGTACCAGGTCGGGGATTCTTCTTCGCCTGCAAGGGGTGTTTTTCGCGTACTATCCACAGGGTCTTGGAAACGGGGGTTTTATTCTTCGCGTAGCAGGATATCTCCGGTATTCTGTCATGTTCCTTGGCTAGGCGCACCTAGATCGAGCTCACATAAGAGAGGGGTTCCACATTCCACGGTCACAGCACCGATTGAGCGTCATCCGAGTCGTCATCGGTATCGTATGTGCCGCCCCGACCGCCTTTTTTTTCGCAAGTTCCGCCCGGGAGGTTCCGCGTGTACATCATGCAGTGCGGGTGTGGAGATGTTTTTTTTTGTTTTTTTCATCCGTTCTGTGACCATGACCACCGCTCGATGGGATCCAGTATGCAGAGGATGGTCGAGCTCTGTGCCACTGACACTATCTCGGAGGTCAGCGTTGTCTTGAAACACGTTGATCGATGGATAAAACAATAGGAGATCGAGGGTCACCTAGTAATCGTCATCTTCCCGTCTCGTCCTGTCCTCTATCTATCTATTTGTCCTTGCATTAATATCCACGTTGCGCCGCGGTGATCATCCCTATGTGGGAGTTACCAAGGTACCCCGAGCGCACTTCGCGCCACATCAACATCCGGAGTGTGGAGCCGAACTAGGATATCTATTCTCGCTGACGAAGGTCCAGCGCAAAACTGTTTCAAGGTTGTCGACATTGATTGACGTCAGATAAGCTTGACGCCTCGGGAACGGCAAATATCCACGAGCTCCACAAGGTGCTTTCTACTTGGCTTCGTCCTCTTGGGACCTTGTGTTGATTCAATAGGTGGATTCAGACGAGCTGCATGAAACGCCGATGGGTGTTCTGTGTATGTCGACTTTGTACTTTCAGGACCTCGTGCCGACGCGACAAATGAAAACTACCGAGGGTTGTCGTTCGATTTTACCGTCCACGGTGTCGTTGGTCTCCCGTAGGCAGATCAATGAGGTTTTCTCACCCGGCCGCCTTGCTTCTTTCAATTCAACTCTGGCACCAAGGGCATTTTTGGCTCAATCATCACATTTAGGTCCCCTCCAGTTGGTGCTCCATCAAAAACCATTCATGCTTTCACGTCCAAAAGTATGCCCTGGAACTCGAGCCTGCATCGAACGGGTTTTCTAATTTAACTGAAGAGTAGGCACGAGCTCAAGTCGCTGCTATGTTGCCTTTTTCCGTATCTCAACGAGAGAAGATCGTTCAACCTACATCCGGTCCCCTCCGTCCCTTGCCCTCGCATCGAAGTGCAGGGGTTTCCCACTCAACGACTGTCGCCTCTTCTTTCTTCGCGGGGTTCCTTCCGCAGAGCAAGAAATGGATATGGAAAGCGCACGTTTTGTTTCATGTTCCAATTTGTCTGCTCTGGTGCCCATACCTGATATATTTCCAATAGTGCCAGTGCGCATCTGGATTTTGTCCTGGCTTTGTTAAAACCTGGATTGGGAGTTGGCCTTTCTGTCGGCGCTCGACTCCTTGTTCAGAAGTCCGACTTCCAACATGCGTGTATGCGGATCTATCTGCTGGATGCCTCTAGTCGGCTCGGCGCAGCGTTCAGCTTTCGACGGAACGACAAACGCTGAGGATGTACTGAATGATCTTGGAATGCAGACACCTATACGAGTCATTGTCAGCTCGTGAAACGACAAACGCTGGTTATCCCTGCTGTTGTTACGACCTTGTACCGGACAAGTAGCTCCCAGGCACCCGACCACCTGGCTTCTTTCTTCGCGCAAGTGTATTTTTGGCTCGGTTACTGAATTGGTCCTCAACCATCCCTCCTGTTGGTGCTCGTTCGACGTTCTCGCTCTTCCTCGTGCGTTCGGAGTTATGTGCTGGATGTTCCGTGGACTTTCAAGGCCACGAATTGGACGGATCTTCTACGAATGCCGGATCCATCTTATTTTGAGTGCAGATGCTTCTTTTGCTCGTCGTCGATGCTCAGTCCAGCCAACTCGTTATGCTGCGTATTTACATCCTCGGCTTAATACCGGCAAAACGATCTGTGTGTGGCTCTGTACGTAGCATCCGTACGCTCCTTATCTCATCAAATCGATTAGACGACCCTTGCGAGTGTCCTCCCTCCTATGCAGGGCTGCTTTCTCAGGCCTCCGATAACTCCAATTGTCCAGAACCATCATAATCGTGTTTCAGCGTTATGACTTATCGCTCAGGAAATCATGTAATCCTTCCTTACGCGCCAGGTCCCCCAGCGGATGTCTCCGATGCCTGTATGTCTACGTTTGAACAAATCGTCGGGGACTGTCCAAGGTCGTATGCTCCTCGGAGCACTGCAACCTGACTTTCGGAACCTTAGGTCATCAAGACTTCTTTGATGGCTTCTTCTCTTCTATGTATCTCACTGGGCTTATCATGATTGGTCTTTCGAGTTCAGTCGTGCATTCCTTTACAAGGCACGCGCAGGGGGTCGTTACGAAATAATACCTGCGTGCGTAGTTCTGAGGACTTCGTCTCAGAAAGATACGTACATGGCAACGTGATTGCGCATCTATATTATTGCCCTTGATTAACTCTAGTTGGTGCGTATGCTTGGCGTATGTTACAGCCTAGTGTGTGCTTTACGACATGACGCGTCCTGGTCTCCGGGGGACGGTCGCTAAAAGGGGCAGTACAAGAGGGCTTAGGTTTCATGCATGTTTAAAGCTTCGCACCTATCAATGCCGATCATAGGAGGTCGCACTGGATAGTCGCACACCTCACAAGGGCGAGCTCACAGCTTGAGCTTGAGCTTGGAGTCCCTCTATGTCCAGCCGCATCAACGTTTCAACGATTTTTGCCACGAAGCTTCCCCAAGATATTGAAGAAGCGATAAAACTAAGTTCAGGAATTGACAACTTGAGCTGTGCTTCGCTTATTTGTCATGGTTTGTTCCCTAGGGGTCTTTGCCCTTTCAAGGTTTATGTTCATTGCGTCGGGCCTGAGTTCCGAGTTGGAGTTATGATAGTTACCGTGCCTCAAGGCATGACCCTTTCCTACAAGTCACCACTTTATCATACCAGAAGGAGAACGATGACGTGCCAAGTGCCAAGAAACACTTAGGACTGACAAATGTAACTGAATAGATCGCACAAGAGGGGGAGGTTCGCCATGATCGGGCACCCGGGAATTAAAATATTAAGACTTTTACTCACATCGCGGCGTTCAGCTCAGGAGTCGTACCAGCTCACCAGGTGCCCATCCAACGTTACGATATATGCACGTGTCAATGAGCGTCTCGAGATTGCTATCGATACGGTAACGGTGACCGGGGGCATTATCGTGTCACCTGGTGAATGCACAACTTGTCACAGTGTCCGGTATCTGAAACCGTTTCAGTTCAATGTTTTGATGGGCGGGTTACGTGCAGGCTTCGAACGGCACAAAACAATAATTTAGCCACCGCAGAATGGGACGCGTTGACCTGCACACCTTGGCAATGCCCCTCGCAGCCTGCAGAGAACTCCGACTACATATCCACTTTAGGAAACACAGTGACCTGTCGGTGACGAATGGGGCGGAACCTAGTAGGTACAGCGCGGTCTTACAGCCATAGGTGCCCACACCCCCCACCTTCCATAACCTGCTTTCGTGTCAGCATGATGATCAAGAAGAATGATCGCTATCAAACATGTTACCCAGATCGCACAAGATTGTGAATCCTTGGCAAATTCGAAACAGAAGGTCTTTCACGGCGGATCATCCGAAAACAGATGTACCACGACCCGTGAGCACACGCGTGGGGTTGTAGCGGGATTTCTGCTAGAGGACTCGAGGTGCGTATATATGTTAGTGTATAGTGTTTGTGTGAACGACTGACCTTGCAAGGATTCCAGGAAATGGTGGCTGAGTAAAGCACCAAGACTTCACAAGCCAGACCAGTGTCAGGCGTGTGTCAGTGCTCTCGTAGGGGCTTAGCAATGCCAAGGCTTCATATAGCCGGAGCTAACTCAGCTGAGTCTCTGACTGTAACGCAGTGCATGCCCGTGACCCATCGTGATGTTTCAAAAATACGGGGAATGTATCAGTGCCTGAAAGTGACGCAGCTGATCTGGCAGAGTCCCGGCTGCCATCTGCCGCTATCTCGTCACAAGGTCAGCTGACTCGGACTCGGATTAGTTCGATGCGGGGTATTGTGGTTTCGATCGTGTCTGCTTAATCGCGGGGAAAGCGGATGTCTTACATTGATTGGCAGGTGTGGGGTATGTGCCTCTCCTTCTCGGATCTCGACGTGGACATATCATCCTACGATGATGTTCGTTTAGCGGTGTCTGGCACACGTGTGATGCATCCGAGTCTGCGCGCGTAGGCAGACGGAATAGAAGGAAATAAATAGTCTCGCTTCTGACGATCACGATACGAGTTGTTACGACCGGAAGAATTGGCGGTCTACGGTACCGGTATGCTTGGCAGGCATCGCAATAGTAGTACGAGTTTTGAAACAACCTGAGGCCCTTTACTGGGATCTGTGTCCAAATGCGGCCAAGCGCGCCTAATTAGATGCAAACCATATGCAATACGGTATGCACTGTAATGCGGTAGCGAGTACTTTATCGATCTTCATGAGAGCACAGCTGGAGCAAACGCTCGGCCCGTACCAAGTACCTCACATTTGACTAAATAGCCTACCTATTAATACTCGACTACGCTGTTGTCACATCGAAACCGCTTAGAGCTCTTCCCAAAGAAGGCCATGATGTGCTGTACATATTAGCTCTTTACAATACAGTACCCATCCTTCCACTACAAATTTTGACCCCCAATGGTATCACGGTCCGCTTTCCCCGGCGATCAAGCATTCTCCAAGGCAGAGCTTACTTCCATAAATCGCCTGAGATCTTCAGTCTTCGATACCGCAGCAGTGGATTCCACCAGCGATCCTACTGTCGAGCTACCAGCACTACCATCAGATTGCTGTGCTCTAGCAAGTACCTGCTTGCTGGCCCAGTCAAGATAACCCATCTTACTGACTTCCCATGGCCGTTTGCCAGGGTCTGCCAACAGCGATTGCGAAAAGGCAGCGACAGCTTCAGGCGTAAGAGGCGGAAGCGACGATACCGCAGAGAACATCGAGCGATACTGCTCTGGAAGGCTCATCAGTTCAGAAGCTTGGGGTGCTTGAAGAAAAGAGAGCTTTTCCAGGCGAGATTCAGAGCGACGGCATTTTGCTGAAGACAAGCGGACTGCGCGAGTCAACAAACGCTTCAAGCGACGTTGCTGCACGCTATTAGCTCATGCGGGGTTCGATGACGGGGTTGGAGACGTACAGCATCTAGTTTTCTTCGCAACTCGTCTATCTCTGTCATGAGCTCTGTTTCACGTTCTGGGGGGCAATCGAGATCGAGGTTCTCTTGGTGAGGGACGACGACGGGAAGATCGGCAGGAATGGCGAATATGTTGCGAAGTGACCATGTCTCGAAAAAGTCAAAGGCAATGTCCGTGTGGGATTCCAGAAGCGTTTGGAAAGCGACAAGACCCTGTTCTACCTCTTGCGTGCTATCCCAATCCTCTTTCACTCTTTGTTCTCGCTCAGACGCCCAGCGAAACAGGAAGCCCTCTAGGGCATCGACGGTGTTTGTTATTGCTTCATTTGCGTAGTTGATAATGTCATCGAGGAGGAGTTGGGGTGAAAACTCGAGAATCTCGGGAAGTAAG
Organism: Suillus tomentosus; assembly: GCA_016647685.1. Taxonomy (NCBI): domain Eukaryota; kingdom Fungi; phylum Basidiomycota; class Agaricomycetes; order Boletales; family Suillaceae; genus Suillus; species Suillus tomentosus. The sequence goes on from JABBWJ010000016.1 coordinate 430,895, forward strand.
GCTGACGGTACGGTAGGCTGTTGTGCGTTCATCATGGTCGCGTCAAGAAGATAACGACCACGTGATCGATCATTACCGTAAGCGATGCCGACTGCCGAGTTACTTACTCAGCAAACGCGTGTTCGTCCGGCACTTGAATTAATTTATAACAGCAAGCACTGCTTCACACTATTAGGAAAGGCTTAACCTGCAACGTTGACATTGACTAGCTCTAAACACCACTAACCGATCAGTGCGCTTCACTATGTCTGCCGTCTCGCACGGCACTCGTCACCTGAGGCAAGGTATCAGCGGAACCAAACACCATGCCCCTGTGACTGGTTCTGCTCGGTCACTTCACAGCTCTGCGTTCATTCCACCACTACGAACGCCCCATCCGTCCACTGCTCAACGAATTTTCACAAACTCTCGTAACCTCGTCTCCAGATTCTTTGCTCATTTAACTACTCCAGGACTTGCGCATTCGGTTGCAGTCGCTCCGAGTCACTCGCTTGTCCGTCCTGCTCATTTCCATTCCAGTGCTCAGAGCGTTAAAGCATCGTACTCGCTCCCTGTGAGAAATGCTCTTTACCGCCCCTTATCTTTACCACGCCTTCCTCGTCCGACTCCCATCCCCGGGAACGTAGCTAATGTTGGTCTTGGCACTGCTCGTTCATTCCATTCTGCGCGCCCCATATTCCAGAACCTCGTGGATAACGTTCCCATTACTACCCGTGCCCTTTGGGAGGCTGAATGGGAACTCAAGGCGAAGAAGAAGGAAGAGCGCAAATTCCGCAAAGCTAAGGAAAATGTGGTACCCTCGAAGACCAAGGAGATGCTCAAGCCAAAGCAGAAGCTCGTTGTGGCTGAAGTTCCCGCCGAAATCGACATCTCTGAACTTGATCATTACATGCCACAACCTGCTTTGCCGGAAGTAACGACTTACCTGCTCGTTCCTATCGCTCCTACTCCCACCTCTCGTCTGCCCCTGTCTGCACTTTCTACCGTGGGAACTAGCTCATTCCATCCGCTTCTTCCTGTACCTGAAATTGCTGCTGCGCATAAGACGCATCGTAATCATTCACTTCGCGTGTCCACCCTTTTTTCCCGATTGGATGCTGCGAGCGTGTGGGATGACCCTGGCGTCGGCGTTGATGCCTACGCCTTTGGTTCCAATTTAGGAGATAATCCAAGCGATAAACAGTGCACGATACTGCGAGTCACGTTTGCAGGCTGGACAGCTGCCCAAGTGCGCAGCGTCACCGGAGATAGCGGGCAAGGATGGTGTGCTTTTGAAGAAGTTTACTCAGACGCCATGTCTGCTTCCTCGCAGACGAGTTCCATCGATGAGGAAGAGGTTTTATCAAGTCCTCAATCGATTGCTTCCAGTATCGAGCTCGATCTAGCATCCTTGTCAGAACTGGACTGCGACAACGATGTTGATGTCAGTTCAGACATCGAACTTGATTCGGATGATTGGGACTACGGGCTTGGGTTATCGCCCTCTCCCGACATACACGAGAACTTCGTTCTGCCAACACTAGACTTCTCGTCATCATTTGCGCAGGTTGCGTCTCCTACCCAATCATGGACTCCACCGCCGAATATTATCCTTCGCACAGCGTCGGAGCTTGCCGAGGAGTTTGGCAATGTATGGTCCCCCACTTCATCGTCTTCGCTCTCGCCATCACACTCGTACGACTGCCTGTCTGATCGGGAGGCACATGTAATTCCACGTGTTGCAGAAAGCGAGATGGAGAGATCGTGGCTGGGGGTTAGCATGGGGTTGAGCTCTTCATTCACTGAAAGACTTGAGGCGCTGCGATAGTTGGAGATTGATCGGTGACACGAATCTGCGTTGCGTATGTTACACCCTCTTTTCTTACTTCCGTGTTTTCTTCGTGAGTTTAGCTTTCTTGAATCTTCTGTACCATTTGGAAACTTGTTCATCTATTCAATGGCTCAACCTTATTTTCACAACAATCCAAGTTGAACGATCTTTTCAGTATGGCCTGCAGTCTCATCGGATGACCTCTTCCAGTGCTTCTCACTTGCGCTAGCAGGGCCGTTCGCACAGATAATTAAAGGCGGGCCTGAAGGACTCAAAGTGTCCACATCTTGTCACTTGGAGTCACCATTAATACTCTGTTGCATGAGCATTCAGGCTGAACTCACCGTGATCAAAATTTGACTCTGAGAAAGCAGCCAAAGCATTTTTCCCGTCCACCTTCCATGCATGCATATTTGCAATGCTCACCCTGATATAATAGCAACCGTCATCGGGAAGAGACGAAATTTTTTTCTCGACTTCGATTTGTTCTCTGGATTTCCACTTTGGGGGGAGGTGCTGCTCTGGCAGTTGCCGACCTCAGGCTTGATCATAGGGTCGTAGGGTATTGCGTGTCAGATGTACCTAGACATGGGTCTGCGTAAACGTATTTCCCCCTGTATCGCTGGGTGTAATTCCCAACACGACCGGTACCGGCGGGGCTGACTTGGTGAGTTGCGAGAAGCCTGTGGTCTTGTTCAATCAATCAATCAAAAAAAAAAGACAGAAAAATATCACGTACAACCGTTACCTAAATTCTCGTATAACCCCTATCTCAGTAGTACTTCTGGAGGCCAAGTATACGGTTCCAGCTATATACGGCACTCATCGTGGCGTGTTCTTCATTACCGCCCATGGCCACTCGCTATCTCGTTCACCGGTGAAACATCCATCGTGTTGTAAGTCTAGTGGAGAACTTTTCCCCGATTCAACCGTCGCAGTCGCACATCTGTATATAACGCAATTCCGCTACCTAGTGTAGGCTGTGGCGCGATGGGTCGAGAAGGCTGTCGACAGGACGACTAGTTTAGGCCAAGAAACCCCCAGACACTGCGATACTGTATGTGATCTGAGACAAGTTCTCGCTCTGATGTGCTTTGCAGCGATCTAACTACCTCGCAGGAAGCTCATTTGATCAAAGGGAGGAGGCTTCGGACGACACGACGTCACAACTTAAACTTTACTTGAAACGAACTGAATTGATCCTATAAAACCCTTAGTGCATCATGATGACCTACGCTGTAATAACCTATTTATATGTCAGGATGTACTGTTATTTTTAGGTATTGTAAGCGCGAAGTCGCGGCTAGTGGGGCGCGAGGTGAAGGGAAGCTCGACAGGATAGGGTAGTCTGCATTTTCCTAACTCCCCCTCATGATCGTTGTTGGTTAGCACAGCGTTATACCGGCAGTTGCCTCATTTCGCGAAGGGCATCAAATTTATCAGAAGTTAACGTTCCCCTGCCATACCTGCCTTTACTAGTAGCTTTGGGCTTCGAGACGAAGTGGTCATCATTCTGCTAAATCAAAATGCACCAACCGCATCATATAGTCCCCGTTAGCGTCGGTGAACCCTTTTTTTTTGTCCGAGTAGTTGGCTACCGGATCTTAGTGCATCGAATGCTTGACAATCATGCTGTCATTCGCGTCCAGTAAGGGCCAGCCCTGGATAATCCCGGTGAGTAGAACCTAGCAGTCCTTGTGGCAATGATGTCATAAATGACTCTTTGTATTGTCCGATGATGACCCTTATGCTGCGAAAAGAACAACAAGTGACCCGTCATCAAACACAAAAAGATATTTCTCACCGAAGTAGCGGTCATCCGCTATCATGTATGACCACCGGTAGAAATTTTAGCATTTTTCGTTCAAATCGGTTGAGGCCTCGTTGATTTCCGTCAGGGTATAGCGTCTATAATAGAGATACACGTGTTGCTTGTGTAACTTTAGCTCCTGCTGGCGGGTATTATAGGCCAACTGAAGGCTCTAAAAACGGACTGGGGGTGTAGTGAGGTTATGCGCTATACATTCATTTACTGATCCTGGAGATCAATTGATAAATAGGGTTAGGATAGGGGCACGCACAGCGAGGGTTCAGTAGGTTCAGTTCAGAAGTCCCGTGCCGCAAGTTGCAATGCATCTGCAGTAACTTCTCTAGGTCAAATTGGTGATTAGAACCGGCGGCATAGAGTGACCGATGTATCGATTTCACGTTCATTAGGACCAGTGAGAAGTCGATAGCAACACGTTACCAGGAAATACAACCATGTGCATTAGGTTTATTGAAGTGTGAGACAATAGAAATAGAAAATGAAAGTTCCAGTACATATCGCGCGAGCTCACCGGTGTATGAGCGCTGTTAACATTGCAGTGATGAATACATACGGTGGGGGCGATATCGCAAAACGGCGTATTGCTCCGTGCGTTACGTTAACATATTCCCCTAGATCCCAACACAATCTGGGGCGGTTTGTTCCGAAGGCGCGCGTTACATGGTAAGATCTAGCCAGGTAATACCCATGTGTCTTCAGACGGATGCAAAAAGTTGCTATGACACTCATGAGCAGTGACCAGCACAATGAGGTGATAGCTTCCTACTGTGATTCCTGCTACGACTGGTCCATGTCTTCTTGTTCAGGCTCCTGAAGAACAATCTGCTCCGGTTGATCCGGTTGCTGGACATTCCCATCGCTTTGACTAGAGTCTGTCACTGGTCCTTTCGCGGAATTGCTTGTCACCTTGGGGTCCCCCGAGCCTCCTACGCGAATAACGACGTTCATTGTCGACTTGACCCTTGTTTTAAATTCCTCATCGTCACCACTATCTTCATCCTCGCTTCCTTCAAGCATCTGGTCGATAACGTCCACGCTACCCGTCTGCACTTCAACGTTCAATTCGCCCGGTACTATTTGAGGCAGAGAAACAGCCAAAAGCGCAAGATGCGGGATAGCAGCACCCATTGCGCTCAACCGAATCTCTTTGAACCCATCTTCGAGGATCAGAGCCTTGCATCGGCGCAGGTAAGCGGCTAGCTTGGTACGCCGCGTGATACAGATGTTATTCTTGCCTTCGGTATGCAAGGAACGCGGTGCTGTGGCAGGTGCGGACGGTGCAACTGTTGGGAATGGCCGTGGGGGCGCGAGTTTCCGGATTCTGGGACGGTTTTTGGGAGGTGCTGATGGCGATGTGGCTGTAGGGTTCTTGGTCGTCGATGGCTCCGATTGCCCACTATTGGTCTCCTTGTCCTTTTTGCTCTTTTTCGGATTGGCCTTGGCAACGGCTCCGCTTGGTAACTTGACTCTTTTCTGGTCATTGGTAGGAGGGACAATTGACTTGCGCTTTCCGGTTGAGTTGCTCATGATGCGGTGAGACGAAACCTTTGAGATAAGTGGCGGTTGGCTTCCGAGCAGATCAGTTGCAGAATTATATGACTAGATAGCGCCAGTAAACGTCATAAAGACTCGGTTGGTGAATGAATTGAGTCAGAGTACTGGAAGTGCAAGTATTCGGCCAAGTCATTGTATTGGAAAGCAGCCTTGAGGCAGCCTACCCTAAATCCGCCACCGCCCGGTGAAAAAGTTTGTCCTTCATACATAAGCGTCAATTTGAACGTACGGGACATCCAAGGCGTCCCACTCACATTTTCTCAACAGAAAATCAAAACGTTCAGAAGAAAGATCTGCCCATCATGAGTCAAGATGTCGCAGAGCAAAACATTCAGATGTGGAAAGTAAAGAAACTCATCAAGAGCTTGGACTCTGCACGCGGGTATATCTTCATATTTTCAGTAAAACAACAGCGATGGAAGCTGATCGCGTGCTTTACAGAGCGGGGACATCCATGATCAGCTTGATCATTCCTCCCAAAGTGCGCCGATCTTACCCCCTTTTACATCTTGCTCATTTCAGTCTACCTACTACAGGATCAAATTTCTCGTGCCTCAGCCATGTTGACGCAGGAATACGGTACCGCGAGTAACATCAAGTCGCGGGTGAACAGATTGTCTGTTCTTGCGGCTATCACCAGTACCCAGCAGCGCCTTAAGCTATACAACCGAGTCCCGCCAAACGGTCTCGTACTTTTCGTGGGCACCATCCTTACCGACGAAGGTAAGGAGAAGAAGGTGTCATTCGACTTTGAACCTCACAAACCGATCAATACGTAAGTATTTCATCGGATGCATGACCTTGATCTTATGCATGAAACAGGTCGCTTTACCTCTGTGATAACAAATTCCACACTGAGGCCCTATCTGAGCTTCTCGAGTCCGACTCTCGCTTTGGCTTCATCGTCATGGATGGTAATGGAACCCTCTTCGGTACCCTCTCAGGCAACACTCGTGATATCGTACATAAATTCACCGTCGATCTTCCTAAGAAACATGGCCGTGGTGGTCAATCTGCGCTGCGTTTCTCCCGTCTACGTGACGAAAAGCGCCACAACTACGTTCGAAAAGTCGCCGAGCATGCTGTTCAGCACTTCATTACAAACGACAAAGTCAACGTGACTGGACTCGTTCTGGCGGGAAGCGCCGACTTCAAGACAGAACTCAGTCAAAGCGACATGTTTGACCCACGCTTGGGCGCAAAGGTGATCAAGGTTGTGGATGTGAGTTACGGCGGTGAGAATGGTTTCAATCAGGTCGGTTCAAGCGTTTTCGTACTTTTATATTATGACTAAGATTGAGACGTAGGCTATCGAACTTGCAGCAGATGCGCTGGCAAATGTGAAGTTCGTGCAGGAGAAGAGGCTCATCCAGAAGTATTTCGACGAAATCAGCCAAGACACGAACAAGTACTGTTTTGGTATTGATGACACGTTGAAAGCGCTTGATCTAGGCGCGGTCGAGACCCTGATTGTGTGGGAGAACCTGGACATCACACGTTATGTATTCCGCAATGCTGCAGGAGGTAAGACGCTTGTCGTCATTGCAGATCCCGGATGACTCATGGAATAATGTCAGAGGAAATTATCATCCACGCAAACAAAGAGCAGGAGAAAGATCGCGAGAGATTTTTGGATAAATCCACTGGTCTAGAAATGGAACATGTTACTGATCCACAGCCTCTCCTTGAATGGTTTGCCGAGAAGTACAAGGAGTTTGGAGCAAACCTTGAGTTTGTGACCAATCGGTCGCAGGAGGGCGCACAGTTCGTAAAGGGCTTCGGTGGAATAGGCGGCTTGCTTCGTTACAAGGTCGACCTGACAAACCTAGCGGCCCTTGATGAAGAGGAAGACGAGTTCTACAGCGATGATGATGATATCTGACGTTATGGTTGGCTCTTCGGAGCCCCGTCCACTGATAGCACGTCGGGCGGGGCGGAGGCAGGGGCAGGGAAGTCAGGGCAGAACAGCGAAACCGGTATTGCGCGAGTTTCTGCATTCGGTCACAGTTCAATTGTTACACGCCAGTACTTGGTCTAAAGGTTCGCTCCTCCGCACATTTCATGGAATTTTCTGACAATATTCATTTCAGGTAAACGGTTCTTAGAGCGTATGAACTACTATATGCGAGTGGGGTCATCCTGTTGTTCGCCGATGAGTAGTTTCAACCTATGTAGTTGTATCCTATTGTTCGTTTGATCAATGCATTTCTTGTGTGGTGCAGTCTCAGATCTCAGTGCTCTCAGTGCTCTGTACAGCATGCTCTTCGACTGTGTCAACAAAGTGCCAACGTTGCAAGACGTTTATGAGCTGTGGCAGGCTGGCAACTGTGGCACCTGGTCAAAGCGCATCAAAGGGACGTGACGAAGCGCGTGACGTCACACGTCCACCTTGCGCCCACCTGTGGTATTTATTGACGGTTGACAACGATATAAACAGACGCGACGATTCGGAATCCACAATTTCAAGCGCATCGTTCTTGACTTCTGACACCCATTTCACATCATCTCCCGTACTATTACTATGGCTGGTGAGTTTAACTTCTTTAATTCATGCATCCAACAGCTCCTATATAATGTGCCCGCAGGAAGAAAACGAGCTGCAGAAGAGTCCGCCACCGAGAAGCGCGAGACGCGCAGTGCCAAGGTGCCCAGAACAGAGGCTCGAAAGAGCGCTAAGAGCACTGGGAAGAAGGGCGCAGCTCGATTGAAGGTCTGTGCCCCCGTATCCCTCAGCCCCTAATTCTGAATGTGTAGTATGAGTAGACGGGGCTGAGTGCCACTGCGTTCAAGTCGCGGGCGCAACCCTTGCATGTTAACATTTCACATACTAAGCCTCCTACTGACGTCGAGTCGACGGATCCTGGGTTCTTGGAGGCTATAGAGCTCGTTTCGTCGGGCTTTTCTACTGGGAGCTTTGGATGGAAGGGGAGCAAGCGGCTGACTGTGAATTTGCCCAAGTTGGAGGGAGAGGAGGAGGGAGAAGCAGTGCATGTGATGTTAACGTGAGTTCTGCCGGCGAGTTTTGGCAGATCCCTGGGTAATCTCTCACTCGCCAGAATCAACGCCACTGTCATTGGCAGCAAAGGTGCCAAGGAGGAGGGTGAGGAAGGTGAGGAGGGTGAGAAATCTGGAGAAAAGGTGGGAGAGAAAACTGAAGAGAAAGCTGAAGAGAAGGTTGAAGAGAAAGAATCCGAGGGGGTGGATGAGCCTGTACAAGAGGAAACTGCTCCTCCTGCCGAGGCAACAGAAGAAGAGGCGGCTTCATAAGTTGTATTTTTATTCGTGCGTTAACAAAGTCCTAGTCCCTGATTTCTTTTTGGTTCATCAGAGGTCCATTCTATCTACGTTACTGCCATACATGAACATGACTGAATTGAATTCACGAATGACTTTTTTTTCTCATGTCAGTTCAAGTTTGTGTGCATACGGTACTCCGTGTGCACAGGTTGACGTTATTCCGGAAGTGCCTCATCATTATAAGCGCCCATATATAATTCCCACTAGTCCCGTTCCAAGCTCGTTAGCTCACTCAGACACTGGTTCTGACGTAGGTGAAAATGGGTTTCGAGTTCGGCGATTCAAACTCGGAGAAACCTTCTCTAACAACCACGAAAGGGGTTCCAACGTACTATACGACTCGCCAAACGAGAAATCATCGGCTACAACGAGCAGTTCTGAAAGTAGTTATATGTCTCTGCCTTGCAACATGGGTTAATCACTTTGCCATCCCCATCCGCCACCTTCTGGGCCTTTCCGAGTACTCTGAGGCCTTGTTAGATGACCCCGCATCCGAGTTTGCAGACGACGATTTCCCTCTGCGTGCACATGAACCCTGGGACATATCTGTGGACTTCCCCTACCCTCGCACACTGTCCTATGAGGTAACAGAAGGTACATGGTTGCGACTCGACGTGCACCCCGTGAGTGGGGATATCGTATTTGACATGGCAGGGGACGTATATTGCCTACCGGGTGACGCGTATTTAGGAGCTGCTGGAAGAGTACTAGGAGGGAGAACAGAAGCGGTACCAATCCTCACGGGTGTCCCACACGATGCGGATCCTCGGTTTTCACCTGCAGGCGATAGGATTGCATTCAAAAGCGACGCGGGGCTCGGTGCTGACAATCTGTGGGTAATGCCCTGGGCGCCGGACGGGTGCACGGCCATGGACGTTCGTGCGCATGTCAGGTCACCGCGTGACCTCGAGCTGAAGATTCATGAAGAGGAGCAACTTGCACGAGGTATAAAGGAGACGGGTGAGAGGAAACTAAGGAGATTGATAAGGGAGGGAAGGGTAAATGGTGAGTAATATCAATTACTTCTCTGTCAAGCCAGAATGCTCATGGAAGTATAGCGCAGCGCATCACGAATGAGACGTACAACTGGGTGTCTGACCCGCGCTGGCATCCTTCAGGGGATAAGGTTGTCGCAACAAAATGGTACTACTCTTCACGCTCTCTTGGAGCTGGCGAAGGATGGGAGTTCCCTGTTCCCACTGTCCACGCCCGGTCACAGGTCGAGGCAGGCTCTGGAAAGCGTTTGGTGTCAAAGAAACTACCTATGGGGTGGACAAAGGAGGACTACGTGGAGCAACAGATCGGACACGAACAGTTCATATGGGCGGGCGATGATGCGCTGATTTATGCTGGTAATGTGAGGGATGTTGGTGGCAGTTACTCGTATTCCAAAGGTGCGTTAGCATTCGCTGTTTCCTCAACGCGCTATGTCCTTGTTTCTCATGTACATGCAGATGTCCATCGGGGTATCTACGCGATCTTCCAGCGCAACTTGACGACGGGTGTGGAAAAGACGCTCGTTGACGCCTTCCCTGGTGGTGCAAGCCGGCCTATACTCTCGCGTGACGGACGCACACTTGCATTCGTGCGCCGTGTGAGGGATAAGGAAGCACTCGTACTCAAGTGAGTGGTGATTTACTTATGATGTTCCTTCAGAGTTCGTGTAATCTCTCCAGTGTTCTTAATCACCATAGTTCTTGCATCGGTATCCTTGTATACGTGTACTATAACTGACATTCCTTCGACAGGGATCTTAATACGGGCACTCTGCATCATATCTGGCATGGGCTCACCTACGACCTCTCCACGATCTACGCGCCGATGGGTACATACCCGTCCTTTGCATTCACGCCCTCTTCGTCCTCGCCGGGTATCATCATCTGGGCTGCTGGGCAGATCTGGCATGTCCCATTGGCGTATAACTCAGAGGGGGAACTTGTCGCTGCGGCCACAGCCACTAACAACATAAACCTTACGCCAAAGGTGATCCCGTTCACAGCGCAGATCTCGAAGAAGCTCGCGGAAACTCGGCGTATGAAGACTGATGTACGCAAGTTCGAATCAGGCCCACAGCGCGTGCGTGCCTTCACCCAGCTCGCGTTGGACGAATCTGGCGAGCATGCAGTATTTGCAGGCGCAGGCCAGACATGGGTGCAGGTGCTTGGAGACTCCCTCATCAATCCGACTACCTTGGACCCAATCGATGATGCCAACTTCGTTGAGACTTCGAAGCCTGCCCAGCGCATTCCGCACCTACACGCCTCTGCAGGATACTACTCACCTTCCTTCATTCCTGCATCTTCATTCATTTTGCACGCACGCTGGGATAATACACATTTCTCATCCCTTGAGCTGGCAGATCTGGAAAGTAGGCAAGTATGGGAGGTCGCTGGACTTCCTAAGGGGCGGTGGTTTGGTGCTGTTGTAAGCAGATCTGCGGCAAACGGCGCGCGAACAGTTGTGCTAGTGAAGACGGGTGGAGATGTGTTGACTGGTGACGTGGTGGCTACTGCGCAAACTGGAGTCTGGGTTGGAGAGATCACGCTTCCGTCCCATTCATGCTCCCAAGGCACGGTCGAACTGACTAACTTGCGCTACATCCAAAGTAGTATCGACCCTTCTGATGTCGTCAAGCTATCGTTCGTGGATAGCAAGTCTAATGAAGTCCTCGTTCAGCAATCTGACAGTGTACTTCGGGTCTCATTACGTGACGGTGCCGAGGAGGTGGTTGCTCAGGGGAAGGGAACTGACGAGATCGTTTTCTCGCCATCTGGATCCGTGCCCTCGATATCTTCAATACTAGCTGGACGCAGTCAAACAGCAGGGGGCGCGGCGTTTGTCAGCCTCTTTCACGTATATTATGCATCCCCTTCCTCAGTGGACCCCGAGAAGGCGATGTGGGCCAAGCCTGGGAAGGCACCGAAAAACTTGGCGCGTCTGAGTGGAGACGGTGGACATGATGTCGTGTTTAGTGGTGACGGCAGTGCGATTGGATGGTTCCTTGGTGCGTTCGTTTCTCTCCTAATTTATTCGTGTTCCGCTGTGACCTAACTAACCACTACACGAATTAGGTCCATACCTCCACACTCTCCAGCTTTCCCGCCTACCCGCATGCGCGGGCGCAATCGAGGCTGACACATATAACTTCGGAATCGACTGTGTCCGAGGCTTGCTGCATGTCACAGCAGTGGATGTTACTTATACCCCTGATGTGCAACGGTTGTCTAGGGAGGCACGCAAGTCAATAACGGATGGCCTACAGAAATCAATTGCGGTGGAGAACAACGCTGATGTGGTCATCATTCACAACGCGACTGTCTTGAGTATGGAGAATGGCGTGCTCGCGCAAGATTTAAGGTCAGACGCGAGCGTTGTGATTCGGAGTGGAGTTGTGGAAGCAGTTGGTGGGCCTGGTATTGGTGAGGGACTGCCGGGGGCATTTGAAATCAATGCTGAGGGCGGTCTGTGTTTCCATCTATGATCTGTGGAAAAAGGCTCATGTTGCGTGACGCGTAGGGTACGTCGTCCCAGGTTTCATCGACTCGCACGCACACTGGAGTGGCACAGAGGACAAATATCCAGCAACGTCATGGGAAATGCAGACTTTCTTGGCGTACGGCGTGACCACACTACATAAGTGCGTGATTTTCTTTCCATACACTCATTGACCATTTCATTCCCGAACCTACAGCCCAAGTCTACATAACTCCCTCGGCTACGTCGAGCGCGGACGCATCGAGTCCGGACTTATGGCTGGCCCGCGGCTCTTCCAAACCGGCAATGTCATCTATGGTGCATCTGAATACAGTATCCATCAGGACATCGCAAGCATGCGCGAGGCGCGTGAAGCACTTATCAGGATCAAGGCTGAGGGTGGAGATGCGAGCTGGAGCTATAAGAACTACAATTTGCCGACGAGGGCTGCAAGACAACGGTTATTAACAGCTGCACGTTCAGTGGGGATGCTGTGTGTGCCCGAAGGTGTAAGTGTACCTCTGTTTCCTCATTCAGTTGAATAGCCCGCTGATTGCGGTCGCAGGGAATGAACTATGATTGGGATTTGACGTATATTATAGATGGTAAGTGCTCGGCTCTAGGCCTTGAGTGGTTGTTGATTAGACTAGGGATGACAACGATCGAGCATAATATCCCTGTGTCCGTGTTGTACGATGATATCCTCACGCTCTATACGATGAGCGGGACTGGATCTACTCCAACGCATATCGTCGATTATGGAGGCATGTTCGGAGAGCAATATCTTTGGGCAACAGAGGATATTCCGAACGACCCGAAGTATGTCTCTACTTCAGCCTTTCACTATGTGCATTCAAGTAACTCATGATCAGACTTCGCACACACACACGACACGACATCCTCGAAGGGGTCTCAGAGAGCACAAGCCGGCCGTTCGATTGTATGCTTCATATGGATTCATGCCTAGTGACAAGTCGGTTAACTTTCTCGTTCCAGCGATGGCACTATGGAATGTATCTGCATCCGTCGCAAATATGGTACATAGAGGGCTGCGTGCTCATATCGGGGCACATGGCGAGCCGCCTCTTGGACTCATGTATCACCAGGAGATGTTCTACGCCAAAGCGGGCGGGTTGAGCAACTATGAGGTCCGCTTTCCCTATACCACAGTGGTTTGATGTGTCTGATCTGGCCTGACCTCATCGCAGGTGATTCGCGCAGCAACGGCTGATGCCGCAATCACTTTTGGTCTCTTTGACAGCCTCGGGTCCATCTCAGGGGGTAAACTCGCAGACCTCGTCATCTTCCCGCCTGGCTTTGACCTGTTGCAGGATAATATCCGTCACACGCGGAATATTAGGTATGTTGTCCGCGGCGGACGGATATGGGATGCGGAGACCATGGATGAGGTTTGGCCCGTCAAGAGGAAGCAGGTGCTTCCGCCGTTCAATGCGGAGTAAGAACAGAATACGAATTTGTAGCAGAACTTGAAGATGTATAGTGAGATTCACATTGGTCATGTTTACCGAGGCCCGAGTCCCAGGTCAAATGAGCCATTATCAAATATCAATTCAACCTCACAATCAACGCAAAGTTCAGTCAACCAAGGTACAGCGCTTGAAGACAACACGGCAACATAGAGTGTGCTCATTCAGGGGCAAGGAAGCTACAATGCTACGGCAGTGCGCAAGTCCGATCGATGTTTGTTCTCGGTGCAACTATTTTCAGTATACCCCAAGCAGCTTGTAAATTTGTCGCAAATGTTATATACTATCATGAAGTTCGTGCTCGTTGTGGACAACGGCAAACTCAGGTATTCGCTTGAAGTTATTCACTCCCTCCGCCGATATGCATTCAACTGATAATACAGTTATCCGGCATATCCGGCATACCATCAGCGCCCATGTTCAATCCGGGGGGTAATGGGCCCATGATTTCCTCCGGGGGAGACCCATGTTTTTGAAGCTGTGATTATACAGGCGATGTCAATGCCATATCGAGGAAAGTAGACTTGACTCACCTCGCCCATGAGGTCGACGATTTTGATTCTCGTCTTGTCATCGTCGTCAGCGTAATCTTTTGATTCAAAAATTTCCAGGAGTTGCGTTATGCAGATAATCTGCGCATCGTAACGTGACTTATCATCGGATGTCAAGGTAGTTGCATTGGCCTTGAGGTAGTCCGGGAACTGCAGATATGACAAGGGGAAAAAATGAGAGGCTTCGCTATGTCAAGAACAGGCTTACCTTGTCCGAAAGTTCTTTCAAGGGCTCGTATAGGACGTCCTTGCCCATAAGCTGGCCCATCATGGCTTCTAGGACACCCTGCATCTCTTCTTCATCCTCATCTCCCAATTGAGATAAAAGTGCCTCGAGTGGATCAGCACTAGGAGCAGAACTGCTCGGATCCGATGATTTCAAGCCTGACTCGCTCTCCTTGAGCTTGTTCATAGTGTTCCGGATGCGTGATTGGAAGTCGTCCTTTTCGCCAGTTTTCGGGGTAATAGGTGCTCCCTGTGTGAGCGATGGGTCGGTCGAGCCATCCATCCCTTCTGTCGACATGAGTCCCTGCTGTGCAAGATCGCGCCAAAGAGCCTCCATGTCTTCAGCAAGCGATTTCGCAAAATCAGCTTCAAAGTCAGCATTTGAAGAAGACGGCTCTTGTTTCGATGAGGGTGGTTCATTCACAGCAGGCGATGACGTCGATGGTTGAGATAAACTGGACGCAGGGACCTTGGACGGAGTAAACTGATCCAGGACATCTGCTTAGCCTTTATAAGCGCATCTAGATAATGAATGGTTGGCTTCTGACCGTCGAGATCATCGACGTCGTCCTCATCGTCGACACGGGGTTTGGTACTGTTGGACATCCCCGACTCTACGAAGTAGGGACAAAGTGTCCAGGCACACTGTGTTTTCGCATGTGCATGAAATAAATTCCTTTTCCGCTTAGGGTTCGGTCTAGACCGGCGGCGACATTAATATCGACATGGACACCGCCGCTAGGATCTCGGCACTAGGAGTTGTATTCTTGTGAAGGCTACTGTAAATAGGGTTCACCGGGTCAAGCAGTAGCCTGTAGTCCGTGTTCCGAAGTGCAATTTGTCAAACGTTCGTTCGGCGACGTGAATGTCAATAACATGATCTCTGCATCGTGTCAGCGAGGACTGTAACAGCTGGTGTGGCACACTATGCACGCAGTGCAGGAAAACAGGTGAGTTATCAAAATAGTGCTGGGATCAAAAAAGGTCGGATCAAAACAGTATCAACAAGTCAAGTATACAAAGCATCATTCTGCATCTAGAACCAACAGTAAAAGCTACAAGAGTGTCATATCTGGTATCGATAAGTGGTTCTGATTTTCAGAGTCACAATAACAGCTTCCACGAGAGGGTCGTAACGATCATTAAGAGGACACCCGGTAATGGTACAGATGTCATGGCCCCGCTCGATCCTGGAGCAGGAAGGAAGTGTGCGGCAGCCGATTCCTGTTCCGATGAGGACTCCTGAAATATCTCGTCTGTCAGTGCTATACTACCGAGGGAAGAGGAGATAAGAACCTTGAACGCAACTAGCCCCACTATGATGCCAGCGGCAAAGTACATGAAGGCTACGATAAGCCAAATGACGCCCCACACTGATAAAGCATTAACGAAGGTTCATTAAAGGTAGAGGGTTTTACCTTGAGATGGGAAACAGCCACAAACCCGAGCGAACGCGGATGCATCGGAGCTGTTGACTTTCCGCGCGATGGTATCGTCTGAAGGAACCTATTAGTCTGACGCATGCAAGCCTCGAGGTTAGACCTGCCTATCACATCCCACAGCACATACAAATCCGACATCACGCCAACAAACAAGATCTTATCGAAGGGTTTAGCTTGAAACACGAGAAACGTCTGGAATAAAACTCACAAAGTAGCGCAATGCAACGCTGTCCGCCACTAGCCAGAATAACACGATCAAGCCAGACATTCCAAGAATGAGGATCCATGTCCTGCATGATCAGTTCAGTACCTGTCCTTCCGCAGCTCCGCAGTGCACTCACAGCCAATTCTTGCGCGCCCACCATAACGTGAAGATGAAAAATACACCAAGAACAATACAAGCTATTTTGCTCGCATTGGTATCAAATCCACAAGCAATAAGAGCAGCGCCAATGAACGAGGACCCAAGGTATCCGGCAGGAAGGGTAATCCATGGTATACCGCCCGACATACGGGTCTCGCCGCCTTCATCAGCTGTCCGAATGATAACGGAGTAAGCAGAGGCTCGATGGCGAGATAAAGACATTGAACCAACGATCGAGCTCGACGGAATGGATAGTAGCACAAGTCAAGATACCAGCAATTGCATGGCTCATCTAGGAAAATAACTTAATCTAAAGGCCTCGTATCTTGAGCAGCGGTGAGGTGAGCTTACCTCATGGAAGCCCACAGTAAGCAATCTACAATAATGATATCAACCTATTGGCAACCTTTCGGATCTCTAAGAGGAACGTACTTGAAGGGGTATACTGCGTTATACATCCAGAACACATCAGGGCGCGGAAAGAGGGTATGGCATGAAGAGGTACGCACTAATCCAACTCAACACCGGGACATGCCTGCGAACAAAAGGCTCAACAGTGGCCAATGGCTATTGCAGGGTGTAGCAGATGCTCACCAGAGAATAGCAATAACTATAACATAGCAGCCAGCAACGATTAAAGTCGTCTTCTGAGTAGCATTCGGAGTGAGTTGTGTGCCGACGTCTCTAGCGTACAAATTGAAGTTTTCATCAAGGTAGGGCATTTCGTACTAAATCGTAAGGAGAACGGAGCCGAACAAGAAGCACGTTCAAATGTTCAAGCTTGCAAGCTGTGCACACTGCAATCAACATGACAAGTGCACGTGCACGCGCTTAAACCAAAGAAATGCATGAATCCATTATATGAAAATAGTGAACAGGTACATAAACAACAGCCCGAGGGTAACGACATAACAGATGGCATGAATGCGAATACATGACGAGGTGCACACAAGAACATATTAACAATACCATGACCAGCAGGCAACTTAAAGCTCATCGTCGGTGACTTCTTCACCTCGTTTTTTACGAGCCATGCGCTCCTTCTTGAGCTGTGGAAGAATGAATGGTGAGCACAATTCGGAGAAGTAAAGGAAGTGAACCGACCTTGCGTTGTTCAGCTGACGTCAGCTTCTTTACTTTTTTGGTATCGATCTTGTTGCCCATGGCATCATACTGAACCTCCTCATCGCCATCCTTCTTATCAATGCGGGGACCTGAACCCTGGCCCTCGACCCAGTTGTGGCCGGAAGCCTCGAGGTGGCCATCGCGCATGGCCCACACCTCGTGGCAGAGGGACTCAGAGAAGTCCCTGTTGTGGGTGATAACGAGTACACCACCCTCGAAGACTTTCAAGGCCTCGATGAGCGCAGCAAGTGACTCACGATCAAGGTAGTCTATGTAGGATATGAGTAAAACGAAGGCAAAAAAAGTAAGCGAACATACTAGTCGGCTCGTCCAAGCAGATGACATGAGGCCGGCGCCATGTAGCAGCACCGAGAACAATTTT
Organism: Suillus tomentosus; assembly: GCA_016647685.1. Taxonomy (NCBI): domain Eukaryota; kingdom Fungi; phylum Basidiomycota; class Agaricomycetes; order Boletales; family Suillaceae; genus Suillus; species Suillus tomentosus. Next base: position 448,434 of record JABBWJ010000016.1, read on the forward strand.
CACTTTCTGACCGCCAGAAAGACCCCTCATGGTGTTATGCGACACAAACTCGGGCTCGAGACCGAAGTCAGCAAAGTGCTTCTCAATCTCCCGACGGACAAGAGGGCGCAAGAGACCAAGACGCTGGGCTTCACGAGTATCCACCTCGAGAACTTTCTGCAATGAAATGAATCGTCAGCATTAAGTAATCACTAGAGCGAACAATACAAACCTTTTCGAAGCCACGCTTGATGAGTTCGTCACGAGGCATCCACACGTTCTCCGAGGAGCTCATGTTCTTGAAAGAAACCTCATACTCGTAGGACTGCTTCAATTTCTTGCGCGCGACGATCTCTTCGATGAACCTCTTCGAACCGTCCTCGTGAACATAGAGGGAACCATCTTTCATCTTTTGTGCCTCGGCTTCGGTAATTTGACGGCTGGCCTTCTGCATCTCTTCCAAATCCTCACCAGTCTGGTAACGCCAAAGCATATATTCGAGAGGAGTCTTGTCGAGATGGTGGTCAATATGGTGGAAGGCATGCTGAGCAACGTAACCGATGACCAAGTTGGGATGCTTCCAGATTTCACCACCCTTGTTGGGCTCCATGTCGCCAATGAGGAGCTTGACTAGTGTCGACTTGCCCGAACCGTTGGGACCAAGAACAGCAACGCGAGACGAAAGAGAGACTTGGAGATTGATATCGTAAAGTTGCTGGACGGGTTGCGTGGGGTACTGGAAGCCGACCTTGCGCATCTTGAGCAAACTCTTCTCTTTGGTCTTGACACCCTCGAGCAAAGGTGGGTCTGGGAGCTTGAACTTGTAGTCCTCAGCAGCCTCAAGGGTGTAGTAAGACTTCGCCTCAGGGACGACCTTGACGAAGGCCTCGAGGTTACCGCGGTATCTCTTGACCTTGAAGCGGTTAAGGTGGAGGACGTCAGTGATTGTGTTGTTGAGGAAGCTAGAGTCGTGTGAGACGATGATGGAGGTACATGTCTTCAGGCTGACGAGGTAGTTCTCGAGCCAAGCAACGTTAACAACATCCAAGTGGTTGGTAGGTTCATCAAGGAGGAGGATGTCAGCCTTGAAAAGCATGGCCCTGGCGAGGGCAAGCTTCATCTTCCATCCACCGGACAAACTGCCAATGGCGTGCTTCTGACGCTCATCGCTGAAGCCGACGGAAGCGAGGGTCTCAATAACTTCAGCCTCGCCAGCAAGAATGCGTGAATCTGAGAGGATAAACTCAAGGACCGACGTGTCTTCTTCACTGCCATCGATATCGTGCTCGACATAGAAGGTGCGAACCTCATCAGGGGAAGGGAAACCCTCGACCTGTCCGTTGGTGATAGCACGCATGAGGGTTGACTTCCCTGTACCGTTCTTACCGCAGAGACCGTAGCGGTGGCCACGCTTAAGGCGGAGGGTAGCGGTGTTCAAGAGAATCTTTGCACCGTAGGCAAGGGAAAACTGGCAGTTGCACAGGTCTTCACCCTCCTCCTCATCGTCAGGGACTGTATCATCCTCAATGTCCTCGCTGGCAGAGCGAACGACCCATTCCCTTGCAATGGAAACGGGGTCAGGAGTGGGGGTGAGGAAAGCGAGATAAGAAGCGAGTGTGTCCCAGTCAGGAACATCGAAGTTCTTGGCATTAACAAGGTTGGCAGCAAGGCGCGAGACATAGACGGCAGAAGCGTCAGTGGTGGAGAGAGTGGCAGCGCCTGCTTTCTTGTAGATAGCAGCGAGGGATGATGCAAGCTGCGATGCCTCAGCAACTTTCAGTGCGGGAAGGTCGGTACCATCGCTTTCAGCGGGGACTTCACCAACTTGGCGAAGAGTGGCAATGGCTTTGCCAACTACGCCACGAGCCTCGGGGTCACCAATGGTAGTCTCAACCTTGATCAAGCCAGGGAGGAGCTTGGGCAAGAATGGACGGACAGTGACAGGGGAGTCCACAAGCTTGGCCATGTTATCGACGATGCTACATGCGAGATGAGATCTATGTCCGGTAAATGAAGAAGTGAATACTTACACTGCAACCTTACGCTTCGTAGCAGTGAGCTTCTCTAGGAGACCACGGGACAGGAGGGGAACCATCAAGGAAAGAGTAGCAGAGTCTACTTCGGAAACGAATGTGGTAGCCGAGAGGAGCTGAACGGTATTTGGCACCTCCTCGACAGGATTTATGAGTGCCTTAATGAGTGCTGGAATAAAGCGTTCAATGTCCTTGTTCGAAACCAACGCAGTAGCCTTGGTAAGAGAATCGCGTGCAGCCTTCTTCACGTCTGCTTTGGTATCCCAGATAGCCTCAGCAAGAATAGGGACGATGTCAGGCATCAGGCGAGCGGTTTGAAGGGGCGCAGACACAACGAGCTGGTTCAGGACGATAAGTGAGCCAGTCTTCACTTGCCATTTTCCTGCAGTTTTAATTTCATGAAGAAGTGCAGGAAGAAGAAGACCGGCAGCCCATGGGTTCATGGAGGCTACAAATTCCCGAACTGCCTCGACGGCTGCATTACGAGGGGCAGGCATCTTGTCGGCAAAACCCTCGATGAGAGCTGCATAGAGACCGGAATCGACGAAAGTGGGTTCAAGGGCCTTGGTAGCGCCCGCTTTTGCAAGGGCGATTACAGCATCAGCTGCACCTTCACGGGCAGCAGCGGATTTTTTGTCGGCAAGAGCCTTGACTGCGGCTTCAACGAAACCAGCAGCGGCAATGGCAGCAGGGCCATCATTTTGCACGGCCGAAGCCAGAACCTTTGCGGCTGCGTCACGGGTAGCTTTATCAGCGACAAAAAGGGCGGCCACGTCGACTTGGCTGTCAACAGGGCCCTTGAGAGAGGCGGAAGAAGGAATAGCAGGAGCGGTAGCAGTAGCAGCAGGCATTTCTAGTATCTGAACTGATCATGAGCGCACAGAAGGTAAGAGTGCGAGAGCATAAGCGTACCTTTAGTAGAGACGTTGAAAGTAAGTTTTCTTCTATGATGATGAAGTTGGGATTAAGCAAACAAAAGCTACAAAACCGTGCTCTATGTCTACTGAGTGGCTAAATGCCTGAAAAGAGGTCAGTCACGGAAGACTTTGAGAGAGAGGGGGAAGGAGGACGAACCTCTATTGAGATATGAAGAAGAGCAAGAAAAGAAGTGAGAGACAAGTGAAGAAAATCGATCAGGAAACAGTGCCTGCGATATAAGGCTACAGGCTCTTGCGGAGTTGGAAAAATCAAGATAATCTAAATTATCTCACCTTGCGCCAGCCGACAAAAGCGGTTAACCGGCAAGATCGCTGATCTTACATCACTGCCACCGAGCTGTGCAAGGGCGATGTGGGGCATCGATGGTGCCGGTCACTTAGCGACCACCGCTTCATGTGCAGTGGTGAAATCGACTTCGAGTGACCAATGTAAACCCTAAGCCTGTCGTCGATTTAAAAATCACTCATTGAAAGGATCGTTTCTACAAGAGCATATAAAAATCTGATTTTCAAAAGGGGGTGGGAAGTTGGAATCTTACACAAACGTAGTGGTCGGTACGTAATCGGAACCGTACTCTCACTGCCTTACCCCACATAAATTATCTAACCATCCTATTGCTCCGTATCATACCTACAGGACATCAGAAAGGAATATGGGGTAACATGCGGGGTCACTCCTTCTCGTCTAGCTTAGCGAAGCTCAACGGCGTGAACAACTGTGATTCAGAAAAATGCATCAGCACGCGCACTACACGCACATCGAAATAGAAGTGATGGGATAACGCCACGTACATATCCCTCTCCTTGATAATGTTTACTGTTCGCTTCGACCCAGTGCAGACGAAGCGCGTGCAAAAATGCCGAGAGACCCTGTTTCGAATGAAGATGTCACGAGGAATAGGAAGCATGAGTATATCTGATCCACGCCTGATGGGCATGTTTGTAACACGCACCTCCATGATGCACAGAATGAACACCGTTGCTGAAAACCAGAAAACAACCACTATTGCGAGGGTGATCGTCCCGAAGATACCGGACATCCCCAAAAATTTCTCGATTGTCATTGACCACAGGACCTCGGATAGCTGAGCGTGTGCCAATGACAGGGCCCATAGCCGAAGGTAAGATGCAGTATGCGAGATACAGCCAAGACAGAATTCGATGGTGTGAATGATCTGATGGATTACCACCTCGCTGAAGTCGTGTTGTTCCTGTAGATAATGATCAGTAACGATAGCATCCCTATCTGCTAGTTAATAATAACGTACATGCTCTTCCTCCATCTCCTCCACAATGACACGACCATTACCCTCTTCCTCACTTTCTAGAACTTCATCCGTACTCTCACGATGCCCACCGTTATGGTGACTAAGTCCAACGTACCCTTGACCCTGGATCATTTGTATCTCCTTCCACTGGAAGTACGGTTTCATGCACAACATCCAGGGCACGCAGACCATCGCGAGTAGAAGAAGCACAACCTGAATGAAACTTTGTCCAGGATATAGCTGTGCATTCGCATCCACCTTCCCTGGTGACAGGAGCATCGCAATTAGCATGTTCAACAATGAGGGAGGCTCCGTGTCTCGGGTGGACCAATCAATCGACCACTTGTAAAGGATGCATACGACCAAATAGCCGAAAATCGACTGCAAGAAAATCATTTGGGGAATGAAATTGGCATAAATGTCAAGCGGGCGTTTGAACTTGATGTGATTGGGGAGCTGTAGACAAAGGGCAAATGTCATCTGAAAAAACGTGATCGTTTGAGCGTAACGATCGAGCTGCCCCACAGTGGAAATGAGAACACACATGAATGACTCCAAGCACGATGGACATCTTCATCTTGTATGAATTTGTAAACACGAGCCCGTTATCCGCACCGTGCCAGGCAGGGTCCACCCCAAAGGGATACATATGTCCATTAGAAACTGCGTATGAAACTCCATTCGACCCAGGCTCAAGGAAGTCCCATCCCGAGTGCCAGATGTGGAGACTCTTGGAGAAGATATCGTTGTACATGAGGCCGGTGTAGACGGAGAAGGTGCCCATGAGAAGAATGATATATCGACCACTGGTGTCGATGTTAGCGAGGGCATCGATTTAATCGTGTTAGAACTTACTAAAAGAACTGGCCGAGGATCTGGTACACACAACCAATAGAGTTAAATGCTGTGTCTACCAACCCCAAAAACGACTCACTTCATCAAGTTCCTGTTTAGCCCATTTCTTCTCTTGGTAAATCATGTACAATGCGGCAAAGAAAATGATCAATCCATGCCCAATATCACCAAACATCACGGCGAACAGGAAAGGGAACGTGACGATGGCAAATAGCCCAGGGTTGACTTCTTGATAGGTTGCAATACCGTAAGCGTCCATGATGGTCTGGAAGCCTTCGGTGAACTTGTTGGTACGCGTGAAGGTTGGTGGCGTTTTGCTCGTGCGCAACTCATGTAAGATAGGAACAACACTCGTTCCTGACGCCTCCTGGGATTGGTTGCGTGACTGAGAAGTTCATCTGGAATATGCAACTGTCTTACCGTGGCGTGACGAAGTGCTAGTTGGATCATGGTAAGATCTCTTGTTGGGACCCAACCCTCGGCGACAAGTGTCTTTCTCCTGACATCAAAGTTGAAAAGATTCATCGTCTCATAGATCGCCTTCTCCTTGCGGACGACATCCTGCCACCTAGCCAGATTCTCTCCGATTTTCACCAGCTTGCTGCGTCTGTTGAGACCTGTGTTATATAATACAGTCTCCAAGTCTTCCAGGCGGGCGGTGACCTCGCGCAGAGAGTCTGATCGTTTGTCGGCATTGGCATCAATTGGATAGAGTGTCGCACCCATCGACTCTGCCACTTTTCGTATCTTCGCAAGTAGGGCGTCACCATGCGCGAAAATTATGAACACATTCTTGCGCGTCTCAGTGCCAGTAGCAGGGTCAACAAAGGGCTCTGTGATATCTGTGTGATTCATGTACAGGTTACCCCTTAGGACACGCCACAAGACGCGCTCGAACGTCGATATACGGGTACGGTCGATGGTGCCAGCAATAAATCTATCTTCACATCAGTACAATAATTGTAAGGGCATCCACGGACGTACTCAAGGTCAAACTGCACAGTGGACGAGTATTGCTGTTCCCGGTCGTCATGTTGCAGAAGAGGTGCGGAGCTGTCATCGAAAGAAGTCCTGATGTCAGTGTGCTGGGTCTCAGCCTACATGCCGCAAGTTAGTATGTCATGTATGCGGACCCGTCGATCAAACAAACTTGCCTTCTCAAAGAACACAGCAGTCTCTCGAAGAACATGCCGGGCCTCCACCAGCTCCCTTGTGCGCTCACTCAACGTCTTATAGCTATCATTCATCTGCACGAGCCGTTTCTCATGCTCAGCAAGTGTGACATCAAGCTCGTCGATGTTATGAGCAGCGCTCGGTCCAACCGTGAGTAACGGTGCCGAATCATATAAAGAACGGATAGGAACTACATCCTTTTCCTTCTGAATCTGAGATTCGAAGAACCGAACACGTCGTGTCATCTCTTCCGTTCTCCGTATTTCACCCACAAAAGAACGTTGGAAGGGATTGACAGCAGGATTCAACTGTTATAAGTCTCATTCAGTAGCATAATAACAGCTAAACAGAGCACACGCACGTCCTTGAATTGAACATTTCCCAGTTCACCGAGCTCTGCAACTGTGTCATGGGCAACTTCAGTTGGGATAAGAAATTGCATCAAGCTCATCTGTTCCGAACCTGGTAAACATTGTCAGTAAAACAGTGTCATTACAATTCGAGCTCGTGCGCACGGAACAGTGTGGGGTAATCGTCCCCCATTGTATTGGATTCGTACGTCTAGGAAATAAATGAAAAATGTCAGAAGGACGTTAAAAATCGGTTGGAAAAGTAACGCCGCTCACGCAGCAGGATACGCTGTTTATTTGACACTATTTGTGTATTGATAAGTAAGGCATAATACCAGTCTCCCGGCCAATATTATTGTCATCTAGTAGCAACTACTAGGCAACTTCCACCATCGTCCCCTTCAGCTTCGTCCTGTATATACTATGCAGAGTATTTAACCGATCTTTCTCTACATCCAACACCATCCATTTCAATTACAATGACCATTACTCAAGACTCCTCCATACAATCCGTCAACGAGACCATTCTCCCTCGAAGATATCAAGAGGAGATTTTTCAACGCGCTCAAGAATGTAATGTCATTGCAGCACTCGACACCGGCAGTGGAAAGACTTTCATCAGTATTTTGCTCATCAAATGGATCGTGCTACAAGAGAGTGCTCGCGGCAAAGTCATCGTATTTCTGGTACCCAAGGTAGCTCTGGTCGAACAACAGGCCAACTTTATCGCTGCGCACACTCCTTTACGAGTCAAGAAGTTCCATGGATCTCTCGATCTGGAGCTTACTGATCGTGCCAACTGGAGATCATCCTTCGAGAAGTCTGACGTCGTTGTTATGACTGGTATATACCTCCATCATTGTTTTCCTTTGATGACCGATGTAACGTTATCAGCGCAGATATTTTTGAACATAGTCACACATTCGCACTGGAGCATCGACAAGGTATTCAGCTAACCCCCCCTTGAAACTAATATTTCTTACGCGCAAGACAGGTTTCTCTTCTCGTCTTTGACGAGTGTCATCACACTAGGAAAAATCACGCTTACAATGGCATCATGCGGGAATATTTCCAAACTCCGTCGTTCCAGCGCCCAAAGGTGTTTGGCATGACTGCATCTCCCATTTGGAATCCAAAAGATGCTCAGGGATCTCTGATGACACTCGAGAGAAACCTTGACGCTATCGTCATTGCAGTCCGCGAGCATGTCTCGGAGCTACTTCATAACTCCCCCCGTCCCCTTGAGGTATCTTGCTCCCTTATAGGTCTGGAACACAAGACCTGACGAACTGTTCCGCAGATCATCAAGGAGTACTACCCCCCGCCTACCAATTACATCTACCTGCATCCTAATCTGTGGGACTGTGTATCCTTATTCCGCTCCGCCGACGTTGCCATTCCGTGGGAGAAGCTTCAGATGAAGTATCATGTCACCCGAAACAGCCTGGGTCCTTATTGTGCCGACCTCTATTTATACCACGATATCAAAGCACGAATCTCCCAGATCATCAATGACCTAGAAGCGTCGATCAAGGACAAACCACGCATTAATTATGACGACGACCTATACCCTGGCATGGACATCGACGAATCGCCAGAGACTACTATCATTATTTCTCCTGACCTTGAACAAATTGATTTCATCCTTTGCGAATTTCGACCTTTCTTCGAAGATGATTCCATGCCTCCTGCCGTACCAATAACTGTACCACTCGCATGGTGCTCACCCAAAGTCAAGGCACTTGCAGAAGTGCTACTCGAACATTGTTCTCCGACTTTTCAGGGAATTGTATTTGTGGAGCAACGGCAAGTGGCGGCCTGTCTGGCAAAGATCCTTTCGTGCATACCAGAACTTCGAGGCAGTATTCGATGTGCGGAGCTTGTCGGCCACGGTGGTGGACATGGGCACCGTGGTAAACATGCAGCCACCGCTAATGTGAAGGGGATGGGCCTCGCACGTCAGCAGGATGTTGTCAAGTCCTTTCGCGATGGTACTTTGAACTTGCGTGCGTTAATATCTCCATATCTGTCAACATGCTCACTTAAGGGCGCGCATCACAGTTGTAGCAACGTCAGTTGCTGAAGAAGGTCTTGACTTTCCCGTAAGCATTTTCATTTTGCTATCATGCACTAGCTGATCTTCTCTCAGGCCTGTGATCTCGTTATTCGTTTCGATCCGCTACATCATATGGTCGGATATGTACAATCGCGTGGTCGGGCACGCACCAAAACGTCTACTTTCGTCATCATGGTGCAGGAAGGTCACATGGCACACCTCAATCGTTACAAGATCTTTGTTGACAGCGAACCCGAGCTCAAGCGTGTTTATCAGAGCCGAGAAAATCCTACTCGGCCATCCTCACCGACGCCTTCCGACTCGGAAGAAGGTGAAGTAGAAGAGGAGAATCCGATTGATTTGGCCGCACGGGAGCGTTATATAGTTCCTTCGACGGGTGCTGTGCTCACATACGGTTCTGCTATCAGTCTATTGAACTATCTCTGTTCCCTAATTCCCCATGATGCATTCACGCCCACCCCAAATCCGAAGTACAGCGGTGACTATGCCACTGTGCTTGAGCTGCCATCCAGTCTTCCTCTTCCCATCGATAAATTGATCTTCCGCGGACCACCCCGATGTTCCAAGCGAGAAGCCCGGCGTGCAGTAGCATTCATAGCTGTCAAGGAGCTTCACAAACTCGGGGTATTCGACGACTACCTTCTTCCGTCAGCTGGCTCCAAGGGTAGGAACTTAGAGGATGCCGACGGAAGAAAGCTTTTGGATGTGAGTGATGTGCCCGACATCATAGATGTTCCGGTGCGGGATCCTTGGGCTCTAGGGCCGCGGCTGAGGATGCACGTCATTTCCATCGACGGCGTTGACGTTGCAGGACTCGTCACTGGCACGGAGTTACCAGCGCTAGAAATCATGAGCGAAGGCTGTCTTGTCACAATGCGGTGCACTGACGAACTTGTATTTGACGAAGACGAGGAATGGGAGAAGTTGGAGATGCTCAACGAGTATACCAAAATGGGCATCTGGTTCTGCATCACTGGCCGGCCCATCACTCTTCCTATCACTTGTTTTCTCGTTCCACTGACTCCTCACAACTGTATCGACTTCGACGCAGTGGAGCGTGTTGTTCGCGATCCTATAGGAACGTACGACTGGTCGTCTGTAACTGAAGACGATTATCATCGTACCCTGATCATGAACTGCAATCAGTTCGGACGAGCAATGGTTCTACGCAAGATACGACACGACTTGACAGCGCTGTCTGTACCACCACCTGGCTCCCGTGAGTCTTCCTGCTCCACCTACGAAGAATTCTTCGTACAGAGATGGACCAGGAAGACTCGCGAAGCGGTCGTTCCGACCGACTGTCCCTTGGTTGAAGCCACTTACATTCCACGTCATCCCTCTGGTCTGTATCGACCAATGCACCGCTTACAGGACATCGACAAGTATAAACGTCACATGGCACGCCCGGGGTTGCTTGTCCCTCAAGGAGCCTGTCGACGCACATATTTCTCGGAAAACGTGTACCGCGCATTCCTCTTCCTTCCACGCATATGCCGCCGCGCTACGGACCTGTACCGCGCTCAACAAGAACGGTTTGAGCTCGGGTTACCCGCCATGAAGGACGAGCTTCTCATTGAAGCGTCGACCTTGCCCACGACAAGTGCAACGTGGAATAACCAGCGTTTGGAAACGCTGGGAGACTCTGTTCTCAAACTTGCCACGACTGTTCATGTCATGAACAAATACCCCCACCGGCACGAGGGGCAGCTGTCTCAGCTGCGCCAGAACAGCGTGTCCAATCGGACTCTGCTAGCGAGGGCGTTGGAGATTGGCCTCGAGAGGTACCTCACCTCGGAGGGTCAGAGTCTCCATGTGTGGCGCCATACCATTGCAAAAGATGACGATCGCATGGAGCCTTTCACTTCTGCGAGACGGCATGCTCGTCGAGCATACCCTCGTCGAAGCTTACAGGACTGTATGGAGGCAACGTTAGGCGCCGCCTTTCTGCACGGCGGGATAGATATGGCACTCCGCGCGGGAGACGCCCTAGGTATGACTGTAGGTGGCACTATTCCCTGGACGCTACGATACTCTCGTCCGCCGGAACCATCGCCGGCACCGCCTCTTTTCGACGACCTTCAAGCCAATCTTGGATACGAGTTTCATCGGGGCGATCTTCTAATTGAAGCCGCAACTCACCCTTCTTTCGCAACTACTGCCGGGTCATCTTATCAGCGATTAGAATTCCTAGGTGATGGTGAGCAAACCCGATGCTTCGCTTCTGAACCAGCGACTGATGACTTCCTAAGCTGTCATTGACCTCGTCGTCATGAAGTATTTGTTCAATAAGTTCCCTGAAGCCACTTCAGGTCAGCTGTCAGCTGCTCGCTCGCGAGCTGTGTGCGGGCCAACCCTAGCCTCTGTCGCTGTGAGACGGCTCGGGCTTCACAAACATCTGCTTATCAACAATGTTGAACTAAGTACTGCGATCACAAGACACGTTCCTTTGCTTATGTCTCTCTCCCCTGAGGACACCATCAGCAAGGGATGGAAATACGACCCGCCGAAAGCACTGAGCGATGTGTTGGAAAGCATTGTGGGAGCAGTCTTAGTTGACACTCGTTTCGACTTCGAGAAAACGGCAGTCATAGTCGAAGCGGTGATCAGCGATGTGCTAGAAGTCCTCACAACGGATCTACCTCGGGATCCCGTATCTGAGTTGATGGTCTGGGCAGCTGCAGCGGGATGCAGGCGGATATCCTTCCAGTGAGTTCCCTGGATGGACCCTTGTAGGACCCACGACTCATTGTTTTTTTCAGGAAGACACAGAGTAACCCCGATCTCCGGCGAAATGATAGTGTTTCTGTGGTCGTGCATGACATAATTGTCGTCGGCCCTATTACAGCCACCAACCTGTCTTTGTCGAAAGGTCTTGCAGCGGAACGCGCACGCACTGTCTTGGCTGACCCAGCATTTGACAAGTCTCTCGAAAAGTTGTGCAATTGCGTGCGGGACCTGGCCGCTGCTGTCCCAGAAGTGGCAGAGGCTATCGTCGTCGATGATGCCACGGCTCCCTTGAAGCTCACTGATGAGACTGAAGAGGGCTTTGCTGCCCTCGCCAAGCAGAAACTGCTCGACGGGGAGGCTGAACCTACTCACGACCACGATGAGTATGACGACGACGACGTGGTGGATATGGATGTGGAGGAATGATCAGCAAGGCGTGTCGAACAAGTTTTGTTATCACTTATGGAAGCGCGAACGGTCAAAAAGAGTGCTCCCAGCCTGTGCGGAAGTGTTGGAGTTTCCCTCCAGGGTGGGCGTCCATAAATGATCGTTGTATTATACATATTCGAGTGGGTTTTAGAAACAAGTTCTTATGTATTTTCCTGCATGTATGTACCAAGGCCGCTGTGTAGCAATCATTAGAATGATTGGAATCGCACATTATTTGTGCTCCGGTCCTTGCCGACCCCCATTACGACGGAGATCCATGGAACTTTTTGACTCGCAAAGAAGTGTGCGCAGCGATAAAGTTGGCTTGTTGTTCGACCAGAGCTACCTTGGGTACCAGAAATACGATGACTTTGCCGCAAACACTCTCTTGTAGCACGATTCACTTGATGAGCAAAATACTGATGAAAGTCTTTCCACTGCCGGTGTCGAGTGCTGCAATGACATTACATTCTTGAGCGCGTTGAAAAATCTCCTTTTGATATCTTCGAGGGAGAATGGTCTCGTTGACGGATTGTATGGAGGAGTCTTGAGTAATGGTCATTGTAATTGAAATGGATGGTGTTGGTTATAGAGAAACATCCGTAATGATTAATGACCGCTGGAGAGCGTGGGTGACTCTCCGGACCGTATATTTGGACGCTTTTGCTGACCTCATCTTCACAGTGACAATGTCCGGAAGACCTCAAGACGATAGAAACCAGGAGGCTACTGTATATTTGGTATGTGCTGCTTTCAGCTTCATCCCACGAACTTCCATGCTCACACTGATCAATAATAGGGTAATCTCGATGAACGGTGCACGGACGCACTCATTTGGGAGTTAATGCTACAAGCAGGACCTGTTGGTAAGTCGCAAGTCGTCCAATCCACCGCCTATTCGAACTGACATTATATAGTAAACGTGCACCTTCCAAAGGATCGCATCTCAATGGCTCACCAGGGGTACGGTTTCTGTGAGTTCCTGACAGAGGAGGATGCAGAGTACGCATGCAAAATCATGAACCAGATCAAATTATGGGGCAAGCCCATCAGGGTGAACAAAGTAAGTTGTTTTGAATGCTGTTCTGGAGGGTTATACTAACTACATCTCTCACATAGGCATCGTCCGACAAAAAACAACTCGATGTAGGAGCAAACCTTTTCATCGGCAACCTGGACGAGAACGTGGACGAGCGACTGCTATACGATACTTTCAGCGCGTTTGGTATGATGGCCACAACAGCAAAGGTACGTACCCAGTACGAAAACAACTGGCCGTCTTCACTAACTGAATTTGATAGATTGCACGAGACCCGGGCACGGGGGTTTCGAAGGGTTATGGCTTCGTCTCATACACGGACTTCGAGTCTTCCGACGCTGCAACAGAATCCATGAACGGCCAGTTCCTCATGAACAAAGCCATCACTGTGCAGTACGCGTTCAAGAAAGATGGAAAAGGCGAGCGCCATGGTACCTCAGCAGAACGTCTACTCGCCGCACAAGCACGGAAGAACAATGCACTTCCCATCACCTCCCGTCCTCCTCCTGCACAGATGGCTTTTGGTGCTCGTCCTCCTATGCCGGGGTTCCAGGGTCCTTATCAAGGGCAGTTCGCGGGTGTGCTTGCTCAACCGCCACCTCCACCTGGTTTCAACCCGCCGCAGACTGTTGTTCCACAAGGAATCCCAGTGATGGGAGGAATGCCACCTGTAGGGATGGGAATACCGCCGCCACCGCCCAACATGTTTCCTCCTGGAGCGTTCCCGCCTCCGCCACCACCTGGTTTCGCCGTGCATCAGTGAACGCACGAGTTCTTGGAATTGTAGCCGTTGCAATTGTAGGGTGATGTAATTCTGCTGTCACCGAATATGACTATGTATGCCACAAAAAATCGTACTTAGCCATGGATGATCACCAAAATAGACTTGCTGGCGGAGTCCGCGACAAAGTCATACCAAGCTACCTTCGCAGATAGCAATGGATGTAAGCGTGATGACGTCCGTGTTATTGAGTATTCTCACTTTCAAGCATTTATGTCTCGTATTAAGAGATTATCCAAAACTTTCCACAGGACAAAGACTCCAACCTTTCACAGCAGGTAGAGATTGGCCTGATAATTCGTAACAAAATCGTGACACGCTACCTTCGCAGCCAGTAAGGGACGGAAGCTCACTAGCGTTGACGTCGCTGATTGTTCTTAGTTCCTATCAAATAGTGGCTCGATTTTAATGTTATTCTTGATTTTCCCTACGGCCGTGTCTTTTTGAAGCATCATATGGCTTCGTCAGTCGATCGTTCCTTCGTTGTTCGTTGTCCTCCTGAGTCCATCCATGGATTCTGGTCTGTCCTCAGTCATTGATCCAACTCTCTCTTGTCCTCCAGTCTCGCTGATGCTCTCCGCTCGCGAACTTGTAGACCTCTGTGGTGTCGTCATGTGTGACTCGATCTTCACGGCTCCAGGGCCACCGTCCGACGTTCGTCTCTTTTTTAGGGATCATATTGCTTTGTCAGCATGAAGAGTCGATCGTCCCTTCGTTGTTCTCCTGTTTCTGTCTGTTGTCTTCGTCTCTATCCATGGCTTCTGGTTCATCCTCCGTGATTGACCAAACCGTGTCTTCTCCTCCCGTCTCGCTCGTAGACGATGGCACGTCTGTGATGTCGTCGAATTTGCAAGTGTTTGTCGAGAACTTCGCGACACTTACTAGAGAGCAATACGCTGAGGTTGCACGCGCTCATTCTATTTATGTGTCGTCATCAGATCGTAAAGATCATGTTCGTGATTTGCTTCGCGTGCATGTGTGTGATTCGGTCTGTATATTTAATGCAGTCGTGTTTGAGCTTTTAAAGTATCCACTCTAATCCTATCTTCCCTGAGCCGTTTTTAGCATCGTCTCGTTTGTATCGTGCAGTATCCCAAATGGACGTGCAGCAGAAAGGGATTCATTAATCCACGACTCTACATGGAAGACAAGACAAACCACGCACTGCCGAAGCGCTGGTGAAATACCCCAAACGCGGATTCACATTATGCGCGGAGCCTTTTGAATTGGGAGTGCACAACTGCAACAGAAGTTTGGATTGCCCGCATGCTAGGCGGACCACTCTAGATGGACATATGTTCCACTGGAACATCAACAGCGGCATAACAAGCGGGACAGCAAGAATTGCTTGCTTGGACATGCCAATCGTAATCTGGAAACTTGGAGGTCATGGATGCACGGTGGGAAGTAACAGGAGGACGCTGAATCGGATCCTGGTCGCGGCCTAACGACAAATGATTGGTGAGAGAGAAGAGAAAAGACTTCCGTTTTGCGACTCGCCTGATTATATGGATTGTAACTTTGAAGCACCGTGGTTTTAGGTAAACATTGTTCTTGAAAGCTAATTGTCACAGGTCTCCTTCTTACTCATTTTCTTATCATGATGATATCTGCGCAGCACTCTGTTCCATACGGCCACCTGCAAGCCAGTAGCAACTAGATGGCTGGCTGGCTGAGGCTGCTGAGCCGAAAATCGTCTAGCATGTCACGACCTTGCTTGATACGCGTGTCCCATTATCAGATGTCTCATGACAACAGAATCATCATGATACTAACTTAGGGTCATACGTATCTGGCACGAGGATCGTCGTATAGCATTAATGCTTATGACAGAATCAGGGCTGCCAAGCTTGAACAATCGGGAAACATCCGTGCCCCTTTCAAGCTTATCGAATGCTCGCAGATTGACGCAAATTGGATCATCCGATTTGAGATTGAGGATTTCCCTGATGAACCTTGGCGACCTTCGTCTTGACTTCCACTATCATGGGAAAACGAAAAGGGTGGCAGTGTAATCTATGCAACCGTTCATTTCGTTCCACTCGTGCATTTTTTACCCACTGTCGCGACAAAGCTGACCACCCCTTCTGCGAGGATTGCCAGACGCTATTCTATAATTTTGCTGGACTGTATCAGGTGCAGGGAGGCGCTTGTCGCTATTTTCGCCCAACTCACGCTCCTTTTATGTCAGCACAGGAATGAAGTACACGGGTCTGCGCTCGGGAGCGACGATGACGAAGATGATGGTGATGGCGAAGAACCGCCGTTCTGCGTGGGATGCAACAGGTGGTTTGTTGACTTAGCAAGTCTTTATCAGCACCTTGCTACCAGCTTAAAGCACAACTGGTGCTTTTTGTGCTCGCGCGAATTTGCCACCCCGACTTCATTGGATCAAGTAAGTCCAGCTCTTTCTCTTTTACCCTTCTTGTGTCGATAAAAACCCCGCCACACAGCACTCATCCCCTGTGCACAAAGGCCTGGATTTCGAGTGTCCTCTGTGCTCAAAGAGGTTTATGACTCCTTCCTCGATCGCCCCTCACATTCAGTCGGGGACTTGTCACAATAGCTCACGAGCCCAGGTAATCACGGCAGTCCATGCACTCAAAACAGTACCTACGATTTCGGTCTCTCGCCACATAGAAGGCGGATCGACCCACGTTGTGTCAGATGAGTATGCGTTCGAGAGCGACAATGACGAAGATGATGATGATGGCGAAGAACCGCCGTTCTGCGTGGGATGCAACAGGTGGTTTGTTGACTTGGCAAATCTTCATCAGCACCTTGCTACCAGCTTAAAGCACAACTGGTGCTTTTTGTGCTCGCGCGATTTTGCCACCCCGACTTCATTGGATCAAGTAAGTCCGGCTCTCTCTCTTTTACCCTTCTTGTGTTGATAAAAACCCCACCACATAGCACTCATCCCCTGTGCACAAAGGCCTAGATTTCGAGTGTCCTCTGTGCTCAGAGAGATTTAAGATTCCTTCCTCGATCGCCCTTCACATTCAGTCGGGGGCTTGTCACAATATCTCACGAGCCCAAGTAACCGCGGCAGTCCATGCACTCAACATAGTGCCTTCGATTTCGGTCTCTCGCCACATAGAAGGCGGATCGACCCGCGTTGCGTCTTGCTATGTGACAGAGCGCGCATTCAACGGCACTGCTTACGAGTGTTATCTTTGCCACCTTACTTTCCGTACCTTGGGAGCTCTGAACTCCCACATCGACTCTCCGGCGCATGATGCGGATGAGTTCAAGTGCCCAAAGTGCGAGAGGAAGTACAAGTTTGTTTCAGGCCTGATGCAGCACATTGAAAGCGAAGCATGTGGGGTCCCGAGGTTCGAAGTGGTGGAGGACTTTACGATGAGCTTGATTGACCAGTTACTATGAAGCGCTTGAAACTTTAACAAGGGAATATGTACTGTAAGTGTAATATACATGGTGTATTTCTACGAGAAAGTGAATCAGAATCGGTTTTGTTACCCAATTTTCGGGGATGTCGATGATATACCACGTTATTTTGACTGTGTTTTTTTGTCTATTTTGTTAGCGATCGTTTGTCAATTGTTATTCTGGCGTTCAATTTGCTTGTCCATCTCGTTTCAATTGTTTTGTTGGAGATGGTTTTATTTCCTACTCTTTCGCATCTGATGGCCCAGATTAAATGAGCAGATTCTGATATTAAAATTTGGAATTGGCAGCAGGCTATGGAGGATGGCTGGGTATGTTCATGTCGACTTTTCAGGCTTGCAGGCAACTCATGTAACACCGATATATCATCAGATTCCCGGCGAAAGACTTTTCCCCATCGGAGAAGCCATCAACTGCGGCACAATCATTATGAACCTTCTCTCTGATGCTGCACAATCACAAACGTGGCCTACCCACCTCTGATCATCAAGGGCAAGACCCTCTACTTCTCGCACAGTTTCTATGTTGTATACATGGAAGACATAAAAGTTATACCCCCCAAGGACTTGATGTTATTCTAGTCGGACCCAAAGGATCCGGCCGTACCGTACGCACCCTCTTCAAGGAGAGTTTTGAGATCAACTCCAGTGCAGCTGTCTTCCAGGACGTCACTGGTAAAGCCGTGGAGAAGGCTGTTGCCATTGGTGTCGCTATCGGATCGAGGTACATGTACGAAACCACCTTCGAGAAGGAGGTTTACTCCGATCTCTATGGTGAACGTGGTGTGCTCTTGGGTGCCATCCGTAAGTGTTCTTACACCGCGAGTTATTGTCAGCTGATTATTTATCAGAGGGTCTGTTCTGCGCGCAGTACAGGGTACTCCGTGCCAATGGTCACTCACCTTCGGGATGAAAACGTCGAGGAGACCACTCAATTTCTGTACCATTTGATTGGACAGAAGGGGTGAGTGTGTGTTTTATTGTCGCTTATTCTTTCCCGCACGGTTTGTAGCATGGACTACATGTACAACGCCTGCTCCGCAACCGCTCGCCACGGTGCGCTTGATTGGGCACCCATCTTTGAAAATACCAACACGCCTATCGTTGAGCAATTGTACGAGAGTGTGCGGAATGGCACGGAGACCCGCGAGGCTCTCGATTTTAACGGCCGCTCGACGTACCGCCAAGATCTTGCCAAAGAGCTGAAGAAGATCGACGACCAGGAAATTTGGCAGGGGTGACTCCATTTATCTTCATGTTGCCGCTCACGTCACGGCCGAGTCATACTATTCTTCCAACATGACTCCCAGTGATCGGTCCTGGTCTGAATTTGACTCAACGAAGTTTTGTACAATTATATTGTCTCGTCTTTCATTACTATCTGTCTCCATAGTACAGTGTGCAGCCCTAATGTAGCACAGCAGCTTTCAAAGATTTGAGATGCCTATTGACTTCATCCCACCCCTCTGTGTGCATTGTAAACTGATTAATTTGGTCAACACAAGGGAGCACATTGAAAATGATGCGAGCTACATCTGCAGTATTCGCTATGGGAGATAAGGTGTCAAAGTCCACTGTTTTTAGGGAGGTATGTTGTATTTTGTTAGGACCAATTTCGATGTTCACAGGATCAATCAACACCCGCAGAGTGTGGAGGTGTGGACACAGACGGAGCGCCGTGAATAATCCACAGAATGTAACAGTAGAAGGATGAAGACATGAGCCTTCTATTTCGAGAGTGCGGAGGTGCGGCCAGTTTGACATAGCTTCCAAGAGAACGTCGTTGTCGAGGTAGATATAGGAAAAACAGCAAACAAGCCGCAGGGTTTGGAGCTGTGCGAAGCAAAGGAGATGTGGAATGGCTGTCAAAGAGCTGCCCTGATGTCGAGATCCGCTAATCACGGTGATCTCAAGTTGTTGCAAGGTCTGGCATGCTTTGCAGTTGGACAGCGCACAAAAGAGTTGCTCTGCCTCTTCCGAAGACAGAAGATCGGTTTCTATCTTGAGCTCCATCAGCGAAGGGAATTTTGAGTGTTGCAAGACTGTGATAATGTATCCAGCATTGTTAACCTGCAAAGAGAGAGCTGTGATGTTGAGGAATTGCGTAGGGTTGGCGACATTGCGTTCTGATGGCCAAGCAGGGGCACTGCAGATCTGCACGTCACGGACTCCTACCCTGACTAGGTTAGGAAGAATGGAGAGGTGCTCCCACGCTGCCCAGTCGAGCGGGGGACAAGACAAAATCACGAGCTGCTTGCACAGACGGACACTGTCAGACAGCAAGGACAGCTCATCTGCTGTGCTCGCGTCAAAATTTAATTTTTTGATGGATAGGTCCTCCAAAGCAGCACAACGCGTCACAATATTCTTCAGGTTTTGATTGATGGTGAACAGGGAACAACGGCGCAGCGTGCAGGACAGGAATAGGTCCAAATATCTGGCAGTGGCCAGCCTCCAAGTTAACGACCGCAACCTCAAAAAGACGCACTTTTCGATGGGGACGACTGAGAGGAGGTGAAAAAAGTGATCGGATTGTACATTCAATGACTGAACGCGTGCGGAGTGACGCAGAAATTGACGGACTTCATGGGCAGATAATGGTTCGACACCCTTTGACCAAGTACTGTCCCACTTTTTGAATGCTCCGTTAGCCGATGAAAAAAAATAGAGCACGACTACTGAATATTAAATACTGACCCTTGAACCGCCGTGATATATCAGCGGATGTAGCCTCGTTACGCAGCCTAGCAATGGTTCCAACTGATCTACTTTGGACCACAACAAATCCATCGCGGGCTCGTGAAACTTTTTGCATGTCGTTGCGAGGGCTGCAATAGATTTCCGAGCCAGTGCTTTCTCCCCAGTAGACGATGGGTTCAAGACTTGATTCACATGCGCGAATATTTCAAGGAAGATGTCGGGAATGAGTAAAGCCTGATGCATCTGTTCTAGTCTGGTCTACCGTCGATGAACTCGGGGTAGCGCGCTAAGGAGTGTCATTGAACACGGACATTGACAAACAACTTTACAAACAACCTGCCAAGTCGGGTACGCGGTACCCCCTCTCCCACGTTATGTGGTGAGGATCGATCTTGATGTGTCGAACTAATACTTACGTTGTCCACGACCTCGAATATATAAGTCACCCTCAGGGGATCTGCGCGTTCCAAATAGGTTCATGCCCTGTGACGTGTGACGCGTGATGAAGTACTACCGATCAAAAACTCCCATTGAATTGCGGCATAGCGCTCACTACAAGACCAAAAATTAGCGGCACACTACTAGTTTGACTTTAGTACTCGACTGTACTCAACCACGCCGTTATCGTGAGATCGAGCCTGGGGGTCTTTTCAATTGTGAACACCATGAGGGTGTCCGAAATTTGTATGCTCAGGGTTTGGAGTTGTTCGAAGGAACCGAGGAATGATAACAGGGTACCATGAACTCGTATAGACTCACAATGCTAGACCTGGGGGACGAGCGAAAACGAACGTCAAAACCCAGCAGCTATATTTTAGCCTTGTGTGATAGTTGTTGATGTTCATTATCGGCAATTGCTACCAGACTGAGTAAGCGCTGGACAAGATCAACGAGCCGAGGACTGGCGAGTGCAAAATGTAGAGAAAACACAGCTTTGAAGCAAGTCCTGACACGGATATGCGCGGAAAGATCACATGAAGATCACGTGAGAAGAACATGGTGTTTGCCTCATCGTTTGACACCGTCACCAAACCTGTGTAGTACTCTCAATTACCCCCTCCGGAAGAGCGCGTGTCAAGATTTTCAGGGTTTCCGTGGCTGTCACACCCTTACCCCAGAAGTAACAGAATAATCTTGCTACACACAGAAGCTAGTTAGCGTAACTCTGGATTCACCATGGGCAGCTCATTCTTCAAGTCTTGGAGCGCACAAAGACACCAGCCATTATTATCCGTTCCAGCATATCTGACATTGGCCCTATTGCTGCTCTCGTCACCCGTCGCATCAATATGGCCGTTCTCGCCGAAACAGTTCACGAAGAATTCTCTCCTGGATGCGGGCTTAGTGGGCATTAATGATGGGGATCGGATAGTCGCATTTGGAGACTTTAATGGGGACCAATTGTGGGTTACATATGTGTTTATCTGTGGATGATATATTGAATCTTCCGCCTCAATAGCTTGGACGTCCTGTCAGTAGACTCGGACCAGCAGACTTTGTCTGTGTACCTCTGGCAACACGGTTAGATAATGGTACACCTCATAAATATTCCCTCTGATCACTCCACTCCGGGTAGATGTGTTTTCATTTAAGAAGGTCTCATCGGTGCGACACCCGTGGCCTATTCATAATGTCATCCCAGGCGATTTCACACACGACGGCAAGCTTGATGTGCTTGTCATGAGCTCAAATCGCGCTTCTTCAGATAGACTTGATATGACTCTCTACACAGGTAATCACGACGGTACATTTGGTGAGTGGTATCTCTCTCATGCCAAACGTTCCACCATAATCGTAACTTGTAGCGTCAGACTCTATTTCAGTCGCATCTTCGACGCTCTCAGAACCCATACCAGTTGATATCGATGGAGACATGAAAATTGACTTGTTGGGCACTGCATATTCGCAAGGAACTTATACTGCCCCCTTCACAGTCTGGCGGAATATCTGGAATGCGTCGCAGAGTCCACCAACGCTGTTCGAACTGTAAGCGTCTCAGGTTGCGCGCGGCATCTTTCAGCTGACTATGAGATAGTATCGACCCTCCTTTTACTGGAAACCAGTGCACGCTCGCCAATCCTCACAGCAATGCTGTGATTGATCTCAATGGTGATTGTTTGGCAGGTATGTAGGACGATTTTAGACTCTCTGTCAACTTAACAATTGTGTTTGGAGATATCTTTCTGGTATGCCAGGATAGTTCGGGGAAGAAGTCATACCAGATCTGGGTTAATAACAAGGACTCTGGATTCTCGTTAGACCAGAGTGGTGACCTGCCTTCTGGGACGCAGGGGATATCTTTTGCTGACGTCGGTTTGTCCCCCTCATTCTTCACCCTCCGAACCATACCAACCAATAGACAGACAGGGATGGCACTATCGACATGGTATTTCCCTCATGCTCATCCGTTTCTTCAGCTGGCGTGGGCTCTGGCTGTTTTATCAACATAGTGTACAACAAACAATTACCGTTGTGTACTTCCCCGACATCCCCTGCCATAGGCAAACAAGGAAGGCGAACCTGTCGGCGACCAGAGGAGCTGTGCACTGCTGACCCAAACTTCAAGTTCGATTTGAGTACAGGAAGCGAAAACGACGTTCGTCGCTGCCCACTCTCTGCCCTCTATAGCCTTACTTAGTGTACTCCAGGCATACGTACAGATACCACTCTCAAACCTTCTTCCCTCCTCTCCCACGAGCTCTCTTCTAGTCCTCGATACCACATATTCTCCGTCTATCCCTCTGCCCGTCAAGCTCGGAGACGCTAATCTTGATGGTTTTCCGGATCTCCTCCTCATTGTCTCGAACCCCTCTGATCAATCACGTACACCCAAACTATTATTTTCCGAGCCTTGTGCTAAGGGCCTGGGAGGATGCGACGAAAAGGGGAATGGCAGGAGGGGCTTCAAACTTGTCACGAAGGGTGCTGAGTCTTTGGAAGCTGTGAAGGATGCGCGCGGAGTCTCGTTTTTGGATATGGATGAGGATGTGAGTATCTATTTTCTGGACTCTACATATGGGGTTGACTTGACCTGTATGCAAGGGTACGCTGGATATTATCGTGCAGCGAAATGGGCAGCAAAAGCAAGGCAGTGTATTGTTTGTCCAGAACAATTTTTATTATGATGCGTTCTTTTTGAATGCTATAGGTGAGGAGAAACATCTCTTCATGACTGCCATGCTCATACCTCGCTCAGTGCTAAATGGTGCATGTAATAATGGATGGTGTACGGATTCAAACGGCTCGACGTACTCCGTAAGTGTTTCCCTGATTTCGTGGGGAACTGCGCTGATGTAGTTGATGTAGCCCTTCGGCGTGAGCTACTCTGGTGCATCGTATAAATACACGGTTCTTGACACTTCTGGCCGTCGTACCGCTGCTCAAGTCGGGCAACTTCCTCAAACTTCTTACCATTCCCTTCTGACGCCATATTCATTCTTCGGGCTCGGGCGCACCAACAATTACATCGAGAACCTGTTTGTCGGCTCAACCAAGCACACACAGGAACATTTTATCAATATGGAAGGCGTCATTCCAAACTCGCGCGTCGTCATCCACCCTGCCCTTGGTGATGGGGCATGGCGAAGGGAGCTGTTCCTCCGGCCAGGGGCTTGGGTCCCATGGGTAACGCTCACAGTCGTAGCTGCAACCTTCATTTTGGCAGGCATTGTCTTCGTACTGCACTTGAATGAGAAGAGGGAGGATGAGCTGGAGCGGAGGAGGGCATCGCATCATATCAATTTTGATGCACTGTAACGGTGGCAGATGTACACGTGCTCGCGAGATCTTCACGGTATATGTTACTTGTATATTACATTGAATGCACGATCTAGTTCATGCTATTTCTTCTTTGGGAAAGCCCTTCGCGTCCTTCATAGCTTCGCTAGCAGCTCCCACTTGACGTCCTTGCCCTCGCCCCCAACCTTCTTCGCCTTGCCCTCGGCTTGAAGCTTCGCAAGATGCTGATTCACGCTTTGTGCCGCGCCCTCCCATAGATCCTGCGGGTACGCAGAATATATCGTGGATACAATTCCCCACGTAGACCAAGGCTGTCCGTCAGATCTAGGTTTCTCAATGACGCTAACAATCTGCGCCTCTCTCTCCATCCGATGTGCGACGTATGTACCGATAAGCTTAGGGCCCTCAGCGACGATAGGGCCATGCCCAGGGTACAACACAGTATAATCAGATTGAAATGCGAGGAGCCTGTGCAGGGAGGAAATATATGTGCCTAGGTCCTCAAACACTGCCGTTCCCTGGCCTAGGACGGTGTCAGCTGTATAGAGGGCGCGGTCGTCGGGGACGTGGAGGCAGATAGAATCGGGGGTATGTCCTGGGGTGTGTATGACTCGCATGGGTGAGGGTGAGCCGGTTATGGGGAAAAGTTGGCCGTGCACGATGTCGTGGAGGAAGGCACCGTTGACGGTGGGGGTGTATGTACTCGGGGGTGGTAGCGGGATAGTTGTGTTACGCTCGGACGGCGCATTCAGAAGGGGGAATTTATGGATACAGGGGGGCTTGAACTGAGCCGGTTTGTTCCGCCCGTCCCACATTCTCCGTAAGAGCGAAAGGACGGAGTTGATCCCGCGTGTGTGGTCATGGTGCCAGTGAGAGATGACGATGTCGGATATGTGGGGTTCATTGGGGTTCGTGAGCTTGCAAGTGTTAGAGAGGGCGGACTCGAGCTGAGGGATGTATGCGTCATTGCCTCCACCAGTGTCGATAAGCGTGTAGGGGTTGCGCTCGCCGATAAGATAAGTATTTGTCCCTGTAGAGCCGTTTGGTTTGAGTTTTTGGAAAAAAGCGGTTAGTAGTTACCTTGAAGTGTGAATTTTCCTGGGTTCTGTGGAAGAGTTACATTGGGAATGCGCGCTTCCACGATGTGACATTTACCTGGCCCAACACTCTCACTACGCGATCACTGAGCTATCCACGCATTCACAGATCAGAACATAGTCACGGAGCATACATTCAAACCTACCCTAGTAATGGATGCCAGGACTTCGAGTGTCTCCATGATAGCTGTTCACGGGCTAACTCACAAGGATAACAAACTTTGCTCCTGGAACAAGCACCGGGTCTCCGACTCCTAAGGACGGCCGTATGGATTAAAGCATTCATGCGTAAACAGTATATTGCTGACTAAGTGTATTGACATAGCAAGCATAGGAACTCCCACGGGTTCAGTTGGTCACGGACGACGATGGCAACAACAGTGCTCCCCCCTCAAATTGCTTCAGATGGTCCTTCTGGGCGTAGAAAGAGGTACTTGGAGATCGTCTTTTGAAACATCCGACCGCTTATAACGTTTTCAGATCTCGTTCTCGCTCACCTGGTGAACCAGATGGCATTCCACCGGCAACTCGCCGTCGTTCGCAGTCACCGTCTCGTGTTCATATTGACCTTCCTCGTGTAAACGATGTGGACCCCATTCGACGGGCCGAAAGAGAGAGGCAGCTTGCTGCAAATATAGCAGCTATGAACCTCGAAAAAGCGACAAATCCCAAAGTGCAAGACAGCGCACAGGACGAAGCAGAAAGGAAAGCTGAATTTGCCAAGCTCATAGGCTCACGCTCGGGTGGTGTGTATATGCCCCCTGCACGTTTACGCGCCTTGCAAGCCGCTGCTGCCAGCGACAAAACCAGTCCAGAATACCAGCGATTATCTTGGGATGCCCTGCGCAAATCCCTCACTGGTATTGTCAACCGAGTCAACATTGCGAATATAAAGCAAATTGTCCCTGAACTCTTCTCCGAAAATCTCATCCGCGGCCGAGGCCTTTTTTCTCGGAGCATCATGAAGGCGCAGTCATCAAGTTTGCCATTTACGCCTGTGTTTGCTGCTGTGGTGGCCGTTATCAACACAAAACTCCCTCAAGTGGGAGAACTTGTTCTCACTCGTTTGATTAGTCAATTCAGACGATCGTTCAAGCGAAATGACAAAGTAAGCGAAATCGAAAGCTATAGTCGAATTTTGAGTTTGCTCACCTCACCTTCCAAGATTGTATGCCACTCAACGACGACTTTTATCGCTCATCTCGTTAATCAAGCCGTCGCTCATGAAATCATAGCTCTCCAAATCCTGGTTCTTCTTCTTGAGCGGCCCACCGATGATTCGATTGAAATCGCTGTCGGCTTCATGCGCGAAGTAGGCGCCTTCCTTGCTGAAAACTCACCAAAAGCCAATGCGACTGTCTTTGAGCGATTCCGTGCTGTCTTGAACGAAGGGTCGATCAGCCACAGGGTTCAATATATGATCGAAGTCCTAATGCAAACTCGGAAGGATAAGTACAAGGATAACCCAATCCTTCCTGAAGGTCTCGACTTGGTCGAGGAAGAAGAGCAGATTACACATCAAATCCAGCTAGAGGAAGAGCTCCAGGTTCAGGAAGGACTAAGTGCGTACTCGTGTTCTGACAAAAGAAGTTTTGCCTAAATTTTGCATATAGATATTTTCAAGTTTGACCCTAATTACCTGGAGAATGAGGAAAAGTACAAGTCTATCAGGGCTGAGATTCTAGGTGAAGGCTCAGAGGACGAAGAATCTGGCTCTGAAGAGTCGTCTAGCGAGGATGAAGACGAAGGTTTGTTTCGTTCTGTGTCATATCTTGAGTTGCGAGCTCATATCATGCAGTTGTGGCAGACAAAGAAGGCATCGAAGACCGTACGGAGACCAATCTCGTGAACCTACGTAGAACGATCTACTTGACGATCATGAATGCCCTCAATTACGAGGAAGCCGTACATAAGCTCCTCAAAGTACAGATAAAAGAAGGCGATGAGGTACGTGATCGTATAGTCAACGTTTTGCAAATGCTTGACTGTCTTTAGATTGAGCTCATCAACATGGTGATCGAATGTTGCTCGCAAGAACGTTCTTACTCTAGCTTCTATGGTCTTGTTGGCGAGCGCTTCAGCAAACTCAACCGTGTCTGGACAGATGCTCTCGAGCAGGCCTTCGTCAATTACTACACAACAATCCATCGGTATGAGACTAATCGCCTGCGCAACATTTCTCGTTTCTTCGGGCACATGCTCGCGACCGATGCCGTCTCCTGGATTGTGCTCGAGTGTGTCAAGATCAACGAGGAGGACACGACGAGCTCAAGCCGTATTTTCATCAAGATTATGATGCAAGAGATGATGGAGAGTATGGGATTGAAAACGCTCGCGGAGAGGTTCAAGGATGAGCAGGTTAAACACGCGACGAAGGACATGTTCCCGATGGACAACCCAAAAAACACACGGTTCTCCATCAACTATTTCACGAGCATTGGACTTGGTGTTCTCACCGAACAAATGAGAGAGTACCTCAAGGTATGTCAAGTCTACATGCTCAAAGCATTGAAGTGACTTACTTTTTTCTGGTAGAACGCCCCACGCCTTATTATGGAACAACGACGTGCCATGCTGGAACAAGAATCGAGTTCATCCAGTAGTGACTCCGATTCATCTGATTCTGACTCTGATTCTGAGTCCGATTCTGGCTCGGACACTTCCCCATCAGAATCAGAATCTTCTGTGGACTCCAGGCGACGTCAACGAACTCCTCCTCGCAGAGGACGGGATGACTCGCGTTCTCTACCACGCCGTAGTGTGCGAGACGACTCTCGTCGCCCCCCTGCACGCCGTGATGGGCGGGACGATTCGCGTAGCCCAACCCCACCCCCACGCCGTGTCGCCCGAGATGACTCACGCACTCCGCCCCCGCCCCCACGTCGTGGTGCTCGAGACGACTCTCGCTCGCCTCCTCCACGCCGAGGCGGGCGCTATTCCTCTCGTACGCCGTCCCCGTCGCCTCCCCCGCGACAAAGGGATGGACGAGGATATACCCGTCGCGACTCTCCTCGCCACAGGAGAGATGACCGGTCCCCTCCGCCTCGCAAGCGGGATATGGATGGACGGGATCGAGGTAGGCGGGATGGTGGATATGAACGGCGGCGCAAGGATGATTATCCTGAGAGAGAGCGGAATGAACGTTCTCCTGGAGGTGATAGGCGCAGGAGGATGTCTAATGAGAGGGAGAGAGACCATGGTGGCAGGAGATAATTCGCTGGTGGAGGTGGGTTGTGCTGTCCCTACTTGTACTCATGTTGTCTGGTGTTTGCATGACAGTGAATGCAAATGTATATGCAGATATCATCTATTTCAATACTCCACGAGGTGTTTGAACATGATCTGTACTCCCGTAGGATTCGTGACAGTGTTGCATCAATTCAACCTGGCACGGCCAGTCAGCTCATATATTCAAATTCCTGAATCCCATCATCGCTGTCTCCTATAATATGTGTTGCCATTGTCCCATAGCTGATGACAGGCTTGAAATGAATCGCGAAATTTGGCACTGAATGGACTGGCCAAGACCTCCAAAGCCTACCCAAACATAAATTCTTTGGTGTGCCTTACGTACCTTCCCCCCACCTACCCACACTTGGATATCATGATCACCATAGGATCATCTTGATCTATCATATATTTCCACTTACTGTCCGTGGGTGTAGTCGTCGGCAAAGATGGACATCTCCATCATCAATAACAACGAGGTTCTCATACTGGTGCGGGAGAACCAGAGTCAAGGATCACAGCTGAACTGAGCGAGGCCGTTGTACGAGGTACTTGTCCTACAACTGAAACGCGCGTTCTTCGATAAACTCCCCAGCTTCCCATATCTTCGATATACGGGCTGAGTGTTCGCGAGAACATATGATTCTATGATCAAGCCGTATGGCAGGCCCGGGGTCATGGTATTGCAAACTCATACAGCGTAATGATGTGAAGAAGCAGAGGCTCTTGCATCTATCTATGCAATCTTATTGTGACGCGGGTCGAGAGATACTTGATGGCCTCGACGAGTGTTTATTGTACTATAACAGTTCTCGCTGAAATTTGGTTGTGGGTCTTTCGATCTTAAGAAGGATTACCAGTAGTAATTAAGCTAATTAAACAAACTATCGGAAACTCAGGTGTGTTCTGGTAAGTATGTATGTGGCGTGCAGTATATCTTCGCATGTGAAGATATATGTGGATGAACAATTGGTTAGCTCGAACATTATGCGGCAGAATACTCCAAGACGCATGTTTCGACAAGGTCCCACACTTTCTCTAGTTTCAGACCGGCGGCAGTGCTATTTCAAACCAATCAGGTGAAGCCAAGGCAGTAATCGAACATTACTCACGCGAGTGTGAGGGAATCTTGCAGTGTTCGCTCCATCGCGTTGTGTACGAACAACATAGTCATGTCTTGCTGGTATAAACGCATATTTCCAACACCAAAGTTTGCAAGAAGAGGTTCAGGAGCCTAGGTGCGGAGATGAACAAGACGGATGTAGGTCAGCGGACATGACATACCGAAACAACTCCGAGCTCTGAAGCTTCTATTACTGCTTGTTTGCGGCTGAGCTGGCGGAGCACATAGTCATCTAAGAATTGTCAGACCGCGGGACGATGATCACGCTATATTTGACATACGGATGAGGACGCGGCTGTTTGGACCGAGCGCCTTGCGAAGGTTTGAAAGGATGAGTGCAGTTTCACGGTCAGGCCAGTCGTGGATGATATTTCTGAGCTGCGATCATTGTCAACTTTGCAGGTTGTCACCTACAGAGTCTAGCACTTACATAGTAGACGTCCTTACCCTTCGCGGGCACTTGTTTGAAGAAGTCCAAATTCTCGAACTCGACCCTGTTTTCTGTCAGGGCTTCAGGGCATTCTCTCGCCCAGATCTAGATTCCATCAATTTGGTGACAAGTACGTTGTCCTACCGACTTACATCTCTCGCCTGGACTAATGCTTCCGGAAGATCGTGGATTATAATTTTAACGTTTTTATGCGTTTTAGCCAAAGGCAGAGAAAATGCTCCAATGCCTCCTCCAACGTCAACGACTGTTGATAGCTTTTCGAATGGGAAATCTATTATCAGGTTAGCACAAAATTATCCTGTCTTTGTGTCCTCAAATACTTACGAGTCAGGACGGCAAGGGAGCCCATAATGTCATTCAGACCTCTCATCGACGTGTGATAGGACTACTAGAGACGTCAGAATGATCATACGGAGAGACCAAAATCCCTACCTGGCGTTGGCCGTCCTACGAGTAAATTGTATGAGTAAAGCTTCCTGACGCGAGCGATATTTTTTTTTTTTAAAAAAAACATACATGCCGCGCCATCCGGTCGAAGAGCGTTCCTTCGGTTCCATTTTTGTTGATGGCGTACATCACAGGGGCAACCGTTGGTTCATACGAGTAGGCAATCTTTGGATCTTTGAGCGTCTCATAGAAAACCGGTGCTCCCTTGGCAACTATGTCCACGTGAAGCAAGATCATGTATTTGACAGGATTCTCATCGAGTAGGATCAGAGACAGTCGGTTGTTGGCAAAAACGTTCATGTCAACTGGCGCAGTCTGAGAAGAATTCAAACCAGGCAACAAATAGCTCCTTACCTTCATTGTAGCAACCTCTCGTGGCCAGGAGGCGCATTATCCTGGCCAGTTTCTTTGGCTCGATGTTGATTTGTTTGGAGAGCTCGTTGACGTGAAGACCCTTGGGGTACTTCAACAAGATATCAGAAACATGTTCCCGAGCAACTACTCGCATGCAAGCATGATCGTACACTTGGACAAGCTGTGTACAATCTGATGAGCAAAAGTAAAGTGCGTTATATCATTCAAGTATTCACGTTAACTGCAGTATGGGCAGGTGGAGCAAGTGTCGCGCATATCTGAGCACAAGCGCCTTCAAGAGTACGAATAGCACTCTTCAAAGCTACCTGGTCGACTGCATTGTCCAACGGGTGGGGATCCGTCTGGTCGATGGCGGGTACATCACCGTACTGCTCATACAACGCGATGGCATCTCGTGCGGATGTGTTGATTAGAGTCAGGAGTGCCTCAAGTTTTGCCTTGTTGGCCATCGTCGTAGTATTCGTAGAGGGCTCTGCGAGGAGTGAAAAAGGTGATGGAAAGGATTATGGCTACTAAGAGCCCGAAAGCTTATTATGCTCCCATACCCTGGGCATCTAGTCGGATAAGTTTCATATACTCATTAGTGTTATTTGAAACTTTACTAAAGCTCAGGTAAGACTAATCTCTCTGAGAAACACGGTTAGAACAACCATGGCGGACTTTCAAAAGCATGCCTGTCGTTCGGCCACCATGTCGCGCGACCGTGACCTCGTCGCGGCGTCGCCCTGCATGCCCCAACGGTCTGCAGAGGCTAGAGCGAGTGAGGACTTAGCAAGAGTGAAAAAAAACACTATTCAGTGCATAGAACAAAACAGAATTAAGTTCTGTAACATACGAGCTACAAGAGAATAACGTACCTGGACGAGAGTGCTGAAGCAAAACATATGAGCAAACCACAAACTAACAGTACTACTAATACCAAACGGGGTTGTTACATAATCGTGTGGCTGAGTGCCCGTATAATAAACAATTCATCCTTTCGTACAATAAGTATGTAAGGCTTAGCTAGGATCGATCAAGCCCCTCGCCAAGCTTGAGTTACTGCATATCGGTGGCGAGCCAGTCATGGAATCGACCGATCGACACAGCCAAGAGGCATAAACAAAAAGGGTCCCAGTGCCAGTGGGATGCCCGGACTCCGGAGGTAATGACACTCATATTGATTAATGCACTTAGCGAGATCTAGAGCTAAGAGCCCATCATGATGAAAATTTGCTACATCACGAGATCCATGCATCGTCTTTTTTTGTTCAAGTCCTGTCAGTGCGACGCCGTCGGATCCGTACATCCATTGGTTGCCAGTGGAACTTCTACAGACTATCCGGATATCTTTCATGACACCATTTCGGTCAACGTTTCCAGCTCTCCCCTAGACTTGATCAGGGTGTGCCGCCTTTGGCGCAGGAGTCTGGTCGCGTATCCAGGTCATCCCCCCGGGCTAGTCCACATCATTCAATCCAAACCATCTCTTCCACGTCTTCTTCAGTGTTGGCTTGCTCGCTCTGGTTGTTTACTCTTCACCCTTTGCATTGTATACAGTGCCCCATGACGCAACCGCACTCGTAGCAGTCACTAACCTTGGATGATACCCGCAGCAAACTCTCGACTTCTCGATATCCTCCTTTCTGAGAGCAAGCGTTTGGAAATGGTCGTCAAGCTCATGCTACACCTGTAGCTTGGATATCAACTTTGACACATCTCGTTTGAGAGCCTTGGAATGTGACTTTCTTGTTCTCCGACTCAGCAAGTTCTATGGACCAAATATTTCTCGCCTACACCTCAACACTAACTATCACTATTCGGCCTCTGCACTCAAACCTCACATCCCCTCTCACAAAGATCTGCATCATCTCCGCCTCCGCAACGCTTCCGTGGATGCTTTATGCTCCACTATAACCAGTTTCCCCATATACTTACCCGTTGTTCCTGGTGCTAGAGTTTATTTAGCGACACTCAAGTCGATGACCCTCCTCCTCCCCTCCTCGCATGAGTCACATCACTTCCGAAAAGAGTTTATCGACATGTTCAGCCTCATTCATCTTCCGCAGATTGACTCTGGTTGTTTCACAAAAATAGTGACAAATTCATCGTCTTTTGTCAATATTGGCGGTGGCATCTTTCCAGGTGCCGGTAGTGGATTTTCGGACGGATGCACTATTCAGAAAAGTTCACACAGGCAGTATGAAGTCGTTGCTCTCAGTCGTTGGAGAGGTTGTTTTTTGTGGGTACCACATCGTTTCATGCACTTGGTCATGCAATTTGAACCTTGCCACTTAATTAGAAATGCATTTCAGATCGACGAGTATCGAAATTCGGGCTGAAGCTACGTTACTCGAGATAAGTTTGCATATACGGAGTACACGCCGATGAAATCTACCATGTCTTGAAGTTACGTTTTGCGTCGAGTTTGAGCAACTGTAACCAGTCACATTCTTGCCTTGGGCAAATTTACCTCATCGTCTGCCTTTTCAATATCGCACTACTACCTTCCAACTAGTCAACAGCATGAGCCCAAACCCTTAGTATCTCAACCTTTTTTTTATCATGGCACGATTTACTACACGCTGACGGTATAGCTGTCATCCAATACTTGATTAACGCAGTGAGGTAGTCAATCTCATCAGCAATGGCTGTCAACGTATCATGCTGAAAAGCCCCCTTCAAACCGGAAGACTTCCTCAACGTCCTATTCACCGAATTATTCAAGAAAGTGAAAATCCCAAGTCTACAGAGAAAACTTACCGTCCACCAAGGGATATCCTTTCCACTCCCAGACGCACCATCATTGAAGCTCTCCTGCATACTATCTGTGAGCCTCCACCACCTCTGCGTCTCTTCGTCGTCCCCGATGGCTTTCATATCTTTCTCAAAGTCACCACCCGTGTACTTGAAGTTTGCGATAAGCAGATTCAACTGTGGGTAATGGTTGATAGAGTAGTCCACGATGTGGTACCGTCTAATGGCGTTGAGGACGCCGGGCCAGACGTTCCTGTGGACCTCTTTGTATTCGTCGGCGCATTCTGGTTTGAGCTATGATGAACGGTCAGGGGTCTAAGCATTCATTACACTGAGGCGAGAACCCGCATTACGCACCTTGATTATCTGGCAAATACGCTTGGTATGTGGAGCAGACATGGAAGGTAACAAGGCGTCGAGACCTTTGATGCTACCAATCAGGAACTAATCAGGCCGACCAAACATCGTGACCACGGGGTCGGCCCGGTGGTAGCTAAAGCATGATGAGCGACAAGACTGGCAATTATATATATATCAGACCGCTTGTTAGATGGTGTGGACAAAAGTTGCTCTTACGTGTGGTAACTGGTACGGTAGCCTTTGTTGTAGCAATGTGGCGGGTGTGTGCTTTCTCTGAATGAGATTCATCTGCTTGCTTGTCGTGGTGAAGTCATGACAATCGCTAGTCTCTTGCAAGTTCTTGAACAAAAGAGCCAAAAGGTTTGCGAGCAGCACGACCCACAGTGCGTCTGATGACATGCCCTGATCTCCTACGACTAACTCGGCAGATCCTGCAGGTTGCGGAATTGCTTCCCTGGCCAATCAAGGACCGATTATTCCAAGTCCGATTACACCTTTCGGCGCAAGGAACATGTGGACACCAAGTTTTCTGGAGGGGACAGTCTTGAACCAGCGCACTCATGAGTTTGATCGCTGTAAAGAACTATCTCGCATTCCCGGTTTAGGGCCATTACAGCCGCTTCGCCATTGTACCATGCCTAGTTACCTTTCAGTTGAAAATAATGACCGTTGGTTTTTGTGTTTTTTTTAAAGTCCACAAAGGTCCAGACTCCACAACCACCGTTGCGGTGAACCATGGTATATATAAACAGTAGACATTTCTTCTACATCCTCATCACCTTTCGTCTCTTGCTTGTTATCACATTATGCAGTCAACTCAGATTGAAACCTCTTCTTCAAGTCTGAATGAGTCCGCGCATCTCGTCGAGCGTGACATTCAGTCCACCACCATCGCACCGTCTCAGAGCTTTGCTCATCATTTACCAAGTAATGATGAACTGTACGCCAGCAATCTCGACGCTTTCGGTTTTTACGAGCAGGTACGAGAATCGTTTTCTTGATCTAGCATGCAAGCCGAACACACGAGCATGCAGGTCCCTGGCTTCCATTTCGCTCACCCTGGTTCCGCGCAATATGATTTCGAAGAGGATGCCAACAACATTAATAATAATACCAATATGCACTCTGCGCCTCAAAATCTGCTTTATGCACCACGGCCCATTCCCGCTGTCGTCAATACAGATACCATACTTGCACGTGATGATGCCGCTCGAATCCCTCAAGTCCGACCGACTTTCGTCCATACCCAAACTTCAACCGGATCGAACAGGCCAGCACTGCGAGCCACTCTCCCTGCGCCATTTACCTACTGCATACCGAGAGAATCTCTCGAGGTGGAAAGTATCATACCGATGATGATCTACGAAAAGCTAGACGAGCACTATGACATGCCACTGCGTCTGCCGCCTTTCTTCAACATGCCTGGTGCTCAAAAACACGCTCAATTTGACATGCCCGATGCTCGACAATACGCGCAATTGATCAGCAACTTCTGTCAGCACAAGGACGCTGTCACCCGCCAATACTACTCTAAAGTCCCTCGAAACCCATGCTTTCCCGATGACCTGCGACGCCCGAGGATCTATCCCATCAAGCTCTTGAACCAGCTTCCCAACCACCTCGAAAGATACAAAGACGCATTCCCGGAGCCAATTCCTATGGTCATAATTCGAAACAGCGAGGTCATATGTATGAACCCACCACGTTGGTATCATATGTATGGCGTAATCATCCATGTCCTCCATACGGAACATCCATCAAACTCCGAGAATTTAGAAAACTCTGAAGACACTCTATGGTCCATGTCTCTTAAGCGCGGCGTTTCAGCCTCATACAAGCCACTTTCAGGAGGCCAACCGGGTGTGGTCACGTCTCCTGTTCAATTCGGTAATATGGTTTATTCTGCCGAAGAATTGACATATTTTAATTTCGCTGTCAACGTATTCATGGAAGTTCCGACGTTCCCAGGGTCTGAGCTGAAGGAACCTGCAGCAGCGTATAAAGGTGCATTTATACTTAACGTTATTGATCACCCTATGGACCCGGCATATTGGACCGAACTT
The DNA here is from genome assembly GCA_016647685.1 of Suillus tomentosus. Taxonomy (NCBI): domain Eukaryota; kingdom Fungi; phylum Basidiomycota; class Agaricomycetes; order Boletales; family Suillaceae; genus Suillus; species Suillus tomentosus. Next base: position 483,811 of record JABBWJ010000016.1, read on the forward strand.
TCCAAGGACCAGAAGATGGACGTATGCTGGAGCGCACCTCAGCTGTTTGATGGCCTTCCCACTTCATGTCCAAACTTTCCGGCTGTCGATCTGCACTTCCAGAATTGGGATATAAATTTGCTTGGCGTCCTGGACGATCTCAAGTTTGGAATAGTCGACGACAGTACCGATGCAGCCAGCGCGAGGAACGGGAACCAGAACCGCCGCGTCCGACCAGCCGAGCGATCCTTCGCGATACCTGTTAACAACATCTCACGGTCGTCACAAATCTAATCGCGTTAACGTTCTTCATTGTCGTAGTTTGACTATCATTATTGCGCATATTTATTTGCTGTTCCAAATACTGTTGTCTGGGGCTCTGTATGGTATAAATACAATCGAGATTGTTGATGATCATTTCCTTGAACGTTTTCTTGCTGTACTTGTATGCTGTGGATGGCTGGTGCTCAGGAGGGTTTGCTCATAAGCAAACCGATGAAATTCCTGATCATGATGCATGAGTGTCCAAAGTCCAGAGTGGCCTGTGCACATAGGATTGCTCCGAAATCCGACTGCCAGCTAATATTACTGCCGGCTTACTATTCAAAGGCGTGTCAGAGCGCTCAAGCGCTGAGCCGAAGGAGAATGTCTCAGGATTTCTGCTTGTCTTCTACAACCTTGAGTCTTGACCTCAACCATTCCTTGGCCCCGTCATGTCTCTCCAGCCATTCATAACTTTGTATCGGTATGCTCTTGAACCCATAGCACCTTTCAGCTGGTTTGGTATCAACGTCTGCTCCATCGAATTGGTGGCCGCCTTGCGGCTTTGCACCATCCTGAGACAGACCAAGGAAGATCTATATGCCAAGCATCAGCGCCGCTCTGGCGACAAGCCTGCACTTGTGGAGGAGAGATCCTTCCTAAGAGACGCATGTACCTCGCTCACGATCAAATTTGGAGGAGAGGCCGTCATAAGTACTTCGCTCACTCGAACCTATTATGCATCTGACCACTTTCCACTTTCAGGCTCTCTGCTCGCTGTTCCTCCATCTTTCGTTCTCTCAGGTGTTTCTCCCGGTGTGTACATCGCCGCACAGGCGATCGTAGAATATATACCTGTTATACCGTCCATGTCACTCAGCACTGAGCTTCCGTTGTCTGTCGTCGACGGATTCACGCGCGCGCTGCTTCTATGCAGCCTCACGCCCAAACCTGTTATCACCCACGCTTCCCCTATTATCGCATCTTCTCCGTGGACTCTTTTGTTGTCCTCTCTCGTATGTCGTCCCTTCCCGATCCTGTCTCGATCTTTCTCTAACCGCTTTTGCCCATAACAGGTCATCGCTAATGGAGGCTTCTTCATAACCAGCATGTTCTCTTTCCTCGAGCCTACCCCCCTCACACTTACGACTCCCGCTGCGATCAAGCCCTACGGCTGGACAGCCACGGACCTGTGGTGTGCGCCGTTCATCACGGGGCTCTATGCCCTCCTCACGCATGCTCAGCCATTCTGGGCCGAGCTCCATAGCGTTATCTCAACCGTCCTCGGAAACACTGGCGATAAAGTCGGTCCTATGGACCCAGAGGCCGCCCGTGCGCTGTGCGCGCTAATTCTCGCGGGAATGTTCTCCACCCGGACTGCGAAGAACTATGGGCTTGTTTGGAAGAGGAGTGAGTTGTCTTATTCTGGATCGGTGATCGGCGCTGATAGCTTTTTTAACTTATGTGCAGGTGTTGCTGAGAAGATCAAGATACAGTGAATAGCCGAAGTGATATAGGTTTATAAATGCTGAAGATGTAAATGTGCGCGAAATTTATGAATGAAATATCTCCATACCACTATCACTGCAACTGGATGGAGCTATACTCGTGACCTCCTGCAAGTGAACCTCAATATATTCGATAACTACGCCGGACACTCGATAGATTCGCTCTATCCTTACGGTACCATATCTTTGTTCATCGTTTTGGTATAATCATTCAAGCGTACGAGGCGACGAATAAGGTGAGACATTTCAACCCATTGTGTCACGGTTTCTTCAACTTGTCTGAGTTCCCTGGTGCAGAGTGGCTCTTTTCCTATAAAAATAATCGGAGAGCTGTCACGCCTGGGGCTCGGCCAGCGAGAGCGAAGTGGACTATTTGTTTCAATCCTATCACGCTTTGACTTGTGTTACACCGATGACTACGTGATTTCATAAGGAGCTCTTTTATGTGTGCAAGCTTTCAGCACAAACACCCCCAAAATCACGTTGGAAATAAATTACCGACACCGCCAACGACTGGAACTGTTCTAGCCTGGTCTTCAAGTAGCCGCCTCTTTCGAATGATCTTCAATGTCACGCACACCTATTTCAATGTCGGCTGAAGACACCAATTTTCTTCTACTTTTACTGATGTAAAACGTATACAACTCGAATGACATGAGGCCTGAGCCCGAGGTCTTCTATCATTATTCGGGAGTTCAGTCGAGGCGTCAGGAAAATTTGTATAAAAGTGAGCACATCCATCAACTCCGCGACGAACTGTATATCGTGCGATCAAGCACTGTGCCAACGCGAAAGAAAGTGATGGAGGTAGGACTGCCGAAGAAAAACATCGAGTATTGAATGTCAAGATGTCCGAGACGGAAACCGGTGACTCGACCGTGACGACACCGGATGTGGTGTCAAAGATGTCAAGTCATCTGCAAAACTGTAAAACGAACGTTTGATAGATCTGTGCCGGTAGAGCGCACATATGCATCATACTGATGGTGGTTGGGCAGCATCATGATATTATCGAAGAATTGTGGAGGATGAGGAGCAAGAGACTCAGGAGGTACGAGGTGTGCTGCTGCCTGCTGGTTCGGGGGGCGTGCTGATTAGAACCCATTTAGTGCGAAAGGATCTGCAAACCCACCAGGTGCTGCAGACCGTGCTTGGACCGTCTTTCGTGCGCGTTTTGAGGACCCTAGCATACTACCAGTATATACCTTTATCACTAGCAAGACTTCTCTTCGATGCATGCTTGTTTGCATTTCCCTGTGTCCCTACGACAGCTGCCTGGCTTGTCACAGTCTATAACGTCCTGGCCTATTGGAGCCTTCCGCATGTACGGGCCTGTCGGATGGCTGTAAATGTCGCAGGGAGAAGCAGAATGTGTGTCAGGACTCAGGACTTGGATGATCTGTTGTGCATAGGCTACATGCGACAGATAAGTGACAGGTTGAAAATTAGCAAGAATCTCCAACTCTTACAGCTGGCGAACTATCGTCCTGCATGTTGAGGAATCATTCCGACGATAATCAAACGATCTGAAAATCGTCGACTCATCGTCGCAAGCACCTGATCAAGTGTGGGTGCTTCGACAGGCGGTCCGGTCAACGGGAACAGGGCTTGGACTTGAACTGCGCAAGGAACTGTGAAATGAACCTAACGTCAATATATGCCAGAGATGTTACACCACTGCTCCTGCTGTACTGAACGAGAACAGTATCACAGCGGCCATAGGCACCAAATTTGTACCCACTTAGAGGTGGCAGTCCTGAGTCAGAAGACAGGCTATAGTATATAGTGTCATTCTGATGCATCAGAACAAGCTAAGTGGCCTGTTTTTATTATGCATCAACATCGCTTAGGATGAGGGGACGAAGTAACTACTCACTCATGCTTGCACCAAGTAGCAAGCTGAAATAATTCGGAATGTCTAGTAACCAATCTGGTCCTGCCTGATATTGAAATTAATACAACTAGAATCAGTGCAAGTGCCCAGACAGCTCGTTCTACGCGTTTGCGGTGCTGTCTGATGAAGAAGTGACCACGAAGCATGAAGCCCAGATGGCTGATAGCTCATTAGTCTGACATGGATTTTCATCCATCTCACGGAAAAGGACAATAGATCAATTGCGCAGCCTCATGGCTCGACTCTCACGAATGAGCATGGCAGGGAGACAAGGTCTGCTGAGTTGGGAGTGGAGAATCAGAGAATCGGAGCTTGAAGTCAGAAGGCCTCAAGGGGGAACGCACTCGATCATACATATATGTATGTTCTAGATGTTCTCAGGCCTCGGGCCTCAGTGTCTGTAGGGCTTTACATCTTTAGAGTTTCTCAACGGGCTCTCAACGCACCGCTGGACCACTCGTACACTATTCGTGGCAAGGACATATCATTCATAAATGTCATCTAGATCTACAGCAAGCGGTATAAATAGATATCGTGCTGGGTATTCATTGTGTCTTGATCTTCTCTACAACGCCTGGAGAACCATTAGTACCGCCACAACATAAAAACAACTCATAGAACTCACTCTTCTTCCAGATAAGCCCAAAGTTCTTCGCAGTCCGGGCGGAGAATAATGCTGCGAGAATTAGCGCGCACAGCGCACGGGCGGACTCTGCATCCATAGGATCAACTTTACTGCCAGCACCTCCGAGGACAGTCGAAATTACACCGTGCAACTCGGCCCAGAACGGCTGGGCATGTGTGAGGAGGGCATAGAGCCCCGTGATGAACGGGGCGGACCAGATGTCAGTGGTTGTCCAGCCATAGGGCTTGAGCTCATCGGGAGTCGTAAGCGTAAGCGGGGTGGGCTCCATGAATGAGAACATGTTCGTCAAGAAAAAGCCGCCATTGGTGATGACCTGTAGTAGGAAAGAGTGGTTAGAGGTATGAGGACGGAAATCATGATGAGAAACGATCACATACGAGAGACGAGAGAAGGAGAGCCCACGGGGAAGATGCGATAATGGGGGACGTGTGGGTGATAACGGGTGGTGGTATTAGGCTGCAGAGAAGCATTGCCCGGGTAAATCCGTCGATAATGGATAAAGGAAGCTCGGTGCCGAGTGACACGGACGGCAGGACAGGGATATACTCTACAATCGCTTGTGCGGCGATGTACAATCCAGGAGAAACACCGGAGAACATGAAAGATGGCAGAATACCAAGGAGAGGGCCTGCGCATAGGGAGCAGTCAGTATGCGCAGCTCTGACATTTCCCTACACAACAAGTTAGCAGTACCTATGATAGCCTCCCCTCCAAATACAATCGTCAGCATGGCACATGCGTCTCTCACGAAGGACCTCTCCTCTGCAAGTGCAGGTCTATCCTCTCCAGCGCTTCGCTGGTGTTTAGCATATAAATTTTCCCTCATCTGTCTCAAAGCGATACAAAGCCGAAACACGGCTACCAAATCGAGGGAAGAGACCTTGGTACCAAACCAGGTAAATGGTGCTATTGGTTCGACAGCATATCGGTACAGAGAGGTGAATGGCTGGAGAGACATAACAATGCGGGAACGACGGTAGGAAGAGAGTTAATTCCAGAACTTAGCGCCGTCAGGCGCTAAGAGGGCCCTTACATAAATTTCAAAGGCCGAGTGTTTTATTAATATTATTCACAGTAAGTCGGCCCCCGCTGGCGGCATGAATAATTCCTTGTTGATGGCCACTGGCCAGGCTCTTCTAGCTCAATGACAGCGCATCAAGCAACTGCATTTGCAAAACCAAGTAGATTTCAAGGAAAATGTCGCCAGACATAGTACATGTCCTCCGAGTTAAACTCAGTGACCAACGGTCGCTCCCTGTCCCAAATGACCATGATCTTACTTCTCTTTCCAAGCACCTACAACTCTCGAGGGACAGAGCCTTCTGGATAAGCGCCAGAATGTTGTCCTGTTCTTAGTCAAGAGGTTTTTACCGTCGCTGTTCCTACTACTAGTACTCTGGTAAGTCGGAAGCAAATTTGCAGCTGACGAGGTTTTCGAGGTCTTATCACATCACGTTCCTAGTACGTTGCGCTGGACGTACTACGGGAGCTTTGAGGAGCCGAAGCAGACTTATAAGCCGGGCTGGTCCCGAGCCTAGAGCCGAAGTATTTCGGAAGGATAACAAGGCTCATTACTCCAATTTAGCTGCATCATCTACTATCCATGGCCAAGTTCTATGATGAGATACCTAAATCTCTCATCGAATGGATCAATAACCAACACATGTTTTGGGTGGCTTTGGCTCCCCTGAGTCCTGATGGTCATGTAAATCTTTCCGCCAAGGGCACAGCAGATAGTTTCATGTCGTGAACTCTCACCGAGTTTGGTATCAAGATTTGACCAAGAGCGGTGAGTACCGATCAATTTTCGTGCTAGTTATCTATGAGAGTAAGGAATGGAAATAATCTCCTAGAATGGCCGCATAACGATCCTGTTCAATGCCTTTGAGGGACCTCCCAGGATTTTGAGATTGTTTGGGATAGGTGCTTACAAACTGAGGGTCCTTCTTCAATTACATTCTGACATCTGAGTGCAGGAACTGTATACGAATGTGGCACAGAAGAATACGAATATCTTATTTCTCCTGAGATTAGGAAGCCAGGCTCTCGTGCAGTTATCGTTATCGACGTGTATCAGTGTCAAACGGTAGGTCATCTCCAGTCTCTTTCGATCTAACAGTTCCGCTAAGTCATGTGGATATGCTGTTCCACTATATGACTTCGTTGCCCGTCGCACCGAACTCCTCCGAGTGGTTAATACGGAAGAGTCAACTGACCGCGCTTCAGACCCAGAGACCCGCCAAAAGGTCTCGAAGCATATTCGGCACGACAGAACTTGAGAAGTGTGAATGACCTACCTGGTCTACTCACAACGCCTGATTCCAAAGTAACATTTTAACAAGGTCAAAGACCGGAGATGCGACATTCATCTTTGAGAGGGGCAAGCTCCCAGGTGCCCTTGACATTATTGAACCGTATGTTTTTTGTGTATTATGAGGTGAAATGTGATCCTGACAGGACACGTCGATGTCTCCCTTATAAGGGCACAGTACTGAACCGATTGCTTCAATATCATAAATTCCTCTCGAGTTTCGTATCAGGAAATATTGAATAATAACTTTTCATCTTATTCAACTGTGAGGATGGGGATATGGATTCATCTGCTACACTTGAACATCGGCGTAGCACCAGCGTCCACCAGGCTTCAGGTAATCTAGGGCAGAGTCTGTTGTTAGCTAGTCACTTCAAATGTTTAGATCTTTAGAGCTCGTGTGAGTTACAATAAGTACCGAACTCAATTGCCTAATTGGAATTTATGTTGTCTCATGGTGGGACGTAGCACTCTGTACATTTGACACCCACCCACTCAGACGGTGCTTTCAAAAATGGCAAACTGCTTCAACCTGGAATATACATCCATAGATCACAGTAAATGGAGGAACCTTCCTCCTCCTCCAGGATTTTCAAGCTTTGCTCCAAGCGTCAGTCCTATGCTCATTTCCAACCGTTTATTAAGCTAATACTTTCAACAGTCCAGAGCACCAGCCAAGGCTCCAACAGCAGCAACGTCATCGTCGTATGCATCGCTGAAAGATAAACGTGCTTGGGATCTCGCTATCTCGCCAGCCAAGTCTCTTCCTATGCAGGCATTTATGTTGTACATGTCTGGGGGAGGCGTTCAAATCTTCAGCATGGGTATCGTGTTCATGCTTCTTCTATCGCCTTTCAAAAATATTGCTGGTATGAATGCAGGTACGTTCGTTTAATGAAATATAACCGTCACATCTCTTATTGTCGAGGCAGCATTCGCACCATTTGCGCCTACACCTGCAAGCGTCAAGTCACTCAAGGTCCTTCCTCTCCAGAAGATAGCATACATCGCGTGCAACCTGTTGACACTTGCAGTTGGCCTCTGGAAGTGTCGTTCTATGGGTCTTATACCAACTGGAACAGGAGATTGGCTTGCATTCGAGAGTCGAGCGATGGTGAGTTATCACACAGCACCTCTGGACGACACCTCTCACATATCCTTACAAGGCACCTGAACTGTCGCTACTATAATCAAGAAATGACCTATGTACGTGATGGGGATAGTATCTGAAACTGCAGTCAGATCTGTGTTTCGAGAGGCTCGCCAACACACAATTGTGCACTACTTCGAAGCTATCTCTAATCTGTAATGAATAGACATAAAAACTCCCCGTCGTGGGTATTAAATTCCTATCGAACCCAACAGTTTCCGACAATACGAACTACTCATCAATTGTGGAGTGAGAAAGACGGACGAGATCAGCTTCTCTAAGAGCACGAGCATAGCCTCAAGATCCACTCAGCTCGTGCGGAAGAGAACAGATGCTACAGGACTGGGGAAAATCATGATGTCTTGGCGCAACGAGGGAAACGACATAAAAAAGATGAGAAGGATATATGAGGCAGAACAAGGCGTAAAGGCATAAGAAGATAGAACAAGCTGTACCGTCGTGATGGATCATTCATTAAACGACGACGCATTTATGTGTCTTCTTAACCACGGGTGGCTCTAGTGCAGCGACAATAGCCTTGTAGGTTATCAGCCAATCATTCAGATAGGATATATCAAAGATTTCACCAACCTCGTCGAAGACGTTCTTCAACCCTTTCTGTGTCAGGGCTGAGCACTCCACATACTTGACAGCACCAAGCTCTCTCGAAAGCCTCTCGCCGTGCTCGGTCGGCACCGGTCGTTGCTTCTGCCTGGAGAGCTTCTCGATCACCTGAGCATCGTCCCGCAAGTCGATTTGCGTCCCAACGATAAGACATGGGACACCCGGACAATGGTGGTGCACCTCTGGAATCCATTTCTCCCTCACGTTCTCGAAGGATGGAGGTGACGTTACACTAAAGCAAACAAGGAAGACGTCGGTTTGGGGGTATGACAGTGGCCGGAGACGGTCATAATCCTCTTGCCCTTTTATGTGGAAGTGATGTGTGAGCGATTGTATGAAGTGTAACTACGACAGAGACTACAAAAAGACACGAACCGGCGGTGTCGAAAAGACCTAGCGTGTAAGGATCTTCACCAATCATTACGGTGACAGCGTAGTTATCAAAGACCTGCGCTTATTTAGCACATAGTGTTTGGCGGTCTTGCGGAATCAACTTACAGTCGGAACATAGTCGCTTGGAAATTTGTTCGTGGTGTATGAGATCAACAAACAAGTCTGGCGATATCGGGGCACACAGTTCAAAGTCCGGAGCATGCAAATATAACACGTCACGCACCTTGCCTACAGCACCGTCCCCCACCACTACAACCTTGATAGTCTGCATGTCGTTGAGATGGTTCTACGTGATAAACTTGGCTATCAAAATGACAAAAGCAGTCAGCACACGCGTCAACCACGCATTTAAGGGCCGCTTTTAGAACGCCTGCAGCATGCAGGGGGCTGCATGACAACCGCGCAACCATGAAGGATGAAAACCTCGGCTGTTGGGTAATAGGGCAAATGAACAGACGTCTTACCAATTCTTCCGGAAAATTCAAGGAGGAGAGTTGAAGCGAGGAAATGCTATTAACCCAATCACGACAGAGAAGGTTGACTCTAATTTACGAACAGGACCTAGGTCAGTTGGATTGGTTAAGCAGCGAAGAATGACGACAAAAGCGGAGAAGGCGGACGAACGTACGTCGGTGGAAGAAATGAGAAAGTACGGTGTCGATGTTGGCGACGACGACGAGCAACGAAGGAGTTCAACTACGACTTCTGATCATACAGGCTTGACCCGACGAACCGGCCCTAATCAGCCAAATAATGCCAAACACTAGTGTCATTATCATGAGGATTTGTCCACAATGAAACAGGTTCCGAATCAATTATCCTCAAATCACCACGACGGATAGTAGCTGCATAATGTCCATACAAAAATTATAGAATGCTCATATCATAATTTAGGTAGGTTGCACATGCAAAGTACTGGTACATTGCATCCTTCCAGAGGGAATTTAGGAATGATTAGCATGTTTCACCCAATTAATCAAGAAGGTTGCTTGACACGGAGACAATGTTCCTGATGAGCAAGTGCGCTAAAAGTAGTACCATAAGTTCTTACCTAAAGTCACTGATCGGGAGGGGAGTTCCACCACGACAAAAGGCCTTGTGCAGTTCCCGTGACGATGTATGAATGAGATGCACGGTCAAAGCCCTATGACACAATTCAATACCACACATCGCAAAAGGAAACTAAGTATACTGACTGCGACGGCCTGGGTTTGCTCATCTACATCAGAAGTCACGAAGTCAGCAGCGAGAAGCCGAGAATTAATTACAATTGACTCACCATCTCCATGATCCAGACCACTCAAAACCTCGCCTTTCATTTTGTTCCAGACCAAACAAGAAGACTCTCTGCTATGGAACACCACAGAACGACCACCATTGACGAACACCGCAGGGGTGGATTGTTTCGCGTCACTTGTCGAATCTCCGTTCATCGCATATACCTGCTCGATTTTGCCTTTGCGATCCATCCCTTGAATGCCTACAAGATGAGCACGAGCGCCCACTTGAGAGACAAGGGCCTGTGTTCCGTTCGGACTGACATCCAGATGTCGTCTGTCACATAGATCATGTCAGTCGTGAGATTAGGCAATCAGAAATAGGTTCATGCATTTTAGCTTTGAGAAATGCGTAGGCTCGGAGGGTCCCATTGGGCACTTGACAATACCATCTGTTGCGATCTGTTGTCAGAAGTTACCGGTGCAACACTTGTAAGGACGCTTACAACACGCCATCGCTAGTGCCTCCGAGTAATGCCTCACCATCCTCAACGAACTTGATACACGTTACATTTTGTCGAAGAATGGACCGCTGTGGTTGCCATGTGCCTGTGACAGATATAATAATGCTTGCTGAAACCCGAGAGAAGGACATACCTTTGATCCATAGCCACACCCTTACACCGAAGCGAGGAAATGCAACAGCAAGGCGATCCCTGTTGTAGGTGAAGCTGATGGATTCCTCCTTCCCCGCATCGAGGAGCTTTGCCCATTGCCAATGATTCTGGTTCTGGCTCAAACGGTAAGCTAAAGTCAACTTCGAGACCAAGAACATCAACACTTGCGTTTCGCGTCCATTTACTGATCATACCATCTTGTCCCAGCGTGATGATACCATTGTCATCCGCCATCCAAGCAACCGATGATATTGGCGAGTTTTGCGCAAGACGGGCAGTTTCGACTCGATTTGATACACTCCATATTCGGATTGTCCGGTCATGACCTATATTTAAGAGATTGGCACCAAGTAGGAGAATAAAGAAGAACAGCAGAGACGAACATACGACAGCCATCCGTTCACCGTCTGAGCTGAAAACGATCTCTCTGACGCCAGCATCGCTATCACTCTTGATCCGTGTGGAGTACATACTCTCTTGTGTGGGCCAGGGATGTGTGCGCTTCCGCGGGCGGGTGCTTTCTGCATCAGACGCTGTAGACATCGCCCGTTTCTTGCCTTTGCTGTCGGAGGGCGGTGTTGCACTGTTGGACTCAGTGGAAAATCGGAAAATGCTGGGAGACGTGATTGAAACAGGCAACACAGGTCGTGGCGACTGTATTGAGATTTTCTGCTTCACAGTCGTCGTAGGCGTGGGTGGTAATGGAACATCCAAATATTCTGAAAAGACATAAACAAAAAGCAAGGATTCTAACAAAGACGCATCCTTACCGTGTTTGACGTTGGGCTCGCCGGAACTGGATGGAGAGTCGGTTGGTGGCTTATCCCTTAGCGACTTATGCAAAAAACCAGGAGGAGATGGGGAGGTATATGCGACGAAATTTGATAGACCTGGTGGTGTTGTTGACGAGCGAGTGCTCTCGGGCGTGAGGGGTCGATGAGTACCTGTAGGTGGTGGTAAAGCCTTGGATGTCACAGGGGATATAGACGTAGAGCCGTGTCCGTTAGCCTGTCGTGTGTGCGGCCAGCCATTACCAATTGTCAACGGTTTCTTCGGCGCTTGCTGGGATTGGATTGGAGTAGCTTTGAGTGGGGCAAATCGTGAAGGGCGAATGTTCAAAGGATTAGATATTGTTCCGGTAGCATTATAGGATATTCTTGCATCGCTGGCTGACGTTAAAGGTGAATAACCGGGCTTGTAAGGCGCCTTATTGGAGTAAGCAATCACAGTTTCTGACGGACGAGGGGGGAGAGAACTGGGGTATGCTTGAGTTCGTGGCGGCTGAGGTACAGATGGAGGGGTTGGAGGTAAGGGGGCTGCAAGAAGACGTTGCTCTTGAGCAGAGAGCCTTGCAGGCACTGCTGGAGGTGGAGGGGAAGGCTTTGTTGAAAACTGAGATGAAGGTGCGCAAGGGGATAGGGAAGCGGACACAGTGGAAGAAGCAGGAACAAATGTAGGTGCTTGAGGTGGAGGATTCGAACGTGGGGGTGCAGGCGTTGAGATGGGCGTAGGAGTTGACTGAGTGATTGAGATATGAGTCTCATGGTCCATGATCAGAACTGTAATACTTACCTGTGCCTCAGACATGTTCGGTGAGCCGGTGCGAGACTTCGGTGGTAGCGATTTTTGAGCAGTGAGCGATGCAGGCGAACCAACAAACTCTGTCATGAATCCACCAGAAACGAATGGATTGACAATCGCCAATTTCTTTGGAACACTTATGGTGAGTTTTGGGGGGAGGGTCGCAGGTTTATTGACGGTAGGAGGCACCGCAGAAGGTGGAGACTCTTTTAGGGAAGAATGTATTCGCTCAGAGATAGAGGGTTGCACAGACGGAAGAGAGGGAATAACTGCTTTCGGGGGTGAACCTGGCTGTTCCAGCCCAGGTTCCACGGGTCGATAAGGTGGCGCAGGTGCACGCCATGATAGACCCGTTACAAGACCAGGTATATCAGACGACGAGGAAGATGCAGAACTAGGAGAGGACTGGAGATCCATATCAGCAGTCTCGGAAGTGGGAGTGCTAGGTTCTGCAGGTAAACTGCTAGTATCCCCTGGGTGGCGAAGATCATCTTCAATCTGCTTCTCATCTTGCGAGTCGCTTGAGAGGTCCATACCGCTGTCTTGAGAGCTTTTTGGAGGTTCTGTTACAGGACTTTGAACTCTAAAAACATTCGGTATGCGCTCGATAATGGGAGATTGAGGAGGGGTGCTAGAAGGAGAGCCCAAACTCATTGGTGACAAGCTACGTTCACGATCTTCGTCCATTATCTACTGCGTCTCAGGATCACGCTTGTAAGTAAGTGAAAAGTGCACTCACAGCAGCATTAAGAGTCGGAGATAAAGATAATTTTTGAGGAGCAGGATATAGTCCCACTACCTCCGACAGGCGTGTATCGAGGCTCAAATCTTCTTTGTCCTCCGGAAGTGATGGGTGTTGTCCAATTCGAACAGGAGATGTTGTTGGAACTGCCTGGACCGAACTCACTGCCCATGATGGCTGAGCCTGGATACCCACTGATACACGCTCAGGTAGAGGTGGTGGGCGGTGGGCGCTATCTACATGGTAAATAGCACATTGAAAAGAACCCCCGTGGTCAAGCATGTATCACTCACCTGGCACTACGCTCACCTGTTCATATGCCTTGTTCCACGTTCTCCTCATTTTTGGAGGTACGAATGGAACCTCAACAACATGTTCGACATCATCTTGCGTTTCCTGTTCGGCATCAGGTTGTGTATCTGAAGCAAAAAGATCTCCTTCGAAAATGACGGCTTGGTCTGTGAAAGATCCATCCTCGGAAGCTACGGCTAGTAAAATCTCCTTGCCAGGCTTGACTTCGATTCTTTTCTGCGCAAAAAGACTAAAGTATGCAACAGGCCTTTTACCAGAGTCATGTACGGACTCTTCTGAAAGTTCTACGCGTCGTAGGACGACGTGTGCCTTCTGACTTGCACCATGCCGGCGAAAACGAAGGGACCCCTTTATGCCGAGGACTGAGGAGACGGTCGCAGAAGAAATGGGGCCTAGAGAATCGCTGGCGGAGTCAACCATATAGTGCCAGCAAGTCGTGGAGCACTGCGAAATGGGTATGCACAGACCACGATATAGAGAGACGCTTTGGCAGAAGTGTGTAACGACTTTGCACGAAATATAATAACTTTGTCAACGTGACGTGAAAATTCGCACGCATAGTCTATACAAACGCTCCCGCTAAGCGATACTTTTTTCTTCATTCATGGCCTAAACAATGGCCTAGCCCATAAGATCCCATTTACCACTCCAAGTAGTCTTTAAATGACTCGTATTTCTCTGCAAAGTTCCATGTCCCACAACAGTGCCCTAAAAGGTCGTCGCAAAATTGCCAAATGATCATGTCGGGATGATGTCGCCCAATGAGTCCCGCAGGAGTACAAAGATGCTGTCAAAGACATGGTCTACACACCCCTCATTCTTCGGAAGGCTTTCTGACCAGTGATGAGGTTTCATTGAGATTCATTTTCTAGGTCCGAACACGTCCGAAGTCCAAGTCTTGAGCCTAATTTGTGGGAATGATATCTTCCTCCTGGTGTCTACTTGCGCTCTGAATGCACATCGGCGAAGTTTCTATTTTCTGTTTCTGCGGCAGCTCTATTGACCATCAGCAACCAAAGTCAACCATCACACTGTATGTTTATTACTCTCGGTGACTCGCAGCTAATTTCCTGCAACAGTAATGGTAATGCTACGCGCCATCTTGACGACATCTTCGCCTCTCTGTTCTATTTTATGCGCTCTCAGTACTGCTATCTTCGGCAAGTGATCTGCTTGCAAAGGAAGAACCCGAAACCAGAGCATACTTGCCGTCGATGAGCCGCTCGTACTCCCTTACAGGATAAGGAGTATCCAGGTGACCGCTTTATTTGTCTTTGCTAACGTTTCATTTATCTGTCCAGGACATTATCAAAAATTTTGGAGCGCCCGTGCTTGATACCCCTGGTATTATACTCTGGAGCCATGTTCTTCAAACGGTTGACCTACAGGCGTGGGAAGCTGCTGAAACGGTGAATTATTATCTCACAGCTCAATCTACGGTCCTGGATGAAGCAAAACGGTGGGTTCTTCTAAGATGTTGGAGAAGTGTTGTAAAATTGGACGATCATGTTTCAGAATTTCTGGTGACCGAGCATGTCCGAAGTGAGCCCCATGATCATGGCCCTTCGAGGTACTGTGCCCCGGAAGGATCAACCACCAAACATGGAGCAATCAAGGATAAGGAGACACGTATATTGCCTGAAGTAATCAAGAACTTTGTTAAGTGCAATATAACCAAGTATGTCCACCTTCTGCAACAGGATACGGCTCAGGGGTTTTGGAGGCCAATGCTGTGGATCCATGGAAGGATATGGTTACTTTCATGTGGCAGTTCACATCTCAAGAAGGACAAGGACGGTTGACTCATACTCTCCTATCAAAATATAAATATTCAAATTTTGTTTGGCAGATCACACTCAAAATACATGGTTACAGCACTTCCTTGGCTTCTTGTCGCCATCACAAGACCTAGATCACGCACGTGAGGTGAGCCGTATCATGATGGCGAGATGGGACTAAAGATAGAATTGATCGTCGCCGCTCAGAGGAGGGATGCTCAGGTCAGAAAAGACCTAGTCAGTGACGATAGAACGGTGGAGAAACTCACGATTGCCGTATTCCTAGTCTTGGCGTCGAACTTATCACGGTACAGGCTCACTATCGCAGTTGTCAGTTGTATACATTGATGTATCTAGCCGACCGATAGCACCTCTGGGGAGAAGAAGTGGTGTTTCATTTGCCTTGCATTCCAATCCGATAGCTTGGCACGGCGCCTGATACTGAGTGATTGTTAGGAAAGGGAAAGGTGCGCAGTATCATGACCCCGTGCCATGATGTTACACCCACATGAGTGGTTATCTTCTGATTTGGGTTCCATAGGGCGTTTGTCCATGATCAAAACCCAGCTTATATTTAAGTGCCGACGCTATCGTCTTTCTCTTTGTTACCAATCGACAGTCACATAATGTGAGTGACCCTTTCATGATCTAAACGTATACTTGACAATGAACTGGATAGATGGAAATTTCCTTGCACAACATCCCTCTGGCAGTTACTACAGAAGACTTGACAATTGCGTTCGCCAATATACTTCACAAGCCTCCTTTTCAAACCAGTCCTCTCCTGAATTTTGAAATACACTTCTCAGACGAATCACACCCTAACGGACAGCAAGGCACCCTCACTCTGCCAACAGAGGATGCTGGGGTCACCTTCTTGCGTGCTCATGGTGTCACAGGGATTGTCGTCAAAGGTCGACCAATCCTCATCAGCAGGAGCACGCAGGCGATCCACGAGTCCCGTATTGAGAGGTTGAATAAGGTTCCATGGCGCGACCCAATGCAGTTGCGAGAAGAGCAGGAAAGGCTTCTTAGGAGAAACAAGTCTTTCCAGCTTCTCCGCTATTCGTTCGGCCGTTTCCTCCGGGACGGATCCTTTTCTTCACAAGTGTCCCTTCCTGGTACAGCTAACGTGAATTGTGATCTGGAGAATCGGCAGGTACGCTTCACCTTTGAGCCTGAGCCTCAACAAAAGACATATAACAACCCCTCCGGCATTGATCTCGGTCCTTTGATGGAGATTTTTGGACGAAGCATCACCACATCCATCAATGCATCCTATGCGCCTCATAATATCGCAACACTAGTGGGTAACCGGGATGAAGATACCACTGTTGTGTTCGTTCGTGCCGATGGGCCTCCTGTGTACACCTTGCTTAATGGCATAATGGACAACGCTAGTCGTATGGCGGGCTTGGGGCGTAATCATCAAATGCCTCCAGGATGTCATAGTCTGATGCTGGCCTTTCAAAACCAGTCAGAGGCAGATAGGTTCACTTATACATGCCGCAATCGTCTCCATCTGCGTTGCTCCACACAACACCATATCAAGATTCATAATCACATCTCGAATGGTACATCCGTTGAGAAGCTTCACGAGTCACTCTCTCAGATCCCATACAAGCTTGGGTTCGAAGCAGAAAAGACTGTTGCAGATTCTCTCTTGAGTGTGGCGGACATTCTTTCGCTGAAGGAGGCCATCCTATCATTACAAGCTGAACATGGTGACAATGCGCCGGAAATATTTCGGTCCTTTGCCTCGGAGCTTGCAGGACGCAGTGCGAGTCGTACAAAACGTCGCAAACGTCGGGCACGGCAGCAATCCAGTCAAGAGAGTTTGCCTTCTCTTCTTCGCCGCGTTACCCAAGGATTTATCAAAGAGCACCAAAAGCCACGTCCTCTTCTAGCTCCGCCACCACAGAGTGGGGTCTACCTATCCTATCATCTCATCCTAACGCCCACGCGGTATATCCTAGAGGGGCCTGTCCCGGACCAGTCCAATAGTGTTTTACGCCGATACGGACATCCCGAGTGCTTCCTGCGTGTCTGTTTCCAGGATGAGAATGGATCGAAGCTTCATCGGGAACCGGATTGCACCATTATAGACCTTTTGAGGGTGCGATATCGCAATATCCTCCTCGACGGCTGTCGCGTCGCTGGACGCCAATTCCAGTTCTTGGGATATTCTATGAGCGGTCTGAAAGAACATTCGGTGTGGTTTGTTACGCCATTTGAGGATGAGGATGGGAAATTGCTGAATGCACAAGCAATACGAGACAACTTGGTAAGTTCTTGCCATCGGCTTTCCTCGATATCTTGGACTGAATGCAAATATTAGGGCGATTTCTCCAAACTTCACAAACAACCAGCTCGTTTGGCTGCAAGGTGGTCTCAAGCCTTCTCTGGCACTGATCCATCGATCACACTTCTTCCCGAAGAAGTAGATTTTCGTTGTCCCGACATATACTCGCCTTCAGGCGGGCTCATGACAGATGGGTGCAGCTCCATATCAGTTGAGCTTGCCAAGGAGATATGGAGGTCTATGCAGAAGAAAAAAAAGCGATCCGCGAAGCTACGACATGTTCCGTCGGCCTTCCAATTTCGACTTGGCGGGGCCAAAGGCATGGTCGTCCAAGACCCCACAATTCAAGGAAAGCTCGTCCGCCTTCGTCCATCACAGATCAAGTTCGATTCCCCCGAGAATCTCACATTTGACGTCCAATCGACATCAGCGGAACCAATACCGGTGTTCCTCAATCGTCCGCTCATATCTCTTATGGAGTTCTTGGATGTGGATACTCAAAGAATTATTGAACTACAGGACGATGACATACGCAAAGCTCAATCCGTCCGATCGTCGTGTACCGATGCCTCAAAAATTATTCAGCAACACGGACTTGGGGCATCTTTCCATCTACCATCTCTCTTCGCAAACCTATCGTCCATTTTGCAACTCGAAATTGGAGACACGGAAGATCACCCGTGGCTGTGGACCAACAAGCTCATTGAAAGCTCTCTGCAGTGCGTCGAGACGTACATCCTGCGGGAACTAAAGTACCGGGCGCACATATCAGTGCCAGGTTCGTATACCTTGCTTGGCGTTTCCGATGAATGGGGCTGCCTGAGAGAAGGAGAAATATACGCGACCGTGTTTGATGAAAGGACGGGATTTGTTGAGAGCATCACGGGACAGGTTGCCATAACGCGCAGCCCACAGATTCACCCAGGCGACCTGCAGGTTGTGACGGCTGTACGACGGCCAGAGTTGGAACATCTGAAAAATGTCGTCGTTTTTTCCTGCAAGTAAGTTCTGTTCATGATTCAAAACAAAGGCACACTGAATTATATCGTCCACAGAGGTGAACGGGCGCTTGCATCATGTCTGGGTGGAGGCGATCTTGATGGTGACATTTTCAACCTAATTCTTGATGTAAGCTCAAAGTTTCGATACATCCATTCATGCCTAAGCGTTCCGCAGCCGAGGCTGCTGCCAACGAAACAGTTCGAACCCGGAGAATATCCGGCAGTGACCATCAGATCGATACCGAATGTATGCGGCATCTCCGATGTCGCAGACTTCGTAATTGACTATGTGAGTTGCATCCTGACTTCAAGTTCAAATGACTGCGAGATGAACTGTGAAAAATAGATTCAAGCCGACCTCATTGGTCCCATCGCCATAAGTCATCTCAGGTTTTCTGACTTGAATACACCAAATTGTACAGAATGCATCCAGCTCGCGAAGTTTGCTTCCCAGGCACTTGATTTTCCGAAGAGCGGCACTCCTGTTAACTTCAGATCCTTACCTTGGCTTCGGAAGACTCAAGCCAGGCCAGATTTTCTTGCCAAAGAAGGCGCTGATATCACCGGCGGGCAGTACTACAAAAGCACAAAGCTTCTCGGTCAACTTTACCGTCGGGTACCAATGAAGAGAGTAATACCTCCTGCATGGAACGGGAGTTCCTCTCCGTCCGACGGAGCCACTGTGGAGGCTGCGCTCTCTTACGTAGACCTCCGTCATCTTGGCCTTCCAGGATTGCCCGATCCGAGTGAAGAGTTGATGGAGGAGATCACATATCTACTCAATGCATATTGCGAGCAGCTACTGATCGTAGGGCAAGCACACACAATGTCGAAAAACAAGAATATTCACGTCTCCGAAGCCGAATTGGTGAGCGGGACCATCATGGCGACTTGGTCCGATCATCAACGTCGGCGGAATACAGTCTCCGCAATGAACTTGCAGGTCAGCGCAACATCCAATCTACATCATGGGTTATTTAACAATATTTTCAGACGCAAGAACTCGTTCGTAGAGTAAGGGAAGAATTTCAAGGGGAGAATCTTGCATCAAGGGCCGAAACGTCGTACGAGGAGGACGAGACATCAGAGACGGGAACGGACGAGGAAGAAGATTATGAAGAGTCAGACCGGCGAGTGATGGCAGAAACGTTCAAGCGCTGTTGGGCGGCGTGGTGTGTAGCAGAAGATAACCTGAAGGAAGAACCGAGCATGTTTGGAGCTCAGAGTTTTGGATTGATCGCTCTGGGCATGATGCTCGAGATTGTGAAGACATCTCGTCTCATGATTTAAAGGATCGATGACCGGAATCTGTGTTTGGTACAATGTATTTTAGCAGTGATCGTTACTTTTCGTACGTATACGACGCAGTGGGAAAAAAAAGTCATGTGAAAACGACAAAAGTAAACCATCCAGTGCCTTCGGGAATGCATGCAATGGTATCTAACTGCATCGGTAAGTTTTTATAGCCGATGTTGAGAGTTCGAACGTTCGACCCTTAGAGTCTCTTAGATGGGATACCTATTTTGCCATGCGTTAACAGTAGAAGTTCATATATACTGCCATCCTCGCTTCTGCGTCTAGTCTCCAAAGGGGCGTGGTGGTGTGCGTAGTTGCACCATCTGCTCCGAATTGAGATTTTATACCTGACGTTGGGGGTTCGACCCCACCATTCAGAGACACTCCTGTTTTGCCATCCGCAAGCGCCCTCACTTGCCGTTCGTTCTCGACCCCGCCCCTTGAAGGCACATGCTTTTTACTATTAGCTCACGGGCGTCAGTTTGACAAAAGTAGTTCATAACTCATGACTAGCTACCAAATTCTGTAGCGCGTTGCTTCACTAGTGTTTGTCCAATCGTGAGGAGAATTCTACTGGTGCACCTAATTAGTACGTGGTGTTCTTGCTGATCTGAAACTCGGTCCCTTGGCAGCAAGTTTTGCTACAGCAACAGTCAGCAGGGTCGATCCATCGAGAACACAACAGTGCGGGTGGATAATATATATTCCACCACCAAGATAAAGCATCTTACTACGATAAGCGTAAGGAAGAGTCAAACTGTGGAGTCAGAAAAAGACGTTTCCTGTGCTGCCCCAAATGTCTCTGCAGCTGTTTCGTCACGCTTTGACGAGCTGACACGTAAATGTTTGATCTCCTTATGTACGAAATAGTAGACCAGCCTATACATCGTGAGAAAAGATCCAGAATAGCGGTGACCTGGATACGAACGAGCTAGCTAAAGCAGTTGACAGAATACCTCCGATAATGAGAAGGCTGTTGAAAAATCTCATTTCTGCGCGCCGTGAATTAATAAAAGCAGAACGGCATGTCATGAGTTCTTACGGGTAAGGTTGCGATTTCTCTGATTGCTGTTTGAGAGTCTGGCAAGACGAGATCCGATGAATACTTGTATCATGACCCTTGGGACGACAAAACAAGTCGCTATGAAGAACTGGAGCAACGACACCGACGATATGCTCTGTTGTGAAGGCATTAGATCCAAATTACTGGCAATTGAAAAGCTTACTGCGAATAGCGAGTTTGACCAAGCCCACGGCACAAGTGAAGACATACGGATGAGTATGATCAAGGGCATACCTCTTGATCGCTGTAGGCATCTTCTACTAAGCAAATAAGCCGATGCTAATGAAACACACTGACTATGACAACTTCCAGAGCTTGCCATTTCTCGTGAGTGGGGGTCCACAAACGCTGCCTCTTGCTGAACATCATCCGAAGGGTGACAAAAACTATAACGGATGCTGCCAGTGTTCCAATTGCCGCGGGGATGACGCCCCGTATGCCGTATGTGAAACCAAACAAGTAAAGGAGTATGGTATGTCCAATGAAAGGGGGGAAGGATGTGACAACTGAGAGGAATCATGTTTGAACATCAGATGAAAGCGTACAAGACATGCTTACTCATGACAAGGATAAGAAGCATGTACCCATATGGAAGATGTCGGAATTTCTGACCAGCATCATATATGAATTGAGCAATGCGAGCTGGAGTGAATGTGATGATGAATGCGGCTGAGCAGACATAGAAGAATACAATGAACCATATCACAGGCTAGAAAGCATTGTCGGTCAACACGAGAACACTAAAATTCAATAGTTATGTCACCTTTTTGACTGGATTTCTCAAGCTAGCTGATCGTACGAGACGCTTGAGAAAACGAGTTGCCTTCACGGGTGTGGCCAACATGTTTGAGATTTCTCGAACGAAAGAAGGCGGTGATGACAAGGGTTGGTGCTAACGTTCAGGTTGGGACCCCAAGTCGATTCGCCCCACGATCAACGACAATCTCCGGTTCCCGGATGCCCTCCAGCAAGTAAGAGTCAAATGCGGCAAAGCCAGCAGGCTGTGGATAATAATTTACAATCTTCAACCTCGTCACCAAAGCTGTCCACGTACAATTTGCAATTATGAAGAGTAGCAGGTAGATGAAGAAAATTTCGTCATAAATCCGACTGTGCAGCTTGCTTTATATTCACGTTTTGTCCCATAAGATCCTAGAACAGGTATTCAGACTAGTGCTTGCACGATCAAAATCTATCAAAAGTGGCTCACTTGTATGTAACTCAACCTTTCCTTGGCTCGCATGATCTTGGACACTTTTCTGGTGCCCATCAGGGCGAATCGGTGCTGCAACACGGACTGATATGCTTATTTCAATCCATATACTTTATGCGATCGGCTTCCTCTGTGGCTGCAAAGATAAACAGTTATATTTTCGCTCAAGGCCTGTTCACCATTACAGGATGTGATGTGTGGCTGAAGACTGAGATAACTCAACAGCAAAACAATGCAACAGAAACATCAGGCGAATCCTGGGTGATTAAGGCGCACTGCGCCAGTGCGCCTGACAACGTGGCAGGTACAACGAGGAGTTGCCCATGCTGTGTTTACAACACCATGGAGAACCCTTCGCTGCACTTGCTGCTAATGTCGATTATAGGCCAGAGCGAGCGTGGCGTGGTACGTTAGTAGGATATTGTGATAATAAAAAGGTTATGCATCAGAAAGATAACACGTATGACGATGAGTCACTGCAGAGTCACTTGGTTCCGAGTCCGCGTGTCAAAGTTTGCCTTGGCAACGGCACCAAACATCACGACACAGCCACGCTCACATGCATCCAAAAATAGAACATCGAACACGTAGGCAGCTAGGAACTTGGCATCCAGAGGTGCAACTTAATTCTCAGCTCTGCGCTCGTAGCTTTCCTTGCATACGGTAGAATAAGTGGGAATAACCCCCGCGCGACAAGGGCTATGTCCGACTCAAGATTTTTGACCCCAAAGCACAATAAATTTGGCTCCTTGCACTTACAAAATTCAGTATTACGAGTTCGAGTTTTGTTCTTATGGTGCTCGAGCCATCATCAGACAGGGAGACTATTCTATCTTCTGTGTTGGCAACGATGACGAGTATATTGTTCCACATATATTGATTATAATACATTGCTTCCTTTCAGATAAACAAAGATCAATCCGTTAATTATTCTCCATGGTCGAGAAACCAACATCTATACTCGCCCTCATGCTATCACCATAACGAATTGTCAAGAAAATGATCCTGAGAAAGAAGTTTGGAAGCCGTGTTATGTCAGTATCACCAATCTCGCATTCAAAAAGACCCTTACCCTTGTCCAATGACTGCAAGGACAGCCGCAATGATGTCCGTCCACGCAACACCTATGCGCTCGATCGTTGGAATGATAAGAGCAGTCGCGACAGACATAATGAGCGACCAGCCCGCCCTGACAGGTAAATGAACGAGTTCAAGTTTGATAGTCATGCGATATCATGGAGACTGACATGCAAGCAGCTGCGGCCTCTGCGCTTCGAGAATGCCCTATGTCCACATTATAAGAATTAGCAGGATTCAACACTAACTCGACCTATAAATTCAATTAATTGTTTTATGCACAAGTGAGAGGATCTAGCTTGCATGACTTACCCCCACTCCATTCGCATAGAGGCATAATATATTCAGCGCAAGGCCAATCGGGCCCCCAATATACGTCGTGATCAGTCCCGATGCCCCAATAGACAATGGGACAATGAGCAGCCCTCCAATCCAGGTCGCTCTCAAGCGGTCTTCGGGACAATACGCTCCTCTGCGCTTCTCCCGCCATCTTCTGACTACAATGTCCGACAGGCGGCCACCAACCAGAGTTCCGCCTGCTCAAAGTCATGTTGGTGCACTGTGACTACAATGCTCTGCACCTACCGAAGCATCCCAGTCCGTTTGGGAGGAAAAATGCCCCGATGATGGCATCGTTCGTGATTCCATACCGGGCGCCCTATACCGCGATCAGGATGCGAGATGGAAGATGATTGTCAACTTACAATAGTATTTGCTATTGGTACCAGGAGAACTACATGGTTTTATGTGAGCATGCACTGCACAATCAGTAACAAGCAACAACGCACCATACATGGTGTTGACCATTAGAGCCGACGCAAACATCTAAATCTCGCACAAAATCAAGACTTTGTACTACATAGCGCATGGTAAATGCACTCACAACCGCAAATAGGTTCGGACTGCGAAGCAACCAGAGACTGCTCAGAGGATTAATCCATTTGATATGAATCCGTCTCCTGGACGGCAGTTTATCAATACCCAATGTGCCGGGATGACTCGTCTCAGGAAACGAAAGATATATGAAAAGCATCTCGAGTAGGCCCCATGCACCGATGGAATAATGCAAGTTGCGCCAGGACCAATACTGTGTCGCCGCACCTGATCAAATACGTCACTAGAGTCAGCGGCCATAAACATCCAGAATATATTTACCTCCAATAAACGGGGCAAAAGTGAACCCGAGAAGTGTGACCTGAAATAGCGGTGTCAATACCAAACCGAAAAAACCATTCAATCATCATGATTCCTCACACTAAAGAATATCCCAATAGCAGTCCCCCTCTCCTCCAGTTTATAAATGTCGCCAATTACACCTGACCCCAACGACAACGCCCCAGCGCATCCAAACATCTGCACGAATCGCCAGAATAACAGACTCTGCAATGAAGCCGATAGCGCTACACCACAGCTCCCAACACATAGAAACGGCATTCCCCACAGATAGATCGATCGGCGTCCGTCTGTAGGACTGGTGTTTAGAAACAACGAGTGCAAGATACGCCATGGATGCACGCACAGAAAGACGAATAAGCAGACCAACATAACGCTCCGATGGCATTAGCGAAGACCGATAGGCTCAAAGCCAAGCTGTGAAATAGCTCGATCGTGACTACATATCAGATGAGCATACAACACGCACCCAACGACAGCATGTGTTAAGTCAAGATCTTTAGCTATCTGAGGGATGGAAGGCACGAACGTCACTTGGACAAACACTGACCAATGTTTATCAGCATCTGCGTCAAACAGTACACTTTAACTTCCAGTACTCACTAGCCAACAAACCCGCAAAAGACACATGAAACACAATCCACCTCTTTTGATCAGGCGCGAATCTGTTGTAAATAGCTTCATGCGCGGTGGGCACCAGTAAAGGGCTTTCTTCTGAGGCCATCGTGAAAAATTGTGAGCTGCCGAAGAGCTGCTAGCCACTGGCCAGTGAATCTCGCGGCAATAACGCGGAAGATATTTACGTCAACAATCAAAGCCCGGCTTCTGAGAAGGATCCTGAGTTGCCTATAACCTGCCGGCAAGATATGAATCAAGGCCATATGCAAGAAGTAGAATCAAATCGATTCTAACTTGTTCGCCACGGTCTGGGGTCACAGAGATTTCTGATTCAAATGGCAGTCAAGTTTTTCAGTATGTGCTTGTTTTTCAAAGTTCAATAGGTTTTTAAAGGAATGCGGTGAGTCAAACCACTGGTACTGAATTTCCATGTATCTATTTAGTATATCCTGAATGAGTCGAACAAACCCTTGGCAATCAAGACTGCAATTGAGCTGATAACTGAGCGAGGAGAAAAAGGAGGTGTAAGAGACAGTCGTAAGCCGCTATCAACATAAAAGGTATAAAAGGTCTGGAATGATCAATGTTTCAGAGCCAACTTCCGGAAACCAGTCTCCTCTCAGGGTCCTGGAATACACTTAACAAGTTTCTGCCCTTCAGATAAGATGACAAGGCATGACCGCAGATCTTTTGAACACCACTGCCATTCGAGCCAGGAAAGGAGGTAACGATCCCAGAAAGCCTGGAATATGCAGTCGAGCGTTTCATCCCGTGGATCTGGAGCACGCGAGAGATGTGTGGCCCAGTTTTGACAGGCGTACTTGAGAGTATCGGAAGATAATTGACTGGTGCGCTGTGCCTTGTGTGTGAAAGTCATGAAGGCGTTCATAGCACGAACGATCTTCCTGTTTGGTGAATGATATGTTGATGATACAGTGGAATGATGCTGGTGGCTTAACGCAAGGAACACTGGGAACATTAAGAAGTCCGGCAAGCTTTTGAACTGCTGAACCACTTGAAAGGTTGGTAGCAAACATAATTCTTGGACAATGACAAACTGGGTGATTGCTTCCAACATACTTGAGAATTCGTCCAAAGTCACCCAGACGGACGCCGCAGGAGTGGATTTCCACGCTTGACCATGGGACGTCTGCAGCCAGTCCTGCCCGTCTGGGGATTTCAGCCAGTCTGGCCCGTCCGGAGACTTCAGCCAGTCTCGTCCTGCCTTGGTCTGCAGCCAGTCTCGTCCTGCCTTGGTCTGCAGCCAGCTCCGTCCTGCTTGGGTCTGCAGCCAGTCCCATCCGGCATGAGTCTGCAGCCAGTCCCATCCTGCATGACTCTGCAGCCAGTCCTGCCCTGCCCGAATCTGTAGCCAATCCCGTCCTGCCCAACTTTTCAGCCAGTCTCGTCCTGTCCGACTTTTCAGCCAGTCCCATCCTCCCTCAGTTTGCAGCCAGTCCCTTACTGCCTGGGTCTGCAGCCAGCGTCGGCCTCCCTTGGTCTGCAGCCAGCGTCGGCCTCCCCTAGATCTCCGAGTCAGCCAGTCTCGTCCTGTCTGACTTTTCAGCCAATCACATCCTCCCTCAGTTTGCAGCCAGTCCCTTCCTGCCTGGATCTGCAGCCAGCGTCGGCCTCCCTTGGTCTTCAGCCAGCGTCGGCCTCCCCTAGATCTCCGAGTCAGCCAGTCTCGTCCTCCCTTGGTCCGCAACCAGTTTTCTCCTTTCGAAGCTAGCCAGTCCCATCCTCCCTTGGTCTGCAGCCAGCTTCGTCCTCCATTAGCCTGCAGCCACCTCCGTCCTCCCTTGGTCTGCAACCAGCTTTGCCCTTCCTGGGTCTGCAGCCACTCTGGCCTGCGCCTCAACTGCACCTGGTCACCCTCTTCCTGGCTTGTATACCAATCTGAACTGTCTGAACAGTCGAAGACATCTCGATCTTTGGATATCCGACCGTCGGACTCCGAGTCTGAAACGGGGGGTTGTAATTGTGGCGTGCTTGAGTCTGAGTCTGAGTCTGAGTCTGAGTCTGAGACCGAGTCCGAGACCGAGTCCTGCCAGGTTAATCCTGCCTCGGTCTGCAGCCACTCTCGTCCTCCCTTGGTACGCAGCCACTCTCGTCCCTCCCGGGTCTTCAGCCAGGCACTCCCATCCACGGTCTCTAACCAGAATTGCATATCTGACCGGCGATCACCTCGAAGCCATAGCATGCAGATAAGAACAGACACTGGCTCGGGTGGCCGAACGAGGAAGGCTAATTGGTTTTTTAATGTACTGTGGACCTTATGTTTCATTGCATGGCTCTGCTTCATCAGTGCTGAGAGCGCATCCAAGAGGGCCGTGCTTTCAGGAATCTCTTTCATCATCAAGCGAAAAGAGGAATCAGCGAGTAGGGAGTGGGGTGATGGCATATCGTGTTCGTGGACTTGAGGGAGGCTGCAGTTTGAGGGGTTGGAAACGTAGTCACGAATGGACGAGTGATGGATATTCACAGGGAGAACACTGTCTCCAGGGATATCCACGAAAGACCGTAGCTGTATCAACGTTGTCCGCACATCCCTACCTAAACCAGGACCAAGAAGTGATGAGATTTGTGAAATGGGAAGAGGGTCTGTGAGGGTAGCAACAATGGACAAGTGCATGTAAGCACGCTTGGGGTCGGCACATGTGGAGAGGATACAGTCGTAAAACTTGTACACCTCCGTTCCTGGTAGCAGCTTGCTCGTCAGCTTGAGCATCAACTGCAATCGATCGCGGGGATCCTTGTCTTCATCGTCGATAATAAACTTCATCATCGTAGACGCTACAATGAAACGTCTGCCCGCTCGGCTCGCCAGCTTCGCAAGATCATTTATCGATAGCTTAGGGAAATCGGGATGGCGACTTTCCAGCTCTTCAAAGGAATGCTGTAAGAAAGTACAGATGTCATTGTCAACATCTACGCCGTCCAACGAAATGCCGTCCCCAGAAGTTCTAACGGGTATCTCGCGCACCAACGGGCGCACCTCTTCGTTCTGGAAGGCTTTATGGATATGGGATTCCGAGCGACTTGTGAACAGAATATGGGTCACGGGAAGGTCAGGCTCACAAAGAGCCTGTGCAAGGGAAAGGATGAGATCAGCAATCTCGGGTTTTGATGTGCATTCATCGAGCGCATCGACAACAAACGACAAAGGCGGACATCCCGGAAATCTGAGTCGAAGTTTCCGGAGGGGTTGGAGAAAGAGAGCCTCCATCTGGTCGCGGAGAGGCGTATCTGGGTTTAATAGTGCAGGATTGTTGCGGATCGCTCTGCTCACATCCATCCGGATGCTTGGAAAATTGGTGGCAAGCTGGTAGGCAAGCGTCGTAAAGAAATGTCCAGCCGTGCAACGCTTTGTGTGCTTGCGCGAGAAAAAGAATGTTCCCGCTAGCCGTTTTTCGACGTTCGTCTCT
Source organism: Suillus tomentosus (assembly GCA_016647685.1). Taxonomy (NCBI): domain Eukaryota; kingdom Fungi; phylum Basidiomycota; class Agaricomycetes; order Boletales; family Suillaceae; genus Suillus; species Suillus tomentosus. The sequence continues at coordinate 512,055 of JABBWJ010000016.1, forward strand.
TCGCTCACTTTTAGACCTCTCATCGTTTCAGCAACTGTAAACGCGACGGCAGACTTTCCGACACCAGCCGTGCCATGCAGCCAAATCAGTCGATTTTTCTCTGGGTCATCCAATGATTCGTGGATGTATTTGAGGAGATCAACTCGGGTCCCCTTCAAACATTTCGGGTGGGGCAAACGTTCACCAGAGTTGTATTGGGCACCTGTGACAGCCACCTGGGAGAGTTTTAGCCAAATTTCATCAAGAACTATCGAAGAGGTTAGAGATTAAGTATGCGAGAGATAAGAGATGGAAGTATTGACATTGATCGCTACTCATTGATGAAGGTCGGCGTTGTGATAAGCGAACCAACTAAAAGTACTGGCTGGGTTCGAGGGTGCTGTTAGAAATCCTCTAGGCGTTGATTAATTCAAGAGACAACGTACAAGGATTTGAATCCAAACTTTCTTGGGCTTGGATTGTGCGATGATCAAGCTGTCGGGTGCTGGTGAACGCGAGGCGCGACTCTTGAAATTGAATGGTTGAATGGATGTTTGAATATATGGAAAGGTGATAGGATTTGAAGCTTAAAGGACGAGTACTCAGTAGGCGCTCGTCTGGTGGCTAAGCCACTGCAAACAGCTAGACCCTCAGAATCAATTGAGAAATATTGGTGGTGTGACTGGAGCTCGTCAAAACGGACGTGAAGCTTTTGAGCCTGGTAGGAAATTCGAATACTGACACGACAATTCAATCACATTCTAAAGGGCACTGTGTCCCAACCCACAGGTACCAAGCAGGGCTAGTAGGAGACAATTGTATTGAACGCTAGTAGAGTCAAGAGCTGGCTCAAACAAATCCTTGGCAACGGGACCAAACATGGCTACACAACCACGCTCAAACACGTCCAAAAATAGAACATCCAAGACGTGGAAGGCCGCGACATTAACGCTGGTCTCATCAACAATACCACAGAGATGCGGCTTCTCAGCTCTGCGCTTGTAACTCTCCTTACACTTACAACATTCAGCTTTGCAAGCTCGAGTTCTGTTCTTGTAGTGCTCGACCCATCATTAGACAGGGAGAACTATTCGATTTTCTTTGGTGGACTCGAAAGTATGTGTTTAGTTTTAATGGTTGTTTTGTGTCGTCTGACTCTTTGAAAGAACGAGGCTATAATTTGACGTTCCGTGCTCCCAAAGACACCAGTCCTGCTATCACCGACTATGACGTGCCAAACTATGACCACGTCATTCTTTTCGCACCAGACACAAAATGTGCGTACAAAGCATAAAGTACAAACCTGCTGACCTCAATCCAATCACAGCGTATGCAAAAGACATCACTCCCCAGTCACTGGTAGGCCTCCTCTCAGAGAACACCAACCTCCTCATCGCGCTCTCTCCGAAACAAACGCCCCTCACAAGTCTCGCGGCAGAGTTCTCACTCGTCCTCCCGCCTCCCGAAACACCACTTATCTCGCACCACCCCGCTCGCTCAGAGCCCCAAACCACAATCCCTGTCACCGTCTCATCATCAAGCCCAATCCTCACCCCAGGAATACCCCCAGTCTGGTTTACAGGCGCACCTCATGCACTAGGCTCTACCCCTATGCTCATTCCCATTCTCCGTGCCCCCGCAGAAAGCTTTGCTGCCGACTCTACAAGTGACGCTGACAGCGACACCCTCGTAAGCGCTTCCGAAAAAGGCGGCGAAGGTCTCTGGGCCGGAAGTCAGATGGGCTTGGTTACTGGGTTCCAAACGAACGTGAACTCGCGCGTGGTGTTCGCAGGCGGCGTGAAGATGTTCAGTGATGAATATGCGACAAAGGAGCTTCCTTCTGGGGGGCCTCCTGGGAACGCTTTATTCGTGACGGATGTGGCTGCGTGGGTTTTCCAGGAGAAGTTGAAGTTAAGGATCGATGCGGTTGACCATCATCGAGTTGGTGAGAGCGAGGCGCCAAAGATGTATACTACTAATGATGAGATCGTAAGTTTTGCTTGCTGGTTTCATGGTACTTGCTTGACGTAACGTCTTGTTGAAAGGTGTATACAGCGCATATCTCTGCGTACGACAGCGAGACGTCTACATGGAAGCCTTACAGCGGCATCGACGACTTGCAGTTAGAATTCACCATGCTCGATCCTCACATCCGCACCTCTCTTCCACCTGTTTCTGGCTCCCCTGGTGCATACCAAGTCCAGTTTCGCGCTCCTGATAGACATGGTGTTTTCAAGTTTGTCCTGAACTGGAAGAGGAAGGGGTTAGTGCATTACTTCATCTCCGCGTTGACGTCCTTGACCGACCGATTCATTTATTAGTTACTCATACCTCGAATCAAGCACGACCGTCCCTGTCGTGCCGCCGAGACATGACCAATACCCCCGTTTCTTGAGCGCCGCGTGGCCGTATTATGCAGGAGCTATCAGCACCAGTGCTGGATTTTTCCTTTTTGCAGCTTTGTGGCTTGCAGGAGATGTCAAAGGCGAGCGGAAGAAGGGTTCCAAAGTAGAGTAATCGCTCAGCCGTGCTTAGTTATCGAAGTAAAATATCACCGCCATGCGTCGATAGTGGCTTTATCTGTTTCTCGCAAGTTTGGTGCTCTATGTACGTGCTGTTTGACAAGCGCAAATATGTAGATGAAAAGCACTGTACAACAGTTTATGCACGAAAGAGACGGGTCTATGTATGGTCACCGGTCGAACCCAAAAGCGTGCGATATTACGACTTTGCCGGTGGAGCCCGGAACACTTGGCGAAGATTATCCCAAACGACGCTGGGACTTTGAGCGGCGTCGATACCATGCCACAAGCCCTTTGTTTTGTAGTACGATGCGACAGGACCAGTCTGCTTGTGGAACGTGTCGAGACGCTTGCGCAGCGTTTCTACGTTGTCATCGGACCGCTGGATAAGCGGCTCGCCGGTGACATCATCCGTCATAGGTTTTTTAGGCGGACTATGTGATACCGGAATGTATTAGCGTCAATGAGTGCACAGCGTTAGTGTGAGACGTACTGAAATTCTCTGTGATACGTCCGCCCTGAAGCCGGGTGAATAAGACGGCCGGTGATTCTGGAGATGAGGAGTTGATCGGGGATGAGGAGCTCGACGACGCTGTCGAGCTTTTCACCACGGGAATCGAGCATGGAATCGAGCTTCTCAGCTTGAGGCACGGTCCTCGGGAAACCGTCCAATACGAATCTGAGCCACATATCAGAACCGACGCGACTGAATAGAAAGATATAGATAAAACGCACCCATTCTTGCACTCCTTGTTATTCTCAAGCTGATCCTTGATCATGTTGACCATGATATCATCCGTGACGAGTTCACCGGCATCCATGACTTTCTTAGCCATCCTCCCCAACTCGGTTTTCTTGGCTATTTGCTCACGGAGCATGTCGCCCGTTGCGAGGTGGCAGACGCAGAAATCGTCGCGTATCCGTGGAGCTTGCGTTCCCTTGCCTGTGAAACATCATAAATGTTAATACATCTCACCGGAATATCATTATTCAAGTAAAAGAGACGGACCAGCACCAGGAGGACCCATAAGAATAGTCCTAAGCTGTTGGGCAGGCGTCGGAGAAACGGAAGCTTTCGCCTTCGCCTCTAGCGCGTGAATTTTGTCATTGAGCTGCGCTACGAGGTGCTTCAGATACTCGAGTTCATCTGAGGGTGCCATATTGAACTTCAACGACGGATACTTGAGTCTTGTTGACCGGAGAAGTCGGGAGGAAGACGAAATGGGCGCTCCCTGTCTTCACCGTATAACTATTCGGGACAGAAGCGTGGCAAATTTTAAACGGAGTTTGAGCGCGTATCCAACTTCCAAGGCCTTTTCCCATCGACGTGTCTCCTGCAATTGGTGAACTACCGAGTTCAAGGGCTCTCAGTACTCAGTACTCATCGTGTAAATCTGTGTGGTACAGAGAGTTTAGTCTTGGAAATTCCGCATTCCAACTCTCTGTACTCACAGTACTACTGGCATCAAGTCATGATCGATCGCGCATTGCGCAATCCATCCATGTCTCGACTCTCGAACGTTAACCAATATGAATATTGTCATTTTCAGCCTCAAATATGATGCTGCATCTACAGCAAGTGTAGATGTGTCTCATCTTTGAGTGTTGTATGAAGACTTTGGCTCGTGTATATTTATCATGCTTTTCGAGGAACAAGCAACCTTCTCATTCTCCGCATTGCCGATGCAGGCTGTCAAGAGGATCGCGTCGGATCAGAACATCATCGCACGAGTCAGGGACATGGTGGATGTTGATCACATGGTGGATGCTATGTAGGACGTTGGAGATCCTCATCCTTAAAAGTGGCCTACGCCCTTATCGATCCCTTTTCTGTGCTTATCGATGAGTCCACTCATGGCCCTCGTCCGACTCCATTTGGTCTTACTCCTCAAGCGCATCGACAAAGCGACCAATTCACGACAGTTCCACAGTGCCTTCCACTAGGCTCACCCTCGATCTGTGTTGCTTGTTTATTATTTCTCATCATTGGCAGCTTCGAGGGCCGATCTATCAGACTCGAAGGTGAGCTGCTCAACATATGAGCTATTCATTTTATTAATGAACTCCAGCCCAAAATTTTCAGAGTCCTTCCGCACAGACATCTATTCATCCATCAAAGTCGAGCACGAATGATACGAATGTCTGATTTCGTATCAAGGTTTGATGACGAGGACTTCGACATGCAACCCCTGCCGCCCCACAAAGGAAACTGGGATATCGTGCCAGATTGCCGAGGATCTGTCCTCTTGACAAGTGCAGGCTGCATTCAAGTCATGGCTCGAGGAGAACGTATGGCCGTGTTCTTCGGTCAACAGACGACTTGTAGGTAATGTCCTTTGGAGATCATTTATATGATAAACACAATGTATGGCAAAATACATATCACAATCATCACTAGTTGACCACAGATTTTCTAGCCTTTCTTGCGCTGAACGGAGAAGCTCAAGCACGAGGCTGCACGACGAAGGTATCGCTGATCTTGCCACAAATATCGATTTCAACATCTTGCCGGCCAGCCTTGTCGAGAGTCCATTCTGCCGCGCCCTTTTGATCAAGCTACTCGTTCGGTCCAGAGCGCGAGAGGGGTGGACTCGATAAGCAGCAGTCAATATACCATGTCTATACTATTACACTTGTCATTTCTCTAGGTATTGCTGTGCTGTTGTTCGTAGCCCGCATGGTGTTATGACATGTTCTTCTATTCATGACACTGCTCCCATCGACAAGAAAATCAAAACCATCAGTCAGTGTCCCCTTGCGCCAACTCCGACAAGATATCCTCCACCTTCTTCCACCTCTCTGTATAGTCGATTCTCTTCATATCCATGTACCTGCGATATGTCCACTCGAAATGCAACTCGAACGATATTTCGAGTTTTGCAAGTCCCGGTGCTATCATGTGCAGGAACCGTGGGATCGACATCATCAGGTCTGGTGCAGTCGGCGGGTTCAACGGACCCACACATGCAATGGGTGACCCTCCAATCGCCAGCCTCCTCAGGCGTCTATTAGGTTGTAGGTACACTTGCTCGTCATCGTCCAGAGGTATTGTCCCGAGCGCATCGAGCCGCGCGTCCGCACATAGCGAGATTTCGCACAGCTCATGACAGCGTCTCACGATGTAACTCAGGGCACCCAGGGACACAGGTGTGTTGTGATTCCCTAGGCTAACAGAATAGAGGTGTGGGCATGCACGAGCAAGCGTGCGGACATCGGCATCTGTAAGTATGATGGATCCGCCGTGGGCGGGGAAGATGAGGAGGGTTTTAATATTTACGAGTGCGGTAGGGCGGGCGAGGAAGGGGCGAAGCTCAAAAAATTTTGGTCCTGTATAGCACGGGTGGGGCTCAGAGTTACATCTCTCTATGATCGAGATGTGCTCTAGCTTTGTGCATGTGAGGATAGTGAGGACTTCGGACCAAATACTGGTGGGACCGCAATGGAGTGCGATATTGTAAATTTTCTTGAGGTTTGGGCATCCGGAGGTACCAGAATCCGTCCCAGAAATAGAATGCAGCAATAATGAGAAAAGGCACAGACTCTCGCATGACATATGCAGGTGAGTGAGTGCCTGAAAAGGCTGGTGTGCATAGAGGTGTGCATGGAGAGGCATGCTGTTGAATCCTATCTGGAGAGTGAGGTATTGGAGACGTGGCCATACAGCGATAGCTTCGAGCAAGGCGTTTGAGATGTTCTTGCCGAAGAATCTGATCGAAAGTTCGGTGAGACCCTCAGGATAGCTGAACAGGAAGGACTCCAATTCTGAGGTTGCCAGTTTGTCAACCGCGCCTACAAATTCAAGAGCTTTGAGATGCAAGAAGGTGGTACGGAGGTTCTGGAAGACAGCCTTGCGAAATTGGTCATCCGTGATATCTAGAGCGAGGGTATGGACGGTGGGCAAGAGGAGGTTGAGGGCGGGGATGGATACGACACGTGAGTCGTACCATGCGAGCGAGCGCAGCTGGGGAAAGAGCGGGGCGTCTTTGGGTGTGCTTGCAAGGAGCAGTGCGTATGCAGAGTCATCGCGACGGAAATTGTGATTGAAAAGGATCTGGATGCGTGCAGCACGGAGGACTGATGGGCGGAACTGTTTGGGTATATGAACCGAGGAAGGTCTGGGTGACAAAACCAGTTGATCAGGCAGGAACTTGATGAGAGGCCAGATACCTCCTATGTGGGAGTGAAGGACATTGAGTGCTGGGTCGCAAAATGTGCGACAGGTGAGTGCGAGGTTGAGGACGGAGCGTCGACCTTCAGTGTTAGGAAACGGTAAGATCACAGGCTGTACTACAGTTGACGGTCATTGAAGCCTGGGTCAATAAATTGGACATCCAATACAAGACAAAATATCATTTCAAGGATCTCAGTCAGGCGAAGACAGCCGCGGTGCATGTCGAACGGTGGCAAGTACTACTAGGTCAATTCATTGCGTATAGCCGTATGCTTTTTTCGTGTCCTAAGTCCGAGCCACCTCCTGAGCTCCTAATTAGGACTAATTCTCGAGAATTTCGCATTATTACCTATCGTTGGACTAGCTAGAGTCACGAAATCCTTTTACTGTTTTTTTTTTCAGAAAGAACACATGCGATGATCAAGTCCCCTGTTTTCAATCCGGGGAAGCGTATTAGATCCCAGCTAAAAAAAGTTTTACTTCACTGGGCTAACTTAGGTCCAATTCAATGTAGGACACGATGAAAAGGTAAACAAATGATCAACAAATTACCAATAAAGTGTTTACCCATCAACGACCATGACCATAGAGCCACCCTTGGATACACCAGATAATGTTTCCCACCAAAAAATCATACAAGTTTTCCTGCGAACAGGTCCTCCAACAAGGGAAGAGTTGCTCGTGCACTATCCAGCCAAGTTCACATGGCACCAGCTCAAGACCTTCGTGAATTCTGGGTACTTGTATTTCACCGCCAGTATCAACAAGACAGACGACGCTGACTCTGCAACGTCACAAAAGGGATCTCGGGCTACTAAAGCGTAACAAGGCACTACAAAAGAGATATAACGCATGGTCTCCAGGAGTCGTGAAGGAGTACGGCTCATTGGGTAGGTAACGTAGAGTCAGGATGTAGAGATCGCTCAACAGCCTGAAGAGAACTACCTTATCAACCATCGTCTTCAATGGGGAAAGCCGGATACCCTTTCGCTCTTACCCTCAGCACTTGATAGCGATATCAGACTTAAGGATGTGTCCATCTCATCATCCAAATCTAATCAGTTTCTCCCATCGCTTCCCCCAGACGCACCCGAATATTTCAAAGCTGATATCCCGTTCGACTCGGAGTTCATCAGTATCATTCAGAATGATTGGCCTTACTCCGTCCCTATCGAGATCGAGCATACGCTCATCTGGTCGCGAGTACCTATCTTCCATCCAGATCTCATCCCAGCAGAAGTCGATACACGGATTCAACAAGATGGGTTGTGTGGGTTTACAGGCACTGATGAGCTTCCACCCTCACCGTCCACCCTACCAGAATGTCTGCCTGCCCTAGCGGAGTGGGGAATCACAATGGAGAAATTAGTTCGCAGCCCCAGGGGCAATCCAGAGATCGAAGATATGGTGAGGAATGCTGGAAGAGAAATAGATGGTTTTGTGAAACGAAGGTGGGTGGAGAGGGAATGGGAGACTGCATGGTTTGTCAACCCCCCAGTGAGTGGCTCTGGCTACGCTGCATCAGACGCTGAGCATTTTCAGAGGATACAAAGCGTTCGTGGACTAGCACATATACATGTATTCGCGAAGAAGAAGGAATACTTGTAGATCAGACCAATATTAGACTTATAGAGTTTTATGATTTGTTGTCTTTGCGAACAAGTTTCATTTGATCCACCACTATCTCCACGATATCACGCCATTCCGTCATGGCACCGAGTCCTTTGAAAAAGAGCCAATTCATCTGCAACGGCAAGAAATAAAAGCTGGGACCACATACCAACGTCCCCACAAGCAAGATTTTTTCCGATTGGCCCGACAACTTGGTAGCGTACAACATCCCGCACGACGTGCAAATGTTCTGCCGTGAGCGGATGCTCGTACATGAGCGTATTCATCGCCGGAAATACGTAAGTCGGTGTCGTAGGTGCCAGCGCACGAAGCAGAGAGGTCTAAGCAAGAGGTTTCCCATCAAGCACGATATGAATGCGCTGGGAAACATACCGCAAGATTGTCGCAGAGTCCGTGTGCAATCTTTGAGAGCGTATTCGCCGAGCAGGGAGCGACAAGAACAATATCAGCCCACCTCCTCAACTCGATATGCAAGATCGGATCTCCAATCTTGTATGACCCCTGTCATGGACGTTAAGACGGCCAAGCTCTTCTGAAAAGCGCGTGTATTCACCGACCACTCGTCCTCATCGGTCCACACGCGGGCGCCTGCATTGACTACATCTGCAGGGTCATAAAATGCGAGCGACTCCTTGGTCGCAACCACTTCTACTCTGACATTTTGGTACTACGTTGTACACAACATGAGCAAGAGCAGGATTCCAAAGACGGGGACAGACTTGAAGAAGCGCTGAGACAATGAGAGGAGCTTTGATAGATGCTACGCTGCCAGTTGTTATGAGCAATACATGGGCGTGATCTGGGAGGCGCTCTGATTCAGCAATAAATCGGCGAGCCATCATGGGTAGCAAATGGATGCTGCAGGCACGCAGCACGTTTCGGCACCCCAGCGGAGTTTAAACGTTATGGACCACCGCCGTGATCGTCGTTCTGCGCGACTACGAGCCTCACAGATGTGCCCTCGAGGAGGGGAACAAGGAGTCAGAACGGTCGAGGTCAAGGCTCACATATAGCCGTTTTCTTCAGTCAACAGATGCACTTGACTTGTAGGTAATATGTCCTTTGGATCGTTCGGTCCAGAGCGCGGGAGTGGGGGACTCGATAACATCGCCGAACACTTGAAAGCTCATGGCGGTAAGCTCATCCGTACGGAAGAGGACGAAGAGGAGGAGGGAGATGACGAAGAGAAGGTCGAAGAGTTACCAGAGAAGGCTGAGGAAGCGGAGAAAACTCCCGCACCACTGGCAACGGACAAGAAATCAACCTTCGAGATGGTTGCAGACACACTCGCCGATCCCATGAGCAAAGTACATGTTGGTTCAACAGCGGTCAATATACCACGTCTATATATACTATTACACTTGTCATTTCTCTAGGTACTGCTGTGCTGTTATTCGTAGCCCGCATCGTATTCTTCTACTCATGACACTGCTCCCACCGACAAGGAAATCAAAACCATCAGTCAGTGTCCCCTTTTGTCAACTCCAACAAGACCCTCCCCACCTTCTTCCACCTCTGTATATCATCCATTTTCTTCATTTCCCTAAGGCTGTACCTGCGACGTGTCCACCCGAGACGCGACTCTAAGGATATTTCGAGTTTCGCAAGTCGCGGTGCTATCATGTGTAGGAACCGTGGGATCGACATCATCAGGTCTGGTGCAGTCGGCGGGTTCAACGGACCCACACATGCAATGGGTGACCCTTCAATGGCCAGCATCCTCAGCCGTCTATTAGGTTGTAGGTACATTTGCTCGTCATCGTCCAAAAGTATCGTCCCGAGCGCATCGAGCCGCGCGTCCACACGTAGCGAGATTTCGCACAGCTCACGACAGCGTCTCACGATGTAACCCAGGGCACCCAAAGACACAGGTGAGTTGTGATTCCCTAGGCTAACAGAATAAAGGTGCGGGCATGCACGAGCAAGCGTGTGGACATCGGCATCTGTAAGGATAATTGCCCCGTAGTGGGCGGGGAAGATGAGGAGGGTTTTAATATTGACGAGTGTGGTACGGCGGGCGAGGAAGGGGCGAAGCTCAAAAAATGTTGGTCCTGTGGAGCACGGCTCGGGCTCAGAGTTACTACACTTCTCAATGATCGAGATGTGCCCCAGTCCCGTGCGTGTGAGGATAGTGAGGAGTTCAGACCAGATACCGGTGGGACCGCAATTGAGTGCGATAGTGTAAATTTTCTCGAGGTTTGGAAATCCGGAGGTACCAGAATCCGTTTCGGAAATAGAATGCAGTAAAGACGAGAAAAAGCTCAGATTTGCGCATGACATATGGAGGTGAGTGAGTGCCTGAAAAGGTTGGGGTGCACGGAGAGGCATGCTGTTGAATCCTATGTGGAGAGTGAGGTATTGGAGACGTGGCCACACAGCGATAGCTTCGAGCAAAACGTTTGGGATGTCTTTATGGAAGAATCTGATTGAAAGTTTGGTGAGACCCTCAGAATAGCTGGACAGGAAGGACTCCAATTCTGAGATTATCCGCTCTGTGTGAACCATGGCTATAAATTCAAGAGATTTGAGATGCAAGGAGGTGGTACGGAGGCTCTGGAAGACGGCTTTGCGAAATTGATCATTCGTGATATCTAGAGCGAGGGTATGGACGGTAGGCAGGAGGAGGTTGAGGGCGGGAATGGTTTCAACACGTGGGTCGAACCATCCGAGCGAGCGCAGCTGGGGAAAGAGCGGGGCGTCTTTGGATGCGCTTTCAAGGAGCAGTGCGTATGCAGAGTCATGGTGATGTAAATTTTGGTTGAAGAAGATCTGGACGCATGTAGCACGGAGGATTGATGGGCGGAACTGTTCGGGTATATGAAGCCAGGAAGGTCTGGGCAGTTGACCAGGCACGGACTTGCTGAGAGGCCAGATATCTCCTATGTAGGAGTGAAGGACGTTGAGTGCTGGGTCGCGAAATGCACGACAGGTAAGTGCGAGGTTGAGGACGGTGTGGCGACCTTTAGTGTTAGGAAACGGTAAGATTGCGGGCTGTAGCAGCTGATAGGCATCGAAGCTTGGGTCAATAAATTGAACATCCAACACAAGACAAAATATTATTTCAAGGATCTCAGTCAGGCGAAGACACCGGTGCATGTCGGACGATGGCAAGTACTAGGTCAATTCATTGCATATAGCTGTATGTATACGTGTCAAGTCACCTCCCGAGCTCCTAATGAGGACTGACTCTCCAGAATTTCTAGTAGAAAGTACTAGTACTACAGTAGTTTTCGTAAATCTCACTAAGGCCGGCTGTACAGCTGGCACGCGGCACGCTTCGGCACCCCAGCGGAGTTCAAACGTTATGCCTGCCCTTCAACCACCATTTCGTCGTCGTTCTGCGCGACTACGAGCCTCACAGACGCCCTCTAGGAGGGGAACAAGGTGTCAGAACGCTTGATGTCAATGCAAGTCAAATGTATCTTGCACCGTTTTACGCGAAGATTGAATATTTAGCACGATTACTCTCCCTCGGTGAAGCACAAATAGAGCGCAGTTGACTCTCTTCAAACCCAAGCCCTTGACTTGAAGGTCTTAACAATCTCACTGGCCTTCCGAATCATTACCAGTACTTTGCCCTAGATAAGTCTGGTGATCTGAAAGCCGCCGACAAAAGAAAACCTATCTACCGCCCTCGAGCACTATCACGCTCTCTTAGCCATTACCACCGCCACCGGCCATTCAATATCTACTTCATCGTGTCCTTCCACGGCTCTCCCATCCTCCCGCTCGGCACACTCCTTAAGATCTTTCCAGAACCGCACTGCGACATCTCCATGCGGGTTCTCTCCATCACTGGGGTTGTGCTGGCGGAATGTGTGCAATGCACTCCACGTATTCAAATACGATAGCAGGTCATCCCACGTCATCTTCTTACGCATGATCACGGAGCGTGGGGAAGGGAGAGATGGGTGGTAGTCGCCTGCGATGCGTTAGTGAAGCGTCGCATGACGATATGATAAGTCCAACACAGACCTGTGAAGAAAACTCTCTCGAAATCGCTGAACGCGCCAGGTACAATTTCATTGGCATCTGGTACCTCAATCAAGTGGTTATCTAAAATCGAACGACCGGGCTGCTCCCAGTATGGGCCAACGGTGTTCAGTGGGTCAGTGCCTTCGACATAAGCGTTAATTCTCTGCGTGAGTGACGGATAGCGGGCGAAGCGGAACTGGGAGTAACCCTAAGTCAAGCAAATGTTAAGAGTGACATGGCTCGGAGACGGAGACACGTACCCAGAATACAGCACTTCCATTCTTCCTCAGCACTCTTGCAACTTCAGGCCATATTTTGTTCCAATCGAACCAATGGCATGCCTGGGCTACAATCACACAGTCATCATGAACAAATGGTGGTTTCTCCTTTTAAGTGACACGCACCGGAAATGACTAAATCCACACTGCTATCCTCCAAAAATGTTAGATTCTCCGCGCTCGCCTGTATGTACTCATATTGACCAGTGCTCGTTGGCGTATTCTTGAGGGTACCTTGAGCAACTTTGATCATATTAGAACTCGCGTCGACGCCAGTGACGCGCTTGAAGGGTGTGAGCTCGACTGTTGCTTGACCTGAAATCCCGAGTAATCAACAGTAGGTCAAGAGTCCAAGCCTCCACATTGAACACAGCTAGAACTGACCCGTCCCACAACCAAGATCCACCGCTCTATTCCATCTTGCACTATTGTTGCGCTCGTGGTACCGGAATACAAAGTCAAACAGGGACCTAGGGTAAGTCGGCCTGAAAGTCGCATAGATGGCGCTATCAAAGGAGGATTTGGCGTAAGTTGCCATCACAGAAGTAACGAGTGTCCACGTAGTCGACGATAGCACTTGATGACTATGAGGATGCACGAGGAATATAAATACCCCGAAGAGCGTCTAATTGGTATGGAGATGATGGCCGACGTAAATACGGTCATCGGTGCTATCGGAAGTACTCATGTACGTATCGAGCACCCCTTTGAGATAGATCTTCCAAGGAACGACTGTCAAGGAGCTAAGGACTGGAGACCTCGTCCATAAAGGTCTTAGGTTACCGGGGTCCGAGAAGTATCATTATTGATTACCGTGTCAGCAGATTGAAAAAGTAACGTACGTCACTACATAGTACTGGTGAGAGTGCGATTCAGACCAAAAAGAAAATCCTCCGAGTCAGGCAGTATGACACTAACTTTCCCGAATGTACAAGATACCTGATATCTATTGCTGATCGTTCTCTGGTGCAAAGGGCCAATCCGAATAACCCGCTGGTGTGAGATCACCGCCCATGTACCATGTTGCTCGGTCACCGCGCTCAAGTGCAATACCCTTTCGCAAGCGGAACGGAAGGTCGGGCTAGTAAGGGGACATGTTGGTCACTGCCCAGTCCGGGAAACAAATGACTTACGTTCGGCATAAACAACCTCCCGAATCCAATAAGGCCGCCTTTCTTGTCTACCGTCTCAATTGCGGTATTCCGGGTATATCCGTTTGCGCTGATGAAGGTCCTGCCTTCAACACCTTGCCAGATATCACGGAGAAAATCGCTGTTTTTTTCAGCAGTGACTTCGGCAGGCATCGGCTCCACGACGTGGATGTATGCGAGTTTGTGTTTGCGCAGCTGCTCAACCACGTAGGAGAACTGGGGTTTGGGGTCTGCCATGCCCATACCTGCACCACAAATCAGTTGAATAAAGATCGCTAATATTGAATGATGTGGCATGTACCGTTGGATACGCCCCACGGGCTCATTCGGAACCCGGTCCTCTCAGCACCAATGGCCTCGACAATGGCATCTGTTACTTCGAGCGCAAACCTTGCGCGATTCTCGATGCTTCCGCCATATTCATCTGTGCGTTGGTTACTGACATCCTGTATGAACTGGTCGATCAAGAAGCTATTTGCGCCATGAATTTCGACGCCATCGAAACCAGCTCGAATGGCATTTTTTGCCGCAGTGGTATACATGGCAATGTATTCTTTGATTTCATCCGTGGTGAGCGCGCGTGGCACATCTGTTTTGCCCGGCACGGGGATGGGTGAGGCACCGACGAGGGGACTATTGTCCTCCTTGGCAAGAACGGCTGTTTCTGCGTTGCGGCCGAGCGCCAGGAGTTGTAGGAAAATGAAAGAACCTTTCTCGTGGACTGCTTCTGTTACCTGCAGTCCGGAATGTGAGTCAGCTCTCATAATTATTGAGCAAGGAACAACATACCTTTTTCCATCCATCCAGATGGGCATCGGTATATATACCAGGGAGATAATCATAACCACCAGCGCTCTGGGATATGTATGTGCCTTCTGTGATGAGAAGAGTACCAGGGGTAGACCCTCTCTGAGAATAGTATGCTGGTGCTTGTGGGGTTATGACACCATCTGCGTGTACACGCAAGCGGGTAAGTGGGGCAAGGACAACCCGGTGCTGCAAGTTGATGTTGCCCACGCGGATGGGGGAAAAGAGTGCGGAGGTCGAAGAATCGGACATGGTGATCTATAACAAACTAGGTATGAAATACTTTGAATGGTATTGATTGGAGATCTGGAGACGGGAATCCACATCGTGTATTTTATAGCCAACCTCGACAAGCTGGTTAACGAGTTTAAAATATATAGATTTGTCAGGTTGAGTATATCCCGCATCATCAGGAAATCTTGGATGGCACCCAGCACCGGCAGGTGCACAGCGCTGCAAGATTAATTGTGATGCTCAGCTAGCGCTGGGCTGACTGATTCCATGAGTAAGTACTGATGGCGACAGTATCGCGAGTTGGATTTCAGATTATTCATCATTGATTATCAATATTTCACAACCTCTTGACTCATATCAAGTTCCAAAAGATACCCTGCGTTGGAAAATTGCAGGTAGTAAATATAAGGGAGCGACGAGCGAGTGAAAGAAAAATGACGTAGGATATCGACCAATTAGAATCGGAGTTATTGACGAGAATGATCATGATCATCTCAACTTTGGTACTGCGTTGGCGGAGTCATTGCAGGTTCAAATGATGAAGCGATGAATGAGAGGACAGAATGAGAGACTGGGGATTCGAGCAAGCGTTCTGTAGTGACAAAAAAGAGAATTTTTTGATGCTTGCCGGCAGGTTGCAACTGTGATACGTTGGTCGTATTCAATTATGCATTTGTTGGCCCCCAATAGATTAATCGATTAAGGTTTATTCGCGATCGAGGCGAAATGCATTTACGACAGAAAGCATCGTGGCACGTTTTCCCTAATGTAGCAATATGATGTCGTGAGCAGCAAGGGTCACTATTTCGGTTTAACTTATAAGTTCAAATTCACCGCCCTACACCAGGTAAGATTAAATATCATGTGTGAACAACTGAGACCATGACCATATAAAAATCACACCAGCCTCCTCAGTTCCTATCAACTTATTCTCCTCTATTAGCTCGGTACACCATGAGTCTATTGAAGATCCCCTTCATCCTAGTTTCTGCCATTGGGATTCATGTTTCGTTCACTTCTCCTTCTCCCCCACCGTCATCTAAAGAGAAGGTGGTGCCCTCGTTGTTCGAATTCATCATTGGATGGTGTTTGAAACTTCGCGGTTTGGAGTTGATGAAGGTGGGGCGCTCCTCAATATCCGAGTCGGTCATTGACTTTATTGATTTGTGGATAATATAATAGATCGGCGCGTGGGGGGTATCGTCTGCTGAAGTGGCTAACATCCTGGCCATGTATATAGCGCCCTTGCACGATACAGAGGGCATCAATGGTGGTAGAGCTGTGCAGCTTTTGCGCGTTCTTCGCCCTACACCGATCACCCCCACATTCCTTGTCGCCAGTATTGCCATCGCAATTGGTGGCGCACTAAGGCTTTATTGTATGGCAATGTTAGGAAAGCTTTGGAGCTTCCAGCTCAGCATCAGAAAAGAGCATGAACTTGTGACAAGCGGACCGTATTCGGTGGTGCGCCACCCAAGTTACACCGGTCTCCTTCTCCAGAGTGCTGGGATCGCTGTCATGTACGGAAGTCAAGAATCGTGGATGAGACAGTCTGGGATTTTACCAGTGCCTTTCGTTGAAGTGTTAGTGACTGGGGCTTTATTGTTTACCGCATTCAGCGTTTGGACCTCCCTCAGCCGACCTGCAGTAGAGGACCAGATGTTGCAGTGCGCTCTGGGAGAAGACTGGGAGAATTGGGCAAAAAAAGTGAGGTACCGGCTTGTTCCTGGGGTCTATTGATTACATACATTATACCCGTCGCTATGCGCGTATCTGTTTGTTAGAAAACAACCGGTCAACACAGTACATGGTTTTCTTTCTATTCAACTTAGACACTCGTTTTACTACTACGCCAAGCGGATTTAACATATTAAATAAATAGTGATTGTAAACGCACCAAGCAGAGATATACCTGCTTGTCCCACACTGAGCCACCTCGACAACAAGAAGACGGTTTGGGCGCTGAGTGGGGTTAAGAGCGGTAGATTAAGGACATTCGGCTGATGAGTATATTTAACATGAACTCAAAGGCATTGTGGGATGTGATTCGGCTTCGCTGTCAATGTTGAGTTGAGATCAGGAGGAAAGTGAGGAAAGGCGAACAGCGAGGAATGTGTCTGGATGGAACACCGAAAGCCTTGGAGCTTTGAAGCTTTGAAGCTTGAGCATGAGGGTTGCCGAAGTTCTTCTCAGGTCGAAAGCCAAACAATAACAAATACGTCTAAGTCACTAAAATTTTGTACTAGCGCTTGACTAGCACTATTCCAATGTTCATTTCAACAAATGTATTTTCTCGCATTCAAGGTACCAATCTCTCATTGCACAATGAACCGGAGTAACTTGGGTTCACATTGAGGCTGTTGTCTGTTCTTTGTGTATCCTCCAAAATTGCAGGTGCCACGTCAACTTCTATCTCTCAAAATAACATCCCACATACACGTATTCAAACAGACTGACTCGAGACCAGTAGCATACTTATTTGCTCACAGGACACATGGCTTCCTATTTTCTGAGCACCTAGTTTGCATTGTGCTACTAATGTTCTCTCGTTTTTTGAGTTTGAACGACCATGATCAGATGGGCGAGATGTCGTTGCCTCGGGTATTATCCGTACGTATCCCTCTTAAAACCATGCCATCAGTATCTCGTATGCTATTTTCGCTAAAAAAAAATTATGCTCACGTTTAGAAGGCTGTTGGTGTGCTCAGACGCGCACCCCGCTCGTTATGATGCCAACAAGTTAACCTACTGAACTTGTATTCCATATCATCCATACCAGCCTTGCGAGACGGGCAGTTGCGACAAGGGTAGCTCAGCAATTGAACAAAAGGCGAATTCGAGGGAGTAGCCGTGCCAATCCACGCTATTCTTGATCTTGCGAAGTCATCGTCATCGAGACACGTGATATGGGGTGTTTCACTAGATCAAAAAGCCATTGACCTGGCGTCCTCATTGTCAAGGTGATAAGTAGGCTTGAGATAGGCTGCATGTTTTTGCCTGGTACAAAACTTTCTCCAAGTATAGTTTCATCCCTGATGAGAACAGGTATAAAATCAACGCGGTTGAGTTTACAAGACCTTAAAGACGACCGCCTCTTGTTGCAGTGAGTAACCCTCTTATGTTACACTACGCTTTTCATTGAACCAACATATAATATCTTCTAAGACTTTGTTATAGCAACTTCACGCACAGTGCAGCACTACACAATCAAACTTTTGTCGGCGTGTAATTTCCTAGAACGGTGGCATTACATGCTGAAGCATGACAATCATACCAGATACTATGAAGCTCGTTCAAATTGTTTACCTCACAATTCTTACCGCTGCCAGTGCCACTACTGCTAGTGGTGCTACTGGGATCTTGACGACAGATTCTCCTGAAGGAACCGTGGCATGCTTCCCGCCGTGCACTGCTCAACCACCTTCGAGCCGCCCGGCAGGGACATCGCCTTACCAGCGGATGCCCAGCGCGTGCTGCTACCCTAATTGAACTTGAGGTCAATCCGGTCATTTTTGTTGTCAAATGTGTGTCCTGTAACGTTTTACGCCAAGATTGAATATTTAGCACGGATAACATCCTTCGGTGAAGCACAAACAGAGCGCAGTCGACTCTCTTCTAACCAATCTTGCTCGACAACTGCGCTACGCTCAGAGATGGCCAACGGTCGTGCATTTATCCGAAGCCATGGTCCGCACAATAAAGCGTGGTCGCCGTTTTTGTCAGGAACGCCATTACCACAAATCCACGAGAAGGAACTACCGCTCTCGCACCCAAAAGCACTCGTTTGTGCCTTTGATTCCTGTCACTGTCACTGTCTATTGTCTCGAACCGCACACAAGCGACAGCCATGTCATCTGCCTGACTTCAATACAATATCTCGCTTAAAATCTGACAACTTGTATTAACTGGCAGACAATTAATGTTGTACCGGAAGATTCGGAACGAGTACAGGATATTTGAATATCCCTGAGCGTAAATTATACACAGCTAGGTATATTTGACTGAGTGTGTGCTAAGATTCTTTTTATCCTTGTTTATTGTCCTTTGGGGCGGGGCTCCATGGTGGACACTACATACAGTATTCTACTTTATCGTCTGCGGCTGGTCTATCTGCTGTCCATGCTTTATGCTTTATGGCGGCGGCGTTTGATTAGAGTGGCACAATGCGATTGCTTCCCTTCCCTCTACTTCCTTTTCCCGCTCTCCTTTGCAAAGGTGATGTCTCCGAAAAATTGTCAGTTCTTTCGTGCGTGCGATGTACTTCAGCGTCGCCCTTATACCCTTTCAACGTGGCACTGGCGCGGTCTTGATTTATCTCTTAGTGCGTCTCGTTGTCGAGTGAATGTGGGGTAGACGAGCAGGAAGTGGTGAACGGGTTTTCTCATGTGCATTATATTTTGGGTTGGCGATTTTGAAATTCGGCGGAGATATATGTTCAGGGAGATGTACGTAGCTTGTGCGGAGTTGAAAGATGATCGATGAGTGATCCTGCAATGCTTTCCTGGTAGGGTCTTTGCGAACTTTTTCGACGGGGCTGACTGATCAATAGAGGAGGTGAGCCTATCTTGGTGATTCGCGTATGATGTTGGTTGCCTTGTCTTTGATTTTCTGGCACAGAAGTGCTACTTTAGCGCCGTTTTTCTTCGTGGAAGGATTCTGATCCGCGGACTCATTTCCCTCGTAGCTTGGGGTCCATCAGATAATATGTTAAGAACGAGTATCAAATTCCAAAAGATACCTCATTATCTCTACACAGCGATCGCAGAACTACTGGCTTACTAATGGCATGGACAAATTGCAGGTCCTACATATAAGGGAGCGACGAGCGAGTGAAAGAAAAATGACGTGGGATATCAAAATGGGGACTGTTGACGAGAATGACCACCACCATCTCAACTTTGGCAGATTCATTGCAGGTTCAAATGATGAAGCGGTGAATGAGAAGACGGGGTGAGAGACCGGGGATTCGACCGAGTGTTCTGTGGTGACAAAGAAGAGAATTGTTTGATGCTTGCCGGCAGGTTATGATATGTTGGTCGTAATCAATTGAATACGCTCCTATATGTTATCCCAATTTTTTTGCCAAATAGATCAGTTATGCTCATATGTATTCGCAGGATATAAAAGCTGATCGTCCTCCTACAGTGTTCCCTCATCCTCAGATAGGATTAAACCACATGACTCACCTGCGCGCCTTAGGGTGAAGGTTTGATCTGCCAGATAATCGAGCCAGCAGCTCTAGGGGCATGTTGGGACAGCGAGTCATGTTTCTGCTTTCCCATGGTTGATGGTGCAATACCTAATTTGACTCGAAGCCAATCAGCACGGTTTGCTTTTGAACAAATTTTCATAGTGCTCGACCGATGTCCATTGTGGATGTTTGAATTAATCCAAGAACGATCAACCGTGCCTAGTCTTGCTTGTGGTCCACTAGGAGCGAGCGTTGGATGGCGTGCAAGGGTGGGCGGCGCATCAATGACCTGTGAACAGATGATATTGGTATTTAAGGCAGACTGAGCACCGTAATAATCGACGTAAACCTGCCAACAACTTTCCGAGACTCACAGTGACCTTTTTCAGTTGAATGGAACTAAGAAAAATGCATGAGCACAGGAGCATCATGAAGCCATGTATGGACCCAGCCCGAGACGGAAATGAGAGTACTGGCCTCCTTGATGCTAGCTGACATATTGTTCCAGCAGAGCACAAACACACTTGCTGGTTGAATCACACGGCTGATCATGCGATAGTGAACGTGACTCATGATCAGGATAGGTGTGCCACCAGGCAAAGATTGGCCAGTGCTAAATACGGACGATTCATGGAGCGCAGGAAGAAAGTTTGCCCTTGCAAAGGTTATAACCGGATGTTACATTCAAGTTGAGTTTCAATTAAACGAATCAACGTTTCGCACTCAGCTCAAGCCGAGTATTGGTCTGCAAGCTCGGTTGTCTATACTATTAGATGTACCTATTGAAAATATAGGCCACACCGTGAAAAAAGAACGCCGAAGTCATGGTGGTGAAAGATATGTGGAGTGGGTGTAGAGTTCAAGTAGACGCAAATTGCTTCCGCGGGATCAAACATTTTCGGATATATCCCATAGGCGGCTGTTACAAATCGATGAATACGCAAGTTATCAATTTCATCTATTTTTGTAACAGCTAGTAATACATTCAGTTGAGAAGTCGTCATTGAGTTTGGGTGAATGACCTGACATTCGAGAAAATGTGCAAATGAATGTGGCTCGAGTTCTGCTTCGCTAGTTTTTCCCTGGGAAAAGATCATCAGACCCGTCATTTTCGGTCATTGTTTGAGTCGTCATCGTAAAGCTCACTGCTTATCTTAGATAGTCTTTAAAAGTTGGACGAAAAGCCATAAAATTGCGATAGAGTTAACCGCCGAGTTCGAGGACCTCGCAGATGCTGTTGCTAAGGATGAGACCCTAGATCATAACGTCTCCAAAGATCACGAAATTACGCCATTATTAGACAGGGTCGGTGAAACGATGGACTTCGAGACTCGAAATTCCACGGGCGAATCACTTGTCGGGAAACCATCCCGACAAACAAAAGGATACTCCGAAGATTATCCATGGCGGGTCCCTTGATTGGCACCACAAGTGAGGACGACCCTTGACGTCGGTATGATTTCATCGACCTTGATTGTGCACTCTTGATTCCATAACCTTCGGGACTTCTGCGCCCACAAGCAGGATGAAGAACCGAGCACTGAAAGAATACTCATCAACAGCATGCTCATTGCTTTACGAACGTGGCTATGAAGATCGTGGAGAAAAAGGAAAAAGGATACCTATTTCTGATGACTCCACACTGGGGCAGGGCATCGAGGGTATTGACGTGTTAGTCCAACTACGGGATATCGTAGCTAGAGTTGTGGTTTAAAGCTTCCAGATGACACGCCGAGTGGAGCTGCCCTATATTTGAATTTGGCAGTGCCACGACTGCAAGATCAAGAAAGTCAGTAGCTGATGCATATGGTGCATGACTTTGTGCGCCAGGAAGCCATTCAAACGGCTTCGAATAGGTGAGATCAATTGATCCAGTCAACGAGCCGCCCAGTTTCCGCGGGTCCCCGCAAATCTGTACCATAGGCGACGTTTGAGAATCGACCACAGCGCTGGGTTAGTTACCGCAAGAAAGTCCGCGATAGTTTAGCGTCGTGGTGACTTGCCATTTAAGTAGTTCCCAAACTCCCACTGATCAGTGGGGCCGGTTTCAGACGTGAAAATTTGAAACCTCGCCGGCGCCTCTGATTCCGCATCGTAAAGGTACAATTCCGGGTAATCAACGCGCGCGATATGGAAATCCCGCTGTCTGCTGGTTGAAGTTGGACTGATGGTTCAACGGTTATGCCGCAAGCGAGATTGTAAGCCAGTTACATAGAACCCTGTGAGATCGAGGAGGAATGGTATAACCTTCGAGTTTGCTTATCTCGGCAGATAAGTGTGCTGGGAGTTAGTTGTTCCTTCTCAAGATGTTCCGTCTACTAGTGCCGGGCGTACTTATTATTGGGAGCCCAGGATTGTGGCGGAAAGGTACCGTACGCATCATGATTGGGCGTTAAGGACCCATCATTCGAAACTGACAGAGAACATCACGGTGTCAGTGAACAGCGAAAACGTCGCTAGGTCTTTTCGTGGCCCAAAGGTTTAGTAACTAAAGTTGTTATCTATCAAATTTTCGTTTCATTCCGAACCGCACAGATTGACTTACCACACGCTGTCACACTGGTGGTGAATGGCGCTCACTGAGGTTGCTGTTTAAAAAGTTCTTCAAACATGCTCTGGTCCTAGAGTGTGATTTTAGATAGCCGGTGACGTGTCTGACCATATCCTCTCCATGTTTCTGTTCAGGACTTTCAGCTTATCTCTTGATACAGGACAAGACTTACTGAAAACGGAACCTCCAGCGCTAGCGGTAGTCGTCTGGGATTGGTGCAGCATGACGCCATGCGAGGACAGAGATTTACGGAAGAAAGCCGACGATTCCGAATTTTGAAGATAGAATGTTCTTACCACCAATAGGATTGCGTAAAGAAGGACTCGGATCTGAGTTGGACGGTGACCAAACGAAATGACAGATAACAGGTGGAGACAAGCTGCTTATCTTTCGCACGTGTGTTCTTTATTCCGTAACGTTGCTGAGTCCGAGTCCTTCTCAAATTTTTCATCATATATAATCGTATCGCCATGACGGAATTCGCCCATCAACCTACTACATACCAGGTTACAACGTTCATTCCTCCATACCCATACTAGAGTTCTCCAGTACCTGTGTTCAATCCATTGCCTCATAGTCAGTCCTGAACCTTTAACTCAAATATGTGACCGAACTCACCTGGCGAATGGAACTTCATCCAGTCTCACCTTAGAATTCAGTCACAGACAGTGTCCAACCCAGTTTCACCTATATTTACACCGAGATCACTGCTGCCAGTGACGTCAGTTTCCGTGGGGGCAAACTTTGACTTCCTTTTATTCTCGCCCTCATCTTAACCTCATGTCTCAGTCTCTCTAAATCGCTGCCGGTTAATAGACTCCGTATTTTTATTCAAACAAAAGCAAGTGTTCACATCTCTGCATCACTGCAACGTAGTCTAACTTCTCGAGATAGGTCAACAGCTTTTGTCCTTGGGTTCCTTCTATCGTTCATCCTTTGGCTTGCAACTTGCAAGATGTCTCAGCCACGAATTTTATTCCCTACTGCCGATCCACAATTTTTGCAGAATGACAGTGTCGAAGGGCTTTCGCCTGAGACCTTGCAACGAATGTCACTTTTAGGTCACGGTCCGTGGTCTGAGTCCGCCATGACGGACTTTTTCGACGCGAGCGATCTTAGCAACGGCAAGAGCCTCGTCGATCCAACCATGGTTCAATCATCCATACGCTTCCCTTCCGCTGATATTTATCAATACGACTCCTCCAGTTCCACCTCTTCCACCTCTTCCGCACCTTCTGACGAGTCTCACATCGTTATATCGCGTCCCCGACGAGTCCGTGGGCACAATTCCAATCCATCATCTCCCACTGTCAAGGCCAGGCACCATCCGAGTCCTCGCACACACCAAGCGGACAAAAAGGTCGTTCAGCCGCCGGAGTTCAGTGATGCATCTGATGTTGACACGGTGCGGTTGACGCAGGCACCATTCGACAATGCTGGCAGTGTAAAGCCCAGGGCACATACTCGTCATTTTTCTGCAGAAATGCGCTCCAGCTCTCTTCCCCAGTTCAACTCACTCGTTGAGTCTCAGTCCGCCACAAACCTGTCCCCACAGACGCGTTTCATTCGAAATAAGTCTGGCCAGCTTATCAAACCATCTCTCAAGCACGCGAAGCTTCCCAGCCTGACAATCCCAACGGGCGGCGTGATTGTGCAGAGTGAGCCCACGACGCCTACCCTTTCGAAGGCGGTACACTTCGATGCCAAGCTTGAGCATGTCAAACTGTTTCTCTCGAAGCAGAAGCCTCTCGCAGTGTCACGAGATCGTGACCTAGCCACCGATACCAGTGGTACAGAGAGTGATTTACCCTCATTCATCCGTGGTTCACCAGACGACTTCGCCGAGAAACAGATTGAGCTTAAAATTCGCAACATGCCGTCCACCCCGTCAAAAGATGCGGACGTGGTCTTGCAAGGACTCACTTTATCCCAACACGATAAGACCATCACCGGGCGAGTTCGAGTGCGCAATATCGCATTCGAAAAATGGGTTGCTGCCCGGTTCACCCTGGATTTGTGGCAGACGACGAGCGAAGTTACCGCCCACTATGTGGAATCCGTGAACGGTGGCACGTTTGACATTTTCATGTTCACGATAAGGTTGCATGACATGTGGTTGCGTATCGAGGAGAAGACGATGTTTATTGCCTTGCGGTATACTACCGCAGGCACGCAGTTCTGGGACAACAACAACGGTGCCAATTATATGCTCAAGTTCGTCGGGAAGCTTGTGCCGCGCAAGGCACCCGTTGTCGCAGGGTTTCCCTTTGGGACTTCGGGGCTCAAAGTCGAGTCGGCAAGAGTGGATACGGATTCTCCTCAGGCTTCTCCTTCACCGCGCTCTTCCCTGGCATTGATGCCAGAAACGCCCGTGCCAGCGAGGTACAATTTAGGCTCGGCGCGTAACGTAGTTCAAGACGGGGGCCTTCCTTCCCTATCGTCTCCAGCTGTACGGACCCCCACGTATCCCACAGAGCTCTCCAGTGCTTGGCCGAAGAACACTTCTCATCGCGTCGATAAGATGCCGTCACGTCATACTCGATCCGTTACTATAGGGTCATCTAGGGATCTGGAGAAGCACGAGCAGGCGCACCTTGCGCAGTCGGAATCTCTAAACCTCGATCCTCCCCTTTCACGCGCAACACGCGAACGCAACCATCATCGCGGCTATGTAGACCGATCAATGGGTGGCACACCGCGTAAAACCCTTCCAGGTCCTGCTCTTCTGAGTCCCTTTAAGGAGCAGACCCCTACTCGCAGCAGTGATCCCGCGCAAGGACAGCCATCCCTCTTTAGCAGGTTTACTGCTCAGAGTATGGCTCGGATGAATAGCGCGAGCTCCACTGCTTCTGGGTCTGACTCGAGTTCCCTGGCTACTCCGCTTACATCTGCGGGGCCCAGCACACCCATTTCTTCCGATGACAAGCCTTCTATTAATGACAATTATAGCCAATTTCTTAACCGGTGGGTCCAGGTCCTGAGTAATCCGAACTCAAAGCTAACGCCCTATCACAGATTCTGCTTCTTCACCGGCTCTGGCTCACTGACAGACTACTCCCCTGATTCAATCCCCCGTTCGCAATCGGCGTCCAATGTAGAAGCGTTATTGTGCTCTTCTCCTCACGAATTATCTTCTTCCTTGCGCGATACTGCTTTCAATGGCCCCCGCTCTTGTAGCTTGGATAGCGTCTCTACTTGCCAAAGTGGCACGACTACTCCACGCGGGAATTCAATGCTCGATTGCCCCACACCAGTGGTCCACTGTGAGTGTCTTCTCCGAGAGACCGGCTGGCATCACACTCACTCCCCCACAGAACTTATAATCCTATAGACTAACGACCCTGGTTTTTACACTGCAATTCATGACATCCACGACTCGACATGAAACGAACTTTATTTATTTTGTGGCAGTCATATCACAACTTGTACATTAGGGCACTTTCATATTTCCTTACACATGGCTTCCTCGCATCGTACAGTCATTGTCATTTTTCTTGTTTATCTTTTCAGCTATCTCATATGCTATCGTTATTGACCTTCTAGGATGCATTTCCGCGTTGTAGTGCTCCTGATACATATTGATTTTTGACGAAGTAATCACCGTACCATAGAACGCGTCGTGTCAGCTCGTACATTCCAATACAACTGTCTTCGAGCTCTCAATTTGTGGTGACAATATTTGAGGGAGACATCGCAAAACATAATATGATAGATACAGCATGTCTGCGAAATCAGTACCGCCCTCTACGAGCACCGTTGGGATTATACCCCCTCCCGCGACCTGTCCACCCACCCCTGCGGTTCCCCCAATCCTCACCTCTCGACTCACCTCTCGAATCAGCCGTCCACATCTCTTCCTGACCAGGAAGCGGACCACTCTGTTTCGGAGCGACGGCCGAAGGACCTGCGCCACCCCCAAGATTATCCGATGTTCCAAATCCAGGAATAAAGTCATCCGATCCCATCGGATCGTCGCCCGAAAACGGCGCACGCTGGGTATAACTATTATCTCCCAAGCCAACCGCTGTATCCTCGTCCTTGCCCCACCACTTATTCGTGCCACCATAGCTGAACCCAGGGACCATCGCGTCGTCCTCGTCGTCCTGCCCGCTCATATCTATAATTTCTGGGGGCTTCTCGCCGCCGCCGGAGAACACTGATGTGGCGTCTCCAGGGCGCTCGCGTGACCAGAAACGCGTGGTGTGGTCATTTGATGCGGTCACGAAGAGATGGCCCATGGGGTGGAAGGCCATTGACCAGATGTTGGAATCGTGTGCTTGTGATAGCGTGGCGCGGGGCTGTGTGACGGATTGCATGTTCGTTGGTTCTGGGCCGCCGAGGTCCCAGTGGAGCACGGCGCCCTCGGAGCCGCCAGATACAAGTATCGGGTGCACGGGGTGCCATGTCACGGCTATGGATTGTTAGTGTGCGGTCGAGTGAAATTAGGCAAAGCTTACAGCAGACTTCTTTCTTGTGGCCTCTAAGGATGCGGAATTCTTTCATGGCGCGGATGTCGAAGACGCGAACCGTTTGATCACGGGAGGCGCTTGCTACAAGGTTGCCGTTAGGAGACCATGCCAGGCCTTGTATTGTGTTTTTGTGCTGATGCCTAAGTCACTCGTTAATGATGGCAGTGGACTGTTTTGGTGCACTTACAGTGTTGAAAGAACCGCTCCAGTTCGCGGGTCCCAGAATTTTATTTGGTTATCTTTGCTTCCAGACACTAGAAGACCTTTGCTAGGATGCCACTCAACGCACTTGACATCCCACCCATGTCCTAGCAATAAAATCAACGAACCAAACCACAAAACGATGAATAAATCTTTCTACCTGTAAGAACACTTTCTTCCCGACTCTCTTCGAACGACCATATTCGGATAGTTGAATCGTCGCTTGCCGTTGCAAAGCGGCGATCATCTGGGCTGAAGCTCAAGCCTCGGATAGCCTCACGATGGCCGGCCCACGCAGTCAAGTTGTTCATATTCGGCTGGAAATACTTAATTATTCCATTCTGATCTGCCGAAGCCAGGAATGAGCCAGAGTGTGTGAACTGGAAGGCGCGGACGGCGGAATCGTGGGCTTGAAGAATGGTCTCGAAATTAAATGTGAGACCGTTCCAAAGGGTAAATTCTCCGCTTGTTGACCCTGTCAGTACTCGTCGTCCTTCTGGAGTCCACTAAATTAATGTTTGAGATATTTAGAAGAAACATCAACGGTGGTACGGACTGTAACGACATTGACTGGACAGCGAATCTTGTTAGTCGAGGTGTGAATGAATTTGGTGCACAAGGACGTCGAAGAGTTTCCAGGATATGCAATTGGTGGGAGCAGCTGTACACAAGGAACATTTCTTCAGCAGCTATGCGCCACGGAAAGAAAAACTCGCACGTCAATAACGAAGGGAGGAGCAGGTCTCATGGAGGGGACATATGTCGAATTAGGTCGGTGTTTGCGTAGCTACACTGGATTAGACGTATAATCGTGTAATGATCAAGTTGCTACATACAATATTCCACCTGCCCATACCCGCGTTAAAATCAACAGTTCGCCGGGGTCTTGTCTTCTTTACGGCTTTCCCATCTTGCAATTGTCTTGCAGCAGCCATTTCTTGCTCAAGAACTCTTGCATCATCCATAGGAGGTGGTTGAGGATCAGAGAGATACCGTTTAGGTGTCCATTCTAGATGAGGATGTGAAGGTGGACGCGGAATTGAGCTCGAGGGTAATAGCATTGGTATTGATGTATCCATGGTAAGCATTGGCAGCACCGTCAAGTCCTGGTGCAATTTTCGCGTTTCGAACAAATGAGAGACTTATGTAGTAGCACGATCAGTAGCTGAAGCTATGAAGTATGATTGACTTCGCATTAATGAAATACTTGAAACTTCAATGCGCGCTTGTTTACATCTGTTTGTCAACACTCATGACGACAGTTCCGCTATTGACTCCGCCCCTGCCATGAGACTGTCACAGCGAAGTGCGCACTGACCACAAGCACTGCAAAGCAGAGTCAGAAATGCCAGCAAAAAAAATCCTCCAGCTGGCTTAAGGAGAGAGGATGTGTTGATATATTTTCCCCCACTCTCTTTCTTCCCAACCACCATCATCTCGGTGATCTTCGAGTTCAAATCTCAAATTCTAATCTACAAACGCCACTTATTATCAAATGGCTCGTACTAAGGTATGTAGATACTGTTCCACTCTATTGTATAAAATTTTGTGAGGGGAGGGGGACATGATTATCGTCCCGAGTGGGGGGAGTATGAGAAGGAGGTGTTCCCAAGCGCCGGGTGCTGTGGCGCAAGACCTGTGTTTGGTGATTTTCTTTCGCAAAGAAGGCACCACGGAGGTTTGAAACCACGCATTCTGTTCCATCCGCATCTTCCATCCTCCGGAAGTCCCTCTCGTGCCCCGATGGAACTTCTAATGTTGTAACATATGTTTCTAACGACTTTCCTTTTTTGGTAACTTCAGCAAACCGCCCGCAAGTCGACAGGAGGCAAGGCTCCTCGCAAACAACTCGCTACCAAGCAGACTAGAAAGAGCATTGCGGTTAGTATTTACTATCATATACTGTGGACTCTCATTAATGTTCCTCTACTCGTCATCGTAGGCCGCCGCCACTGGAGGTGTGAAGAAGCCTCATCGCTTCAGACCTGGCACAGTCGCCCTCCGTGAAATCAGGAGGTACCAGAAATCCACCGAGCTGCTCATTCGCAAGCTCCCCTTCCAGAGGCTCGTGCGCGAGATTGCCCAGGACTTCAAGGTATGCCCATATTTCCCTTGCATGTAACACACACGCTGACACTGCTAACCACTTGCAGACCGATCTTCGTTTCCAGTCGTCCGCTGTTCTTGCCCTGCAAGAGGCTAGCGAGGGTAAGTAGATGCATTATTGGACTGTCACTCAAGCTCATCCATGTTTGCTTGTACAGCTTATCTAGTATCTCTCTTTGAGGATACCAATCTGGCTGCCATTCACGCTAAGAGGGTCACCATGTAAGCTTCCTCCTCCAAGTTACTAGTAGTTTAATTGCTCACACATTTTTGTAGTCAGCCCAAGGATCTCGCTCTCGCACGCCGTCTCCGGGGCGAACGTTCCTAATCTACCAAATCACTCAACTGAGTGTTAATCTTGATTCATGCGTGTTTCGTAGAAGTGCCTGTATTCACCACTCTGGCCTCGTTTAAATGTGTTTGTGCTAAGTATATGATCTACATGTAGTACTATATATCTCGTTACTTATGAATGTACAAGACCACGATTTCAAGCCTTCATGGAATACCTACAGGCTGGACTAAACTGCGATGATTCGACGTTAAGATGTTACAGCGGCTCACAGGTGCTCCAGAATGGTAGGTGCAGCTGGACGGATCATTATGTCTTGGCCAGCCAGCGCGACCTGCTACGACATCCGACTGCGCGTATTACACCTTTTCGGAAGCTACGTATCGACGAGTGGATTCTTGCTCTATTTAATACTGACATTACAAAATTGTGCACACAATTATGGTGGCATTTTACTAGTATTTATGCAAAAAACTCCATGCATCAACGGGTTGGATTGCGCTACAGAATGCTACAGAGCGTTCTGTAGCACTCTGTGATGAATCATGTTTCCCTGATGTGAAGTGGTCTCCAGCGCAAGCCCGCTGAGCTCTGAGCGTTCATTATTCTCAGCATCTCTTCGCAGTTCTAACCCCGAGTACTCAGCCATACACGCCTACCTCCGTGCCCTGACTGTTTCACGTTACCCTTATCGCTCCACACTCAGACCCTCAGATGCGAGGCGCGGGTCAAATGGACTGTTTATACAGGGAGTCCACCACTATCTACATAATAGGTACAGAACCACACGTGAATAATGAACGATTTTTCTTGCAGAAAAGAAGGGCTCATAAAAGGTTGCATTATGATTGGTTGACGGTGCCCGGGGGCTGCCGGTGGGACGGGAGCGCTGAGGGAAGACGGGTGCCAGGGATCTCAGTATGATCACATCATCCTCTTTTCCTCGGGTAGAGCCGGGTCCAACGGAGACCTTGCCAATCAAAGTGGACATCATCTTTTCACAGAAGTATGTGGGACACTTATATTACCGCACCCTGCGGATCACAGCCATACGTTATGGCGGAGTCAAGATATCATGACTCTGACATTAAACCGAGTACTCGGCGGTCTCCATACCATTGAATGTCGATAGAACGGGGGTCAATCACGAACAAGGTGGTCCTATTCTGTCATCAGTGAATTCATGAGTCCTTGAAATTGTAGCCGTCGCAGCTGTAGGATGATGTAATTCTGCTCCTACCGAATATGACTATGTATACCACGAGAAATTTGACTTGATCATACTTAGCCATGGATGGTCACCGACATAGACTCGCTAGATGAGACCTTAACAAAATCATAACAAGCTACCTTCGCAGCCAGCAACGGACGGAAGCTCACTAGCGTTGGTGACGTTGATCATTCTCAGTTCCTATCAAATGTTACCTTGATTCTAATGTTATCCAAGGCTTTCCGCAGGACAATGGCTTTAACCTTTGACAGCAAATATAGTTTGGCCTGGTGGTTCATGGCAGAGTTGCGACATACCACCGGTGCGGCCACCGAGGGATGAAAGCTCACTAGCGTTGATGCTGTTAGTCGTTCTCAGTTCCCACCAAATATTACCTTGATTCTAATGTTATCCAAGACTTTCCGCAGGACAATGGCTTTAACCTTTGACAGCAAATATAGTTTGGCCTGGTGGTTCATGGCAGAGTTGCGACATACCACCGGTGCGGCCACCGAGGGATGAAAGCTCACTAGCGTTGATGCTGTTAGTCGTTCTCAGTTCCCATCAAATATTACCTTGATTCTAATGTTATCCAAGGCTTTCCGCAGGACAATGGCTTTAACCTTTGACAGCAAATATAGTTTGGCCTGGTGGTTCATGGCAGAGTTGCGACATACCACCGGTGCGGCCACCGAGGGATGAAAGCTCACTAGCGTTGATGCTGTTAGTCGTTCTCAGTTCCCATCAAATATTACCTCGATTTAAATGTTATCCGTGACTTTCTGAGGGATAATGGCTTTAGCACCAGTCAAAAAATATAGTTTAGCCTGGCGATTCATGGCAGAGTTGCGACAACCGCCATTGTAGTCAGTAAGGGATGAAAGCTCACTACCATTAATTAATATTGTTAATCTTTCTCAAACTGTAGGTGTCTTGAGGCGCAGCGGGCACCCTGTGCTATGCAGACACCCGAATTAGTAAGTCAACAACTGGAATCAATTCGCCGAACTTGTTCAAATGGTCTTTGGACAGCTCTTCGGACAATGTGTGCTAATATCGAGGCCATATATGTCCTCATCAAACTAAGAGGTCCAGTGAAACCAACTTCAAAGCACGAATCAATCGAGGGGCGCTTCTTCCAATTTTCCTCATTCTTTGAGTGAAACGGATATCATTGATATTACTACTCCATTTGGGCTCGTTGGTTGGCCTCATTGAAATGTGCGTAGATGCGCCCGTTGAACTTCTCCACGAGAAGAGGGATACCCTCCTCGTGGCGATGCGTATGTCCAACAAGGTACTCGACCTCAACGTCATCCGAGTCAAGAACTGGGCCGTCGTTCGATTCGACGTGAAGTATATTCCTAATGGCGCGTTTTGACGGTTCACCATAATTCACCGAGAATGCATTCAAGTCCTCCACGCAGTGGACATTGGGACGTACTACCGCATCCATCCTGTCCAAACCTTGCCAATTCCGCGGGGTGGCCTCGTCAAAAGAAAGGTACCAAAATCGGACCTGTCCGTTCGCGTTTGATGGTTAGAAACAGAGGAACGTTTGTGCGCCACATACCATGTAACCTGACCTCCCACGTGTACCAGAATAGCATGAATTGGAAAAGCATCCGACATCACAAAACGGCGTGTTTGGCTTCTTTTGATTTTTGAATTCCGGGCGTATCAATGCTGTCTGACATAGACCTGAAAGCATTGCGGGATCAAAGCCAAATGATTGGATACCCGCACTACTGGGCGCACTCATCGAATCAAAACCTCCCGATAATCGACCTACGAGATCGGCGACAGATGCGGCGTTGGGCTGAGGTAGATTGGCTTCTCTCCAGAAGAAATTATCGCACTCTGACCCCACCGTCATGGTCTTCACGTCCACATCTATCTCGTCATCACTGATTATCGTCGTGGGCTCGCCAGGACTGTCAGGTATCTGCGCTGACGATATGTATAGTGCACCCAAAGCTGTTTGCTCACGCTCCTCCTGAGTCGTCTTTTCTGTATTATTCTGTCCGCGTTGGGACGCTTCGAGATCGAATTCGAGATCTATAGATTGCGTTTATTAATTGGTAGCGACTCGTGATAACAATGATAATTTGCTCACTTATTGGATCCGTCCAATCAATAACTTCTTCGAATAGGGGAGCATGTAGAGCAGCACCATCTCCCCGATCCAGATCGCGCAAACTGTGAGCAGTATGGACACCCTATGTGAACAAAATACACAAAGGTATTCGTGACATCAATATAAGTACTGTACACCAACATAAAAAACGAGTAGAATGCTGACATCAACAGGGTCATCAACGTACACAGCTCGTTCTATCAGCCGGATCAATTCTAGCTGACCATCAGGAGCCTAAGTCACGGATTTTCTCTTTGTTCTTCCAGAAGTCACCAGGGGCGGCGTAATCGAAGCTGGTGGCGGTGTGGCCGTTACTGGAGAGTCCCTACGCCCTTTGCCCATTGACTTCAGTGCCTCCTGGAACGGAACGATCGATGACGGTTGCGCAACATTGAGATCAGGCTCCTTCTTGACAGGCGCCAGGGCTTTCTTGAAGCTTGGTAATTTGGCTTTCGGTTTCGGCGCAGAAAAGAATGAGGAATCGGAACGAACATCTTTGACGGCGAGAACGGGTTTCGTCTCTTTCTTCATGGCTGTTGGCTTTGACGCGGAAGTAGTAGGCGCTACAGCGGCCTTCTTGGCAGGTGGTGGCGGTTTTGCTGATGTAGGCAGGAATAGTGTAAACAAGTATGGAAACGTGGTACTTCATATGCTCACCTCAACACGAAAGATGTCGGAAGATCGATCCCAACCTAATGTTTCACCTCAGCACGAGAAGCTCCGACGAACTTGTTACAACGCACCTTGACGTAGCCATATGGCTCCAAGCCTCACGTTCTGCAAATGTTAGTTGGGCTGAAGACAACCGTTGACATAACTTGA
This sequence comes from Suillus tomentosus, assembly GCA_016647685.1. Lineage (NCBI taxonomy): Eukaryota > Fungi > Basidiomycota > Agaricomycetes > Boletales > Suillaceae > Suillus > Suillus tomentosus. The sequence goes on from JABBWJ010000016.1 coordinate 545,783, forward strand.
AAACACCGAAGACTGCCAGCCAATGACCCGCTTGTGAGTCTCTTGCCATCTGGGGAGAAGCATAGTGATCTCACCGTATAGTGCTTCTCCAGCAAACTAAGGACTTGCTGCTCGAGTCTACCGTGACATCTCTAATGCGAGATCGCACCTGAAATTGAATACAGCGACCAAGGACGGCAGAAGAACAAAGAGAGATGACAGTACACACGTGAGGTGGGACGAAACGAGCCTGAGCGCTGAGCCCGGGCTGTGGGCTGAATCTAGGCCTGGTCTTTGACAAAAAAGGTAAATAATTCACGCACACAGGTGCCTGGACGTTTACAGCATTCTCTCGTTTGAAAACCAAACGCGATTGATGAATTCTAAGATATACTGAAGAAAGTCATGCATTCACCGATGGCTACACGTCTGGTCCGTCAGCCAATCGTTGTCCCAGCGCCGGATACCTAGCAGCTATAGTGAAATGACTTGGATATCAAAACGAGAGGTCATCAAACATTTCCTCAATTTCCCCGTCAAACTCAAAGCCGTCAGGATCTTCGTCATCTCCAAGTTCCTCCTCCCCTATTTCATCACATTCGTCTTCGGACTCGGACTCACCAATTTGGTCGTCATCCAAGTCCATCTGTTCGTCATCTTTTGCTCGTCAGTTGTCGTATTCTAGGCAACGTCTTTCTCGTCCTGCTCGTCTTTATTCAACTCCCACAAAGACAGCAAATGCGCCTGCTACCGCATTCGCCCAAGTCCCTCTCCCCCATCCAGATTATACTTCCTTGTTAGCTCAGAAGGAAATACCAGCAAACCACCTTGTAGCTATGAACGGCTTTCTGAAGCGCAGGACCCTGTACACAATCCTGCCAACCCCCCTTCCAGATGACCGTGCTTCAGCTTTGAACAGCTTCTACTTCACTGATTCTCCAACTCAGGACCAGCTTGCTGTCATGGATGCATGTTTGCATAACCTGTATGACGTTCCCCGTGCAAAGCAGATCTTCGAGCAGCTTAGAACCACCAAGTCCCACGAACCCTTGCTCGAGTCTCGCATATACAATTCTTTCTTGGAGGCCTATATCCACATGGCATTTGTCAAGGAGCCCGAAGATAGAACTTTGTGGGTCGAGGATGCGTGTCACCTTTACGACCTCATGGAAAAGGGTACAGATAGAGTCCACCCGACCGCGTCTACATATGCTATAATGTTGTTAGCATGGAGACGGTACGCTTCATTAGTCTCCTTGCCTTATTACTCTAACCACTTTTTCTAGATTTAATCCCGAGTCTGACACGCCCGTCCACCTCTCCGACCTGCCCAACCCGACAACCCTCCTTAGCAACCTCATAGAGCGAGACATTTCACCCACTGCTGTCGTCGCCGATCGCGTTTTGGCATCGTCAGAAGAAGCCTCAGAGATCATAAAACTCCTCTCCAAATCTGCAGTAGATCTCAATCATCCTCGTATATTGGCTGAACTTGGTCAGGCAGAATTCCTTGGGAGTCATGTCCCAGACCCATTGGAGGGCGTCCCGGAGGTCAAGCCTGTCCTACGACTCGCTGTATGTATTGCGTGCTTTCGTTTTCATCTCGCTCACATCTCCTTAGACACCCTCCGAAGAAACCTTGGATGAAAACGGGAATGTAATACCTGCGCAGTCTGAGGAAGAAGTTCCCTTCAACCTCGATAACCTCCGCAAACACTTGGCTCAGGTTACCCTTGCACGACGCGTCCTCCCAGAAGACCTCGCTTCCCGACAGAAACTGCTAGAAGAATCAGTTTACGACGTTGCAGTAGAGCGCCTCCGTCACGAAGCCAAACTTTTTGACGAGCTAGGTTTAGGCAACCGCGAACTTCATCATGCAGATTTACAAAAGTGGATGTGGGACTGGCATCAAAAGCTCAAAACGCGTCTCGAGGCAGAAATAAAAGAGATCATCGTTGCGGAGGCAAAAATATGTAAGCATATACGCGCTTGTCAGACATTTGTATTAACCGCCAGCTAGCTACAAGCAATCAAGTCCAACGAATGGGCCCCTTCCTCTCCCTTGTTAAGCCCGAGAAACTTTCCCTTATCACTATCCTTGAGATCATGCGCCTCCAAGGCAGCGGCGGTGTCTCAGATGGGATGAAAACTGCCTGGGCGCGCTGTCGAGAATGAGTACAAAGCTGAGATGTGCAAGCGCAACCATATCGCCATCCCTTCCCATGCACGCCCAGGCGAGTTCACTGGTTATTTCACGGGCCTCGGGTACAAGGACTTGCATGCGCGCCGGATGACGGCTGCAAAGTACATGGAGGACAGCGAGGAGTGGACATCAGAGTGGACGCAGGTACTTAGGGTGCGCGTTGGGAGTATCCTCGTAGATTGTCTGATGGATTCCGCGACGATCGAGCGGACTGCTGTTGATAAGCGCACCAACGAGGAGATGTAAGTTTGCTTGTCTCTTGTATGTTGCATCAGTTGAAAACTCTCTGCAGTAAAGAAAATCAACCAGCGTTTTTTTGAACGCTCGTCAATGGGCATGACTGATAAACATTCCAGAGAGCACCCGCCAAGGTCCTCGGGGAGACGGATGGCCTTCTTTCTACTATCTGGTGGCAAGACCTCGTGCGTGATGTATCAAGCTCGATTCCGGTATCCTGTTGTCCTCAGATTCTAAGTACAAGAGTGATAGTTCAAATTACTCTCAGAGTCCGAAATCCGTGCACCGTGCAAAGTGGGCGCTGCTTTCACCACGGTCTGTGTCAACCCTTTTGAATATTTATTATGGCTTTGATCGGAGCTCGAGTCTCGTGGCGTCGTGTTCCATCGGCAATACATAAGGAGCTTGGACGAAGTCCAGCCTCTTGTGGGGAAAACCGGGTTGTTGGTCAACGCCACGTCTCTCGGTGAGCACATGATAGCTATGCCAGCTACCGATGGTTATTGACGGTCCGGATCCGAAGGTTCACGGTCTTTGATCGGAGTAGAAGATACAGCAATGTATCCGATCAGAGGACGATCTATTATAGTCGATATTACAGCCTGACTTTTTTAACAAGTCGTATCTCAGCCGCTTTTTCAAGGAACAAGCCTACCCACAGCACCAACATTCCACATAAGCCTCCGCATCCACGGGAGGGTACAAGCACCCTACGTTCGCCTTCCCAGCATCCGCCGCAGGACTTCACCACTTATCTGCTGCAATCCGCTGTTATAGCAAACATTCCATGACGTTTTCAGCGTAACTCGGAGGCACTACTTATGGTTAAATTGTAGTGTGAGTTTCATCATTTTAAACTTCCGACTTCAAATTCATCGGTCCCGAAGCTAAACCTGGCAGGATCCATTTTAGGCCACGGTCGATGGCTCAGATCAGTTCTGTATCGAGTCGTAAGTAGTTAGCCCCGGGAAAGATGCTTACGATCATTATTTGCCCAGCCTTTCTCTCTGAGATTGACGGCATACTAGTCGAGATGATTTGAATGTATGATGACATCCTTTGTCGCGTTTATAAAGCTGCGGTGAGTTCAAATATTTTGTTTTCTCGCTATATCCAGTGACGCTCTCAGGTTGCAGTCTTCTATTAACTCTATGGTCAAATCAATTACTTCCGCTCGTCAGCGTACTCGTGCACAAACCGCAGCTTTCCTCCTTGGAACTCGTCCGGACCTGCCCAGTGTCGGGGCCAGTGAGATCACTCGCATGCGCGCGGTCCGGCACTTTTATGAGCGGATGACTCAAACCCCATCATTAGAAGAACTCACCGTACAACAGCCTTGCCAGGTTCAACTCGACAAAAGTACGTTAAACGTGTGTATTTCAGGTCTGATGAGATGCTGATCATGTCGTGTTGCATTAGTCGAGTTTAGAATTCCTTTACACACTCTGGATAGAAACCAATCAACTACTTATGTGGACCGCTCTCACTCCGAATCAGATTGCCGCATAGACATACTCGACTCAATTAAGGCCACGATGGATGTCTCAAAGACATATCAACACTTGGGGTGGCGTTTGTCTACCGCCCGCCGCTTAGACCCACCTCATCGACTTTTAACATCGCATGATCTTGATAGCGCTTTCAAGGCTGCGAGGATGGAACAGGGATCTGGCAGGAAAACAAAGCAAGTTTTTATCGAAATTCTCAATACTGTACGTGTTTGGATGGTTTCAAGCAGTCTGCGGCACAACGTGACATTAACTTGCAGGCTCGAAAAGAGAAGCAAATACGACAGCAGGCAGGTACATCTCCTGCGGGCGAGTACAAAAAAGAGTTGGCAACAGTCACAAGTAAGTTACGCTGCTCCGACCATCAGCTTGGAGAGGACACATTCTGCTGGGTCGATGCATCTCATCCCGACGCTCCACACTATCCGTTGTGCACACGGGACCTGCAGGAGTGGGCTAAATATTTGGTGCGTGCACGTTTATTTGCCTGCGAGGATACGGCATAATTTATGTTCTTGTGGATTTTAGTATGAAACTGGAGTTCCAGACTTCGTCACTCTACCCAGGACACCCCATTTTAATGAAGTTCGAAAGACACGTAAGGAGCGAACTCCGTTGTCGCTCCAGAGGGTGTCCACCGAAATCATATCACCCGTCATACATAATCATATTCACCTTTCGCCCACCACCGATGAGATGACCTCTGGTAACTCGGGAATGCTTGCGAGAGAACGAGGAGAAGCTCGTATGGCTCTCCAACCGCTCAAGAGGACTTTTGCGCTCTATATGGAGAGCGATGAGGAGTCCGACGACGACGAACCGCCGCAACATATTGAGGACGTCCTTGGGACCGTCCATTCTCATTATCCTGCCATGAATTTTCCCCAATATGTCGAGAAACTGATGGATCACGGCATATTTTATTTGCCTACAGCGGCTCATTTCAGTGTTGGATTCTATGAAGATAAAGTCGGGATGTCGGAGGGCTCCGCATATACCTTCCAGAGCTGTGTTTCCAAATTTCACATGAAGGCCGAACTTGCAAAGGAGAGAAGGAAGGCTAAAGGAAAGAAGAAAGCACGAGCCCATGATGGCGATGAGAATGAGGAAAATACTCCCGTTTCTAATGGTAGTCAAAGTAGCATTTGATCGAACGGTGCGCCTCGCCTCGCGTTTCCATTTGACTTTGTGCTGTTGTTTACTTGGTATTCCAGAATTCGTCTAATGTAGCCTGCTTTGCATTCCGCGACTCCTCGCGCTGTAGTGTTGCCGGAGTCTCGTCTGATTCGTTTTACAAGAACCTTCACATCTCTCCTGTACTAGTAGTCTTGCTATCCTCTACTCTTCCTTCTCCTCAATATTAATTCTCTCACTGTTAATATTTATTCGCGAGTCTCTTGTTCTCGCCTTACTATCACGCATCGACTCTTTCAATGTTAGTTCTCTCATCTTCACCCGAGTCACGCGTTAATACAAAGGTTTGAGCTATTTGGCTCACGCGTTCAACGTTCACCGATTAAAGTTCTAAGTCCAGCCCATCAGAGTTTGAAATTGGCACGGAATAGGTGCGGGACGGATCAGCGGACGCCGTGGGCGGCGAAAATCGACGGTTTTGAGCTGCGGGAGAGCTCCAAAAGCTGCTGGACCGGTCAGAGGGGTGCCTGGGTGAGCACAATGTAACATGCCTAAGGGAAAATGCCGACACGCTAACCGAGGGACTGCGAATTTCGCACATTAATAGGACCGTCAATCTTCCGTTTGCACCCACCTTCGGTTTGGGTGGTACCCCGACCTCTCCTCCCGCCAAAAAACCGCGCTGCATGCTGCTATACTGCAGATTGACGGTTCTCGGATTTACCGTCTAGGACTTGGCTGGTACTGCCACCGGCGCTTATGTACGCATTTCGCTATAGGTAAGTGAGTCCCCTGTTCTCGTTCGGCTCCCCATCGCCTCCACCTATCTAGCAGCTGTGCTCGTCAGCCCTTACTGATCTATAATTACATTTCTAGCGTGCTCGTCGTGATGGGCATTAACGACTTATGGGAGGCATGTCCTCCCCATTGTTCACTCGCCGGGTGATGACAACTCACCCCGTTTTTCAGGTCCTCGAACCTGCTGCAGCAACCGTGCCCCAAGCAAAGTTCTGAAGCCCTCACACAGTTCTCCACTCAGCATGAGCGTACATCCTCGCAGTCCTCAGCGGTCGTCAATTTTGCTTGGTATCCTGGGACATCATCTAACTTGGAACGCTCCAGCTTATTGTTTCGCCGTGTCCGAGTCTGTGCGTGACTGAGCCTCTGAGTCGCACCCGATTATTGATTATTGCCGAAGCTCGTTCGTTAGATGGCGACAGCCCGGAAATGCTCGTGGAAAATGGCATCTCAAACGGCAGGTTCCTGGACTGCCAGAAAAGAAACATGCTTATGGCTGGCCACCAAGGTTATTCCTAGGCCGCTTTCAGACGAGTCATTGATCTAGACGCTAGGCCGCTTTCAGACGAGTCATCGATGTAGACGCTAGGCCGCTTTCAGACGAGTCATCGATGTAGATGCTAGGCTGCTTTCGGATCAGTCAATGACGCAGGCCATCATTTAAGACGTTCAGGTTCTCGTAGGCTCTTGCCTTCACCCTCCTTCACTTTTTCATATCCTTTCTGCACTTCCCAACTTCCAAAAATCTTTGCTCTTCTCCAAGGCTTATCTGGTATGTCGGAATCTGTGCACGCCTTGGGCAGCCCCCAGTCTCGGCATGTCTCTATGCGTGTCCCGACCTCTCCTAGTGCTAGGGCGAAGCGACAAATTGCCACCCTCATGGAGGAGGTAGAAGTGTTGAAGCAGGACAAGGCGACGAAGAAAAGGTATGCGTGTTTTCAATCTTAGCTTGTAACTGAAGCAGATTCGATGCCTCCTTAATAGAAAGACGACTTTCTATGTTTCCCAGGGACGGGCAATCCGTCGTATGGTTGACCTTTATGCTCCAATAGAGGACCTTATTGCTGAAAATGACCGGCGTTGTGAAGAAAGTGACAAGGATGCCACTCCGGAGTAAGCATCTAACTATGTTCATGCAAATTGATGTACTTGCTTACCGAAGTGAACAGGCAAGACCGACTTCAACGTGGCTACATCGAACTCGCCAAGGCACTGTCGTGGCTTCACGATAAACTGGCAGGTCTCGATCACGAAGAGTCCGACGACATGCTGAAAAAGGTTTTCAAAGAATATTGTCACACATCTCACTCATTCGGTCATTTCAATCTAGCTTAAGCGAGGCGCGGACTCGGCTCGGGGCGACGACACGGGGACTCTGAAAGAACTCGTGGCTTCGTGGGTGAACATCGAATGTTGTCCGACTCCTCTCATCAGGACCGATGACAAGCACCATCGAGGATTCGTGAGCGATGCGTGTGGTAAACTCCTCTGCCCAGCGGAATGGCGCTGGGAGGACCCAGTGTATGTCATGATCCGAGCTGTCACTTGCATGTTGTTAATATTTTGAATCCAGCGTCAAGGCTGGCATTCGTGACCGTACGACAGCATTCATCGTTTCTGAGAATTCATGGCCGTCATTTATGTATGAGAACTATGAAGCTGACACCAAGAACCTGGAGCGCGGGCTTTTTAAGTCGAAGCTGTTAGTTATGGTGAGTGACATGGGTTCTCTAACTGAAACATAGCTCATCACATTGCAGGGGTTAAAGGCAATCTTTACTTCTCCTTCCTCTGCTCATGAAGTGGATGGTGAAGGTGATGGCGCCGACATTATCGAGAACAATCGGCGCGCCCGAAAACGATCCGATCAAGCTAAAGTAAAGACATGCGTTGCCTCTATAATAGGTATGAGGAAAGTGACTCCTCGCGCAATAGCATATGCAGCTTGCCAGGTAAGATTCATCTATGTCTCTACTAAGTGTGAAGCTGAATGAAATCCATAGATTCGATTTGCACTTTCGAACCTCACGTCCTGGCGCACAGTAGATGGAGATTTCGATTACCATATTTTCTGGAACAATGTAGTGGACTTCTTCGAGGATGCCCCAGGTCCAGCTGCGCGAGCCAGAGTGAACAAACTTCTTGAGTGGTGGACACGGTAAGTCATCCACGTCAACGACTCGGCCTGATAGCTAGTAACTCCCTATGCAGAAAAGTTTTTGGACGAAACCATCGGCAGGACCTGACGGCGGACATTGTATCCCACATGTCTGTCAGTACGCTAGCTACTCAGAGACAGCAGATGGAGGACGCCGAATTAGACTCTGACTAGTTATTTTATACTTTTGCTTGCTTCTTGCCCTCTCCTTACTATGACGTTACTCGGCGCATTCAGCCCGGCCCTATATCATTCCCCTGTCGCTAATGTTATCATGAATGACAAATACGATTCTCTATATTGCGAATGTGCGATCTCTCGATGAAAGCAAATTTATAAATTCTATTTATGCTGCGGACGATTAAATTATTACAACGGCCTTTTCGATAATTTTGTATATGTATGGTAAGAATTGCGAATGAACAGTCAAGTGGCAATGGAGCAAAATGGTTCCGCCGATCTCCATAGCACTGTTAAAGCTCGAAAATTTCCAGCAGGACATAATGCTCGTTGAAAGATAAGGGAAATATAGATGCGAAGCATGACTCACTGTTGTCGACTCGCGAGCCCAGGTACTGAATCATAGAGGCACAACGTATGTTGCAAGTGAAGCAATGGATCTGGTACGGGGCGAAATACATGAGATGCTCGTTGAAAGATAAGGGAAGTACAGATGCGAAGCATGACTCACTGTTGTCGATGCGCGAGCCCAGGTACTGAGCCATAGAGGCACACCGTCCGTCGCAAGTGAAGCAATGGATCTGGTACGGGGCGAAATACATGAGATGCTCGTTGAAAGATAAGGGAAGTACAGATGCGAAGCATGACTCACTGTTGTCGATGCGCGAGCCCAGGTACTGAGCCATAGAGGCACAACGTCCGTCGCAAGTGAAGCAATGGATCTGGTACGGGGTGAAATACATGAGATGCTCGTTGAAAGATAAGGGAAGTACAGATGCGAAGCATGACTCACTGTTGTCGATGCGCGAGCCCAGGTACTGAGCCATGAAGGCACAACGTCCGTCGCAAGTGAAGCAATGGATCTGGTACGGGGTGAAATACATGAGATGCTCGTTGAAAGATAAGGGAAGTACAGATGCGAAGCATGACTCACTGTTGTCGATGCGCGAGCCCAGGTACTGAGCCATGGAGGCACAACGTCCGTCGCAAGTGAAGCAATGGATCTGGTACAGGACGAAATACATGAGATGCTCGTTGAAAGATAAGGGAAGTACAGATGCGAAACATGACTCACTGTTATCGATGCGCGAGCCCAGGTACTGAGCCATGAAGGCACAACGTCCGTCGCAAGTGAAGCAATGGATCTGGTACAGGACGAAATACATGAGATGCTTGTTGAAAGATAAAGGAAGTACAGATGCGAAGCATGACTCACTGTTGTCGATGCGCGAGCCCAGGTACTGAGTCATAGAGGCACAATTACACTTTGAAAATTATCCAATTAGTGACGAACATTGAAGATTCCAAACAGATGTCGTGAAGTCAAACGGGACAAAAGTTTGATTTATCTCTCAAGCATCCGCTGCTCCGCAAAGGTAACGCTTTTTCGCACGGATTCCCAATCTATATCTAGCAGACAAGAATCCAACACCTTGAACGTTGCTTTCCCTGTGGGACTTGTGTTCCAGTAAGTTTCCATTGCACAATAATATTGCTTTTCAGCGACAGACTGGGAAATCTATGCATTGAGAAATCGTGTGTACTCTCACATACCTCGGAACTGTATTTGTGCTCCGTATAATGCATGGTTCTGTGCAACAGTTTACCAACAAACATTTTGCGTGCGCGACTCCGGTTCTTCTATGTCATTGCAACTCGGCGTCCATCGAGCAGTGATACCTACTTTAACACAACTCAGAACATTGTCACTATTCTATGCAATATACCACTCAAAGCGACACTCGTCGAACATTCGGTCAATACGGACAAACTATTCGTTGAGAATTAATGTCTACTATTACTCACACTTTTTACCAGAGCAAGTTACTCGCCCATTCGGTAGTCATCCGCAGCGAGCAAAAATATATTGTGCAAAGACCAAATGACACCGTTCTCTTCACTGATGAGCATCGCCCGAGTGTCTCGTAGTTCTGCATGCTGCAACCTCCTTCCTTGTCCTTCTCAAACCAGGCTCATATTCCAATGCATGAACCTGTGCGAGCACATTGTCTCCTAGACCCGTGCCAGTGACAAAGTCCTCGAGGCAAATAGGGCTACCAGGCCCGTGTACTTGCAAATTAGTCTTTCCTCGACAATGCCAAACATTCCCATGTGAAAGCGGTTGGCAAATTTACGCTGATTGTTGCGATGCTTAACAATATATTACTTTAAATATCATTCTCATTTGTTCACAGGTTCTCTGATGGTGCTGCGATGACGAAATTTGCATTGGCGCAAAAAGGGGACATGATCTATGTATATATGCAGGCTCTTAAGCTTGATCGATCGAGTACTGAACGTTCGGTAAGCAGCAATCACGCGGCTGTAAAGCCTACTTCGTAACCAAGTACTTGTATGCAAGTCCTAGCCAGTGGCAATGTTACTGAATGCTTAAATGTTCAATGATATGATGTAGGCTCCGCTCGTGACCACTTGCACAATCTGTATGATACTATCAGTCTTTCGTGTGGTCCGAAGGTATGCAGAGCGGCCAGGGAGCATGTCTTTATTTTGGCGCCTCGGTCATGAAACCAAAAACCATTACCAGGAACATGAACTTGGCCTCGTTGAGTAGCAGGTTTGCCGCCTTGAAGCAATCTATCGTAACTGTTATTGTTCCATTGTGACAATGGAAGCATTTCCTAGAGCCAGGGTTCTCCGAGTCAGAGCTATAAGATCTAGGTGTCAAGCGTTCTGAGCAGACCGTGCGGCAAGGGCTGCACAGCGCTCCGATACTGCCATAACGCTCGTGTCGTTGCCGATCAGTAGTTCGCCCGCAGAGTTGTGAGAGCTGCGCAAATCGCATGGGAAAGGAAGTAACACGACCGAACAGCAGGAGCATGGAAAATTGGCAATGGGATGCTACGCCCTATGATCCTGACTCGACAATCAGTGCGTGTTTAAATAGTATGCGTGGCTTCAAGCCACGCATACTTTGTACCGATCGCATCACTGAAATTCACTTAGCTTTATATGAGTCGAGTTATATTACCCTTTCAGCCAATTTTGTTTGGCCATGATATACCCTGACATACCAGTGTATTGGATTATCAAGTGCACGTGATAATATCGTTTTTGGGCCACATTCTCCTTCCATGCAGCACTTGATATGCCAATATAATGGTATATCAGGCGACAGACGAATGCCAGGATTTTTGCAACTCTCGATCTCATCGGAACCCATTGGACATGCAGTTATATCCCACTGGCAACAGCTGATCAAGTTTCGAGTGCTCTACATTGCGCATTTAAGACACAAATCAAACTATTGGTTTTCGGTCTGTTTTCTCTTTTATTTTCTTTGTGATGAACCATTATACCTCATGTCAGATTTCTCGCTCTTAGTAGGTGTTCCATCAAGGACTCGGAAGCAGTCGAGCATCTGGCCTCACCGCATTGCCAGTCTCAGAGTGCATGTCCTGCCAATTCCCTGCAGGAGACCACTGACTCGCTGTTTGATTATGCATACTGCGACATAGCCGCTCTTCAGCCTCTTTTCCCTTCGATGTTCTCTACCATGGCAAAGGTTCGTTAGTTTAGTCATTTGTCTTGAACTGATGTTCCGAGTCGAACTACTAGACACTAGTTTGGTAGTCCGGTCTCATGTTCAAGTATGTAAGTACTCGAGAACCGAATTCCCCTTCAAACAAAGCAAAGTGGTTCGGTTCTCCGTTCGTTTGTGTTGTCCGCTATTGACACCGAAGCTCGCCCCTGCAACCCTGCTCCATTCCTAACTTTAATAATGCAATTCTTCCTATTCTGAAACAGTTCGGCTCCCGGATCTAAAGTAAATGAGGTACGTGTCGGCAGAGCGAGTCAAGACCTCAATCACCGCTCACCAAGTATATTTTCTAGTCATTTATAAGAAAGTTCGTTACTCGTTATCAGACTCTATCGGACCTTCTTTGCGCCCCGGTGATGTTCTGTACCCACACAAACACCTGCTTTACCTTTACTCACTCATTAATACTACTTTCTCGACAAGTCCTGGGCCAGAAAAACCCCTCCTGGTCCGCGTTTCCCTCGGTATTTCTAAGTTCGTCTGTCTAGGAAACATGGCTTCGACGATATGGCTAGGAACACCCCCACAGGAAACTCAACGCGATGCTCTACTACTGCTCTCGATGCTCTACTACCGCTCTCGATGCTCTACTACGCTCTCGATGCTCTACTACGCTCTCGATGCTCTACTACGCTCTCGATGCTCTACTACCATGCACAATGCTCTGCTACTGCACTCGATCCTTTGCTGGCGCACGAGTCTATGCCCTGCAAATCCTGCATATGAAATCAGTAATACGAAATAATACCTGCATCTTGCTCGTGTCGAACTTCAAGATGCTCGCAGTACTTTTCATGGCCAACCATTTGTTACCGTCGCATTGCAAATGAGCTACCGGGATAGAGGCTAGTGCCAAGATACCATTGAGCTATGGGATACATGTGTAGAGTACCATACTCGGAGTCCTGGTATATACATGTAATTATTATGTAGATCGGCCACAAATGCTATGTATTAAAGCTATATGTCATGAGCATGCATGTGGGGTAGACGCAAATTGGTTCCGCAGAATCAAACATTCCATTATATATATTACCAATATTAGCTAGCTAATCACCTTCTGCATATTTCAGTTGATGTTGCTTAACGTCTGACTCCCCGTTGTGCATTTATAAGGTAGTGTATTGGGCAAAAAGGATGTGAATCTCTTCACTTACAAGCCATACTTGCTAGTCCGACAAATATGTATGATCATTATTTAAATTGGCCAAGGAGGCTAGGTGTTTAAAGGTATATATGACATTATCTAACCACTTGCCATATTTTACCAGATTGCGGATATTATGACCATTATAAGGCAGATATAATGGTTTACAGCACATCTTGACTTTCAGTGATGCGAGGAGCACAACTGCGAGATGCAGGAACATGTGATAAGATCCAGAGGTACATATGCTAATGTACGTTAAGAGAATCCAAAACACTTCATTTAGACATAATCCTTGCTTCGGAAACCGCGACGCAGAAAGTTTATGACGAGATTTTTTTGTTTATGACTGGCCCTTGGGCCAGGGCCCCAGCGGACATTTGTACTTGGGCGTGTGATGGAGTCCATAGCCAAGCTTTAAAATAATCACTTTGAACACATCAGCCTGGAAACTGTTAAAGTTACTGAACCACCAATGAAGAATGTCGAGACTCAAGTTGCCGAGTTCATCAATGAGTCGGAATTCTTCGGGAATAGGCCAGTTCCGACTCCCGCCTTCCTGCAGTCTCGCCGCCATGAATAATATAGAGACAGAAAATGTGGATTTGGTCACAACACAATAAAAAACTGTAAACTGCTGACTCGGAGCAAAGGTCCATGTCGGCAACGCTGACCCATAGTAAAGCGAATAAGTAAATTGCTATTGGGCAGGGTTGTTATGTAATCATGAGAGGGCGCGCTGTACGTCGCGGCATCCCAAATCACTTTTTTGTCAATGAACTACCATGCTGAAATCATGTCCAGGGAGCAGGGTCCTTCTACCGGTAGCCGTATTTCAAAATCCACCACCATGACACCGCATGTACAACAAATCACCACCTCCTCAATTTGAGCAATGGCTTACTGTGGCTGTGACTTCGGTGATGCGGCCTGACGCGGACGTTTCGTCCAGTAGCATGAAGTCGATCAACCGATCGACCGACGGTCAATGATTGATGGCCCCCACCATGGCCCCCCGCCCAGATTCGATCGTCTCGGATGAATTGGCACTGCAAGCACGATGTCAAATATTCTTCTTATGTGTGGTATTACCTATCCGTTTGGTTCAGTACCGGCTATTTTTCTCTTTGTGGATACACAGTGTATCATACTGACATCAAGTCCTGCCCAATACAAGAGCACACCATGACGTTGTAAAAGCTTCTGCTGGTCTCCAATCTTGTCCCCGAATTGCATCAAAGTAAGCTAAATTATACTGTGATAGGACGGTATTCATGTGACGTCTCTCCGACAGGTGTAGGCAAAACTGCAGGTACTCAAGGTGTCGGATTTTTATTTCGAACCTTGCCAATTAATCCCATACCACACGCGGCAACTAGTAGTTGCAAGCAAGTCATTCATTGGATTAGAGGAGTCGAGCTTATGTCTGCCAGACGTGCCATGGACATGAAGCATTGATATAAAAGCTGGGAAGACAATAAGTATTTTCCTGCATTCCCACCACTTCATCTGTCGCCTAGAGTGTCCAGATGGATAGCTCACACGCGCATCGTAGACAAAGACACAAGCTCACCATAAAATCATCCAGATCGATACTACCAGACCTGTCGCCCTCATGGCTAGGGCCGGCCCCTGACCAACGTTCAAGGAGACTACTCCTACAGTCATGTCTTCGGCGCCTCGACCACCTCTACGAGTTAGAGCGTCGTGTGCACGAGGAAATCCATTTCCTTGACAATTACCAGTCAGATGCCACGATGGAGATTTTGGGCGGATGTGATAGCGCCGTCGACTCCCAAGCTGGACTCGATGGCCTCAATGCTATTCCACCGTTTGTATCTTCGCATGACCGTTACTTCGTGTCACAGCCTGCACCCCATGGAACGTTTAGGGTCATGGGATCGCTGTCGGAGGGTACAGGTTCTCCTCAAGGTAAGTTTCTTCATATGTAGTTTTTCTTCTAAACACTTACCGTGTATAGGGTTATTGGCCCACAGCGCCCGTAGTTCTGCCGACTATGTAACTCAGGTTCAGCACAATATGTACTCTGAGGTTTTTCCGGCATTATGTGATCCGCGTGTCACGGAATCGTCATCGGCGGGTGTGGATGCTCGCTTCGGTGAATTCGCTATCATTTGCAGCTTTTCCTTGAAACGCTTACAACGTATCACTAGAATTATCGCTCCGTGGCACGTCCAATGAGCCCGCTGCGCAACACTTTCAGGGCATTCATTCCCAGGAGCATGTCCCATCGAGTTCTTCGGCCGGACCCGATGCGCAACTGTCTATCCCCGTTGTGCAGGCTAGCCAAGCAAAGAACAAGGTACAATGCACCCGGTCCGGGTGCTCAACACTCGTCAACAAGGATAACCTCACTCGCCACGTCAACGAGGTGCACGAGGGGAAGATTAAGGCTGTTTGTGCAGGCTGCAGAAAGGAGTTCAAGCGCCCGTATCAGATGAATCAGCATATTCTTCGAACCCGATGTGGAACATCCTAGATTGTTATTTTGTGAAACAAAGTCGCTAGATATTTGTTGACATGGTTATGAATGTACGTCAGGACTCGGAAACCGCTCTTGGTACTCTTACGAACAATCGTTACTATGCCTTATGTAAAATCATGTCTTTCGAAATTCTCGCACATTACCATGTTTTTGCGATTGTCTGGGTTTAACAGTTTAAAAGAGCAACTTGAGCCGGTGACCTTGGAAAAAAGCAGCCACGCGCTGTGCAGAGTCTGCAGACCACGCAGTATGATTCTAGAAGGAACTAGCAGAACCCACGTTACGAGCACGATGCCACTACCGTCGATCGACAAACGTTTGAAACGACTTAGGCTGCCACAACGCATACATGTGTAACACATCTTTCCATTTCACATTAATATTGTTGTCGTTTTGGACCCGAGTGCGGCTGATCCCCCTAGTAGCTAAACCCGTGCCTGAAGGTCTAAACTTGCGGCGCGCAACACTTACTAAAACACACATCCTAAACCTTGTGACTCATGTTCCTAATCCTCAGTAAGCCTGACCTTTGACATTCCCGAACCTTTCTGATTCTTTCCATAGAGCAATATCCACTGGCGGTACCATATACATGTTTAGGCACAAGTCCCAGGTTTGGGTTAGCGGCACTAGCCGTGGTGCTCGGGTCCCAAACGACAACGACATTTTAGAATGAGCTTCCTGGAAAATTCCCGGCTCGTTACCTCTGCGTGTCCCACGGATGGTTGTCAAACGGGCCCGACGGTCGCCGGGCTATCAGTGGTACTACGTTCGTCTTCTAACAAGTAAGGCTCACTCAACCTGAATTACACTCCTAAGGACTACGTTTTCGCGTGCTGGACTCCCGGGCCTGTGGACTAAATACGTGTCTGGTTCGAGCACCCCATCACTATCATAGTCAACGGTATGTTTTCAGCATCATTTATGGGTGGAAACAGGTGGACATGCCAGTGAATATTTGAATGCTCGCTCTTCGGCGATGTCATGTGTTTTGGTACGCCCCGGTGCTACGACCGTCACATGAAGGGTAGACACACAGGTCAACCACAAGCTACTGGAATCTTCCAGTATCTTGACTTCCAACGTGTTTTGCGCGAGTCACGGCTCTGCAGCCTCGTGATCAACGTCTACTTTGACTCGATCGAAGGCCGGCGTGGATTAACCCACGTTTCTACTCTCATGTGAACATACTTACTTGGGTCAATTAATGAAGGCAGGAACGAACATCATCCCGTTGCGATCATTTCGGTCTATGATAAAAGCGCTAGATGGTGGTATATCTAGCACGGATTAATTGTCGTACGTCGATCAAGTTCACGCCCTCCCATATCCATCGATTTTCGAGAAACATGACCGTAATCTCAAATGATCCGTCTTGGTGGCCAGCCATCGATTCGGCCTTCTTCCTCAGCTATCTTATAGGTTCGTGTAAAACTGATGACGGTGATGTCTCGATCTAACTTTGGCTGTGGTTTCGCAGTTGCTGCCTCCGCTGGGGTAATGTACGATTGGGGTGAGCAAGATTGAATCCAAAAACAACCAATGACCTCATAGTCTCTCCAGTACTCACATTTGGACAAGAGGTAGGTTGGTGCCACTATCGGAGCGGCCACCTCGCTAAGAACGGTTTCAAAGGTTGAACTGGTCTGGGCGAGTCGAATCCTGTGTCAGAACAAAATAATCATTAATTCGCAACAGAGCCGACGCTGGTCCCTCATGACCTTTCTGTATTTGAGTGTATGTGGTTCATGATATAAGTGCGACTAACACGTTGTGCTGACTAGAATATATGCTAGATGCGCTATCTTGGATTACTGTTTTCCTTGTATGTCTGGAAGGCTAGTAAGCAAATGATGTTGTGCTAATGAGCCATTCTCACAATTAGCATCGGCATGCTGTGTATGTCTCCTCACATACACTGTCTTTTCTTTTTCTGACTGGCAACATTCAGTATATGTTCCGACAATCTCGGTGACAGATGTAGTCAGTATTGCCCACCAATGACAACCATTTGAGTCCAACTAATCCATTCCAATGCAGGGGTGAGCAAGGTCTTCTACTAGCTTTTTGGTTTGGGATAATGACTACCACAGCTGTGAGTTTTTTTCGAGCATGATCCTCTGAGGCTGGTGACCAACTGTATTCGTCAGGCCTTGTTATGTATGCCGCACTAGATTGGATGAGTATGATCGGAAATGTGATGCTAGGTGGTGAGCGATTCGTCTCCCAGACTTCAGTTATGTTCACCTAACTGAAACATTACGCAAGTCATCATGATTGCCCGCTTACATGCCATGTATCAGCGATCTAGAAAGATGCTGGTATTTCTTATTGTCATCTTCTTGCCTATCAACATCTATGACGGAGTAATGACCACACTCGCAGCGAGGTTTGTTTCAGGGGGTGAGTATAATGATGGATCACAGACTTCGATGCAATAGGCTCATTCACGAATACTAGAGGAGCTCATTCTCTCCGACACGTATCAGTGTAGCCTTAGCTATAAGGGAGATGGCGTACTTGTGTGTACCATCACTTGGACACTCAGTACTGTGTGGGAAGTTCTTATACTGTGTCTCGCTGTCCGGATTGCTGTAAAACACTTCCGTGAACTGCGACGATATTCAGCAGGAGGGCTCATTGGTAACTGTTTCACGGTGTTAATGCAAACTCACCTAATTTACTTTTCGATGTAAGCTCGTAATGTGGATATGGTCCCTTTCTATCGCTGACCTTTCGTACGCGCTAGCTTTTTTGCTATTTCTTGTTTCCAGCTCAGCAATTTGTTTTCAATCATTTCAGCGGTACGCCGATCTCTCTCTCACCTGTGCTTGCGCCCACGGTTCATAATTTCTATAGGACACATCTTCCCTGGAATTTCGAATGTATCTTTGTTTTTGTCAAATTTCCTTGCTCGTGCACATGTTTGTGCTGGGACCACGCCTGATCCTTAGCGTTCGAGAATATAACGCTAAGCTCGTGGGCGACTGGGACTCAGCAACCGGCATGTTGTCAATTCCTTTCCAGAATATTTCAACCAGCGGTGTGTAGCATAGGAGACGTTCGGTCTGATTGACAGTCGTCGTGTATTCTTCAGCCAGCGGGATAATGTGCTGTCTGATTCAAGTTTCATTGCGGTACTGTACATTCAAGCTGTATTTAGTGTTTGAAAGTGAATTTGAAAGACAAATAGGCGAAACAAATCGTTACAGCTGTTTTCATATCGATAGACCAGAATTTCGAAAATTCATTCAGCCGCTTTTGTTTGTTGTTGGAGCCACACCAAACAGAGGCGCTCGCTACTAAGCTACTTTTGTAAGTCTTTAACCCGGCTCAACTTGTGGGGCTTGTGTGGTGTATTATATTCATCAAGTACTAGTATCTGTAATTGTACATTATCTTTGTGCTTTCACTTGCTGCAACGTCCTGTGCTGTAAGTAGACGAGGACGACCACTTTCCAGAGGTTTTCGAACAACAGAGCCTGTGAGTTGCGAGAGCCGAAGAACGCGATCAATTGACTGTTCGATGGCTGCATCCCATCACTTGTGCTATCGCCTTTGATGTCATGCCGTGTGTGGACATGATAACCCACTGCTGTTTCGCAGCATCTGGTATATATCGACGGTTTCCGTTCATAATGATGATGGCCGGCATTTCAAGTTGTTGTACTAGTACTGCCCAAGCAACCGAGTCGGACAAAAGTAGCTTAGTAGCGAGCGCCTCTGTTTGGTGTGGCTCCAACAACAAACAAAAGCGGCTGAATGAATTTTCGAAATTCTGGTCTATCGATATGAAAACAGCTGTAATCAACATCTTGTTGCATTGCTACTAGTTTCACACAAGCACTGCAGACACTTCATGGCCCATAGCTCTTAACGTGAAACGCAGCGTTTCAGCCTCATACAGGCCACATATATCGATCGAAGGTCAGGTCGCCACGTCTCCAGTCGAATTTGGCAATATGATTTAGTCAGCCAAAGGACTGACATACTTTAACGGTGCTACAGTCTTCGTTGTACTTAGAAGGCTGTAGGCCCGTTAAAGCATGGAGACTTTTCAGCGGAGTAAATCATATTGCGAATTTGACGGGAGACGCAGCGAGCCTTGGTTGACCTCCAATCGATGTATATAACCTGTGTGAGGCTGAAACGTCGTGCTTCAAGTTAAGAGCCGGGGGCCCTGAAGACTTGGAGTTTGATGGATGTCCTGTTATGGGGAGAACACGCAAAGATTAATATGTCATGCATATCTCATCAGCCAGGTCAATACTCCGCAACTCGGATGTGTGTCATTGTGGGGTATCGTTTGTGGGACAATCTGGATGTCACGCAGGACGTTGGGTGCACCCTGCCTGACATCCAGTGCAGCACGGGACGATCATCAGAGCACAGACTCAGCGAATGAGTCCGTGTTCATCGAGGATTGGTTTAAACATGATTGACTGTGTGAGGAGATGAAGCGGGATAACGATGCAGAGGAAATGCCTGCGCTTTATATATCATAGTCATGTCCACTATTTATATCAGGCAGATGTGGATGGTGAAACAATTTTGAAGCCAATATTGTATGCATTGTTACCAGTATCACACTGAGACTTGTTATCAGGACCACAACCTGTATCAATGTCAATAATACTAGTCATCGTTTCACTCCTCACCTTACCTCCATTGTCTTCCTCTTCTCTCAGGTCTCATCGATCCATCCCCCGTATAAAACTTCGAAAATGTCGTAAGTTAGCAGACTCATAACATACGTTTCCGACGGCTTTCCTGTTTTGGTAACTGCGAAGCATCATGATTCAAATATTCATGTCGGGACTCGAAGTTGCACAATGACCAGCATACAGAACCATGCATTATTGTGTCTAAGTCACCGGAACACTTGGTTTTATTGTTTGTACAAGAGTGAAGTGAACTCTACTCCAAGGCGTAAGCTGTTGGACAGCAATATATGAAAAATAAACGTGCCAAAAAAGGTCACGGCTACAATATGAAACATCATGAAGAGAAATCCCCGTAAAACAAGAACAAAAGATCCGCGTAACATGTCTTGTCCATGCAAAATATATCATTCCTGTTCTTCCGATTCCTCCTCAGTAGAAGTCTCTGTGTCACGTCCTTCACGAGAGTTAGATCGAGATGCCATAGACCTTGGACGAGAATTTGGACGAGAACGAGAACGGTTTTCAGCGTGCCGCGCGATCCGCTGCTGCTCGCTAGCTTCCTCTGGACTAAGTGGGTAGCTTGGGATGCACTTGAGCTCGAAAGTACAAGGCAAGACGTCTCCACAAGCCTCTTTGATGAATTCATCGTTACGGACAAGACCGCCCCACCTCGAATTACTGCAGAGCCAATCCAGGCGTCTCAGCTGTTCTCCCAGGTGGCCGCCGGGGACGTTGCTGTCCGTTGAGCGGTTATACTGATACGCTTGCCAAATTTCCCGTCGGCGACGGGTTGTAACTCCTTCGTACTCCTTTTTCGCGACGTCCCCATAAAAATAGGAAGAAATGGCTTCTATCACCTCGCCGCAAGTCACACCGATGTTTTGGCGTCTAGCTTTGACAGAGATCATCCACGGGAATGACCGTGAGATGATACGGATGTGTGACAGGCGCGGGAACGTAGCGGGTGCCTCGCGTCCTTTAATCCATGAACGCTTTGGCCCAGTTGTGCGATAACAAGTACTCGTTGGAAAAATCATGTTCCAGCGGAGGTAGTCTTCATGCGAGTCTGTGGGTGGAGATAGGAGGGGATTGATGCTAATCGTTGCCGATACCGCCCTTACAAGAAAAGGCTCGAGAACGGGCCCATCTAATAAAATGATACTGGATCAGGAAACATTCATCTCAGCCTGAATATGAGGTGCATACAATGTGGCCCTTCGGCAAAATGGTTGATATGGTCCGCACTGCTCGTCCACCGGAAGTTCGCGCGAGCAGTGTCAGGCGGTTGTGGCGGCGCAGGGGGCGGTGCAGTTGGGTGCACCCATGGTGTGTGACCAGCATACATGTTCGACGGTGGCCCACCAGGCAGAGGCATCCCCCACGCTCCTGCAGGAGTAGGAAATGCCCCTGGCAGAGGATATCCTGGCGTGAACGCCCCTAGTTGGGGACCCCAGCCGGGAGGACCCGGCGGTAGCGGATGTTGGAACGTGTATCCTGTCCCTGGCGCCGACGCTGGCCACGGTGTACCCGGAGGAGGTTGGGTAGGCACATAAGGTGATGGATTGCCGTTGGGATACCCAGTATAATCAGCCGAGAATCCATTACCAGGTGGCGCTCCATATATGTTTGGAAGATTGGCAGGAGGGGGGAAGTAGGAGCTTTGAGGCATGATAGGAGTAGAATGTGCGGTGGGTATGGTGGCTACGGGAGGGATAAATGGCGTGGTATTATACGGTGTCGGGGGGTAATATGGGTATTGCCCTGGCGTGCGGGGCTGTTGAGCCCACGCAGGCGGGTGGTGGTTTTGAGGTGCTGGAGGAATGACTGGTGGCGCGAGACTTTCGGGAGAGGGAAGGGGGGGTATGAAAGGAGTATTGGCTGTCTCAGGTGATTCGAATAGCATTTTGAGCTGATGTTCTAGATATAAATGCGATTGCAGTGTGTGTCACGCCGTCACTGACAGAAACCAATAAATGCATCAATTCGGGATTAAAACATAATGGTATAGAATTCGGCTCACAGGAAATGCAAGGAAACCTATGTCGCGCTTATTAATACACAGGTAAAGACGTATGGCACAGGCTCAACTTGAGGTGGTTCAAGGATAAATTCGAATAGATTGTGCCGATATCTCGGTCTGAGTGCTCAAAAAGGCCTGAGAAGGGAGCATCATATCAACCATATCTCGGGATAGATGCCAATATCTCTTTACCTGCGGGTACAGTTAGAGAACGTGCTCAATGTATGTGGTGAATCTAAATGGTGAAATCGACTGATATCAGGAACCTCCTGCACTGATTCAATCCCACAGCCTTTCGAGGTTTAGACAGCGCTCGACACAGCTGCTGCTATAGGAATCAAAAAATGCAAGCAAACTGACAATGACCTTTAGGAAAAAAGAGGCAGTGGGAAGATGAGAAAGGACTTAGATGGGCCGACGGCTACGCTGAGCAAGTCAGTGATTAGTGGCTGTGCCTACTTTTACATAATTGCGGCACATTGTCACATTCATTTGTACATCCGGGGACCGGGGCGTTAGTTATGAATCATGATGGCATCATAATGCAGCTCGAGCGCCTTCAGGTGTAAGCAGCTAAGCGCACGATGGAACTTTGCGCGGCCGCTGAGCGGTTTCGCTGTGCTCTTGATGTTAGAATTTTCCATCAGATTACTTATCATCCAAGTTGGACGTAGACTCTCTGGACCTTGGATCCGAGCTTGGACAATTAAATGTAGTCACCACCACGTATCGCACGAGTATGTATAGCGTGAGGCGATGTGACAGATCAACACGACACGGGGTTCCTTGGTTTTCATTTCCATTAGTCAACCTAGGAATTACTTCTTGAATTGGACAGCAGACGAGTTTTTGGGTCCCAGCTACTGATTTGAACAGTCGGCGCTGGATTTGGAATTGTAATATCAATGCGATAGACCCCTGCTCTTGGACTTATGACGCACTTTCTTCCAGGAGAAACCGGAAGTGTTCAAAGTGTATATTCGCAACACATAATATTCCGACACCTACAATTCTATGTTTCCCTAGCTAGAGGTTTAAGTGATTTGAGAGTAAGTTAGAAGGGATAAGACAGACATCCCGCCTACAACCAAGGCGGTTCCACGATGTTTCAGCGGCACCAAGTTCACTTGCGATTGGCTCGCAAGTGCGGTCGGATTAAGGGTCAAAACTGTCGACCCTGTTGTACCTTTCGGGGCCCCCTCCCATTTCTAAGCTCCAACGTTACACTGGAGACCCTATGCTCTTGAAACTCGCCACAATTCGGGCTTGGCATGGGCAATGCCGGTAGCCATTGGGGCGATCATTCCTGGTCCTTCATGAACCATTCGATTCCCATGCTGAAATGGATGTAGATCCGATCACGACGATGATCTCGGAGGCAGAGCTCCAACTTGATCACCAGATCAATGCGTTGATTTCGCTCAGAGTTGCTGAAAATCGCCTGATCATATGTTCACAGCTTAATGCGGGGATGGGGCCTCCCTTAGATATGACAAGGGTTAGCATAGAGTACGCGACATATGATACATCATGAAGCATGGCGGAAAGCGTGACGGTACGGGGCCATCATGAAGTGAGGTTTAATACAAAAATGTTGGGGGCCTTGAAACCGAGACGCTGAATCGAGTAGTTATCCTTCTTTGACAGACCGTCAAAGTAGTACTTGTCTCGAAGCCAATCTACAGAAATTGAATGAGACATTGTATAACAGCAAAGTTACACGGATAACTCACCGACCCGTTTATACCGATTTGGTGCAGGGGTGTTGTAATACATGTTCCAAGATGCACCGGAGGCATTGTTGTGCGTAGCGGCCCTCTTGACTTGTTCCTGGAGCCTTGGAGGGAGAACGTTGAATTCTGCGTCGGTCACATAATTCTCTGTGTACCTGGGTCGGTAAGGTCAGATTCGGACGTTAAGGCGGCTGGACAGGTACTCACTCTTTCCAAATCGTGCTACAGACATCGCCCATAGTAACACCACGGTCATTGTGCACTACCGTGCACCATGGACTGGACTCAGTAATGATGATAAGATCTTGAACGCGGGGAAGCGTTGCAGGCTCGTCTTTGGCAGAAAATGGTATATCACGATCCCGGTCATTAGGATTGAAGCCGCCAGTAGAACCTTGTGTTTAAAAAACATTAGCTCTTATCATATATTGATTCTGAGATGACATACCAGTGACAAGGTTGAACATGAGGTGGAAGCCATGGTTTGTACCAGACATGATCGGGTGCAGTTGCAGCTCGGTATTGAGCAGATAAAGATCAGTCTGAGAGAGGACTGGACCGTCTGTTTGGGCGCATCAATCTGTATGCGACACACAAAGCTGAACAATCGCACTTACAGCCTACTCCTGCTGACCACTTGCCCACAGTTGAATCACCCATTGATGTGAGCGTCGTGTGAAATGATGGTACTAATAGGTATTGATGGGGATCTACGACAGAATGATGTAGTATCCAAAAGAGATGCAGAACACAGAAGAAACGGGTGTGTTGGGGTATAAAAAGTACTGGTACAGCAGCGCTTTAAATGGGGCTGCTCAACGGCTAAGTTAAGCTATGCACTGTCATTATTTATTTGAATTACACGAGGTCGGCTGTGTTACATAAGTGTCATCCGGGTCCCACTGCAGATTAGATTAGATTAATATCTGACTAAGTGTTGGGCTCTTTGAAGGGCTCCTTGAACTCGAACCTTCTTACTTGATTATATCAGATTAATATCCGCACCTTCAGAAATGGCTCCCAAAGGTGGCAACGCAAAAAAAGAGAGTGGTCGAGCCAAGAAGGCAGAGAACGAGGCGAAGAAGCAAGAGGCTACAGCTGCTGAGAAGGTGCGTATATCAGCATGGCCTTTGTACAGAATTCATTAATCGGTATTGACAGGGAAAAAAAGAGGCTGAAAAATGGGAGGATGGCGCCAAGGGAAACAAAGCTAAGGAGGAAAAGGAAGCCAAGCGTCTAGCCGAGCTCGCCCGCAAAGCCGAGAATGCGCGGCTGCTTGCAGAGGAGGAAGCTGCCCCTCCCGCAAAAGTCAAGACAGCACCCAAAAAGAAGAAAGATGTCAAACCAGCTGGTCCTGGCGCAATCGCAGCTGGAGGCAGCTCGAGTCAAGAAATACCAGCAACAGAGACGAATGCGAATGTCAAGGATGAACCGCCTAAGGAGATCGAAAGCTATGCTGCAACTGGCATCGATAATGCACTGGATCTACTGGAGGTAGTGACCGCAAAGATGGACAAGGCCAGTGTAGGGCAACAAGCTGCAGGTATCGAGAGGCACCCAGAGGCAAGATTGTTTCTTCCTGAGGCTATGCTAATAACTGACACACTTGCCACCTAATAGCGGCGATTTAAGGTGAGAACTCACTTGATGGTATATTTCTGATACACGATTTATAATATCCCTAGGCTGCGTTTGAAGCCTATAAGGAACGCGAGCTGCCAAAACTGAAAGACGAGGTACAGCCGCATCCCCGGTAGGCAAAGCACAAGGCTAACGTACTATTTTCTCAACCGCAGCATCCCGGGCTGCGCCTGCAGCAATATCAGGTCAGTGCCACCGTGAGTGCAATTTCGAGATGTCTGACGTTTGAATTATACAGGATTTGTTGCACAAGCAGTTCCAGAAATCACCGGAAAACCCGTCAGTCATCAGGCTTATACAGCCTCTTTAATATGACGACTGATCCATGCGTATTCATCATCACAGCTTTAATCAGGTCACCATCGCTTATGACGCCACAAAGGACGAGAAATTGCAGTCGCTCAAGGAGAAACAAGATGCTGTGCAAAAACGCTTGCGTGCATAACGATCGTTCTGATGTGATAATTCTAGGAGTCTGGACATTGGCAGACTCGGAAGTCGGGGTGTATGATAAAGCTAGCGTTGCTGAAGTTCGATTTACTATCTCTAGAAGAGACTTGATAACAAACATCTGGACCTGTCCATACACATTCTCACAATCTATTAACACTGCGTGTATTGTTCGTGCGATTGGGCTGTGAAACCATCAAATCCAGATGAGTCAACCGAATTTCCTTCGAGAAATGGCCAAGTGACAGGACAAAGGTCTTCGCATCGATAGAGAACACAAAAGAACTATAAGGACTGCCCACGACACCGCATTTCCGACATACCCTGTATACTGTAAATAATAACCTGTGTTCAAGCTGCGATTGTTGCTGCGCTGGCCTACTGTGTTTCTTCCGGTACCTGAAGGCAGTGTAGCTGCATTTGCGATTATGTAACCACGGATATTTTTTTCGAGTACATATAAGTTCAAAGTTCGATGTCGTTCGAGGCAACACACGGCTACTTCCCACCTCAGCACTAGCCACGACATGCCTGATATTTCGATCCTGACCCAGCGTGCAAACTCTTTTGCATCACCCAAGTCTACTCAGCCCACAAATTCGCTTGTAATAACACAAGTTCCTCGAACATTTTTCCAACCTTCGATAATCAATGCTTTGCGCGACCACTTTGCTACGTACGGCGAGATTAACCAATGGGTGCCGATAGCATCATTTTGCCGTATAATCCTGGTATATTATGCAGAGGAGGCCGCTGAGGTCGCGAAGAACGCTTGTGATCCTCTTATTTTGACTCTCCCACACAGGTACGTGATCTGATTCGAAGTACTCATCGTGTTTCTCATTTTTTTTGCGCAGAATACCCACGGTTTTGAGAGTATATCGTTCCGAGCCCAATCCCATATTTTCACCGTCATCACCAACGGCAGATGAAAATTTATTACGTCCTCCACCAATCGAAAAGAACTTCCTTATCTCACCACCTGGATCCCCACCCATCGGTTGGGAACAGATTCGTGAAGAACCACCAAATGCTACGCCTCTCGCAGATGATCTTATAGCTGCACTTCACAAGCTGAAACTGCAGGAGAGGCGGTCTAGCCGAGAAGTGCTACTGGAACCTGAAGAAGGCGTAGGAGTGGGGGTATATGTCGAGGACTGCGATATGAATGATGATGATAATGATGCAGAGGGGGTCGACTGGGAGTATGGTTGTCCATCCCCGGCCAGGCTACGATGGAAACCTATAGCGACAGCCATGCCACCAATGCGAGTGCGATAAAAGTTGTGTAAGTCTTATATTTCACCTTTCCTTCAGGATGATACACATCAGACCTGTTCCGAGACCTACATGCGGACATCTTGATATTGCCTTTTTTTCTGACCCTTTTTGCATCAAGTAATGATTTAAACCTGGTACTAATATTTTTTTCCACAGTGTTGCTGCGAATTGTTGTACTATATCTATACTGTCGGCACACTGTATATCACCATGTGAGTGTCTTTCCTTGTGCCCTTCTCCTGATGAGATACTTCAGACCTGTTCTGATCCTTGTGGAGATAACTTCTATTGCCAAATAATTTTCTGATCCATGTTTATCATGCTGCTTTGAACTTGATGCTGACCTATCGCTTCTAGGTTGTCGGCATCCTTTATGGGGCCTGTTTTGAGGTATTTTAGCATCATTTCCCCTAGTCATATGTAATGGACTTGTATAACAGCCATAACCACATGCCTGGACTCTCGCCGCAGCCAGAAACATACGATTACGAATGTACTTATTTCAATTGAGCTAGAATATTATGCCTTATGTTGTTTACATGTTGTGAGATGTTTCTTATCGCCGACGCTCTCGAACTTTTGCGCTGAAGGCACCCATGCCACATCCCCGAGCTTTGGCTTTGGCCGCTTCGCTACCTCATGTAACGAGCGCTCAGTGAGACTGATCATTGACATAAATGAGCTAGAATTTTTAGGCGCTATGTTGTCATCATTAAATATTGTTCTATCTCCCCCAAACAAACTCTAATCTGCGCAGTCCACGGCGTTGTACATTGTGGCCTTGGAACAATTATGTAATGTCGCGAGTCGGCATGGATTGTCAAATAAGGAAGTTTGAAAATGGACTTGCTTATTGTTCTTGGACGAGGCATTGTTCTCTTGGTCGAGCAGCAACCCACCGTCCTTATTCTTCTAAATAACAAAAGGCCACGCTCGCCATGCTTTTCTGTGATAGAGCTTCGCGTTTATTTCTTGCTTCCTTCTCACTACACGTTTCTTAGTTCGGCATGTTGTCGAGCATATTTGCTGCTACTTTCGCCTTTGGCGCGTCTGTTGGTGAGTGCGACACTGCTTAACATTACGCCTGATATGTCTGACGCTATCCGTTTCTCAGTCGCGCAATCTTCTTCTTCTGTTGTATGCGTTGCGGGTCAATGCCTGCAAGGTTATTCTAATACAACTCGTGAGTCAAAAGGTTACTAGAACATACATCGTCGTACTCATGGCTATGATAAGTTGGAGCAACTCTTTCAGCATCTGGAATATCGACCGAAGTCCTTCTTCTTCCTGGGCAATATACATCCACGACCAACCCAGAGCTACTTCATGAGCTGTTAACGTCTTCTTCTGCCAAACTTTCTCCGTCCCCTGGCTTTGGAAACTCGAGTGCTGGATCTTCGGTTTCTCTTCCACTAAATATCGCACTTCAACCTGGTCTTGCTATCTATCCGCAAGCTTTCTATTCAGGACAAGGATCATATTCAAGCCTCCCTACGTCTCCCGTCGGAAATACATCCATCCCATTTACTGCTTCCTCATTTGCCCTCTCAGGGAACGTCTGGGCAGCTGTATCAGCCGGAAGCAATAGCCGTGTCATTCTGTGGAACTCCGTTCCTGACGTTAGCCAGCTCCCTGCGAGCGCCTCAGGATCCCTATCGTTACTCAACCTGCAATCATCAACATGTTCACCGGCTTGTTCCGGGAATGGCATTTGCTCCGCTTCTGGAACATGTCAATGTTCAAGTGGATTCACTGGTTCATCTTGCGAGTCATGTTCGTCTGGTTTCTTTGGACCGGAGTGCCAGGCCTGTCCGTCAGGGTGTACTTCATGTGATGATGGAATCTCAGGAACGGGGCGTTGCTTGGTGCCAGTAGTGTCAAACCTGCCGTCGAGCTGCAACTGTATCAACGGAGAATGTGGTGCTAACGGACAGTGTACCTGTATCGGCGGCTGGACCTCGGCGTCAAACGGAACTCAATGTGCAGCATGTGCGGCCGGTTTCTTTTTAGATACAAGCGGAAACTGTGAAAGTGAGTTACGACACGTTCTTTTCCTGTCTTCCCAATCTCATCTTTGGTTTCAGTCTGTCAGTTGGGTTGTCAACAATGTGCCGATGGCACCGGTGACTGCATTTCTTGCGCATCGGGCTTTACTCAGGACGGGAACGACCGCACAAAGTGCGACGCCCTTCCGCAAACTACGTCAAATGGTACGGTTTGTCCAGATGGAAGCTACGGCGCTGGGTCTACTTGCGCGGTTTGTTCGCCGCTTTGCACGACTTGTACCGGGCCGAATTCCAACAATTGTATCATTTGCGGACCCTCCACGTACAAGTTCAATGGGTCATGTGTGACGACCAACACCGGGGGTGTTTGCTCAGGCTCCAATCTGATTGCTAACAATGTCAAGCACGAGTGTGACGGTAAGTGTATCGCACTTTGCGCGCTTAGCATGTGCTCAATTTGCGATTTTCAGCTTGTGGACCGAAGTGCACGACCTGCCAAACATCCAATTTCAATGCAGCATCCACTGTTAATCAAGCTCAGTGTACCGGTTGTCTTCCTGGTTTCGTCTTGTCACAAGGGGAGTGTGTGACGAGTTGTCCGTCTGGTACTTTCCTCTCTCCTCAAGATAATTTGACGTGCACAGGTACGGGTTGTCTCATCTCGATTCATTACTAAATTAGACTGATGTTATCATTTATTTAGCTTGTTCTTCATCCTGTACTAGCTGTGTGGGAAGTGCTACCAACTGCTTGACATGCGCGAACAACTTGCTGGCTTCAAATGGGCAATGTGTCAATTCTTGTCCCTCCAACACGTTTAGTTCTTCTGGGGCATGCATTCCCTGCCACCCAGACTGTGCAACATGTTCAGGCGCATCCTTTAGCCAGTGCACAAGTTGCAACAAAGCACTCCCTGTCCTTACAAGTGGGCGTTGCCTCGCTACTTGCAGCCAGAACCAGTATTTCGACACAACGTCCTCGACATGCCAGTCTTGCGATTCCAGCTGTGCTAGCTGTTCAGGTGCCGGTCCAAATAGCTGCCTCGCTTGCTCAAGTTCTAGTCAAGTTTTGCGTGGGGGTGCTTGCACTTCAGCTAACTGCACGAGCGGTACAAGTGTTGTCCCAGGTCTTGGAGCATGCCTTTCAGAACTTGTAGTATCTTCACCCTCTGGTACGAGCTCAGGCGCAGTTCCTTCGGGGCTATCGACTCCTACCATAATCACGACCCAGCGATTGCAGTGGTGGGAGATTTTGCTCATGGCGCTTGGATGTGCCTTCATCTTTGTGACCTTTTTATACTGCTGGCGCCGGCGAGCTCGCAAGCAGCGAGCAAAGGACACAGCGGCATTTGCATCTGCTAAGGCCCTCCACAAGCAAAGTTGGAGATGGCGACTTGCCCGCTTTGGAGAGAAGCTTTTTGGGCACAACCGTAACCCGCGGCCTGAGTCGGAGAGTGTGGCTTTATGGAAACTGCGCGCTGCGGAGGAGGCACGGCACCATAAGGAAATGGAGAAGCTCATAGGTGCACAGGAATACTCTTGCGCGGGATCGAGCCGATCTCCTTCGCCTCTCCCCTCGCTTCATCCCTACAAGCGTCGCGGATCACACGATTACTCCGATGCTCATAGGTTGTCGGCGGGTTCCATATATTCCCAGACGACAGGGATGGTTCGTTCCGGACCTGAACCTCGGCAGCCTGTCAAGTCGAACCCTTTGACTTCTCGGTTTTCGACAACGACATTTGGATCTTCGGTACCCAAGAAACCAAACGTGTTAAAACGTCAGCCAACACCTTCTAAACCGCCATCCGACGCTGAGCGGTACGCTGCGTTCGTAAGACAGTCCCCGGAACCTGGATCGGATTGGATAACACCTTCAAATACGGGCGGATCTCGCAACCCTTTCCGTAATAAACCACCCATGTTGTCATAATTCAGCATGAACTTTTGAGGATTAGACTGGATCTTTACCTACCACGATCTCTACAAGTTTATAGCATTGTACACATCTTTTCGTCACTATACTGTAGCTTACGACTATGATTCTGGTTGCTCTTAGATAACGCCGCTCATAAGGAGTGTAATGTATATAGCATTTTTAGGTAATTTAGCTGTCCCTGCAAATTGCACTGGCATGGAGTGAGAGTTGGCTAAGTTTGAGGTTTATTCCCCTTTGTGTTCGTCCCTCAATGGAGGTTTCCCAGTGCCTGTGTTGCATCGAATGACCGCGCGAAACTCTACAGCCAAACACAGCATTGCGGGAGTTAACTATATCCCATCACGTTGAATCGCCAAGTGCCCATCTCCGTCCCAAACTTCCAATGTGGTACCACGGCGACGTCTGACGCCACGTGTATACGCACGGCTTCAAAGACTCCAAATTTATTGATATATGTCATTAATTAACGTTGAACTTTAACGCTCAGTACTGCACATGACAGCAGCGATGACTTATAAGCGGCCCGACCGCAAAGTGGGGATTCCGCTTCCCCACATTTCTTCTGCGCTTGCTTCTTCCGTGACCGGCGCCTCATGGATGGAATGCCCCAATGCTCCTGGGATGCTGGTCCAACTTCGTCTGCATCCTTTGGCGATATCCCTGGTAATTTGTGCAGTCCTACAGATGATTGGCCACGTCCTTTCCGAAATTTGAACCATGACGATGCCTGGGATCACCTGGCGGCAGCCTCCAACCTCCACAGCGTCAAATTTGACCCGACTGGACGGTGGCGGGCAGATGCCCTCAACTTCCAACCTTGCACTAAGACCTCCTCGCAAGACCGTTATGCAGTTCAGCAAATACATATTCAGGGACGCGTCTGGACCCTGTCTGCAGTTTTTGATGGTAGGCGCAGTTTTTGACAATGTGCTTGTCATTGTGTCGTTACTGGGAATTATTCACAGGTCACCTCGGCAGCCATACCGTCGAGCATGTGGCTCATCACATGCCCATCATTGTGCGGGAACACTTGGAGTTGATCACTCAGAAACACGGTGACCGTGTTGTACCACCGCCTTTAATTGCGGACATGTTTGCGATGGCCATTCGCGCTTTCGATGACGCCATCGCTAATGACGTCCTGGAACTTTTCCCGGGCGGATTGTCATCTCTGTCTCGCTTGTCGGACTTGCAGATCCAGGAAGTTCTCGATGATCAACTTTCAGGAGGGCAGAATTACACGAAGGCAAGGCTGTGCTTGTATGGTACTACTGCGCTCGTAGCTCTTGTTGACCCTGATCATCAAAATCTATGGCTCGCCAATCTAGGTGACTGCCAAGGACGTACGTAGAGCGTGACAATACCATTTGTCGTGACGGCTAACGTTTTGATTCAAGTGATGGTCTCAGAGACTGATCAGAAAGCGTGGAATGTCGAGGTCTTGACGCGATCTCATAATGGAGAAAACCCGCTCGAGGTTCAACGCGTCATAAATGAGCACCCTGGTGAGCCAGAGTGTATTTTGGATGGTCGTGTGCTTGGAGCTATTGCACCCTTTCGATGCATGTTACATTCAAATTTTCAGATTTCACTATTCGCTGACATGCTCGATTGAACAGGTCTAGGAGACACCCCCTTCAAACAACCGCCCGAGTTCACTCGACGTATCCTCTACAATCTATACCCTGGTCAGCATGACACATCTCCTTGGGAAGAATTTCTCATGAGGAACCACACGCCTCCATATATTTCATCCACGCCGGAAGTCACGCACTATCCCCTTGATCCATCGCCCCGAGCTCCTCGCAGATACCTTATTCTCTGCTCAGATGGGTTCACGGACATATGCGGCACAAACCAACATGCAATTGTTGATCGGTGGGCCCGTGCGGCCGCATGTAGTAGCTCAAGAGAGCTAGATGAAAACAGTCTGGCCCTCCGACTGCTTTGGCAAGCGCTTGGTAATGATCCGACGAGCGTATCTCGTGTTCTGACTTTGAACATGGACTCACCTTGGTTAGATGATGTGTCTATTGTTGTACAGTGTTTATAATATTTGTATTATATGGCGATAGTCTGAAGAACATACTTATTCTACTTTAACATGCTTGCTAACCCACATATGGAATTGTTGTGGTCGACTAGTGTATTTGCAATTTGTTTACCGTTGACAAATAAGGACAACCAACGGTTCCTTCTGAACACCGGGCTGCCGTACAGGACGCGGAGACCATATGCCTCTCTCCTCCTACATCATTGTATTGCCTTAGGGAGACTGATGAAGCCACTTCAATCCTCTGCGTCTACCGATTCCTCCGACCTGTTCGGCCCTGACGATCCAGAGTTCCTTGAAGCTCTCAGGAACGCGGTGCTACCCGGAGATCAAATCACAGCTCCCTCAGCTGACACAGAATCACTGAGTCGCAAGCGTCATCGTGATGAAAGTGACGAGCAGCAAGTTGAGACGACCTCACACGGGACCTTGACCCATAGACTCCGTGACACCGAGGATGATCCCGAGATCTATGGCGCATCTCGCTTTGGACATTACGGAGAATATATGCATCGCAAGCGCGCCAAACTCCAGATACAGAATGCAGACATAGGTGTTGGGACTACAACAAAAATATTTAGCGGTCTTTCAATATACGTGCGTATCTCCGCTGTCATCTCAGGAACGCAGAGCCTTGACTTTGATCGCAGATTAACGGGTGGACGAATCCTTCAGTTCAAGATCTGCGTCAGTTGATAGTGGCGCACGGGGGTGTGTTTCAACCTTACCTGGACAAGAAATCATTAGTGTCTGCACCTTCCTTATCAATCCAGTCATTTCACAGAGATTCATCGCCCCTTATACAGGACCCATATCATCACTTGCTCACTGACAGCTGCGAAGATCAAAGAATGGAAGTACATGAAGATTGTGAGGCCTGATTGGTTGGTGGATAGTGCCGCTGCAGGAACCTTAATGCCCTGGAGGAATTACATTTTCAAACCTGAGGCCAGGGTCGAGCAACATCAAGGAGCGCACACGCCTCAAAGTTATCTGTCTACAGATTCACGTACAGCAGCATGCTCCGGTATGCGTAAGCATCAACAGCCACCATCAAACAGCCAGGTTTCTGCGGCAACGCCTGATTCCGGCATGACAAGTATTGCCGCCCCTGAGGGTGGTGACCCCGCGTCTTATTCACCCCGACCGCTGCATGTTACAGATCCTGGCACGTACAAAGACGCTGCACGCGTCCCTGGATACGCCGCTCATACATCAAACCCGCTAGCAGAGCGCGTGATGGCTAATCCTGAATGGAGAGCCGCACATACCTCTGTGGCATCGGATTTCATAGAAGGTTTTTACAAACACTCACGACTGCACTACCTGTCCACATGGAAGGCTGAGCTGAAAATATTGGTTCAACAAGCCCAAGAAGAGGTTGAAAATGGGTTGATACATGAGTCTATAGGCGACCTTCAGGACATGGCTAAGAGTAGTGATGCCAACATGAGCGGGGCACAGCTCGCGGCGAGGTCTCCATCAAAAAGAAAAGGGAAGGAAAAAGCCCCGGGTTTGAAGCGTGTTATAATGCACTGCGACTTCGATTGCTTTTTCGTTTCCGTCGGCCTTCTGAGTCACCCTGAGTTGCGAGGCAAACCGGTTGTCGTTTGTCACTCGCAAGGGAGCACAGGGGGTGCATCGAGCACAAGTGAAATAGCAAGCTCAAGCTACGAAGCCAGGTCATTTGGGATCAAAAACGGGATGAGGTATGCTACATACATTTCACGTGTTGACTTGTGAGTAATAGCTATCTTCAGCCTTCAGCAAGGACGGAGATTATGCCCTGATCTTATGACTATGCCCTACGAATTTGAGAAGTATGTATTTGTCTTTTCATTCACTATACTCACCCAACACGAGATCAGATATAAACAGCTGTCGTTGCGTTTCTACACTATTTTAATGCGTCATGCGGATGACATCCAGGCCGTCTCCGTTGATGAGGCTTTAATCGAAGTTACCACGAGTGTTTCCCGATATGCTCTCCGGCCGTCTTCCCTAGCATTCGTGGATGATCCCGCAAGGTCCCTTGCAGAGCAGATACGGTCTGAGGTAAGCGAAGAAACAGGTTGCGAAGGTACTTCACATCAATGTGTCCGTCGTCACTTACTGACACAAGCCCCAGTTAGCATTGGTATCGCGGAGAACATACAACTTGCTCGCATTGCGACACGTAAGGCCAAGCCTGCAGGATCATTCCATCTGAAACTAGAAGATGTGCAAGAGGTTCTAGCGCCGTTAGATATCGATGACCTTCACGGCTTCGGACATTCTACGCGCCAAAAAGCGAACGAGAAGCTCGGAGCCACAAATCTCGGCGAACTCGTTAAGAAAAGCAAAGCCGCACTGTGCGATGCGCTTGGCAAGACTACTGGCGAAACTCTGTACAATGCGATCCGTGGCATCGATGAACGAAAACTCGAGTCTGACAAACCGAGGAAGTCTGTCTCATGCGATATCAACGTGAGTTGCTGATAAGTAGTTTGGTTTATGCAGTCACTGAGCCCTGAGTCTAACCTAGTATGGGATACGTTTTGAAAACGACAGCCAAGCCAAGGCATTCATCTACCAGATGGCCGAAGAAGTTTCCCGGAGATTGAACGCTATCGACATGTGTGGACGTTCTTTAACACTGAAAATTATGAAACGCGATCCAAGTGCACCTGTTGAGGGACCTAAGGTATCGAGGATTGTAGACCTTATTCAAACCAGGTGCTGATGAATGTTCACTTTTTAGTTCATGGGACACGGTATCTGCGAGACGTTCAGCAAGCAAACTCTATTAAGCAGCGCAAATGGCAGAGCTACAAGCGATCCAAAGGATATCGGTGACCACGCATGGGCACTATTGGATTCCTGGGGATTCGATCCGAAAGAGCTGCGCGGAATAGGCATTCAGGTACAGAAGCTAGATACGCTGTCGGCATCTGACATCACCGATCCTGGGCAAGTGAAGCTGCCCTTCCACGCTAGAAGCTCCAAGACGACTATACAGGAGAACACTGAACAAGATGTCCTCCCAGTGCCTAGGATTATCACTGAACCCCCTTCGCAAGATGATCCACTCCAGAATGAGAATGAGGCCGGTCTTTCACGTCCATTGCCTACATTGGACCTTCCCTCTTTCTCCCAGGTCGACAAGGATGTCTTCAATGCGTTACCAGACGATGTCAAAAAGGAACTGGAAGTTGAATATCAACGCAGATCACGTTCGCCAATGCCGGCGGGACAACCCTCTCATGACGTCCGACCGACAATCTTAGTCAAAGGCGTCAACGTCAAAAGAATTACTCAACAGCTTGCACCGAAGAACAGAACAAGCGTATCCCCCCGTAAAAACACGCTCTTTGCAAAACGTGATGTCCCATCGTACATGCGTGTATCTAACGCAGAGCTTCGCAAACTTGATATCGACCCGGATGTGTTTGCTGCCTTACCTTTGGATTTGCAGCGCGAGCAGGTGATCATGGCTCGACATGCGAGAAGTGGAAATCTTTTCCAAGAACGCAAGATCATCAAGGCTTCTAGTCGCGCACCATCTGCACCTTATCGCAAGAAACCCCCTCCTCAGGCTAAGCACCCGGAGCCTCCTCTTTTGAAGCAGCAGGGCAAGCAGCCAGGGGAGAAATTGTACTTCGCGGAAACTGGAGATGTTCAGACCGTCATCGAGTCATGGGTCAAGGGATTCACAGAATATCCCCCGAAGCAAAAAGACGTTGACTACTTCAGCAAATTTTTGGTGCGGAACGTAGAATCAGCTGATACAGGCATAGAAAAAACCATCGGTGTAATGAAGTGGTGGCTTATCCTCTTGAGGAGGAATTGGGAGGTGTATGAACGCGCGAGCGGCGCGGAGGAGAATCATGATGGAAGATCAACTGCGGAGAGCATCGGGAAAGCTTGGTGGAAAGCATTCTGGGAAGTGAAGGCCAAAGTCGATACTGCTGCCAGAAGACGCTTTGGTGGTTCATTATCTCTCAAATGATGATTTGATCTAATACGGAGTAATTTATGCTTCGGCAACTTCCTTGGTCCCAGAAGCTAAGAAGATCTGGACAGGCTGTCCATGTATCTTCGCCTTGCAGGCTGTCACAAATGAAAAGTCAATCAATCCAGCACTCTCGAATACGGCTTTGATGTCTGCCTCCTGAAATCCACCCTTGTGCGCAACAAGATTCGACTTGAGTGATCCGGTGGGAAACAACGCCTGTACAGATTCTGCAGAAGGTAACTTCATCAAATCTGTGACCAAGAGCGAACCCCCTGGTTTCAGGTATGATGCAAGAGCCTTCGTGACATCTTCGATAGAGGGGAAATGGTGATACGCCGATGCACACTAGAACTCCTCAAGGTGAGAGCGTGGGTCATTGCAGGCGGAGACGTACCACAACCACATCAAACTTCATTCCATCCAGCTGATTTGGGGCTTCAGTAGTAAGGTCACAGCACACGGCCCTCATCTCCTCGGGTGGTATACCCTGATTGAAAAGGCTCTGATTGTACTGGTCGACCATGGTCTGGCTGATGTCCACGCCCACGATGCATTTGGCATGCGCAGCGAGTTGTCTGGAGATCAAACCTGGAGTACGACGGACAAATTCACAAGAGCGCTACGAAACTCTTCGTATACACGACTGACCTGTACCACAAGCATAGTCTAGAACCAACGTCGAGTCCTCCTCGAATGGATAGGCATTGATCATGGCTGCTCCAAGGCGCCGAGCTAGCTCATGTCCGTCGGGATGATCATTGTAGTGATGACCATGCTCATTGAAATAATTCTTGTTATGTTCCTTGAAATTGTGTTGCTCCTCATGGACTTGGGAAGAGCCATGGGGGTTGGGAGAGCCATGACCATGGCTATCAGGGCAGTGGTGTTCAAGTTGGTCACGATCATGTTCAGCCATGGTGCGAGCGCTTATATTCGATTCAGGTTTTCGATATTTAAGTTGCCACCCTCTGCACAGCCAGCCTATAGTGGGGACACTATAAGGAAAATGCTGCGACTGCTGCGGTATCTGCCGCGACGTTCCAAATTTACGCTATACAGTGTACACTATGTATATGTACTATTCGTCGCGGGCGTCACGGTCCCGGTCATCGCGGGCATCGCAGCACCCCCAAATATGGAAAGAAGGTGCCCGCGACAAGGTGCTGCGACACTTGTCAGTAACTCACATTCGATTTCAAAACAAGCTGACTTTCTGCTATCGGTGGCTTGTGTCGTTTGGTCCTCAAAATTATGCACTAGTAATGGTCAAATCTACTCTGAGGACATAATAAATCCCAAAATCAAAATTCTTAGAAGAACTTCTGTTGATCATAACCGGCGAGAACGAGATGCATAGCTGGAGTTCCTTTCAGTATGCAAAAACATGACCTCCCTGGCGAATTGACAGAGTACTAGAGTACTTATTGCATTATGGATCTCTGGTACGACCGGACTTGACTGAGCTCGACTTGGAGAAATAAGTCAGGGTCACGTGCGTGTGTTGATGGGAACGCGTCGTCGGAGTCCGAACGAATTAAACTGTAGGTCCACAACCGCCACATCAATCCACGTCAGATTAATGATCGATGGACCACATTCGTCG
Organism: Suillus tomentosus; assembly: GCA_016647685.1. NCBI lineage: Eukaryota > Fungi > Basidiomycota > Agaricomycetes > Boletales > Suillaceae > Suillus > Suillus tomentosus. The sequence goes on from JABBWJ010000016.1 coordinate 584,578, forward strand.
ACCGTATATAAGGCGCAGATGCTCCTCCTTATCCTCTTGGTTTTCTCCCTCAACTAGCTCTGCTCACAACACTCAGTCAGCGTAATCATTGAACACCTAGCTTCATGTCCACTGCTGGCGAGACAAGCACATTCTTTACCCCGCCACGCGCTCATGCATCAAGTCAAGGTGGTAGTAAAATAGAATCTACTTTAAACAGCCGTGGGGTTTCCGTCGTCAGCAAAAACATCAGCTTGGTCGGTGTCCAGTACGTACCTTTCTTGCTCTTATGGAGTAGCACCTGACGTTCCATCAAGGGTCAAGGAGGTCCGGTCATGGATTCAGCGGGACATTGAGCAGGACAAGCAGTGCAAGACAGATGCCATGCTGCAAGCCCTCCTACAGCGCGCGTCTTGCGCCCCGGAGACGAAACAGCCCGAGCTCCTGCAAAAGTGCCTGAAGGGAGTTCTGCCGGTCTGCAATGGACAGGTCTCCGCTGGAGGCATATCCTCTTCGGGCATTGAGACAGCCCTGAGAGAATAGTGAGTGCTCCTTCGCTGATCAGACGCTTCCACGCTTACAATGAAATGATTGCAAGCGTACGTCCAGAAATAGAAAACGACTTCTACAGCCCTTTTATTGAAGCCACGAACATTGCGCTCGCTTGTCTTGAAGAGATTAAGATTGACGGGATGCGTGCTCCTGTCTCCACCGTGGACATGATCTGCCAGCAGAACGAGACGGTGACATCAATTCGGAAACCCGACATTGTCATCCTTTCAGGATAACAGCAGCAGCAAGAAGGGAAAACAAAGGGGCAGATAGAAGCCCGACCAGAGGGATGACCACCAGGACGACCAGAAGGACGATACAAAGGACGGTCAGAAGCGCAAGGCTTACATGGCCAAGAATGCAAAGTCAAATCCGAAAAATCTTTTTTGGAAAGATGTTCTGGCTTGCATCGAGTTCAAGAGACAGACGCCAGGGAAGATGAAAGGGATTAAGTCGTCGCCCTCTTCGTATACTGTGACAGACTATGTACCTACTAAACCAGAATATCTGTTGGTGGATCATCTCAAGGCTGAGGTCCCTGCACCAGGCCCTTCGCAGACCCCAGCAACACAACCTACGTCCGACACCGCGCGTAAGTGATTTGATTTTTGTGTATCCAAGATCAAATTGAATGAACCGAGCAGCAATTCAATCTTCCGGGTAACTCCCAGGATGGAATGGTGGCCAAGGTATTTTGGGAGAGGCGAGTCGGAGATCCTGAAAAAGGTTGAGGAGATCGCTAAGAGGCACGCAACTGTCCAAGACCATGTTCCTGAGCTCCTTTGGCACCACACGTTCACGAATCCCACGTCCGCCGTCCGAGAAGCGCTCGGTGTTCCGGAACCCAGCATAGGCAGTCGCTCGCTTTATATTCTTGTATTCCGCAAGCTCTACCCCATCACGAAGCTTTACGGCAGGGATCTTTTCGACGTCTGGCGTCGGTGTATCTTATGTACGTGTTTGATTCAGCTTATGTGGCTCTTCATTGACATAGCCTACAGGCCACCTCACTTTGTGGAAGGAAGGTGTTTATCATCGAGATATCAGCCCTGGAAACTTGATGTGGTACAGGAAAAACGGCAGACTGATTGGTGTCTTAAACGACCACGATCTATCCTCATTGGCGAATGTAGTGGGTCCTCAGGGAAACGAGTGTACGGGCACGGTACCGTTCATGGCGCTCGAGCTTCTTACCAAAGATGGTCAACAAGGCAAAGTGAAACACCTATATCGCCACGATCTAGAATCGTTTATGTGGGGTTTCGCCCGGATTCGCTTGCGTTATAGGCAGGGAGTCCTATTACCGCGTAGATTGCGCCCTCTCGACGAGTGGGCGACTTTAGACGCTATTGCATGTGGCAAGAAGAAGTCGGTCTTTCTAGTGAATCCTCTATAGAGGTCGTTACACTACACATTGTTTCCTGTGTTTCGCTACCTGTGTCAGTTACTCATGGAGAATGGACGGATGTTACACAAATCATTCTTTGTAATTCTGTCGTCTCAAAACCGTCAAATATTGTACGTGCGTTTGTTCTGACGAACCGAGATAGTATTAGAGTATGGATAGATCTCCAATATTGATATTGGTGCAGCTTAAGTGAAATCGATTTCCAGGACTTGGTCAATAACTTAGGGTCACGTGCCCGTGCTGATGAGGCGAATGCAAAGAGTAGTAATTAATGCATGACGTAAGATCGAGGTAAGTAAAAAATTGAGTATCAATTGGTGTAGGCATGAACTAAAGTGACAAGGCATCAATCGGCTAGTCATAAAACTGAAAGAATGGTATCAAGAGGCATAAGGCATGAAAGTGTAAAAAAAGGGTGACTGCTAAATCAATATCATTGAGTGCATCCACAACTCGGGTTGCGAGTCCGGTTGTGAATAGTGGTATACGCTCAAGCTTAACACTCGAAGAAGTTGGGAAGGGGGGTAAATCGACCATACTTCGGCTAGGATAGCTTAATGTGAAATCAAAGCCATGTATACACCGTAAGAATTGCTTTGTCAGTTCGAGGCATCGATGATCGTGCGGAGTGTCTGAATCTCGTGATGGAGGAGGTCGATCACACTCTCCATGCTACTCATCTTTCTCTTCACGTTGCTCAGCCTCACGGTTGTGGAGTCGGGGGCTGAGATCGGAAGCTGGGGCACTGACACATAGCTCATGACTTTGGATGTATTAGCGAACTGCATATCAACCGAGTGATGCACCTACCGACTCTAGGCTGTTTTCGCTGCACCACAGAAGTGCCCATGCGGCGAGTGGACATTTTCCGCGCCTTCACCCTCTCCGATGATCGAGAATGAAGGCCACCTCGAAAGCCCGACTTTCCTCGTTTCTTGGTGGGCTGGTTGACATCCAACTCACACTTTTTTTTCAGTTGCTTGCATGCAGTGCAAACCAGCAGGAGGCCAGTTTTGCCCCTGGCTCTCATGCATATCTTGCCTTCCCTGGCACAACGAGGACAGGGATCAGTGGCGCTGACGGTGCTCGGTCGTGTTGTCAAGGTGTTGGCCTGATAATTGTCAATAAGTTAGTATGCTACCAGAAGTCAAACGTATCAGTCTCACCGAATTGCCATTTGCCTTCAAAGATGAAGCTGTCTGTGTTTTGGTCTGAAGCCTGTGATTAATTAAATAACCGGACTCCTGTTAGTGACTTACTTTCGCTCCAGGGTGTTGCACATATATCACTCCCTTGGATACGCGTTCTCCCATCTTGGTAACGGTATTGGACTTGGTGTCTGCACAGATTCGTTTGTGCGTCCCATCCCTCATACCTCCTGCAAGCGATGTTTGTGACTCAGAGCCCCGTTTCTTAGACCCCCGGTGATTGGACAGGCCCTTAGACTGATCGGTCGATAGTGTTTCCTCCTCTTCGTCATTCTCATCCGCACGAGACTGAGACTTAGGGCCAAAGGCACGCAGACGGCGCTCGCTAACTGCGCTGGAAGCCACGGAAGTATTATCGGCGATTAAAGGAATATCATCGGCAGCAGTGGGTGGGTCAGCAAGTAGTAGGACACCCTCAGGGAGGGCCTGCAACATCTGTTGATCCGGATGAACATACCACGTCTTGTGGATCAGTGGGTGGTTTGCGATCCTTGGGTCATCTTCTCTGATATTTTGCCAGTTGGGTATGCCGACCCACTGCTTGTTCTGGCAGACGGTGGTTATCTCTACCGCTGCTGACAGGAAAATGGGGTCGAACATTGTTGCCGCAGGTATGAGGGTTTGTACACGAACGAACTGCAGGATGGTTTGTTCAGTACACATAGAAAAGCCTGGGTCCAAACTTACCAATATCTGGCTAATCTTTCCCCGGTATTCTACGTGCTTTGGATCGCCAGGTTGGAGCTGGCGAGCGAAGCCCAAAAGCCCCCGAACCGTGTCAGCCTCCATAGCTAACGCCCTGTTCTGCGGCGAAGTCATGAGCTTCGTGATAAACTGTTGCGCAGATGTTCCAGAGGACATCGTCTAGATCTTATGATGAACTCAAGATAAGAATAGGACTGTAAGGGTCAGAAAAGCTGCCAGGACATTCCAAAAGCAGCATTTCAACAGATTTCAACGCGTGGCATTTCAAATCATACACGGTCACGTGACGTACAAATACTTCCGTTCATTATCAGCCCACGCGTACATGTACAGCATGGAAACTTAGTCAAGGCCGAACTGTGGGTGCACGTAGATATGCAAACAACGCGTTCTCCTGCAAATTCATTGGTATTCTTTTACACGCGTGGGTCGTGTGAAACCAGTATACTACCAACGTTCCAAAAAAAAGAGGTACATGTGTTGCTCGTGATTAACGTCTCTGCGAGACTCGAGTGCCCATATTGTCCGTACACGAAAGCCAAAGATCAACTGCAAAAGAAAAGAAAAGAAAAAGCTCCACACACCTATCAAGCTGGTGAGTACGAGATGCCTTTGTATTTGACGGGGCTCAGAGTATATTGCTTACCCTAATTTCACGGTCTCACAGACCGCAATTGCTTTCATCAACTTGGGTGCCTGTAACGGTGATGCGCCCCAAAAACTCGGCCTGTCCACCCGTGAGGTCGTTCATAGCCTCAAGTGACAGGTTGAACCCATCCCGTGCCTCATCACCGACGTCAATGGCGGTAACATATTTAGTGGTGGTTACCGACGAGCTGGAGTAGGTGATTTCCCAGCACGACCCACAGTATGCTGAGTTCCAGCCCGTGATCTGGGGTGCACCTCCGATGTAAGGGAAGTTGGGAATAGAGCTGAAAGTAGTGTAGCCACGCGACTCCAAACCATTGGAGCCGTCTGAGCAGGCCACCGTGTTGAGTGAGCTGGATCCCACATCGTAGCTGGTATCATAAGAGAGGCTGTAAGATGTAGCGATGGCGCACGTAGCGAGGGCAGCGATGGTGGAAGTGATTAAGAACTTCATCGTGGATACAAAAGCAAGGTTTTCGATGGAAGATTGATTGATTAACTTGCTGAACGATGAGAATTCTTGGGGCAGTAAATTGAATGACTCACATACCATATGAGAGCCCTTTTATGCACCGAGGGCAACTTGGAATTGAGCCGCACCGCCAGAGTCGGGTTGAAATGTCATCATTTCAGTATTTCTCCTTTCGTATGATGTCCATACGTAGCGAAATGTACGGACAAGCCTAGCACGGCGATTCTTCACCGTTGCATTGCATATGACTACAAAGACTACTTCTAGAGAAGAAGGAAAAGAACATTGAGTATGGGATCACCCCAACAAGGCAAATTCTCCGTACCTGCGCGGTGTCTGTAGCCTCGTGGATGGTTCTCAACACCAGTACATCACAAACAAGGACAGGACAAGCAGTCTTCTGCTGAAGTAAATCATGTCAAATCTGTTCAAAGCAATGGACTATTGCAATCACATGCACATGGACATCAGCGGCGAGAGTCTAACCATTTTATGTCATCATCTCGGACATCATAGCCCGTCTATGCAAGTAAGAACATACCTTATATATCCTTAAACAAGTAGACAAATTGGTTCTAATGAGCCCATAACAGGAGAAGGCAAATGGTCCTGAAACCATTGGCCACAAGTCACTAGACCATTCTTACCCTAGGATACGGCCAATCTCGCGTTTGATGACACAACTCTGTCCGCCCTCTCTTGCTTCGCGATGTCACTCACTCTCCCCTGGAGTTCGTATTGACCCTGCGCGCGCGATGGCACATATCACTACTGTTGCCGATGCAATAGTTTTTTCTCGACTTTGGCAAAGACCGGGACCCTGTCGTCCCCTGGTTCTTCTACCATTGTTGGATAACGAGGGTCAAGTCACCTGCCCTCATTCTTGCCACCATAGCCCAAATCGGGCAGATGAGCTTAGGCCAGACCTCATCGTCGCCGCGACGGGTTGGTTTCTGTAGAACGTACAACCTGATCACGGATATGCCGTGGGGGGAGTAACAACTTGGGTACACGTTCTTACGAGAACATCCTGCAGTTTATGTAACACTCAACGCGTTGATTCGGAGGTTAGTGTGCATCAACGCGAACGTAAATGACGTAGCGGGAAATGTATTGGTAGTGAAACACGTCTAGGGGAGAAAGGACGACTCGATGAACTGCGAGGAAGCTAACATGTCATGGGTCAGCGGAATCATAAAGCAGTAAGGACCACAACCATCCCGCTACATCTCAAGTGACGAACCCCCACGCAATTCTGGAGGTAAAGGAACGACTTGGATGGAAGGCCAAGATCCATGTGACTCTGTCGCGGAGGGTCACTCAAATGTATGTGATGATCTCATTAAAAACAAATATGAGCGGGGAACTATCGATAGACGAAATAGAGTGGGGGTGTAAGTATAGACTCATCTCTCTGCGTGTTTTGATCTCAAGGAAACAAGGGGGTTTTCTACGACTGGCCAAAAAATCTGGTGCCAGCCAACGGGAGTCGGGTTGTTGCTGCGTGCGCGGCGTTACCGACAGTATGATCGCGGCAACTAGATGTCGAATCCGAGCCCTCGCATGCATTCGACATGCTTCTTGAGTACCTCAGCACATTTTCCTTCTTCGTTTCCATTCTGTAGAAAACAAGCATCGCGAGAGGATTTCGTTTCTGGGCAGGCACAACATCTGTCCACACGGAAGTAGCCCCAGTCAGTCGGGATAGCAAAAAAAAAGCTTGTACTTACGGTTTAAGACCTTGAGGGTTGAGAGGGTTCATCTTAGGGTCTGTGGGATCATATTTTTCTTTCAGGGCGGGTGCGGGTGTCGGTGTCGGTGTCGGTGTCGGTGACCACCAAGACGAAATCTGAATAAGACGAATACAAAGAAGTTAAACAGCAAAGAAGGGAAGAAAATAGACTCACACTTTGGAACATGAGTGCTGCTGAGGTAGCGTGGACTGGTGACCAAGTCTTGCTATGATGTACGTACTATGTGGCCAATGTCAAAGGCTGTGACAGTGTCAAGGGCTCAAGTGAGTATCGGTGACTTCCGGACTCTTCACAGGTACACAGGGCAGCTTCAAACCTGACCATTTTTCAAATTCCGCACCCCGTTGTTACTTCCGAATGATTTCCAAAGAGAGAAGGTGACCCCTAGGAAAGCACCTATTTTTGGGAAGTTAACCCCTTGAACAAGCCACCCCACCCGTTTCGCCAAGACCGGACCTTGTCAGGATCATATCATTTGAATCGTTTATGCGAGCTGAGCTGGCAGTAATAAAACACTCCAATGGCGACTTTGTCTGACAGCTACTACTTGGAACCTAATGATGCCACTATTAGTGACACAGAACCATGGGCTGTATCATCTCTCCTGCGTTCTCCTCGTCCTATCAATTCTTTCAGTCAACGTTATTGGGCAAGCATGTATGAACTACGGTGAAACTTCTCCATCTAATCCCTCGAGCTGTCTTTGTCCTCCGGGCTTTGGAGGTGCTACTTGTGCACAACCAGGATGTGGTGGTACCATATTCGATGGTTCTCATCGCTCTTTAGCTCAAGCCTCGTCTGGCTTTGCGAACTTGACCGCGTCCGATTGCACCTGCGAAAGCGGATGGGGAGGAGTGGGCTGTAATGTTTGCACTACCTCTTCAGCATGCCAGGTCGGGTATGCTGCGGCCAATGGCAATGCAAGTACAACCTCGGGGCTTGACGGTCAGGTTGGTTTGAACGATACGATAGTTTGCAATACTGCCCCTGCTGTATGGGCAGCTGGCGAACTTAGCTGTCAAGTCAATGTCAGTACAAGATTGCTGAATTCGAGCGTCTAGTGTCCCCAAGTTGACTTTTTTAAATCTAGAATCCAACATTAGAGGCACTGTATCCTCTCGGATCTACTCTGAACATTCTCCGTACTTTGAACGGCTCTCTATCACCATTGCACAACACCAGTGGAACGTTATTGTCGCCGTCCACTAGCTCCTCTATCTATGCTCAACTCATGTATGCTGGCGTCGAGCAGTTCTTTTGCACTGCTTCGCCTTGCACCCAGACATTATCAAACTCCACCACCACTGGCAGTTCGGGTAATACCGCCTCAAGCACCTGGACATGTCAAAATCTTTCATGTAGCTGTGTCAAAAATGCCACATTCTGCGGTGGTGTACCGGTTTCAAACCTCACAACTACCATTAGCGGACTCACCGGAACATTGGTAGTTGCGTGCGATAGCACCAATACCTGCCATTTTCAGCAGAATACCATCAATTCAGTATTCGGAAGTCAGGGTTTATCCATGCAAGGCTGCGTCTTTGGTGAATGTGTCACTCAGGCCGTCATCGACACGACAAACGCTACTTCTTCCGCTGCAGCTACGTCGGGTGGAACCGAACTAAGCGGGGGAGTCATTGCAGGACTCGTTATTGTTGGTGCAATAATTGCGTTTGGGCTAGCGTTCATTGCGTGGGGTTGGTATGTCCAACGAGCAGCGAAAAAGTTACCCTTCAATGGGGGCCAAAGTGGCGGAATAAGTGTTCGGTGGTCCGACATTTCATATATCGTGCAATCGCCTAAAAGTTCCCCGTATTCCCTGATTTCCAAATCTTCCATTCGGGGGGAAAAAATCATCCTCGATAGCATTAGCGGCAGTATCGAATCAGGTCAGCTCATGGCAATCCTTGGTCCAAGCGGAGCAGGCAAGACTACTCTTGTTGAACTCATCGCTGGGAAGACAAAATCAGGCCAATACACAGGGTCTATCACGTTCCCTCCCTATGCTCCTGGACGTCGGCCAAGGATAGCTTTTGTCCCGCAGAGTGACATCCTTCCTTCAATGCTCACTGTCCGCGAAGCCCTTACATTCGCCGCATCCCTTCGCCTCCCCGAATCTCTTCCTGCATCCTCGAAGGCGGAGCTGGTCTCTACCGTCATTTCCAAACTAGGTTTGGATGGCATCGCTGAAACTAGAATTGGTGCGACTGATGGGACTGGTAGAGGTATCAGTGGCGGAGAAGCTCGTCGTGTTAGCATCGGGCTCGAACTTGTTAGCTGCCCGGATGTGCTCGTTTGTGACGAGCCCACCAGCGGACTAGACTCAGTCAGCGCTTTCAGGATCGTCAAAGTGCTGAAAGAACTCGCACGTGAAGGTGGAGTTACTGTAAGTCATCAAGGCTCACATGGACATCGAAAGGGCGTGGCGGTTATCTGCAGCGTGCATCAGCCAAGTTCACGTCTTTACCACACCTTTGACTCCGTTTACCTCCTTTCCAATGGGCGCACGCTGTACTCGGGGCCGGGCGGATTAGCACCAACACAATATTTCAAGCACATGCGAGAAGGAGGAGGAGCCGGGGCTGATATCCTGCCCTACGAGGAAGGTTACAACGTTGCGGACTATCTGCTTGACATTGCGAGCGAGTCTCCTGATATCTCCAGCATGCCTTTGGACAATAATACGGTTGGAGAAGTAACGCTAAGTGTCCGCAGCGAGGAGAAGGCCGACAGAGGGGAAGACGTTGAAGCCCTCTTCTCTAAGCAAAATTTGGCACAGGGCATGTATGTGGCAACTTTCCTTACGCAGTTGCAAGTACTTTGCGGGCGCGAATGGAAAGTTTTGAAAAGGTGCACACAGTTCCAATCGTTCATCTCGACGACCTCTAACCTAGCCGACTTTGGCAGAGACAAGACCTTATTTTTCGCGCACGTGTGTGTCGCTTGCGTGCTTGGCATATTTTGTGGTATGTAAAAATGATTATGCTGTTGACTATACTAAATGTATGGCAGGTGGTCTATACTATCAGGCTAATTTATCTATCGCCGGATTCCAGGCCAGAATCGGATCCATTTTCTTTATGGTAAGAAATCATGGTTTGATTGTGGAGACTCGATATGATACTGCCTTCAGGGGTCTCTCATTGCATTCTCCTCTCTTAGCGCACTCTATAATATCGTTGGGATACGACCTCTCTTCCTTCGTGAGAGGTCAAACTGGTATTACAGGTTTGTCAATTTCTTTTCGATGGACATTCCTTCCTCAAGATGCCCTTTAGCCCAACAGCTTGGCTCCTCTCACGTCTGATATTCGACGTGATACCCCTTCGCATTATACCCACCGTGACTGTTTGCACCATGTAAGTTATTTCACTTCTATCATCCATGCTTGTGGTCTGACCTACGTTTTCAGCACATACTGGATGGCTGGGCTTGCAAATGACGCAGTTCATTTCTTCAAGTTTATATTCGTCATCGTCCTGTACACACTAGTCATGACGCTCTTTGTATGTCTTTTGCGCTATCGCGCCCTACCTTATCTGATTACCGGTCGGCCACGCAGAACTTCCTTCTGGGAACGCTATTCCGCAATGGCGGGATTGCGATCCTGCTTTCCGCTCTTTCTGCACTGTACCAGATGACCTTTGCCGGTTTCTTTGTCCACCTCGCTTCAATACCTCCCATCTTGCGTTGGCTGCAATGGCTTTGCCCGCTCAAGGTGCGTATGCTTGACATCCCACGTTTCATGGATGTTCATCGAATCCGCCAGTATACCCTTGAAGCTATTTCGATAAACGAAGTAGGCTCAGGGCTGATGATCAATGATACCTTGCAAGGCGTACCCGTCAATATATCGGCGACCCTCATTATGCAGCTGGTGGGTATTATGTCTGTATCTCTGCCTTCGTATCACTGACTGATCACTGTATACAAGTTGTTTGGTTTTGGCTTAAACAACTATTATAGAGATATTCTTGTGCTCTTTGCCTTTATAGCTGTGTCTGGTGTTGCGGTTGTCGCTGTAGTTTGGTTGAGAGTGAGGGAGAGGCGGTGATGGTCGCCTTTGTGAACAAGTTGCTTGCGTAGTATGTGCTATATGTATATGTGAGGACTGTTGACTTGGTTTTGCTACTTAGTTCATCGCTGATAGAATAGGGTCTCCTTAACATTATTTGGCTTCATGAGAGCTTGGCCTGTTCATATTTTAGGGCAAACAATAACTGGGCCAAAGTTACAACTGGAGGATATCCAATACACTGCTGGTAAGGATTCCTTTAACGGCTAGCCCAAACTTCAGCAAGATCATATATTTTGCGTGAGCTACTCCTTTAACCAAACAATTTTTCCATATGGCGTCCAGGATTGCCCTGCCTTCATTCCTGAACTAACGAAAAACGCAACCTCATAGATACCCTCGCCCCTTCCTTCCAACGTCCGGCGTTCGTCCTCTGTCTCTGGCACACTGATGATGAGTCGGGGTCTTCCTCCAGCGACGTCTGTGCTAGGTGTGTCAAGTACCCAAGTTACTCTTCGCGATGTGTGAGACACAGGTGATCCACCGATGACCGACGTTATATCCGCTGTCACGTCCGATAGATCGTCATCCTCCACCAAAATTCGGACGTATGCGACCCCGAGTACTCCTGATGGATGTTCTGCATTCGAAGGGGGATCGAGTGGGACCTTGAAAGACCCTGATCTGAGATAACCTCGGATAAATATCAAACGAGACACATACCCTCCATTCCCTTGGTGTGACATCTCCGCAGAAGAATGGCGCAGCTCTGAATCTGCCAGAATCCTGGGATGATGCAGAGATCTGCCACTTTAATACCTTGCCGTCGCTGCGCTCTCTTCCTCCATCAAATTCTGGATCATATCGAATCCCACTCTTATTCTTCTTGGCTCGGGCGTTTATAAGCTCTGATATTGAGGTGCTGGAAAACCCGAGGAACGTATAGCCAATCCAACCAGGTTCTTTCCATGCCCAGGGAATGGCATCCCGTTGCTGGCGCTCGGGTGATCCTGGTGGGTAATGCGATGCTGGGTGCGTGAAAGAAACGAGCTCAAGGTATGCGCCGTCTTGCAGGACCTGTGCCCAAAATGTTAGTAAATAGAATTCCGATACATACTTCAAGTTAGGCGATCATACCACGAGCGCATTTTGTGTCAGTCCCCCAGCGTGTGTACCACCTGGGAGGACACTATACATGGAATTTTCCCTGAGATATTTTCAAAACTTGCAAGGTGACCCACTGGAAGCCAAGGTCACGGAATTGTTGTGATACCTCATCCACTGAGCCAGGAGGTGTGAGATGCATAATGTGATCAAGAGTCTTGGTTGAGGGTGTCGACATGGTTGTGTTCATGGCAAGGACAGGCACTAGAACAAGTATGTATATACTCGTCACCGAATCCATATAGGGATCGCGTTGCCGACGTGGAATCATGCATCAAATTCAACGCGTACGTCGTTCCGTGTATTTGATGTGATAAAGACAAATTCCACTCGAACACGGCAATCTATAACAGATGGATTCACACTAACTGTGAGAATGACACGCTGTTGCGAACGCTCTCCATGACAATGGCGTGCATGATACATCCTCCGTCTGCTGCCTTAGAAGTCGTGCTTTCAGTGAACGACAGTATCTGAGCGCCACCAGCATGAAATAAGACGTGGCCCACGCAGTCCGTACTCAAGATCGTTGCACAGGATATCGGGGCCGCTGATGTATGGGATAACCCAGCCACCAGGGGGCGAGAAAGTTTTGCATGTTGACACGCTGGTACAAAACATCGTATGGAAGACTGGTCAGCGTCATGGTCGGTGCTCAAAGATACATGATAAACGCACCAGGCCCGCCAAGTCCACGGCATGATGCGTCAGGTCAACAGATGGAGGCGAACAAGTGCCTATTCGCTAGTAGTAATAGTATTTGTCGATATAGTAAATTCGAAATTCAAATTCAATCGGCAAGCTGCGATCCGACTCGATCATGTGATCTGAAATAACCAATCTGCAACGGTATCAATACAACTCGAGTCTCGCATTGCATCAGATACTGCTATGATCTTGGGTTGATTGTATCATCCATCAGCATCAGTCACGTTATATTCCTATCTCAGATCTTAGACCCCGCCTCTTGTGTGGTGCGCGAGTGCAAACACTTGACAGTATTTTCATTCATTGTGAGCCTTGATTCATCGCCGTGCTTTGGTGTTGCCACAGTTAAGTATATCATAGATTCATGTATCCAACACTCGGCGACGTCACTGATTTGCGCCTACACAGGATTGACCTGCACTGGAATTCTGGAGCCAAGACAGTGACTGCAACAGCCGAGCCTCTCGAACGACAGAATATCAACATCAAAACCCATGGGAAACACCTAACAATATCTGTACATTTGAACCACAAAAAGGGCGGATATACGGTGCAGCAACATTTTTATGAAAAGTCTTCTAGGTCATGGTGATTGCATCATCCAGGCTGAATATTTCCATGTGAAGATAGAGGACGCGATGGTTACCGTGCGCTCCATCGCGTGAAGATGTGGTGCTATCTGCATGTTGCGACATCTGACTGTTTTGGATTTGTATCTTTGGCACTCTGTGAAGGTGGAATAAGGATTCTAAAGCGACGGTGTGTCTGTACGATGGCTATGCATGTGCAAGCATCCGACTACGATGCGACTTTCGTAGCCTGCCCATGAACTTGCTGAGCATGATGAAGGTCAGACAATGGCGTTCTTGGTTTATCTGATGGATCTCGCTTTCAGCTCGCGACCTTTACCGGCTCCTGCTGAAGTTGGCACTGCAAACATCACTGAAATACAATGGCCACTGACCGAGGCTGTACAATCAGAAATCGGGCTTTGTTACCTGTTGCAGGCATCTCGTCTCCCATGTGCGATTTCTCTTTCGACCTAGTATGTACGGCGTCTTACATTTAACAGGTATCAATCACACAGCATGACTCACGATGTATCCGCCAGTGCAATTAATCACCGTCGCATCAAGTGCGCGATCGGATCCACCGAATAGAGTGCGCTGTTGTGTTTGTTCTCTGACTTTTGCTATACTACAGAATGCGACCTTGTTACACGAAGCAATCAGCTGACAGCAAGTCTCGAGCTTGGCCAGCGAAGCTAAGAGAACACAGATGCTCATTGCGATTACATCATGGTTAGATCGATGGCCACATGGTTTCACACTGGAAAATGGCATTGGAAATAATCTTGCGATATCACTAACCACGGGAATTTTTCTGGGTCCGAGTAGTCGCATGCGCAATACTGGTTTGTAAATCAAATTCTACTTTGATTATCTAGAGCTTCTTTTTGTCTGATTTCGAACCGTTTCACCTGATCAAGGGTCTTGAGGCAGGATCAAATATACATATCCATTATACTGATTTTGGAGATAGAAGGGCTGAACGGTGGTATATCTAGCACGAACGCTGTCCTTATACACTAACGTTCCCCACTCGCTCACACCCATCCCTCGAACATGACCTACGTCTCAAACGATCCCAGATACTGGCCGTTTATCAGTGGATCAATTTTGGTAAGCTATTGCGAAGGTTTGTCGCATCAAGATGTCTGAATCCAACGTTGACTTGCGGTTTTGCAGTTGTTGCTGGCATCGTGGTGGTATATGATTGGGGTGAGCAGGACAGTGTTCGAAAATCGCTGATGTTCTCATGATATTTTTAGTCTTAACACTCGGACAAGAGGTACGTCGATGTTATCGCCGGAGCAGCTATCTCACTGAGAATGGTGTCTTAGATTGAACTCATCTGGGTGAGTGACAAGAGTCCCGTATCAGAAGAAAACAAGAGCATGCGCCGAATTTATGACAGAGACAACGTTGGTCTCTCATGACCGCGCTGTATTTGATTGTTCGTACTCATGTTGTGCTTTAGTGTGGTGGGCAACTTGTGCTGACTTCAAGATGTTCTAGATACGCTATATTGGAATACCATTTTCTCTGTATGTGTCAAGATCAACAACTTTGCACTGTGCTAATAGCTCATCTCTGACAACTAGTGTCAATATTCTGGGTATGTCTCATATGCGCTGTATTTCATTTTTCTGACCGGCGAGACACAGTAAATATGCCATCGGTATCGCTGACAGATGCAGTAAGTATTCTGCAACCATCTCATTGCCATCCAATCAATACACTCATATGTAGGGGTGAGTGAGATTCCAAGCATTGAACTTTGCTCAACATAATGACTCAATAGGTGTAAGTCAGAATCTTTGATGCAAGTGCGAGAGTGCTCACAAATTGGGAGTTTTTAGGCGCCGTCATGAACACCACAGACAATGTCATAGGTGTGACCTTGACTGCCATGTTGGGCGGTAAGTTACCTAAGTGCAATACCTCTGTGATATTGACCTCGATGCAAGTCATCATGATTGCTCGGTTGTATGCCATGTATCAGGGATCTAGAACGATGCTTATGTTCCTTGTTATTATGTTCCTGGCTGTAAACATCGCCTGCGGAGTACTCACGGCAATGGCACTCAACGATACTGTAATAGGTAAGCTTTACTTGTCGACTTGAAGAACACGGCTCATTGGACAAACACCAGAGGAGTTCATATTCTCTGGTTTACATCTGTGCGGCTATCCGAAATATGGAGAGGACAGGCAGCTCCTGTTTGCGATCATTTGGGTGCTCAGCACTGTCTGGGAGGTCCTCGCACTGTGCCTTTCAGTGTGGGTCGCTGTGAAACGCTTCCGTGAGCTGCATCGACTTGGCCCATCGACAGGATCGACCATCGGGGACTGTTTCAGAGTGCTGATACAATTTCACGTTCTTTATTTTGCAAGGTGAGCTTGTAATGTGAACGTGGTTATATTTTTCTGCTCAAGTTCTGCACATGTTAGCTTTGTTGGTGTCTCTTGCATCCAGCTTGCTCAATTCTCTCCAGAAATCGCGGTGCGCTGACCTGTCGCCAACATCTGCGTGTAACCACTGCTAATCAGTTCTATAGAATTCGACTTCTATGGGAGCTCAGATACTCCTTAGTACTGGCCAAATTTTATTGGTCGTGCAGATGTTTGTGCTGGGACCACGCCTTATTCTTAGCGTTCGGGAATACAACGCGAAACTCGTGGCATACTCCGACGCAGAAACTAGCATGAATTCTATTGTTTTCCAGGAGCATGTACATGTATCAACTAGCAGTACTGTTTAGGGAAATGCTTGCCGAGTGGTCTGCAGGGAGGAGAAATTTAGTGTAGGATCCGTCGTGGTATTCATTTAACATATGGTGTTTCGAAGTATATTTAAAAGGTCCAGGCAAAGCTATTTATTGTTGTGTCACTACTGGAATGAAGCACCCGCGCTTGAACTACGTGGTAAGGTGAAATTGTCCGGAACGACTAGCAACCAAACTGGTCCTTGATGACTGATGAACAAGAATCAGTAAAAGTGCCTGGACAGCTGATTCTGCGCGTTGGTGTTCCACTGTCTGGACATATAGATACTGTGAATCGTGAAGCCAGATAGCTGATAACTCGGCGGTGCTCAGCGCTAAGATGCGATTTCCTCTATGCGATGAGCCACGGAGAATGAAATGAATGGATCATGTAGACTCATGGCTCGACTGTACGTCTCTCTAGCGAACGAGCCTGACAAGGATATGGGGTCTGCTGAGTGATGAGTGGGGAATAAGGAAATCGGAGGTTCAGGTCAGAAGACCTCAAGCGTACCTATCAAACTACTGATGAGGCATATCCTGTTGGAACCCTCGCTAAGCACGACCATCAGAGTGAAGCACCGAACGAGATACAGACATGGATCACAGTCCTAGGGCAAGCAAATAATCACTTGAAAGAAGTATCTGATAGATTGTGGGAAACGGGGAAATTCGAAGATATTCTGCAGGAACGTTGAAGGGTACCGTGATGTCTCGTACGTGAGCTGTTGCGACGACTAATAAAAAAACGACTTATGGGTGCTGGTGAACGGTGATATATTTATATATCGCACGAATCAACGCAGGATGAGAATAAAGTTCTGGAGAGCGGCCATCCCAAGTATATAGTACTATCGGTGGAAGATGCGAGGTGTATCAATGGAGGTATGGATCCGGATGATTTGTCGGAGTTTGAAGAGACAAAGCGTAGAAGGACGCTCCAAAATTTTGACTCGGAACTTTTAACGTGCCGTGTTCAATGATTATGAAGAAATACCCTATCCACAGTCGCGTCGGGGAATATCCGGGTGGCATGTCGGAATCAAGGTCAGTGGATGCATTGCTTTGTTGCTTGGCCCGGGGTAACAATTTGTTGACCACAACGCAACAAAGGGACGCGTTAAGACTAAGCACAATGGGTTCATCCGCCAGTAGTAGTTGCTTCAACAGTTTAAATACTGCAACTTGCGTCTCTTTCCTCCAACATCCATCGCATTTTGCCTTCCGCATCTACCATCTGACTTGTGTACTGTGAGTTACTCTTGTATACGTACTTCACCTTCTGTCGCTCACCTTATCCTGCCACAGGCTGGAGCCTAGCGCCATACACCGTTCATTTCAACCATTCTAGATAATTCAATATGTACCAGCAGCCGATTCAAACGGGCCAAGTGCCAGTCCAAGGCCCGCCTCAACCTGGGTTTCGTCCTTACCCCCCAATGATGTACCAACAGCGGAATCAAATGGGCCAAATGCCAGTCCCAGTCCCAGGCCCGCCTCAACCTGGGTTTCATCCTTACCCCCCAATGATGCGCCACTTGTGCCCTCGCGGTTCAGGCCTTACCCCCGGAGGTCTACGTATATTGTTATCAACAATATTTACACGCAACTGGCCAAGTCCCCGGACCGCCAAACCTAGTCCCTCCCCCTCCCCCTCATCCACACCATTTGGGTGGGTATCCCCCCGCCTTCCAGGGTATGGGTGTACCGCCAGCGGCTGCGCCGCTTCAACATCCTTCCGCACCCCCCTCGGCACAACCTTCCCACCACACGCATTCGGAGCAAGGACCGGAGGAACAAGCACCAGTAGCTGACGCTGAGGAGAGCGCTGTCAAGCGCGGAAAGCGCAAGGCGGTGGACTTGGATGACGATGATGCTCCCCCACGAAAAAAGCAAACAATTCACCCCCTTGTTGACTACCCCGATTTCGTGAGTCCATTTTGTATTTGATGCTAGCTATCATACTGACAATTGTTTCATCAGGAACTGGTCCAAAACAACGGCGAGGTCCGTTACAGGTGCTGCCTGCCGCAGTGCGAAAACGTGCCTGCAGTGCCACGCGCTGGCATAGCTCATTCGTTTTGGCTCTCGACGTCTCCCTTCCTGCTTGTCTTGTCTCATCCATCTCCTCTCCCTCATTCTCCTCCTCGCCTTCTTCCCTCCTCTCATCTGTTGTCCGCATTTGTCTGAGCCACGTCAGCAGTTGCTGACGTGCACTGGGCGTTTGCGCATGACGTTTGCGGTGTTGGGAACAGTGGGTGTGGTGGAGCTCTCATGGTCCTGAGAGACCTCTACAACAAAACAGGTGGCCCATCATCTGCAAGCTTCGTCGAACCTGGTTCGAACGCGAACCGGACCTCCCGAACGCGTTCGGTGACGTTCGGTCCAGGGTTCGACCAAATGGCTGAACTGAACCTATGGTTCGGTTTGGCGTTCGAAAAATTTCTCAAAGAACCGGACCGAACCGGACTTCGGAAGCACTACGAGTCGAGAAGAGTCTTGAAGGACCTGTCGATTCGGCTTCGGACGAGCAGTTGGAACAGTTTACCGACACCCCGGAAAAGAGCGGTGTTCACGAAATGGACAATATGACATCGGAAGAGTTGCTTGAATATTGTATCAACCATCTTGATGAAACTTACAATTTCACTTAGACCCTTATATAATACATGCTCATTGATAGCTGTGTTTGACATGCTTGGTTGTCTCTGCATCTCTTCCGAAGTTCCTGCATGCCGAGTCCAGAGTGGAGTGAGCACAGTCCACTTCGTCATTGCAAATTGCTGCTGTATGATTCCGCTGTGGCAGTGACAAGAATTAGATCCGTCTCTCTTTCGTTTACATAATTACCAAAGGCGAGCTTTGCAGCCGTACTAGTGATGCGTTGGACCCGGCCTTTGGGTCGAGGGTGACCCAGGCCCGGGCTTCCCAATTTGGAAACACCCGACAGCGAGCTTTGTGTGCTGTTGACCGACACGACCACTTGAACAGTTTACTAGGCGATTCAAGTGCTTCGTATGATGTATCAATCTTCCGAGAGACTACTCATCCAGCTTTAGAATTAGCATCAGAGCTCGCGGGTACATAGGTTAGTCAGGATCCGAGGCCGTTGGGGTAGAATTCAATCTCGCATGGCTAAATTTGTTTTCCGTTCACTATAGCTAGAATGACAGGCCCAAAGGACCGTACTCAACATCCTTGGTGTTGACCATCTGTATTTCAGGCCAAGGCAGTTCCGATACATCCGACTACGCTGTACATTCTAGTAGGTGAACTTATCACAAATTCAGCCATACGGAATTGAATTCTACCGCAACAGCCTCGGACTCTGACCAACATAGGTACCCGCACGCGTAGATTAAACATTTACGCTCCCTCTGGTTACTGTTCTCCCTCAAGCTGTCCCATGATTTCATGCGTGACGCGGTGTACGCATCATTTGAAACTCAATTCCACTGTAGACAATGCCACCTTGGGTATAAAGTTGCCCAACTTATTTGGCATACAAACAAAACCTAGAAACCGCCTTTGAAAACCATCAAAGTCAACTTCTCGTTAACATGCTCTTCAAGTGGATAGCTGCCTTTGCTGCAGGGATATCCGCTACCTTGGCTCAGACGATCGAACTAGGCTTCCCTCAGAATGGGGACAACTTCTGCCCCGGTCAGGAAGTGACCACGAGGTTATTCAACCGGTGGGTAGTTGGTTCGCTTCTCAGCATCACGCGTCACTCTGACAACTTCGATCCTAGGAATCCGTGGCATCTACCGTTCAGGTTGGCATTGCCTTAGGAATCGATGACTGCGAGAACGGTTCGTGGCCCGACCCTGCAGACGGTTTAGGATTTGTTCTCTATGCAGGCCCTTGGACACCTGAGAGCCATGGGCCTCCTTATGCTTATGGTTGCTACCAGAACTTCACTGTGACCATACCGTCTTACCTTACAAAGGGTCCTGCTATCTTTACGCTCACGCACTTTTGCCTCATTGGGGCAGTGTTTATCTTCATTCCTAGTCTGAGGCTGATCTTGTAGGCGGATTGGTACCTGTTCCTCGAATTTCGCAACGTGACGGTGAAGGTCGTGTAAACGGTGGACAGCGACAAGGCTATATCTCGGAAGTGAACCCTGTGGTGTCTCCGAAGTTGATTGGTGCGTTGAGTTTTTCATAGGGACGGGCGCAGCTGCTGACTCGGTGATGTAGGCATCTGCAGCGTGGTTTCGACTACGTTGATCACCTGAGCTTTGATGTTGACGCGCTCGGTCCAAGTGTTGCACGTAATGCGGGAGCACAGTAAGCATTTTGATTTTGATTCAGTGTTGCATTGGGTGGGATGGAGTCAGTCATGCTTTGATGACGTAGTGCGCGCCGAAAATACCTTCTTGGATCAAAGAAGGATGGCCTAGAATATAGCTCATCCCATGTCGTTCCTACAATATATATAGCGTTTTGGGATTCAGATCTCAGATCTCAGACGCGAACATTGTCGAGAATTTCCTTGAATGCAAGCGTGTCGCATTGGCATTCAGGCCAGTTCCAATACTCCTCAACACTGCGCCCTTCGCATTACCATGATCAAAATTATCGTTCAACTATGGTGCTTATATACTGACTAGCTTTATATACACACACAGCTGTTTCTCCTCGACCCTGATCCCAGATATTCTTGTACATCCTCCACATTCTACGCCACCACACTCCCCCCCCGTCGAGACCATATCACTCACCCGGAACCACTCCCGTTGTAACGGGATGGACTGCAAGGGGAACCAAGGCCAGACCTCTATAGCGGGAGGCTACGGCTCTATCGATCGAGGACAGACTACGACACGCGCGAGGACTACCGACTACGAGCCAGGACTCCTGCCACCGGGTCTGGGACACCCCGCTCCACCGTCTACCCGTTACCCACATCTTCACCGGCTGCAAGATGAATCTCATCAAACCTCTCGACCTTCTTTCGTGCACACGCGCATATTGGCACAAAGCACCGAGAACTGTACCTTCTTGAGAAGCCGTACAGAGACTTACATTTGATACTTTCCGGACAACTGGGTCCGTCAATCAGGGGTTTTAGTGAGTATGGTGCCTCGCCGCCCTCCGGGACGGAAGAAATAATTCTGAGGTACTGAGTCTCACACTGCAATGAAGCGTACATAAAGTATTTCCTCTGGGTGATTATTATATTCTATACACACGGGTGCAATCCCCGTGGTCTCAACGTATCCTTTCGGGCTGACCTTGTCAGTTGCTACTGGATAACATCGTTCCACAAAAAAAAACAAGTTGCGTAGTATGTGTTATTTGTTAGGATTGCTGACTTGGTTTTGCTACTTAGTTCATCGCTAATAGAATAGGGTCTCCTTCACATTATTTAGCTTCATGAGAGCTTAGCCTGTTGATGATATTCTAGGGCAAACGATAACTGGGCCAAAGTTACAACTGGATGATATCCAATACACTGCTGGTAAGGATTCGTTTAACGGCTAGCCTAAACTTCAGCAAGAAGATCATGTATTTTGCGTGAGCTACCCCTTTAGCCAAACAATTTTTCCATACGGCGTCCAGGATTGCCCCGCCTTCATTCCTGAACTAACGAGAAACGCAACCTCATAAATACCCTCGCCCCTTCCTTCCAACGTCCAGCGTTCGCCCTCTGTCTCTGGCACACTGATGATGAGTCGGGGTCTTCCTCCAGCGACATCTGTGCTAGGCGTGTCAAGTACCCAAGTTACTCTTCGCGATGTGCGAGACACAGGTGATCTACCGATGACCGACGTCATATCCGCTGTCACGTCCGACAGATCGTCATCCTCCACCAAAATTCGGACGTATGCGATCCCGAGTACTCCTGACGGATGTTCTGCATTCGAAGGGGGATCGAGTGGGACCTTGAAAGACCCTGATCTGAGATAGCCTCGGATAAGTATCAAACGAGACACATACCCTCCATTCCCTTGGTGTGACATCTCCGCAGAAGAATGGAGCAACTCCTCTGCCAGAATCCTGGGATGGTGCAGAGATCCGCCACTTTAATACCTTACCATCGCTGCGCTCTCTTCCTCCATCAACTTCTGGATCATATCGAATCCCACTCTTATCCTTCTTGGCTCGGGCGTTTATAAGCTTTGATATTGAGGCGCTGGAAGACCCGAGGAACGCATAGTCAATCCAACCAGGTTCTTTCCATGCCCAGGGATCGGCATCCCGTTTCTGGCGCTCAGGTGATCCTGGCGGGTAATGCGATGCTGGGTGCGTGAAAGAAATGAGCTCAAGGTATGCGCCGTCTTGTAGTACCTGTGCCCAAAATGTTAGTAAATAGAATTCCGATACATACTTCAAGTTAGGCGATCATACCACGAGCGCATTTTGTGTCAGTCCCCCAGCGTGTGTACCGCCTGGAAGGACACTACACATGGAATTTGCCCTGAGATATTTTCAAAATTTGAAAGGTGACGTACTGGAAGCCAAGTTCACGGAATTGTCGTGATACCTCATCCACTGAGCCAGGAGGTGTGAGATGCACAATGTGATCAAGAGTCTTGGTTGAGGGTGTCGACATGGTTGTGTTCACAAGATCAGGCACTAGAACAAGTATGTATAGAACAATAGGTAACCAGAATTATGTCCATGTGTTCGTGATACTGATATTACATATTGATATTAAATAATGCGGCAACAGTCCAAGAAGAAGTCCTTGTTAAGTCCCAATCGTGAACGTCAGTTTCGGCAATATCCTAGTCCAAAGCAGTGTCCAAAGAAGCTACAATGCTCGAGTGTGGTTTTAATTGGTGGTATCAGACAGGCGTTATCGAAGCTCATGCAAGGTCCGCGAAGCCAACTCTGGAGTTTCCAACATCAAAGGCGGTGTACACGTTTCTCATGAAGACGTCACCAAGGACCCATACATCTGAAAACATGTCAGCAAAGTGAGCCCTAAACAACCCAAGACCGACCTCCAAGACCATCACCACCTGCGATACCACCAAGGCAGGTGTTTCCTGAAGAACCGTACGTGCCAAAATTGAAGGTCTCTGCGGAAATCGCAAATGACTTCCCGCCAAGGGTGATGGTCACATTCGGCATGGCGTCACATGGTACTTGAACCAACGTTCAGACAAACACAACGATGAAGCTGTTAGAATGCTTACGCGAGTATACACCTCCACCTACTTCTGTCGCATTGATAACTGCGTAAAGCTGACTGACGTAGGTCGTATCGCCCAAGATCAACGTGGTCCCAGTGTCAATAATCGCAGAGAATTCATTGACGATTTGTTTCCCATTGATCGCGATGGCATCACCAGTGACCTGCCAGTAACCCTGGCAAATACACAAATAATCATGATGTCTGAGCAACGTAGTTTACGATTTGCAGCTGATGGCTAGCGCTCACCTGTTGAGTTACCGGAGTGTACGTGAACGGATCACGATATAGCGCAGAGTTCACGCCACCAACGTAAAGCTCAGAACCAGAGGATGCAAGCTTGAAAGCAAACACTGGTTCTGGGACAGCTCCTTGTGAAACCAACGTCTGGAAAACGGAGTTTGCGCCATATGCCGAAATGGACTCGAAAGCCATTCCCATCAGCCCATCCGCACCAAAGTTCTCCGACGAGAACCCATATGAATAAAACGAGGCAACGCCAAGCGTTTGTGCATTGGCCTGCAACGTACTTCAAAAATGAAAATGAAAGACAACAAGAACACTACGCACATTGCAGCCAGCAAGTGACACGGTGTCCGTGTATAGATCGCCTGTAGCCATAGAACCATCGCCGTACTCCACCATGAAAGTCTTACCAAGGGGCTCAGCAGACGAACTACTGTTGGGATTGTAAACGTCATGTCCGCTGCACGAGTCCCCGCAGCTTGGTCCAGGTAGAAAGAAGTCCGTCGAACCAGTGTCGCAATCAACTGGGGGTGCTCCAATCAGTACGTCATGCATAGTACGATCAAGTCGGAAATGCAAACTGATAAATGTATACGGCGGAGTGCCGACTTCGATGTGTCCATACCAACGCTCGTTTGAGTCATCAGCCAACGGGTCAGAACCAGACGCTGCTACACGCTTTGTTAGCGATGAGGACTCTGAGAAGAGAACTGCGCCAGTGTTTCTCTCGAATGCAGCAGCGCCCCGCTGTAACTTGCTGAATAGCTGATCAGTGGGGAACAACACTGAACAAGAACAATCACCTACACCACTGTGCTGCTAATATGAGCCATAATTGAAGTAGGGTCAACAGAACCATGTCCATCAGCGGTCCTGAGAGTAGATCTCTTTGTTAATGGTATCGAAAGATGTTGTGGCTGCGGCAAAGTAATCGCCAACACCTGTAAGGCAGCGATTAAGAACACTGATAAAGCACGCATTGCAGTGGAAGAAAAAGGATATATCGAATGGAGGTTCTCACCTCAGAGATGGCCCATTATAATGAGTGTGCAACGTGCATACTGCAAATACACCACTGGCAAAAAGAGGCCGTAACCACGCGGACGGCTAGTATCACTGAGCCACGCAACTACCGACCTGTAACTACCGAACTTGGCCTGGCTTTTCGTGTAAATGAAAAATGAACCAGCCTTGTGACCAAACCTACTAATAGCCGGAAGGTCTTGCGTACAATTCTGGTCGCAGCGTTGAACGTTGAACCAAAACTACTAAGCGAAATCTTCTTTCCCGTGTTTGCTAATTGGCGGACATTGTCCGGCCAGTGTTCGGTTGCTCTGTGACTAGTATGAGAGCGCATTCTCTAGTAGAATCACTTCTCGCCGATTCCCGGATACCTTTGCCTCAGCACAACCTCAGCACTCGTAAAGAACGGCGCAAAGATCCATACCGTTCCCAGGAAAGAACCCCACCGAAGGAGCTGCACATCAGGAAAACTTTGACAATCAATAGACAATGGACGCCAAACATCCGCGGAGCAAACCCCGGCGTATGTGAATGACCCGTGTTTATTGTACGCACTCACAATACCTAAGTCAAAAACCGGTGCTGGCCCTCTGATATTCATTCTGGAGGCCCGCAAGACTGTGGAGGAAATTGCCTATATGCACATACTCGCGAGTCGTGATCCCCGAAGTGAAGAACTGGTTTTACTATGAAAGCTCCTGCCACCCTTCGGTGGTGACTATTGATTTTCAGTATGCCCAGTAAGTCCTAGTAGGCATTCGCTGCGTACCTGATGTTTCAGACACTCGCGAGATGGTAGGCTGCCATCCCAGGCGGTACACATGTTGGGGGGACAAACAGAAAATGTGCTCGTGATGTGATCGCCGCCTCCGCCTAACCAGGCAAATTTCAATCCACGTGGTATCAAAAATCACGCGGTTGCATGCGCACCACACGTTCGCAAAAGCCAGGCTGGGCGCTGAATTCTGGTGCTACTACGCATTGAGCCTCTGAGATCGGTTCAAAAGCTGAGGTGATGCATTGGAAATTAATTGATGCGATACAATGGTAATTCATTATCGCAGGAGGCGTGGGGTGCACGATATATATGACCGTCAACTAATGGCATTCAAGGTCAGGCAGAATGACTAAATCAATGGTGACGAGAGTCTTATATTCGTGGGTCGTGGTACTGGCTTACTGATTTAACGTAATATACGAAGAGAAGTCCTCTCCAAGTCTGAATTGTAAATGTCATCGGTTTCGTAAACACCACAGTCCAAAGCAATGTCCACAGAAGCTACAATGTCCTGCTAAAGTGTGATTTTTGTTAGTCAGGCAACTGTTACCGCAGCTCATGTAATGTTCGCAAAGTTAACTCTGGTCTGTCCGACATCAAAGATGGCGAACATGCGTCCTATGAAGACGTCGCCAAGAATCCATTGAAATTGATCTGAAGATAAGACAGCGAGACCAGCTCTAGACCAGCTAAGACCATCCGCCAAGGCTATCACTGGTGTAGATAGTACCAATAGAAAGTGTTGCTTGATGGATCAATAGGGCCAAGATTGATCCTCTCTGTGGAAAGCAGAATCCGAGTCAGCTTCCCCTAAGAGTAATCTCTCATGAAGCTAACATTATGCGGTACTTAAAACAACGTTCAGACAAATGTAAAAATGAAAGATCTAGAGCTTACACGTATACGCCATGTTCTACTTCTGTCGCATCCGTGGCTGCGTAGAGCTATTCAAGTTGGGACGGAGTGCCCAAGATCAATGAGTCCCAAATGACGAGCGTACGTGAACCAACAGATTTCACACCACCGACGCGAAGCTCAGAACCAGAGGATGGAAGTTTGAAAGCAAACACTAATTCCAGGACAACTCCTTGTCAGCGATCTTCAAAATATATTTTTCGTTGATGACGGTAGGGCAACCCATGCTTGTAAGTCAGCGAGCGGAGACAGAGCATTTGCTGTGAGTGAAAAAGGCAACTCCCAGAGCCACCAAGTGCCCGCCGGCTATCCTACAGCGAGAATTTTGGGTTTTGGTGCAAGATCTGGCTAGCTGTGCAGTGGCAGTATTTTTGATCGATCACAGATCTGTGCTGTAACGATGCAGTGTTCTCTGCTAGTTGCGTAGTTTCTTTTTTTTCTCACTGCCGGACGCGCATACAGCGTAGATGTGTCATCGTCGGCCAGCGGTTCGTGCATGCCTTGATGGCCGATTATGAACGCAGGCCTCTTGCAGCCCTGACATCCCATCGTGTGTGAAAAACCGCAGTACGGGTGCAAATAAAATCCACAACTCGCAACCCATATAATGCTATGTTGCGCGGGAGGTTGGGCACAGTCTGTGAAAGGTCAGAAAGTCGACAAGGGGGCCCAACTGCGACGGGTGATTGTAACGATGCACACGAGTCACCAGCCAGCCTTCAGCCTGTGCCCTGTGATAGAACTATGGTAAACTCCACGATCAGAACAGGACGGACGCAATTACAACTCAAATCTGATCGCCAGACTCCGCCGCAGCATGGCGTGGCGTCAAAACCTTTTTAGCGAGAAGTTAGGGACCCCAGGCGAGAGGTGGAGTAGGAGACCAAGACTAACCAAGTGGCGAGCCAAGCCCAAGATACGACAATAGTGTTAGTTCAAGTCGTCGAATGGCAAAATATGGTTGTCACCCACAGGTATAGAATCCAGAAGAACACTCAAGGCAGAACGTAGACTTATTTGTATATGACCCGATCGCCCGAATGACCGCACATGCTAACGCAGCTGCCGTGAGGGAAATGAATTCTTCGAGACCACCAGAGGTAAGTAATATAGATAATCTGTAAACAAGAAAAATCATTAGCGCGCCTTCATTGGAACAAGTAGTATGAGTAGACCTACTTCTGAGTTGAAAGCGACTCAAATGCAACATCCAGATGCGCTAGCGCACTGGGCTGAGCAAGACCTAACACGACGCATCAACTCCTCTCACCAGGCCGCTCCTCAAAATGCGACTACCATGTGCTTCGGACTTCCTGCAGGCGTCAGCGTGCGAGACGGAATTCGAAAAATCAAGCCGAGGATAATCAGTACATGAATCCAGACAACATTGAGAGGATTTTTCGCTGGCCATTCACAACTGCCCGATACAGCGTGCTGTGACCTTCGATATTAGGTGTCAATAGGGGCGTTAGAGGAACCAGGGGCGGAATTGACGATAGAGAGACAAGATCATGGAAGCGAGATAGAATGATGCATTTTTTGCTTGGTTCGTAGAAAGAAAAATATAGATGGCGGTCTGGACAGAACATTTCAGTGATATGTCGCGGATACGTCGTACGACGGAAATTCGTGCAGTAGTACAGAACTTGCTATCATCAAAGCAGAAAGTGTTCGCTGAGTGGGCCCGGCCACCATATCACGGACTCATCAATTCTCTGATGGAGCAGTAGCCATTGAAATGAGTGATACGCGTAAAGTAGCCCGGCTTTTCCCGGAATATATTAACCCCCCGCCTTACGCGCGAGACATCTGTGCATTCGCCCCATTGATCGTCTAAAATCTATCGTACCATGGCGGAAGAAAGGTGGTTTGTAAACACAGCAACAAAAGGGGTACTACTTCCTTGTTAACTCTTAACGTCACCCGAAAAAACGCCATCTAATCATAGAATACCAGAGCCCTCAGCTCGATGGATTCCCGAAGCGGCGCTCCCTCTGGAGTGTTCGGGTCTTGGAAGCCAGTATGAGGCGTAAGCCTCGCGACACTGCCATCTTGTACCGAGTCAAAGCTAAAACCCTTTTAGCACGACAACAATCTTCCCCGAGTGACTTCACTCACCATTTGATAAGAACAAACTCTTCTGGGGTCATCGAGTTCATGTATTTCCACCGGTGGTTTGGGTTGTATTTGACTCCAAATGTCTCACCCTCGCGGTCAGGGTATACAAGAGCGACAGGCACCAAGTCTTTCTCGTAATCGACACTGCGGAAGTCACATAGTGCAAGCGGCCAATCTACAGCCGCATGTGATATGGGACGCCAAAGGTTAATGATTTGGAAGCGTCTTCGAAGGAGGGAAGGAGCTTCTGTTGGCGGGAGATGCCTGTGAACACGAGCAATGGACGATGCAGTCGTTTGGTCCACATGAACCAGCTGAACTGGTTGACGTTTCTGTGGGCTATCATCTACCTCACCTGGGCGACGGCGACGAATAGCTGTGACACGAATTGGAAATGAAAACGTCGTTTCAAATTGGTAATGGTCAACGTACTATGATCGAAGATGACAATGCTGGTTGCTCCCGTAACCCTCCGGATAAGGTCGATGCTCTCGGGGTAGTATTCGCGCTCAACCTCATCATCATTCAAGAAGCTGGTATGTTTCGCCGCTTCTCGCCCATACTGAAACCCAGCAATGTCGAGCTTATAAAGCTCCTCCTTCCCGCGCACATCCTCAATTCGTATATCATGCGTGTCCTCGACCCAGTTGCGGACTGGCTTTCCGGTGGTGCTATCTGAGTTAATGGTATTGTAAGGCCGAGAGCCGTCAGACGGAGCCAACATGTAGTTGAAAACGCCGATAGTGTCAGAGGCCATGGTTAGTCCGTTTGTGTTGGATGAAATGCGGAATGAAAGTGTCCTCGGTATCACGAGTAAGTTGTATCGTCCTTATTTATGTTCGGGGAAGCCGTTTGGCTGACACATCATGTTATCAAATACCTGGTCCGATGATTGTTAATGTGGATGAAAATATCTGATAAGCATGACGCCACGGAACTGCGGGATGGGCAATGATCCAAAGTCGTAGAGCCTCTTGCCTGAATTACTAAGTAATCTCCGCTAGGGCGAGAATTCTTGATTTCGTAGCCCAAAACAGTGTTGACCACGTTGAAGTTGCTCCAGGATACATATGCTATGTATAGCACAAATTATCATTGATAATGTCGACCAAATACATATTGGATCAACGGGAATGAGCATCAACTTCTCAACGTTCAACTTTTGTCGGTGATTCCTTTCCGGTATCATATTAATGCCCCGCATTCTAACGTGCCTTGGAATCATTATAAGGTAGGTGTCGTGCGGATTCTACGTACCTCACGTGATTGTGACTAACCGTGACGCTGTGCAGATAAGTGTGCAAGCATCTGCCGAGCGATGCCGAACGTGCACGAGCAAGAATAAACGAAAAAAGTATTGTGTATATCAAGCTCAAAGATAAAATATGTGCTGCTGGTGTAGACAGTTAGCCAAATGTATAAGTAGTATATGAGTAGTAAGCAAAATAATGTGTTTCTCGTTGTATAACCAGTCAAACTGATAAGTTGGCAAGGGGTCAGCGCTCATCAAACTCCTTCATCATTCTCTGACACAGAACACGGAACTGAAGTCTTTTGCCTTTTTTTAGATGCTCGTGCTATAATACTAGATTGTCTCTCAAGCGCTTCTGCCCATGGTTTTGTTGCCCATAGCGCAAGGGTAGTGTCGCCGTGTCGGCAACATGGCACTGCACATCGGAGTATCAAACACATACGTTGACCTTGCACTCTGTTTCTGATATTTTGAATAACAAACGTTCTACTCAATTTCTATTGATTCTGATTAACAGAAAATGACCGCAGTATTATTACCAATGTAACTGACTAGCCGTTTGATGCATAAAGCTCCCAATCAAATGATATTACAATTTTTGTATTTTGTCACATTTTCATCACGTTTATCACGTGAGGTATGTAGAATCCGCACGACACCTACCTTAACCACCATTCATATGATTACGTTGCGATTACTAGGTGAACGCCATAAAAATGAATATTGTAATGCGGTTATATAATAATGGGTTATAATTAGCCTATATCATTAGGCCATTACAATGCCGTACCAAAACTTCCGACATTTTTGTCGCTGCGCAGGTTCAAGTGATTGATTGATGAGTGAGATCGGGCTGAGAGACCTGGAGTTTGAGCCTGCGAGTATTCTGTGGTGACGAAGAAGAGAATTGTCGATGCCTACCGGCAGGTTGTACATGATACAACGATCCAAGGTCTAATCAATTGAACACGCCCCTGCAGGGTGTGCCAAAATTTCTGCCAAATTGATCAGAATCGTGCCCATAGGTACAAAAAGCTGGTCGTCGTCCTACAGTATCCCCCATCCTCAAACATCATTCGATATCCGAAGGTTGTGTAGCAGCAGGCCAAGATATTATTTTGGTCGGCTATTGAGATCATATGTGTCACTTCAAAACACACATACCAGCCTGTCCTCGTTCCTTGTGTCTGGTATGATTTACAGGACACGACGCGTTTATGAGCTACACTAGTAGGAGCACAACGCGGTACCGTTTTTGGTATATGCGGAGTTTTAAAGTGTAGACAAGGGCCTCGGCTGGTTCACGAGACTAGTTCTCCGGTATTCGGCCACTAGATACCCGGTTCTCTTGCCGAAGTCTGTGTTTCTCCCCATGACTTTAGACTGGTTCCGTCAGCTTCAGGCCTCACAAACAACATGTCCACACCCGGTACTCGATATTTTTTGAAATATTTGCGAAATTCTGATCTTGAGCGCTCGTCGTATTCCAGATCTTTCTGTTCAGTCGCTGTTCAATGTGAAGGGCAAGATCGGTACGTATCATGGCAGTGCCACGTTCCATGATGGTTATTAACCGTTGTTCCATCAGCCCTCGTCACAGGCGGCGGTACCGGTATTGGAAAGACCATTGCATCAGCACTCGTACAGAATGGTGCAAAGGTCTATATTGCTGCTAGGAAGGAATCCCAATTGAAGGAGGTGCGTGCATCAGTTTCCCAAGCGCAGTCAAAGTTCAACAACCCATAGGCAGTGGCTGAGCTTAATGCCAAAGGCCCTGGATCCGCAGACTACATCGTAGCAAACCTCAGCGTATGTAGACGTCCCGGGAAACTATCAACTTGCTGTACTCACTCATGACACCAAGTCGAAAGCTGGTACAGACGCTCTGATATCCGCTCTCGAGGCTCGAGAGCCTGCGAAGAGATTACACATCCTTGTGAATAATTCAGGCGTCTCGTGGGGAGCGTCCTTTGAAAACTTTCCAGAAGACAAGGGGTGGGATCATGTCATGGCTGTGAACGTCAAGAGCTTGTTTTACTGTGAGTGAAATCTTGTCTTTCGGTAGTCATTATTGAGTTTCGGTATGCCAAGTGACATCCGGGTAAGCATTATTCACGTACCTTATAGTTTAGAAACTTACGAGCTAGTAGGTTGTCAACATGGCTTGCAAAGGATGCGAGCGCACTTGATCCTGGCCGCGTGGTTAATATTTCGTCAACTGCGAGTGTGACACCTCATTCAGAAGGCCTGGTTAGCGCAGATGGAAATGGGACATGGAGTTGTGCGTCATTGTGTCATGCCCCATGATGAGCCTGATGCTATCTTGTTCTCTTCAAGACAATGTCAGTAAGGCCGCAGGTAAGAAAATATCTGTCGACGAGGTTGTGTAGGGCTACACTGAAAGTCTTCGTAGTGAATCATCTGACATCAATACTGGCCGTCAAGTTGGGACCACAGAAAATCACGTATGTAGCAACTTCAGTTTATACTGTCTACTCCTGATTTCTTCGTTTGTAGTGTTAACGCGATCTGCCCTGGGTATGTTCCTAACACACTGTCACTTGAATCCCAGCTTATTCCATCGACAGGATATTTCCCACAAAGATGACGGCCTTCGGATTCAAGAACGGAGGCGAGAGAAAAATCTTATCTCAACAACCAATGGGTCGTGTTGGCCACCCTTCGGACCTTGCTGGTCTCGCGCTCTTCCTTACGTCCCCCGCCAGTGCACATGTCACAGGCGCACACATTCTTTTGGACGGTGGTGCAACATTATCAAGTCAAGGAATTGCACCGCGGGTTAAACTATGATTTATCACTGCACATGTTCATACACCTCTCCATCACGCATTTTGCCGTGGAATCTTGTATTTAACATGATTGTTACAGCTGCAGTACAAATCCAGTTGTCCATAAAGTCCTTGTTGTCCATGATCAAACCAAGCGGAACAGCCAGAACGGGGTATGATTCCAAAGTTGCAAAGAGTCCTCGATGCAAAACCAAGCAAGCTCAAGGTCCAGGTATTACATCGCCTTCAATTGTTGTGTCACTGGACGATTTCGTGGTGGGTACCGGCCAGCCTATTCCGCGCCATTTCCCTAGAGCTGCTTGTTCCAAGACCGCGCGATACATCGCAGAGCTGAATCCTACACACTGCAGTCCGATACACGCAACACGAAGGGCACCAGCAGCATACA
Organism: Suillus tomentosus; assembly: GCA_016647685.1. Classification (NCBI taxonomy): domain Eukaryota; kingdom Fungi; phylum Basidiomycota; class Agaricomycetes; order Boletales; family Suillaceae; genus Suillus; species Suillus tomentosus. The sequence continues at coordinate 617,195 of JABBWJ010000016.1, forward strand.
ACTGTCCAGTCTCGTAGAGGTTTTGGGGCGAGAGGTTCTTTCGGCCAGCTAGAGTCTCCTTGATAAGAGTTTGCGTCGTCTAGGTCCAAGTCATGATGATAGAAATAGTGCAAAATTATCTTGCTTCACCTCGATTGAAAGAGCCTCCCACTCTTCCGTGGTTAGATCGTTCATACGAAAAGCCTTGTATACGCCAGCGTAGTACCACTTCCCGTCCTTGTTGTAGAAGCACTCTAACCAGAATGAGAGCGACATCAACAAAACCAAATTAAATGAGACACAACAAACCAGTAGGCCTGTCCATGGTGCCGATCACATCTGCCACAGTCCATCGGTGTGCTGTTGTTACTCGGGGATTGGTGCTACACTTGAAAACGGGGGTAAGCAAATATCCATGTTCCTCGCGCTCTGGGCACCAGTATGTTGTCGGTTGGCCAAGGACACGATAGTTTGACAGGCTAGGAAAAGACATTCATTGCCCGTGAACTTCGTGTAAACTCTATACTTTCTTACGAGCTTTTGAGAGTCTGTAGGAGACGTGAATAGACTTCCATGTAGATATATACAGGGCACTGACACCAGAAGTATTGCCCAAGAACTCGTGCAGGGTATATGGCTGAGGAATGACAATTGGGTTTAGAGCATCGTCTGGGATGTCAGCAGGGAGGGGAAGCGTCGCAAGAAATGCTTGTCTTGCGAGAATCAATTTCTCAGGTCCATCGCCAAGCGGAAGTGGTTCGGCGATATTCTGAACATCAAATTCCCTCGACTCGGCAGGAGAAAGCGCATATATTGGCTTACCGGATGGTCGAAGTCGATGGTTTCAGAGCGGTGCGAATCGAAAGAATTTTTAAGACGTGCGCAATGGTTTGATTGAAAAGATGGACTGAAAAAATTGGAATCACACCGGCTTCCTGGGCGGGAATCTAGCGGCGGCGTGGGAGGCAGGCCTGTAGATCCAGGTCTGTTCGGAGTGTTCTGGAAAAAAAAATAAGTCATCGACTGAGCTCCGCGCCAGTCAAAATACTCCGTCGTACAAGAGGCACCTGCCAAGGCAAGACCTGAGCGGATGTATTCTGACAATTACGGTCCCCTTCTCTCGGAGCTAGTTGTGGAATATCGAATGTGGCAATGTCTTGCACCGGAGGCTGCGTAGATGAATCATCATCCCTCGTAACAGATGTCGCAGGGGTAGAAGGGCGCCTCAGATCGTCTAGCTCACGCTGAAGTCGATCGATCGTTGCTGACTTTTGCCGAACAGATACGTAAGCGTCTTCGAGGCGTTCGACAACGGTGTCTCTGGCAGCTATAACTTCCGCCACGCGCATTCTTTCCATTTGGATTATGAGCGCCAATCCAGCAGCATCGGACGTGTCCTGAAATAAACGGACAAGAACATAATATTTGGGTTGAGTCAGCGTTCGAAACAATGGGTTCTCAAGCACGACTTGGAGGTCACCATTCGTTGTGCAAACTCGGTTGGGGTGGTGCACGTTCCTATACGGTGGTCGTAAGAGGGAAAATGATGTGTATCTGAAGCGTTCTGTATCCCCTGATCGCTGAATGACATTATGGTTGGTAACGAGCGGTATGTTCCCTCTCGAATTGCAAATGCCAACAAGCTGCAACTTGAAGTTGTACTTGTTTGTCTCCAACTCAGATACAACGGCCCGCTGGGCATCCCAGGACCCTCCCATTTCCATGTCACTCGTCTCCACATCCAAAAGCTGCTCCAAAACAGAAACCTTTCTCATTTACACTGTGAAGTAGCTACGTGTCTTTCTTGATGTTGTGATGCTGATATCAACATATAGGCAATTGTCTCGTTCTTGTCTCCCTAAACTCGTGTCCTCCGAGGCACCAAACCATGATCGGTATATCTTGGCATGTAATCATCGTGTCTCCTAGATCTGAATGGGGCAGAAGTCCCATACGAGAACGTTGTTATCGGCCGTACTGCGCATATGATGTGGATAATATCCGATTTTCTTCCTGCTCCGTTTCCCGCCGCACATTCGGAGAGACCTCATAAGCGCGAGTAACCGCCAGAATCCTATGGACCCAAGGCAATTGTACGAAAAACGCACGCAAAGCAGAGCATTACTGGACAGCCTATCGATAAAACTACTTTGAGATGTTAGCAAAGCAGTTACCGACACTAGCCCTTCTTCCTTCTTAATGATCTGTCTTGACGATCTTTTGATGTTGGCTGAATACACCAGTTTTTTGTGCATTAGTAGTGGGAAATCGTACGCAAGTCGAGTAACATGAATGTGTTTTATCGATTTGCGAGGAAGTTTTTCTAATGTTATGTTATTCTAGAGTCTGCTCGACAAAACGCTGGAAATTCGTGCAGTAATAAAGATATCGATCATCTGCGTATCGTGTAATCAATTGACCACTGGGACAACGTGAAAGCAGAAAGACGACTCACTGCCACGAACATCCTCGGTCTTCAAAGTCAATCGAGAGAAGGCTAGTGGCAGTACCAGACTTTGTTTGTGCCGCTGAGATTCTATTGATACAAGGCGCAAGGGGTAAGTTATGGAGCTGAATCTCGGATCCAAAGCGGATGGATCATACTCACACCCAACTTGCAAGTAAGGCCTGAGCAGCATGGATCGCCTCCCACGTTACTCGCGCCACAAAGCCCGTCTTCGTCTGTGCATGCACTGACAGACATTATGGATGTTGTCAGAGTAGCAACAACAGCAAGGAGGAATGAAAAACGCATGTCTTGTGCTAGATAATTTGGATGCGTCGAGGGGATCCCGAATGATAGTTCTGAGAGTCGACAGCTTGCTTATATATCCTAAAATCGTGATTTTGGTAAGCACAGGCTCGGTAGTTCTATCAGAATGGTTGCCACTGGCAGACTTCAGTGTTGGCATAGCCAGAGTCACATAGTCGGCGGATAAACATGTAAACTGAGTTTATCACAAGCTCTGGACCCACGGTAGTGATAGGAACGACCTGGCCTGACTAGCAAGGGATGGTAGTGAATAGGTATTAATGACGGGTTATTAATCCCTGTCACCACATCACCACAAAGTAGGTTTTGTACGACACAAGGATTTTTTTTCCCCGAATGTCCTGGGGCGACGCAATAACGAGGTCTCAGGTCAAAATCAATGTTCACCATGCTCTTGAGATGTAGTTTCCTGTTTTTTTTTTACCTGTGCCTTTTGAATGTAAGATGAGAATATCTTTCCTGCCGGTTGGACGCACCAAGTGACTGTTATCCGTGCAAACAAATAAGCAAGATGCGAAAATGGTTACTCCGGAGTCACAGAAGTAAGGTCCACTTGCGGTTAAGATAATAAGGAGTTGGACTTGATAAATTATGCGTCTCGCACCCGACCTAACGAAAGTTTCGCTTGGCTTGGCTGATCGATGTTCCTAGTACGTTTGTGACACGCAGAGTCCAGACATGACTGCCTGACCTAGTAGTCGAAAACTTCTCTGACAAGTTATGAAGCACGCCGCAGGTGCCCGGGACTCGGAAGTTCAAGCCTGAGACTAACAAGTACAACTTGAAGCTGCGAGCCCCGGACGGCAATATTTTCTAGAGAACGTGTGACTAACCATAACAGACTAATAGCACTTGGAAAGTGCTCTTCTTCCAAGGCTTCTACTTCTCAGAACCCTTCCCAGTAAGGTAACTTAACGTTCGAAAATTTTATCGACCTTCAGTTATGATATGCGTAGAAGTTTAGGCTGCAAGAAATCAATTTTGTGAGAACAGATAATGTACTAAGTGTCCCGACCTTCATCTACACAGTCAGGTGACGGAAACTTTTCCAAACCAGCCCATTGATCATAGTAGTCGTTGCAGACATACTGCATCTCGAACATGGTAATTGCGACTTCTGTGTTTCTCTCACCGAAAATGCCCTGTCCGTCGCTGACTGAACTGATGAACACCGTAGGATATCAGCACCGCGTCTTGATAATCAAAATGACTATTTGCTGACAATGTCGCCTCCAGAGGCAGTCACGCTACATGCATACTAGCTCGGTGAGTAATTTGGTGCAATAGATGTCCACCATGCCCTCCAGGATGTCCGTGACTCTTGTCCTTCGGCTGATGCCTTGATTGCACGAGAATTGTTACCAGCCTAGTGTATCAGCCTGTTGCGGCTGCTGTGTCTCCCGCAAGTGATAGCAGTGATGGGTGTTTTGATCCTTTATTTCATGTCTTTAGCTTCGAAATTATATTGGATTGTGTTCGTTGAGTGCGCTGCTGGACGTGGTTTGGCTGGGGGATAAAATATGAATTATCTTATAGATCGCTGTGTGATAAATGTTGATTAATTGGGTTTGCAGCTATCGAGTGGGTATCGGAAAGTTGACCGGGACATTACAACATGCTCAGACTTCAAGCTCAAGCTTCAAAATTCAATCCAGTCTGACAACGGTCCCAAGTTGTGATGCTCAGGTGGCACTGGACAGAACAAAGTATGAGAAAGTCGATAAGAACAGCACTGCAATGCCCACAGACTTGAATTCTAAAGGGGATGTCCCATTCGGTGGCGGGTCTTCACTTTTGCCTGATATTTGTCCGCAGCGCCGTTGGCTAAACCTTTGCACAGAAACGCCCCGTTCAACCTCGTGAGCTCGTTGCAGAGTAAGCACTATTTGATATCAAACGTCCATTTGACCCACCATCATGAATCATGATAGCAGTGGAGCAACCATTTTTTCGGTGTATCGGCACAGGTACAGGCACGGTCTGGGATGACCAGAAGGACATACGTAAAAGATGGGCTCACCGACTTTGTGAGCTACTCCTCGGCCTTCTACGTTCAATGTGTTTTTTACTTCAAGTTTGCCATCCATCGCATGCTATACAAGGATTCTCCTTCGGTCGGCTGCAAAAAACAAGTGAACAAGAGGACTTAGAGGAGACAGAAAGGGCAGCCATCCATCATGATAACACCGGCCCTACACGGAGAGATGTGGCAGAACGGACAGACCAATGTACAGAGATTGACATGCTGACAGCCAGAAACACGCAGCTGAGCAACATGCAGCCTCAGTAGAGTTCCAAGACCCTGTAAAGGGTACCAGTGGTCCTGGTGGAAGATATGTGTACAACCGATCATCCCGGACGTTTCATATTGTTTGTTGATGTTTAAAAATGTCATGAGTCTACATATCTAGTGACCGGGTTGAAATCACTAGCCTTGGATGGCCTAAGTAGGAGATGTCAATCATGACATGGCATACTACGAATTCTATGACGAGCGGTTCAATGATGGCCGTGTGGGTCATTTTCGAGGTCTGCGCGGCTAGGGTCTGTTGTCTATACCTTGTTTGCTCGGATTGCAGAAACCGAGCAAAGATCCGAGTAATATCAAGGTACCCTTCGCTCGAACACACCTTAACAGGCTGTCCGTTCCTCACAATCTGCGCACCCCACCCCCGAGATTGAAAGAGATACATCGTTATCGTAAGTACTTTAAATTGATGATGGGTACCGAGTGACGATACCTTACAATTTGCTTCCCAACTCTCACCTCCACTACCACTGATGGCTCTAGAGCATGTTAGCTCCCAGCGGCTGCATTCAGAAACGAAGGCAGATGACTCAATCAAAGTCGATGTTGCCGACGACGTGGATTTTGTTGCTTACTACGAGCGGGCTTCTGGCCGTTTAGTAGTGGACCCCGAGTATGTGGTTGTTGCTCCCATATATCCTAAGTCTATCGTGACTGATTTGTGACTCACGAGACAGGCAAAGGTCGAGTTTGGGGAGGTAATGGCCTCTAGGCTCAAACTTAGCCCTGATGGGCTGAAGGTTCTCTGGCCTCAACCCGCTGACGACTCGAATGACCCACAAAACGCTCGTCATTTCTCATTGTCGTGTCCCTTTCACTAACACTAAGCTATTCATTCGTAGTGGACTGATTTCCGCAAGACTGTGCACCTGATCATCATCACAATGTCTGCAGTGGTACCTGACTTCGACTCTGGAATTGGTATGTATCCCGCCCTCGCTCAATATCCATAGTAGTGTCATCATGGAATACTTTTATTGGCAGGAACTGCGTCGATATTTGGCCTCGCTCAAACTTATGACACGACCTCGGGTGTCATCAATGATCTGACATCAAAGTGCGTGATGCATCAATCGTTACTCACATTCAACGATAATTCCCTGAAGCTGGAGCATCTTCCTTTTGGGTGAGATCACACCATTACATGAGAATAGCCTCTTCTCATCTGTAGTCCAGGTTGGGGAGGCATCTTCTGGGTCATGCTCATGAGACGGTATGGTCGGCTGCCAGTACTCTTCTGGAGTCAGGTATATATCTCTAGCGATTTAGCTGATATGAACACTGAAACTTTGAGTGCAGCTTTTTGCGTTTGCATTCTTGATTGGTGCCACATTGGCGCCGAATCTAGCTACCTTTGCAGGTATTTACACAATAATTTGGTATTTATTGGACAATGTTAACTTTTGATGAAGGGATGCGCTGCTTGACCGCATTCTTTGGGCAGGTCGTCATGTTATCCATGCCTGCGGTAAACTGACTACGGTTTCAGGACGTGTCCCCAGGTGACAGTATGATTAGTGGCAATTCTCATGGTAGCTTCTACATTTACCAACCTCCAAGGGTCTTTATGTCGTCACGGATATCTTCCCCTTCCATCTTCAAGCACGGAAGCTGAACATCTGGGCTTCGGGTTTCGTTCTGTCAGAAATGAATTCCTTTATTGGGAGAAACATTTCTCACTATCTCATAGATCGCCTTACCTATCACCATTTGTATTTGGCTTTCTTGTAGCGCGTGTGAGGTACGTCTTACATATGCTGTCCTTGATTCAGAGTACTCATCAATTGTTGGATAGCTGGAGATGGGCCTATGCTATAGGATCTATTTACAGCGCCGTCGTATTATTTCTCATTGTGTTTTTTATGGAAGAAACGTACGCTCTGTTATATTGTTTCTTAGGGCAGTGGCGTTGACTTTTGCTGAACCAGTATGTATGATCGTCACCTTGCATTGAAGCCACTGCAGATTTCTACGGGACTGCGATATCGATTTAAGACTTTGATAGGCGTCACTGGGTACAAGATGGCAAAATACAGACCACAATGGCCTGAAGTTATATTGGCATCTTTGGATGTTGTTTGGCGTCCTCAGTTTTTCTTCGTAGTTCTCTTTGAGGTGAGATGAATTGCATTGCTGACAATACTTAGTACATTTGCTGACCTTTTTGAAAGGCATTGGTTTTCGGGTTCTCGATCGGTGTGAACGTGAGCGTTTCCGTTTCGACCTGCAGTGATAAACTGATCGACTTTTGTAGGGGACAAATGTTATCTTCATGAAATCTCCTCCTCCCGTCGGATTTGGCTTCAGCCAATATGCCGTAGCTGGAGCGTATGCGACTCCAATCGCAAGTTTTTTCCATCTATGAAGTATGCATGATTACTGTTCTCAGAATGGAATTTTTAGGTCGCTGTCCTTCTTGGCGAGTTCATTGGACGTTACGTCAATGAATTCATTATGGATCTGCATATTCGCAAAAACGGTGGTTTCTTTGAGGCCGAGAGCCGCTTGTGGTATGCGAACTCAACTGATGGTCTATGGTTAGAGCTGAGAATTTGTGTAGGACCTGTTACTTAGCCATGCCGCTTTATATCTGTGGCTTTTTGACGCTGGGTGCTGGGATACAAAATCTCAGCGAAGCCGCTCTCATCATGGGCTGGGGCATTGCGATCGTTGCAATCACCCTCAACACTGTTGTAGTGTGTAAGTCTCGGATCCAATATTCCAAGTGTCGTGGGATAACTCAAGGAGCATTAATGTAGACGCATATTGTAATGATTGCTTCCCTCGTAGGGCGGTGGGTGACACATATATACTTATTTGCATTTCAGTGATATGACCTCCCCTTCTAGGGCGAAGTCAGTGCCCTGCTAAACCTTTCAAGAGCATTGGGCGGTGAGTTACAACGATGCATGATTTGTCCAACATTCACGATTGTGGCCTAGGTTTCGCAATCGCATATTTCCAAGTCCCATGGGCTACAAAATCTGGAGGATTGATGGTGTTTGGTGTTGAAGCAGCGCAAGTGATATCGCTTGACACCCTCAAAGAGTCTGACGGTTGTTATAGGCTTGTGATTGGCATGTTTTTCATCGCCGTTCCTATGACACAACTGAAGGGAAGCTACTTCCGAGTAAGTGCGGTTCTTTTCATCTGTGTTACAGCTTTGAATTTGTACATCAAATATTAGGCACGTTATGCCTTATAATTGGCATTGACTTCAGAACCACAAGAATCATTCAGAGTTAGACACATATGCTTCCTAGTTACTTTGTTATAAGATCAAGTATGTGCCTGCGAGCGTCTACAATGTTATGTTTTGGTGTATGCAGTAAATTACCTCCAACATACCCTTTCGCGAGATCAGTTGCAATTGTCAATCTCTATGAGTAGGCAATGGCATGGGTAACCTGTCGGTATCCACAAGCTTACACCTGAGACACAGCCGGAAAAGTCCTGTATACAAATGTGATGCACATGCTGAGAAAAATTGTGCGTATTTCAACCCATTTGTTTGTTATGTAAATAATGGACGGTTTCTGAATAAAATCACAAATATGCATAAGGGTCAAACTCTATTGATTAAATTCAAAGTAAGTTTGGCAAAAACAGAGAGAATTTGTTTCACAATCTGCATACATTGAATATTAAGCCCATTTCCAAAATTTAGTTACAAATATTAAGACGCATCCAAGGTTACAATTGTTCCTGCATATTTTACATGACATTTTTGAGAGCATATGCAGGATCAAGTCACATATCAGACTTAAGATCTGCCCAATTAACAAGCCCGAAAACAAATTAAAAAATTAATCATCATCTGTCAGTGCGACAAATTTGTTTATAATTTGTAGATATGTCTAAACATATGTACAAGTGGCCCTCTGAGTACCCCTCTGAGAGGTTCACTCGATTTAATAGGTGAACCGCCCCCCAATTCAATAATGTAGCCATAGTTAGTGAGCGTTATCTTCTATTCTTTAGTTTGTGCGAGTACTACTATTTTTTTTAAATACCTACAAGACATTTGATACCGCCCAATCCATCCACTATTCTTTAGTTTATGCGAGTACTACTATTTTTTAAAAAGACCCGCAAGACATCTGATGCCACCCAATCTCCATCATAGTCATGGAGAATTGGATAACATTGCTTGGCCTGGGTAAGTTAGTATCATCTCAAAACAAAGATCGATGCCAGCATTCACCTTCTGAAAAACCAACTTTAAATTTTCAGGCAATTGTGATTTCCAAGTCTTCTTCACACTGAGGTGCTCACGAGCCAGATGGATGACAAAGCTCTGCAGGTTGATATCAGCCGCTCTGAAAAACCCTACAATAGCATGTACGCACACGAACTTCCTCGTACTCCAATGGAGTCCAGCCTAATGTCTCTTGCAAGTTGTAGCCCCCTCGTTTAAGACGACTTACTTTGCCTGGAGGCTTCGAGATTTTAGGGGGTAAGGAAGGTATAAGAGGACCGGGCAGTAAGTCCGATTGCGTGACAGCGATTGAATTGACCTCTTTCTGAAAAACTTTGTGCTGTGTTAACAGGGGAGGGCTCATTGTGCGTTCTGGGGGGAAATTACAATGCATGGTGAGAGGCGAGAAATGGCGAGCGTATCGCCAGTGCGAGCAAACTTTAGGCATGGGATACAAAGTTAGATGAACGCCAGCTCCGCACTCAGTTTGATGGCACTATTTATGTCAGTGGTTCAGGTTGATGAAGGTCCCTGATCCCAATCCGGTCCATTTCACAATAGAAGCGGTCACCTTAGATACAGACGGCGATATAGGGAGGTAAACAATACAAAGTTCAAGGGCGAACAACATAATCATGCCCACAGAGTACAAGAGCACTGTATACAAGGATCTGGCAATACAAGGAATATCGAAGAAGATATGGCAATGCGACAACTGTAGATATACATGAACAACAATCACATTGAAGATTGTTCGGTGCCAGCGTTCACTACAAAACGGTGTCTGGAAATGATTGGTTTCCTCCCTTCCGCATTACAGGATAAGAGAGTGGCAAAAATAAGTTCCGACTGGAGCCACGAAATCCACACATCAAAGGTACTAATGGCAGATGACGAAGATCTTGCCAGGGAAATCTTCAGGATAACCTTGGAAGACAAGGTATCAGTAGAAAATGATGATTATGTGGATTCAGAAAGCGTCGCCTTGGGCATGTCACGGATGAGGCTTGCAGACGAGGCCATCAATGATAGAGAGCCTTCAGCTCAGCATGAAAATCAAGCTTGGCAAGACTATCGTACACTCTACCTCCTCGATCATGAAGCCGACCGTCATGTCCACACAGTGACGGATGTCATAAACACGCTGGATTCGATTGGGGATGAGCAAGCACTGGCGACGCTCTCAGAAGGACATACATGGTTAGAGAAGTCATTGGGAAAAGTTATGAATATGGACGTAGGAACCGACACTTGTAATGAGCAATTTCGTTATGCACAGCTCCAGTTGTTGCAGGACACTAAAGAGGCAGCAAAGAGTATTATGTGTGTAATTGCTCACAGGACGAAACAGGATCCAAATCCGAAGAACAATGCATCAGAGGCTGTTGAAACTGGTGAGAAGGTACATATACTTATAACGAACACACTAAATCAGCATTCAGACCGCCACTTAAGAAGATTTAACAATGCCAAACCTGCCTTACTCCTGGCTATGTTCATCGCGCTAGTATTGAATATCTTGGGCCATGTTACCTGGCCATGGTGTAACGCAGCTCTTGGACTCTTGAATCTTCTCCTGAAGACTATGCTCGGTAACGCTCCAGAAGGACATGGGTCAGAGGGATGGATCCCTCGTGATATCCGTTCTGTGAGAAAGAAGTTCGACCTGGAAGCCGTTACCAAGACATTTGCCACCTGTGCCAGATGCTCATCCACATACCCTCCAACCATAGGGAAGACGTCGCCAGCCCTAAGAAAGAAGTCATCTTACCCCGAACGCTGTTCCTACAAGAAGTACCGAGGAAGCAAGCCATGCGGGCAATTACTGGTGAAACGTACGAAGGAGGGCGGTCAAACATCATACATACCTGTACGACCCTATGTTGTGCAAGACTTCAACTCATTCCTGGCCGGTCTACTGAGCCGTCCTGGCATGGAAGAAGCTATGGACCGAGGAACGATGCTCAATGATGATCTACAAATATGGGACATTAAGGATGGCACGGCGATGGGAGAGATACTCGGTCCTGATGGGAAACCATTCATGGATGGTTTGAAGAGAACTGATCTCAGGTTAGCATGGAGTCTCTCGGTAGATTGGTTCAACCCCTACGGGAATAAAACCTCCGGCAAGAAAAAGTCCATTGGGTCGATCGCGATGGGACTCCTGAATCTTCCTCCGAGCCTCCGGTACAAAGCAGAAAATATGTACCTGGTCGGCATCATCCCAGGGCCCAGAGAACCAGCTCTCGAAAAGATTAATCACTTCCTTCGGCCGGTAGTCGACTTCTTCCTACCATCCTGGAAAGATGGGATCTGGTTCACCAAGACAATAAACCACACAGCTGGTAGGCTCTCCCGATCTGTCATTGCGGTTGCAGTCAATGATTTGCCGGCTGCACGCAAACTGGCAGGCCGTGCAGGTCCAACCGCAAATCAGATGTGCGGGCTGTGTTGGCTCCTGAAGTCAGATATCGCAGACTTTGACTGCGAAAAATGGAGGCGACGTACACTCGAGGAACATAAAGCGGCGGCAGAAGAGTGGGTAAATGCAGAATCAAAGGCGGAGCGCGACAAGATATTCAAACAACATGGGGTGAGATGGTCAGAGCTTTTGCGGCTACCATACTGGGATCCAACGAGGTTCATTGTGATCGATGGCATGCACAACCTATTCTTGGGATTAGTTCAACACCACTTCAGAGGTTTAATTGTAATAGACAAGCAAGCGAGCAAGGAGTTAAGGAAGGGCCAGCAAAGACATGTTGAGTTGAAGGACTTACAGAAGGGCAGAGATACTTTGATTTCGAACCCTACCGTGTCCGCCATGACCCGCCTCCGTGTAGACGTGCTAGAAGCACTAGTTCAAGAATATGGGGTGGTCTTGCCGGATACACCACGCCCTAGGAAAAAAGAAATGATTGAGGCACTGCTAGTAAGTTTATAGTTCAAGCGGTGAAAAAATTACTCACTGGAACTTTACAAAGTATGCACTCCCTGAATGTGCCCCTATGGATGTTGATTTTGGAGATGGTCGACTGGGTGGTTATGATCAGGCATTTATTGCCGATGAATTGGTAAGGGAATATGCTGCACAAAGGAAATCAGCAAAAGATGGACCGAAGGGATCAGAAGTACTGTCAGACAACGAGATAAATGCTATCCAGGAAAAGTTGGGAAATGTTCAAAGGCCAACATGGCACCGTGGCCCGCCAAAAAACCTAGGGGACGCGGAACACAGCAAGCTCAAGGCGGAACAGTGGAAATCGTCAATTGAATTTGACTTACCAGTGGCTCTGATGCAATTGTGGGGTTCCGAACATACAGCCGATGGCACCAATGATGATCGCAAATCTCAACTGCAGAAGTTGGTTCACAGCACAATGCTGCTGGCGATTGCAATCCGTTGGGGAACTTCACATGTAACATCATCACATCACGCTCAGCAATACACTAGATATATGAAGGCATACCTCGAGTCTATCAAAGGAATATTCCCGCATCATTCTTGGCGCCCAAATCATCACGCCGCTCTTCACATCCACGAGTTCCTCTTGAGATATGGTCCTATGCATGGCTGGTGGATGTTTCCGTTTGAGAGAATCATCGGTGCGCTCCAAAAAACGAACACCAACTACAAGATAGGTGAGCGAGCTATACACTAAAATACAAGAAGAGTATGAACGGTGTAACAGGAGAACTAGAGAAGACAATGCTGGAGACGTTTTGCGCAGCCGCAAACATTAAAGCCATGGTACAGGATCCTACAGGACCTGCCATTCTCAATGAGGCTGCGACAATTTTGGGTCAATATTGTGACCCATTCACAGGAGGCAATATCCATACCGAAATGGATATCCTGTCTGCAGGTGGACACAATGGTGGTTCTCACCGGGATATCCATGTCCTCAAGACCCCAGTTCCCGGTGATCTCCTAAAAGCATGGAAAGCAGCTCAAGCTCACCTATGTGAAGATCATCCTGACTCTGAAGGCGCCTCCATTACACTCTACAAACGATTGGATATCTCAGGCAGGCAGTACTGCGGTCACTCCTGGTCAAATCGTGACTCAAGCGTGTTCTTCCGGCACAAGAACCAAGAGTTTGTGCCTGGAGTGATTGAGCATATTTTCTCCATAGGAGAAGAAAGTCAGGACCAGAAATATTACTTCGCAGTACGGCGTAACTTACCTCTAGCAAGAGGACGCCAGGATCCTTTCCGATCGTACAGTGACTTCAGTGCTTCACTATGGTGTTCTGCCTACCACCAGGATCTTGACATTTTCCCAGTGGCCACCAGTCGCATTTGTCACTCTATCTCAATGAAGTGGGGGGAGGTTGACGTTGTTCTAAAACCTTTGAACCAGGTAAATATCAGGATACAGATTGAAACATTATGACTGACCAAGTTGTCAGAATTTTGGTGCAGTATTTGCGTAGGTTGGCGCGCAAGCGATGAGAAGAAAGCTCATGCAGACATTTGTGTAGGGAGGAATGGCGTCCAATAAAATCTCTCGAATATTTACGTGAATGTACGCATTCAAACAGAATCAGATCTATAGTATTACACTGGGGTACACTCTGCAGTAATAATGTATACTATGGGTACTACATGGTGTACGAAGGAAAAGAGTGACGGTTGACGATTTCGGGGTTTAAATAGTGAACCGGATATTCCCGCATACCGTCTGATCAGCAAGAATGCAAAGTGTGAAAACTGCGATTCTATAGTGAGATATCATTGACTTGGTTGACAAAGAGCGGTACTTAGTTGGTAATCTATAGTTATAAGCAAGCTATAGTGTTTCTGGCGGAATCATCTATCGCATTCTGCGCAAACAAGACTTCATCATTCATCACTGAAAGTTCAGTGTGCCGGCTGAAGAAATGAGCTAAGATGACCACAGTAGCATCTTTCCTGGTGCGGCAGGAAGCTTTGCGGGACACTAGAGTCAGTGCAATAAACAGAGGTAACTTGTGCAACGTGTTTCATATTACGAATCGTGAGGCTCGGACTAAGAACGAGAACCAAGACTTGAGATTGGGTCAAAAGACTACCGAACAACATTCGACGGGGAGAGGTATTGGTACGATGATTGAGACGGAGAATCAAAGGAGAACGTGTATAAGGCATGCAACGAAGAGTGATTGTGTATGTAAAAGAATGAAATGAGTACGTACGAGAGTGACGTCGATAGTCATATCTTGACATTTCGAACAAACATGTATCATTGGCACTAGGGCCTAGGAATAGTTGTTGGATTGTGGTATAACGATACAGAAACCTGGTAAGAGTGGGGTGGAATATATGATGATACAATGAGCAATAGTATGAATGCAAAACGGGCTACAACGCGAGGCTGGGATCTGATTTCTCAATCGATGTCAATCTGACCGGAGTCTGCATCAATCTGCATCGCCTCTCCGCTCTCCATATTTTCCTGGATAAAATAAAAGTCAAACAGAAAAACAGTACAAAGCATATATACAGACCAAATAGAATTCATTCATGTCAATGTCTGCATTGACACTTGCATCACCATCCATAAGATGTGTTCCCTGCGCTTGATGAATTCCAAATAGAAAGGATTGAGATGCACCAACCGTGTTCGCGTCATTTGATTCGATGTCGACCTCCATAGGGTCTTGTTCCTGAAACATTTCCTGCGACAACTTCAGCGTTGAGTGAGTTGCAAATGATGCGAGTCGAGAAATACATACCGGGTGTGTTTCTTCTAAGTCGATGTCGACCTCCATAGGGTCTTGTTCCTGAAACGTTCCCTGCGACAACTTCAGCGTTGAGTGAGTTGCAAATGATGCGAATCGAGAAACACATACCGGGTCTGTTTCTTGTAAGTCGGTGTCGACCTCCATAGGGTCTTGTTCCTGAAACGTTTCCTGCGACAACTTCAGCATTGAGTGAGTTGCAAATGATGTGAATCGAGAAATAAATACCGGGTGTGTTTCTTCTAAGTCGGTATCGACCTCCATAGGGTCTTGTTCCTGAAAAGTTTCCTGCGACAACTTCAGCGTTTCCCTCAGTGAGTTGCAAAAGAAACAGATTGAGATGCACGTACAGGGTACTTTCCATTTAAGTCGGGGTTAACCTCCATAGGATCTGCTTCAAGCGTTCCCTGCGTCAACTTCAGTGTTCCTGAGTGAGTTGTAAAAGAAACGAATCGAGACGCACAATACGCATATTAATGTTGCGTCTTGTATGTGAGGTGAGGTGACAGTTGTGTAGCTGGACTGTATGAGCTTATATATTATAAGTGTTTGCGTTGGATATGGGCGCGCTGGGATGGATATATAAGTACAAATAAGAACATCGAATTTGTCACACCGACATTCTCCTGGTCTGCACTTACTAGCCATTTATTTGTGCCAGATGTAAAAGTAAGGGGTTACTAAAAACATGCAAGAGCATCGCGCCGATATCGTAAAAATCACAAAACTACAAACACATAGTGAGTTTGCATTTGATAAACAACTAGACCACAATACTCACCTTTCAGACTCCGAGCAATTGGCGGAATTGGCAGAATTGGCGGAATAGGTTGATATTGATCCGGATCGGATTAACATGATCACCAAAAACATCTGCATCGGCATTGGGACACTTGACTACCTTGCGCTGTATGAGATTCAACGTACATTATTGTTATTTGTTACTTTGATTTGTTACTTTGTCATATATAATTCTACACTAATAGTATGTATGTATGTACGATGGGATTTGGGAAAGAAAACTCAAAGACGCTCTCAGCTCGGTGAAGTAGTGAATCAAACTCCGTCGGTATTACCCGGTTCACTACTTAGGCCAGTAAGACGGTTCGACCACCCTTTTGCAAATGTTTTATAATGTTGCTTACTCTAAATTTTGCCAATTACTTGATATCCATTTGAATACCCTGTCTCCGATGATGAGTTGCTGCTATCAAAAATGTGAACCAGTGCCAAAAGCTTCCCTGCAACCCTTGACCACCGCCAAAAGCCAGGTCTATGGCGAGCTAGCATTTATGACAAGCTCTCATTACCGGTGAACATCGGACGCCAGTCTTACTTCCCACAACACATGACACAGGTACCAGGATGCCGCAGCAAATATTTGGTACGTTGTTATATTTGCTTGGTCTTCCAAATGTGTGAATGCGACCATAACAGGGTAACACTCATCAGATCAAGACATTGGCAGGTTAGGTATGTCGTCACCTCAGCACCGTGGCCTCTACGACTGGAGGACACCTCATATTCTGCAAGAGCTTTATTTCTCCAAGCAATCTCCTGGTGTCTGAACCATCAACAAGACCGGTGTGATTCTGTGAACATTGTGAAAGCGCATTTGATGCACATAAATTTCTGATTGACTGTAAGAAGATCTAATTGAGCTCAGGCGCGATAACTTTACAATTGAGTCTCGGCAAGACAACTTCGCCCCGCTCAACCGAGTTATGGGCTCATGGGCACTGTAAAGTACGAGGCGTAATGAGGATCTCATGGATAACACATAAAGAAACGCCTCAGACTGGCAGTGACTTGCCATGAACTAAATAAATGAAAGGTATTGCAAGTTGGTGTGTGGTGTATGCCCATGCACATCATGGGAAGGATTGTGTGATTCACTATAAAGCGGCTTACCTCTCATCAAATAACACTCTTCCCAACCAAATCTATCCTCCAAGATGTATAAACGATCGCGCGCCGACACCGCTGGCAACGTAATCCTTACAACACCAGAATCGCTCCTTAAGGGTATCGCTTCCATCACGCTCGAAGCTCGCAAAAACTTGGGGATCAATCCAAACCTAGATCCGCTCGCGCTGGCACTCCTGGATGGGTGTGAGGACGCAGATCCAGCACTGTATCCAGACGATAGCGGTTATGAAACCAATGAGACATATAGGGAGCACTCATTTAGAAAAACGCACCCACAATATATAGCAACAGCGACTGGCTATGGTTCAATTATCCGCTGTCATACATCTTTCAACTCGCTGACCAGCTTCTCATAGGCTTGATCCCCATGCCAAGTGGCAACCTCCATCCCACCGCTCCTGGGGCTGAATTTTTGCGTACAAGTTTCACCCGTCACAATTTCGATTCACTAGAGAAAGATATAAAAAAGGGTGTAAATTATATCCTTGGTGAAATTATCAAGTATTGGCCATGTAGGGATGAAGAAGAAGTCGAGACACACCAGCTTTCTCTTGTTACAGGTTATTCATTCTATCAAGAAATTTTCTGCCCCCACCTCCGGCGCTTCAAAAATCTGGAGCTACATGGTAGAAAGGTATCTCCGCATGACCACCAAGCTGCTGGGGTAAGTTTTTTGGCAACCGAATGCAATTTATACCCACATTTTTCAGATGTTTGGGTTTGTCAAACTATGGGACATAGTGAGTACGGTTTCAATCTTTTATACAAATGCTAATACATGGTAAAGTTTGAGGGCTGCCCGCAAATCCTGGGTCCAGAGCACATGGCTCTAATGGATCAACTTTTATTGATGTTCTTCCAGTTGATTCAAAAGCATTCAGCCGACAATGCACCTGTACCGAGCCCTGCTTTTTCTCAAGTCAAAGCTATCCCAGCAGAAATTAGCGCTGCAATCAACGACTCTAAAGCACAACGGAATGAGATAGCTGTCGCTTAATATCTTGGGGAGTTAGCATACCACAATGCAGAATGGATTGGGTGCCACCGGTACGCCTCTTCATTCCGAATAATTCTGTAGCTTACCATTTTATTTTTAGGGTGCACGAAGATATTGTGACTACCTTGAGAAACAAAATCGTTGTTGAGTCCCAGGAAATTCTGGATCTCGGGATATCTACCGATGCGTTTAAACTCGAAGACATCATTCTTGTCGACGGTAGCTGGATGCGCATTCATAAACCTACCAATGGAAAGCGTCGGAGTGTCATTCTGTGGGCAAAAGACCATGTGAATGACACGGTCCCAACTGAGGCTAAGATTGTGAGTCCATATTGATCTGGCGATAGGTTCAAACTCACAGTTTTCGAGTTTGGCACGGCTCTTTATAATGCGCAAGAAGAAACAAGTTTTGCAAGTGAATATACACAAGAATGCGTTCAACTTGAGATGCGTGCTATGATGCATGACATACAGTGAGCTTTGTATAGTCTGCGTTGAAGTTTTGATTTACCTATTGCCAGAACGCGCGAGAATTGCAAGCGTGGAATGATGAATTACGGGACACTTGTGAAATCCTCCCTAGGAATGGCCGTTACAAATGGCTTATTGAATCAGCCAGAAATCCAGGTCGCCAAAATTCATGAAAATGCACGAACCGGGACCATTGCCAAGCATCAGGCACAGTCATCTCTCAGAATAGGCATACAAGCAGCTCGTCCAAGTACCTCAATGCTCCATCTATCTTGGTCAATATTGACGCTGATCCTTCCTTAGTCATACAGGCATGTAACTTCGCATTCCTTCAAGGGTTTCTCCCTCACTTTGCTAAGGAGCAATTGGTAATGCCACGTACTTTGTGTATGATTTGAATGACTCACATTTTGTAGGCAAAGGCGGCTGAGGCACACCTACTTAACCGTTATGGGGTTCCAAACACACAGGCCTTTGCATCATATGGCTACTGTGCTGCAATGCACACAGACCGTGATGATTCAGTTACTGTTGGATGGATTTCAGCCCGCTCACACAAAGTTAGCATCATTCATTGTCTGCAATAAATATGATCTTACATACACTTATCAGGTCCTTGATGATGAATCCAACTTTGTGTATGCCAAATTCAAGGTTATTCTCGAGCTAGATGTCGATACCCATTTTATATGGAATGCCCCCGATGATTTACACGGCACCACAATGAATAGGGTGTTTTCAAAGCAGCCGAAGTCCTGGAAAACATTTACCCGATCACTGGCGAACACCGATCTTGCTCAGTGGTCACGGGCCAATGTCCTGACACATAATGCGGTTAGCAGTGGACTGAGGGGCGGTGGAGATCAAGAGGGTGATAAATAATAGATGATGAGAAGGTGTGCGACTAGATAACCCTTCATACGCTATACAAAGACCAGCATACTCCTATATGTAAATCGCTGTAAAATGAAAGGATGCCGCATTCATAATCACCCATAAATTTTACAAAGCATCAACATTTATGATACAGTCCAACCACGTAAAGTTTCTGGAGATAATCCAAAGATATGATAGCAAAAATCAAGGCAAAGCCAAAGAACGCTATTGCAAGTAACACCGATGTCATCTTTGCAAGCCGGGAGTGAGACAGCTATAGGAACCTGTAATTAAATGAAGAAGACCAGGTAATGACTTGATGGATACCTTCCATGAAACAATCGGCTCGATGTCCTTTTGTATTTCATGCCTCTAAGGATGTGTTAAATCGTGTAGGAAGGATGCAAATATAAGTCCTACAGTTATCAGTTTGATGAGATAGACATCACCGGTCTTCATAGGCACTGTCCCTAGCACATGAGCTCGGAGGACTGGATATAAGTGCAAGCGCGAAACTGTGGACTTTTCCTTTCGTATAAAGGTGAGTAGGGATAAATTGTGCCAAAAGGATGACAAACGCGACGCAAAACTAAAACCATGTGTGGTAGATAGTGTGTAATGGCTGAGGTGATTGAGGAGACGTGCCAAATTTATGAAGGTCAACCTGACCGCACACAACAAAGTAGTTGCTACGACAACTCCATGTATGTTAACAGCAATTAGTACACATAAGAGAAAACAATGTCTCACATTAACACCTTCAAGATCTATTATTGTAGGGCAACAATGATCTCCCCGGGGTTGCGGTATTAGGCGGTATTAGACACCCTCATGAGTCAACATTGTTGTATTGATAGGTGCCTAGTCCATTGGTTCTTGTATCATAGATACTAGTGTTACCGCTCATGGAGCAGGTTGGAAATACTCAGTGTGTTCTAGGCCTATGGTCTAGGCTTGGTGTGATATGGGAGTGACGCTTTTGTATAAATAATAATACAGACTAGTCTAAATGATATACAAATGATACATACTCGTCAATGTGTTTGAGAACAATAGGGCTGCAAAAGCGGTAAGGCCAATGT
The DNA here is from genome assembly GCA_016647685.1 of Suillus tomentosus. Classification (NCBI taxonomy): domain Eukaryota; kingdom Fungi; phylum Basidiomycota; class Agaricomycetes; order Boletales; family Suillaceae; genus Suillus; species Suillus tomentosus. Next base: position 637,536 of record JABBWJ010000016.1, read on the forward strand.
CTTGCGAGCTCCCAGTAGTGCGCGAGCACTACTTGAGTTAGCTTTATACCAATCGTCATTGTACCAGTTGCGTGGAAGCTGCTGAATTGCGATGGACATATGAAGCATGCGCTTCTGCTCTGAGATGCGTTGAAGTGATGAATTTCCAATAGGGACGGTCATATTCTCTTCATGAGTAGCTGGTGCGTAGGATTCCACAGCATGCAGTAACTGTGTGATGTCAGGGCTGAGCCATGGAAGGCCAACTCACCTTACAACCTTCGGCGTCACCCCTGGTGCGGTGTCTGTTTCATCCCCACTCATCCCCTCAACATCTAACCGGTCAATGATACGTTTGATCATATCCCAGATATCGGTATTACGATGTCGATTTTGTTCCACTATTTTTTGACGTCTTTCCAGAGTCTGGAACAGTGTTTAGATGATACTCGAATTAATAACTATCTACATACCCCATGTTTTTGGGTATTGCACCTGTCCAAGCGCTGTCGTTGGTCATTTCGAGCTGACAATTCGCGAGAGGCCCGATTCATGTCTTCAACATCAGCGATCTTACCAATCTGAACGTGCTGTCGATACTGGAATTGAGTTCGGCGTAGTTTCTTGATACACAGAGTGCGTAGATTCTCGAGGCTCATGGTTTTTGCGTCGAAGATGACTTTTTCATAGGTGCCGTTGCCAACCTTAACTTCAAAATCAATGACTAGGAGATTAACAAAGGTGCCATTACTAACCTTTGCTTGAAAATCGATGACTAGGATGTTAATGACTTCTGTGTTCCAAGGAGATTTCTTCAGTGAGTCGTTCCAATCAACAGAGATATTGCCTAGGGTGGGGCTGCAGTCATTGTTGTCGTTGAAATCATGAAGTGTTTCTAATGGAGGAGATCGAGGCAGCGGGCAATTTTCCCCCTTCAGAAGTCCATTCTCTCGTAGATAGTTCCGGAGTGCAACCTGATGTGATTAGCGTACATTGAAGCAAAAAAAATCATTATAGAGGTACATGCAAATCATTCTTCAGGCCTCGCTTGCCAGGGCGCTTCCTACGAGGACTTGGTTTCAGATCATCTTCATCGTCACTTGATTGCGTGTCTGATGTGTTACCCTTATCCGCACGACTACGCAATTGGGGACTAATGGTGGCGTTTCTCATATCGTTTGATATCCGTTCAACCACAGAAGGGATCGAGGTGTCGACAGCATTCTTTAGAGCTGGAACCAAGACATGATCAGATAGTTCGAGAAAGCGCTGTGCTACAAGCCGGTTGAGATGATCTTCGATGGCAGAAGGCAGTGGAAAAGGTCTCGCTGGTGAAGGGGTTTGGTGTGAGAAGTCTGTGGACCTGGAACCAATGATGGGACTTGTGCTCGTATCCGTCATCTGAGTTGAAGGAGAGGGAGCTTGAGGCTTGATTAGAGGGATGAAAACTGGAGCTTGATGCTCAGCATCGTCCATAGAAATGTCATTTTCTGTAATGTGATTGAGCGGCGGAGATGCGGAGAAAATCAAGGGCTGACGACCGGTGGCTGTAGCAGCACATTAGCAGTATATTATAAGACATGCACCTTGACACTCACCTGCATATGGAGTGCTTGCACGACGAGACATATCAGGACTCCTTGAACGACTGCTTCCTCTGCGGGATGACAGGGCGTCGGGCGGAATGTATGTTCGACGATTCCTACGATCTATTCTCGATCCAGCAACAGGAGAATCAAGTGGTGATTCAGTCGGGAAAGAAGTCACAGGGTGAGATTCAAGAGACACAGTGACAGCAGTTGATGCAGGGATAGAGAATTGGGAAGGAGGCGCTACCTGAGTTGACAAAGTGATGGTGGGTTGGGGGACTGCGGGATCGAATGTGAAAACAGAGGACTGGGACTGAAATGCTGACGACAAGACTACTGCGGGAGTAGATGCAGCAGGATGAGGAGCATGGAGGACAGATGGACCTGCATTTATGGGACGTGGACGGAATACGGTATAGGGCTTGTATGATAGTGCACCCTCAACTTTTCTTCCAAGGTGAACTCGGTGCTCTGGTAACAGTGGAGCTTGAGCCAATGATGCACTGCGGGTTGTAAATCTGCAAAGATACATGTGAGTCAAGGGCATAATATAAAGTCAAATACACACTGTCGCACAACAGAGATTATCTTGGTAAGTGCTGCTGCGAGCTCGCCGGGCCGAGAATCCAGTGAATCTTCCCTAGGAGCCTCAAAATTACTGTCAGGCAAAGACATTGGTGGATGCATTGTATAGGAGGGAGGGAACTATATATACAGGTTGGTCGAACTGAATAATTGTCAAAATTATTGACATTGACATAATGCGGTGTAGCATACTTACGCGGTCTTTCATAAAATTCATTCAGTTTAACGCCCTTGTTGTTGTCAGGGTGTTGCTACAAGTAATAAGTATTTGTTCGTAAAAACAACAAGTAGGTCACGATCGGATGAGCTACTAACTAGGCTAAGAATACAATGCAAAAAACAGTGCATTCAGTACCAAAGGAGTCGAGATACCCGGTCAGGGAGCAACACAAAAAGAAAGGCAGTTAGAGCGGCAGCAGAAGGATGATTGGCCTACATGTCATCAAGGCGATCCCGTTTTGCCATGATGTTGGAAAACAATACGATGTTAATTTTGATCGTGTGTACGTATGTGAGTCCAACATCAACATCAAGATCGGTCGTTTATCCTAATTCATTGTGGGTAATACTGACTGATCATGATAAGCGGGTATCCAAAATGTGTAGTGTAGTAGTGCATAATCAGAGTCAAGCGATGAAACACCAATCACCAGAGGGAACATACCAACTGGAACGTACGATCGCCAGCTTCAGCCATAAGAGCTACTTGAGTCCAAGTCCAAGTCTGAGTTTGACCTCCGTCTCTTCCCAGTGCGTGGTACCAGGGAGGGGTATTGTGACTTTGTGAAGAATTCCTGTGGCTTGCGCTTCTCGTTGTCACCGAGAGTTTGCCGTTTGGGAACCTCATAAGGAAGCCAAGTATCCATTGCGAGGTATTCATTGTAGATAGCTATGATCTTGGCATGTGACCTCAAAGTCTCCATGGCTGCCCGCTTCTTGTACGCAGGATTTGCGTTCAAGTTCATGAGGAGTATTGGATGAGTGGGAGTCCCTATTGTGAGCTGCAGGCACGGGAATGTTTTGTCAAATACATCCTGCTCCTCATCGGTGATCAAAATGTATCGAAGTGCGAAGAGTTCAGCAAGTGCAAAGATAAACCTGTCAAGCGCTTTGCGCCCAACAAACACATCGCCGGCAATTTGGCGTCTCGAGATGAGAAAAGCCGATTTTGTGTTTGATCCAATCCCCTCTATCTCCTCAGCCTCAAAGACCTCCTTAATGAGTAGCGACCGAGTGGGGGTGGTCATATAACTCTCTGTGTACATCAAGGCGACCCAAAAAATGACGTAAAAACTGGACTCGAGGTCATCCTCGATGGTGTGCGTGGCGTGTTTGTTTTCGACGAGGTTGGCAGACATGAATTGCCAGGTACCCTTGGTGACACAAAACTTAGCACGAAATATGAATCTCGAGTATAGAATAACTGTACCGTGCGTGTGATTTGTCGGGGACCCTGAATGCTGAGTAACTTTGCAAGATCCCAATCTATGAGAATGCCAATGACGCCATGAATGACCACATTCCCAACACTGACGTCTCGATGTAACACGCCCGCCTTGTTACATGCGTCGTCATGGGCTGTGGAAATGTAAATATGATGTGTGATGTGAGTTCCAAAACACGTACCAATCAGTGCGTCACGAACGGCTTCAACAACTTGACGAGAGCTTATAAATTGTATCAACGGCTTGCCAACAAGATTGAGGACTAGACGGTAATGGATATGTGGAGTGAGATGCTCATGATGACATGCCCATGAAGCATTTGCAAACTTCAAAGTTTGCATGCGTTGCTGAGGGAGAGATGGTACGTCATGACATGCAATGCATGTCGCAACATTGCGAACGTTGGCGTCCTTCAAGAGTTTGTAAGTTACACCCTCTGGTAAGATGTCAGGCAATGCCACCCGCCATGAGTCCTTGAACATGACAATTTTGTCGTGGACGGGGTCAAATGCAGGACATGCACGTGTCCTACGGCCGACAGGTGAAAGGCCACGGGGAACAGGTGCAGGAATAATCAGCCTGAATGAACCATCACCCTCGGCAGCAGGGATGATAACTACGAACATGGGCGTGTCGGCATGAAGGTTTAACCTCAACCGTGCGCGAATGGCCTCCTCGGAGCTAGCGGGCGTCACTGATGTATCGACCCCACGCAATGAAGGTGATGCTTGTGAAAAACGACGGAAAAAGTCGGCCAAGTGTGGATATTTGTTGTAATCAAAGGCGCGAGTGACAATGGCTCCTTCCATGTCCCATCTGATGATATGAGCGAAATTTTGCACAATCAGGACCGAGAAAATGTGGGTATGGTATTGGGCGCCAAGTTGGGCTGCAGCGTAGCTTGTAATTTGCCCTAATGTGTCCATGCCCTTCATGGTCTGGTTGATAAATGAGAATCCGCCAACATCCGAGTGGAGAGGAGGATCACAAAAGGCATCATGGATGGCATCCCACTTGAATTCGACAATAACTTCTGCAGTAGAAACATCGCAGCCGTGCAATGTTCCATCAGCATATACACTGATGTCCGGCTTGACAGCGAATGAGATTGTTGGAGAAATATTTGTGTCTTGAGAGTTGGAAGTATCGACAAATGATAAAGCGGGGGCAAAGGATTGTATGGTGGCAATCTGAAACATCAAAGTTAGACTATCAGCAATCCCAAAGTGATAGTTATGGAGGCTCACAAATGGCTCATAAGCCTGCACTTCATTTCTGACACATATCGTGCTATCAAATGTACCACTTTTGAAAGTTAAAGTGGGGAGATCTGGTATCTCCGAAGTCGGTAGGAACTCCTGAAGAAATTCCTGGACTGGCATCGGGCCAACGCAATGACCTTTCATCTCTGTGCCCATGGCATTGACTGTGAGATTCCGGCAACGTGCATTGGTTGTCCAAGGCAATTTCGTGGAACTACCCTGTTTGAAAGGAGTGTCGGTGATTGTAGGAGCGAGCTGGGTATTTTCCAAGTCCCTGGTGGGAGACCGTGGGGATCCCTGCAATGTGCTCATTTGGGCAGTGGTAGTCTCGTCAATGAGCACCTTTGGTGCATGAGACTCATTCATGGTATTCGTAAATTGTATCGTAAATATAGTATTACAATGTATCTTGCTGATTTATGAAATAATGATGACGGCAAGATCCGGCGGCAAAACCCACAAACTGGATGAAGATGGTGGAAAGAGAAACACAAAACGGTGTTTGACGCATTAAATAGTGAATAGAACTCAGCCGGAAATTCCCGAAATCAAACCAGTGATGGTCCTCGGGCGATCAGTACATGTAGCAATGTGTGTTGGAAGGCATTCTTTGAGACTGTGGTGATACCCTCCCCAATTGATACCAAGAAGAATGACACAAATATCGTGTTAATAAAATTTTAATTGATTCACATGATGTAAGTGCATACCGCAAAGTATGCGCTTACATTACTCCGGAGTCCGGATATACAACAAATTATTCAAATGAGATTTGAGAAACAATGACAACTGTCGAACTGGGACGTACCTATAGATATTATCATACAGATTGATCATGATCATGAGCGCAACCCTGTAACTCAACATGGCCTGATAACGGATCAATGAATATCAGCGTCTTTCCCATGGTATATTTTTGGCTCATGTGTCCATATAGCATGAACCATTGCGCTTGAGCTTGAGCCATCGTACATAACATCTAATCATAAGTCAAAAGTTGCTATGTATGTGCCAGGGGTATCGTAATAATCGTATAGATGGTGGAGGAAAAGAAAGATGTTAAAAGATGATTTCGGGGTTTAAATGGTGAACCGGAAATTCCCGGTTCAATTCTCTGGCGGCCCGGTCATTTTAACATGACGTTCTTGCAACAGTCTGCTTTGCCGAATGGGTGTGCTATAATATAGTATGTGCTCAGTATCAAATGGTTTGTGTGTATCAATGTGATTTACTTCAAAATGAATCCGGTTATGTAAGTGACTGGGGATGGGAGTGTCTACAGTATAACTAATGGAATTTGAAGCTACAATCAAATATTTTGCATCATAAATGAAAAAAAAGTATCAGCATGTGAGTCTGGAGAGTCAGTGGACACTTGAGTATTGGAGTGAGTGTGAGTAGGGATGTATTGATAATGTGAGAGGAGCACTTGGTGTGAGTTCAAAAGTAGCGGTGCGGTGGTATAGGAATGGGTATGAGTGGGTATGAGTGGGTATGTCACACATGAATACTAGATATAATGTCCGATATCCAAATGGTAGGGGTATTTAGGGCGACAAAAGGCAGCTTCCAGCTCCTGGCGCTCTGATAGTGTCATGTCTCCAGGCCTGAGACAAACATTTTTGACATGCTGGAAGACTTGTAGCCAAGGACTGCAGCGGAACTAAGTATAAAACATGAGTTGATGCAAAATTGTTTCATATATGACACTCACCAAGGGGTGTTGATTTGAATACTTGTACCAGTGTGGTAGATAAATAGTAAGCTTCTTTGCTGGAATTGTTCGATTGTCAACATCCAATGTGACATCAAAACTTTCAGAAATTAGCGGTCCATTATAAAAATTGAGTTGCAGACTATCAATGACGACAAACTGCTGAGTAATATCTAAGATTGCCGACAAGTAATTGGATGTGGATGCCAGAAAAGTGGCATCAAGCTGCAAATCAAGGGTTTGAATGCATTGAGGTACGTGAACCTTGGCTAGTAGGGACACTAGGTACCAATGCGGTGCGGATAGAGTGCGTAAGTGATGCATGGGAATGCGGGGGATATCCATGTTCAATGGGGAGCCAGGCTGGCCTGTGCAATGATCCATGCTGTGAAGCCAGAGTTGGTGAACCTCATGCCGTGTCAAAAACTCAACCAGGGCGGCGGTAGGGCACTTGCAGTCAATAGACAAAAACCGAAGTCGCGTGAGGTTAATGTCATGCATCATCACAGTCCACTGAAGGGCACTCAATGATGTGTGGGTAAGACTGAGGTCAGTCAGCGAAGGGTTTTGCAAGGAGGCCAGGGTGAGGGCGATCATGGATCGGGAGAAAAATATGGGTGAATCTGCATAGAACATGTGAAAATCACGTCTGCTGGTGGGGTTTGCAGCAGCAATAAAATTGGGAAGAATCGGCGGAGGATATGCAAGGCAAGACGCCTCCCGGTCTGAGAATCTAAGACTCTTGCAGCCCGATTGTTGGATGGTCTGAAATAGAGGCGTGAAATCTCCTAGCATTTCAGCATCTTTCACAATGGAAACGAAGGGTGCTTGCGTGCCTTCCAATGAGTCCAGGAAATTTTGAAGTGCTTCGAGGTGGTGGTCGTCTGCGTCAAGGAGATCGCATCGCAGATACTTCGGCACACGAAACAAAGCTGTGTGCCTGTACAAAAGCAGGGAGAAACAAGCTTGTGTGCTGACCTGCAGGGACTGGTCATCAAAGTGCAAGCCTAAGGAATGGAGGTAGTTGGGTGCCGCTAGCTCCCGAGATAGACAAGACACCTGCGCAATCGATTGTAGATCCTGAGGGAGCACGTCTTCCAAAATCTTCAAGACAAGTTCGGTGGGAAAGGGCCAATTCGAAGGCAATGGATGGACAGCTGAATCCGCTGTGCTGAGTCGCAATCCCTGTGAAAATGCAGTGAGACATGCAATATATGGTCATGGGGTAACTTACTGTCGGACTCAGGATTAGGTCGGCCTTGAGTTTCAGGTTCTCTTTGGTGAACGCTTCCGCTGGCTCATGAGATTGATGGCTTAGAGGCCATGCGTCCTGGGCCTCCACAACGGAGTGAGACTTGAATGACGAAGATGAGGGAAGAATGGACCGGCGGACTTACATTTAGGTCCGCAATCGCATACGAACGGGACAAGGTACAATTCTTGGCGATGAGAGGGACTTCCTTGATGGCCCTACATTTTAACCCTTTTTGTGTACGTGCTTTTGCAGATTTGGGTGAATCGCATATGGGCGACACCACCGAAGCTCACGGACGATATGAAGGAATGGGAGCCTGTGACGATCAAGATTTTGCATTCAGAGAGGTGCATGCACGCCTCTGGCGAGTGGGCGGCTGAGAGCTGCCAGACAAGTCATCTACAGCCTTTCACTTTGATGGTGCGCGCTCCTTGAGGTAGTTAGTAAGTATATAACAGCAGCTTGAAATGAATGTACCTCCAGGGATTGCAAGGATAACATGCAATCTGCATATTCAGTACCCAACAACATCTGCAGAAAAAAATCATGTGTCAGAGTGAGAGCAGGTTGGACGGTATGAACTCACTCGTGAACAGAATTGGCTTTGACATATACCCATGAGTAGATGTGAGTCTGAAAAACAGGGGTGAGGCGTGGCTATTGGCGATGTAGTGTAGCCCTCCAATATTTATATGATCAGTGCCATTCTCCAAAAATGACGAGTAGACTCACTTGTTCCAATACCACCCTTGTCTTGTTATGATCCATTCAGGATCTTTGTCGTCAAGTGTCGGTGTCATGGGCACACTGCATCCAGAATGCTCGTTCTCTTTTGGCCTTGCAACCAAATAGTCCTCATTTGGGATGACAAGTAAAACGACCGATTATGATAACAATAGAGCAATACAACAATTTCGCAATGTTGTGACTGCATCATTATACGTTAATACGAGAGTAACTTGCAATGAATAGAAGCTGAACTCACCAGGAAATTTGAGCCCATGCACGAGGTTATCCATAATTGATTGATCAAGGCTCAATTGTTTCGTACAGCATTGGTAACAACAATACACTTCAAAGACACTAAGATCATTTGAGCAATACAATTAGGGGGTCGACAATACACTTGAAGTAACTATGATACGGTAAGGGGGATCACACTTATTATTATGTACTATCACCTAAAAGGCAAGCATTGGCATGGAGAAATGTTTTGCCTTCCATCGTTGTGATGACATTGGAATCCTTTGTCACCTTCTTCGTGTCCCTCATCGCTTTCTTCGTGGTGTGTATGGTTCCAATGTGATCTCTGCATATTAAGACGAAATCCTTGCCCTTGCCTGTAGGGGGCTCTGCAGTGATGTAACAAAAAGGAATTTGATCGTGCTTTGTCCCCTTGTTACTTGATCTTGAAACATAAGTGACCGCAACATTTCCATCCTCGACCGGCCCACTCGGCAAAAGAAATGGATCTGGAACCATTGTGCGAACCAGGCGATCATGATAGTTCTGATACCAGCCATTTGGCGCTGGTAGCACCCTCAAAACTAATGAACACCGGGCTAGTATGGGGCTTAAGCTACTGCTGCGCAGAAAGTGTGCGGCTAATCAGGAAGTTAACAAAGGTGATGGTGATTTGTGAATGAATAAAACTTACGAGAAGATTCTGGGATATCAGGCTCGCCCTTCAACATGTCTTCCCTGTCCTCAGGGTTGATTTTCCAAGGGTCAAAGTCTGAGGGAATGTGCTATTAATTGAATTTGGCATTGATATTAGAAAAACCTTACTCGGTGTGTCGGGTAGTGGCCCTAGATCACCAGAAGCCGTCGGCATGAAGATGCCACCAGGATTTGACCAGGTATCGAGGTTGGTTGCTGGTTCCAATTGTGCTGGTGGATCAGGAGGCGGGCTGGGAGGGGGAGTGCGGGCTCTTGGAGCTTCCGGGATATACGAACGACGCAACATCTGAATGAATGCTTGCAGTTGTTCATCCGATAGTCTACCTCCATCAAGGCGTGTCCCTGATTCACTGTCTGCCTGTAAGTCATTACGAGGTAGTCCAGCAAATATGGTACTCACCTAACGACATCGCTTCGCTGAATTTGCTGTCTTTGACCTTGAAAAAGGTCTACTTGACAGTTATCGTGTGCGAGAGAGCGCAGGGTTCCACGCAGTGATTTCATGTGTCCGCGAATAATTACCATTTGTTTGCCAATAAACCGTGCCATGGGGTCGTGTTTCAGTCCTTCATTGAGTCTAGCTGCGTGAATGATAGGAACAGTGATCTATCAAATGTGCTGTCAATTGAGTATTCCACATACAGCTGAAAACATACATTTGAGTAGCCACTGCGAAATGTTAAGGTATGGTTAGCTAGGTCAACAGTAAGGACTGTGCCCATCATGTTCCAGTGTCTCCCCCTCACCACCTTTATTACATCACCAGCCACCACATTATATCCAGTTGCCGAGGTGAATTGTAAGGCAGCTGGGTTGCAAGAGGAAGTGATCCACCGGATCGAGACCGTTTGACGGTTGTCTAACGTTCCCTTAATGAGAAAAGTCAATTGCTCTGACGCAGAGTCGACATCCGTCACAGTTCCGGTCATCATATACAGACTCCCCGCTTTTCGTACCAGAACGTGGTCACCTCTCATCGGTGCGTCATCATCATCAGGAAGCACTCCCAATTTTTTGGCCGTGCTACTGAATGACGCGGACAACCCTTGGTCGACAATGTATTTTTCGACGGAGTGACTTGATACAGTGAACTGGATTGACATGTCAGCGATTGAAACTACGAATAAGCCACAACTAACCTCAGTTTTACTGGCGGAATCCAGAATGACGAGCATATCGTCACCAGCTTCAACAACTATACCACTCTTCCCCTTATGTTCTGATGCCTCTGCACTTGTATCTAAGACGCGGACAAGATGCCCTGCTCGGATACGCCTTCGTAGGTCTGCAATTGAAAATGAGACCGAGTCCTCAATATTGAGAAGTGTGTCATTTGATCCTGGGACATACGCCAGATCCACCAATGCCGTGCCATCATTGACGTTAACGTCCAGTATCAAGCCCCAGCTCCCTGACATGGCCCCGGAAATGACCCACACCTCGTCACCTTCAATCCAATACTGAGCTGAATATACATGCATGCTGGCTGCAAGAAATTCTGGGTCGCACCCAGACTGCATATGGAGGGCTATGTCCTGTGCAGTGGGGAAAGATAATGTGACGATGTCCGTTCTGTTGCATTCGATGGCCAGCATGCCATGAACATATTTCTGTCCTTTGTACTTGCAGTTTTCGATACCGCCAGGACCCTTGAAAAGACAGTGCTCATTCCTCAGCTTGCCAACATCCTTGGGATCGCCAAGTCGTCTAGAGGCCACTAACAAAGTGAGAGTGTCACCCTGATAAGATAGTCCATATGCTGCATCACGACTGTATGGACCACGTGTCATGCGATACCACCCAGGAATAGCCATCCTGGTGGGCTGAGTGTAATTGTTGGGAATGAATTCGCACCGGAGGAAGCACTCAGCGTGGGAAGGTGGAAAAGTGGCTCGGATGAGGCGTGAATTTGGGGCAGTGACATACAAACACCCAGGAAGTGTGGAATGTGTTTGAGTCTCCAAGCCAAATTTACTTAGGCATGCCGCGAGAAAGGTTGTCTTGGCCGCTACAACTCGCTGACCGTTATGAAAGTTCATAAGTGTTGAGCAAAATACATACCAGGTACCGTTACCATCCATTTGCCCGAGGTTACAGGTGCAATAAAATCTCCTATGCTACAGTTTCGCGAGTCCGGTGCGGTACCTGAAAGCCTCAAGTCCGGATCGTTGAACCGAGTAAAAAGGTCTGCGACCTTATCGTCCCAAATACTAGCCGACGAGGGGTTGGAAGGGTGTGTTGGTGAGGAATTGGAAGTGGTAGTGGCATCCGATGGAGGAGGAATATAGCGGCCCTTGATAGAGCGAAGAGCAATCAGTGCTTTGCCAACGTCTCCATCCGTGAGGAACATTGAGTCCACTGCTTCCTTCCAGTCCTCTTCGCGATATCGAGAGCCAAGATAAGTTTGTAGCTTCTGGAGCATTTCCCCGAACGACAGATCGGTGAGCAAATGCTCCTCCAAGATATCCCAAGCACATGTGTCCATCAAAGGAGATGCACATTGCACATTGGGTTCGCCGAAATCATCGTCTGGAACCACAAATGACTCATCTAGGTAATGGAGATCAATTAGATGTTTCACATGAACCAATAGTTCGCAAACCTTCGCTTTGAGTTTCATCTTCTCTCTCTCCATCTCCTGAGCTATCCTCTGCTTCATCGTCCAGGAAAATCCTGGCCTTGAAGCACTGTTAGAATTGATGCGATTAGGGAGCTATGCCTTACACTATCGGAGATTTTTCTACGTTTGCTATGTCTGCTGACGCCAGTTTGCGCATTCAATTGGCGCTTGAACATATGTCCTATCAAGTAATTCTATCGTATGTCTTTAATGTAGCACTACCTATGAGCAACCTATGAGATGGTGAGAGTGGGAAAAGAAAGCACGCTACGAACATCGCGCCTATTTGTAGTGAATCCCAATTTGGAAGCCACACTTCTCACGGTTCCAATCTGTGGACAAATGCCGGTCATTGTCATCGACGCGATCAAAATGGTGAAAAACCCACTTCCACAAAGGATACTCAGATGTGGCATCCGTCGCTGTCATGCTATACAACTGTGAGAATTCTCAATGGAAATAAGAATCATTCTTATCTCATTATCAGTGCGGTGATCAGTGGTACATATAAACAATGGTAATGGAAAGTTGCAGGTATCAGCGTACATACAGAAGTGTATTGGGGCGAACACAGAAATAATATTAGGACCTGCCAAAAGTCATATCTACATTGTGAAGCAGCGTTAAAAATCTGGAAAACCCTCCTGAATGCAGACAGTGCATGGCAAAGTTCACCATGATGCAGATGATTGCAAAGCGAATGAGCTGCATTGTGGTCGAAGGTCCTGGAGAGGAAGATGTAATATCCTCCTCCAACATCTGATGCAATTAGACATAGCTACCATGAATGAGGAACTCACTTACAACCTCACTTTCGCCCCAAACTTTCACACTACTGTGCCTACTAAGGCAGCTTGCAGTAACAAGGACGCACCCAGAACGCCCTTCGTAAGACTAAGTGCTGTGAGACAAAGTTGGTTGGCAGGTGGAGAAAATGGTACTTACCGCTACAGGAGTGATCCGATCGCCCCGACTACCATGAAGCAATTGCCCTCTATATGCCCCTGAGATATAGTCAAAAATTCGAGCAAAACCGTCATCACCACCAACAACGATCAACCCTGACTGTTTAGCAACGGATATTTGTAAGGGAATGTTGTCAAGGATCACATGGGTGAATGATTGCACACGCTGAAGGGTAGGAATGGCGTATTTATCCACCCCATCTTTAAGATTGCTCACGAGCAAGTAATTTCCATCGAGAGCAGTATTACCACTGTACCGCAGCGGTCAACGAACACCCAACGGTGCTAAATGAGCAATTACTTACATTCTGCTCTGTACCTTCTTTTGCCACTTGAGATCCCACGGCTCGATGGAATAACAGAGTCTGAAACCCGTTGTTAGAATGACATTGAGAAAGAAAAAATTGACTGACACATCACCACTTTCTAAATATGACACCAACAACGAAGCTCCCTTGTCGTAGAAGTGAACCGTGCGCGCAATGTATGGCTGTTTTTCGGGCTGCGAGACCACTGGTGTGAACGTGTCTAAAACCTGGTTAGTACAGCCAATACAAGGATGGTCAGGTCACGAACTGTCTGCTGTTAGGTTTCAAACTTGTGCAGAGCCGTCACCAGCACTAGCCAGTCGGCGGTGATTGGCATCCCATGCCAACGACTCGATCGCACCAGAGTGGGCAATGGTACTGCTGCGGAATTCGAAAAGTGCCTGACGCAACAATGAGCGCAAGCAACATCACTTAGACCAAAAGTACATACATCATTGAGTCTTTCATACAACTGGATGTTGCCATCCGACGACCCAAACGCGAACATAGTTTCTCCACGATCGTCGACATCCATCCAGGTAATGGCACTGATATATCCAGCAGCGTGCACGTTGATTTCTTGCATCATTTCGCCAGACGCAAGGCTCCACAGAGCAATGCGTGCGTCATTCCCTATTCATGAGTCAGCACAAGAAAGGCCATTACATGATTCATTACCTCCAGTAAGAAGCAACGCCCCTTGCGCGCTCACAGCCAATGCATTTACCTCCTTGGTATGGCGCGTCATTGTAAATTTGTTTGAAAACTTTGGGAGCATCAATGAGAATAAGACCCCACGAAGGAAAAATACATACGTTCATAGTTGATGGTGCATAAAAATGGGAGTGATCTGATGTGTTGACGTGTTTAAGAATGAACATGTCTGTTACATATCATGAGTCATAAGGCTCCAAGTGGTTGAATCATTCAATTGTTTCGACGAGGAGATACTCGTTCATTTGGACTAAGATTAAATATACGTGATCAACAACAACAATAAGGAATGGAGCTACCGATGACAACGGACAACACAATACAAAGTATCAACCTTGGTCATCTAACAATAAACTTACTACAACAGGAGATAATATTCATAGTGAGAGGCGATCGATGTTCGACAAAGACAACGACACAACGACTGTCCCATCTGATTTAAGTAACGAAGGAAGAAAGACAAATGATTAGCTTTTATCATAATGAGTACTAACCTACCTTCTCGCACGCACAGTGTACGCACCAGGCGGTTCCAACCATATACCAGAGCTTCACCACGCTCCCTCAGATCTCTTGAAGCACATGAGAACCAGGAACTTGAGCGGGGGATCAAGGCATCCTTGATGTCCTATAGGACTGAGACTCAACAGCGTAGCGGGAACATCATAAGTTGGTCCCTGACCAATAATTCATTCTAACTGAAAGATGTCAGAACACCTGCACAGGGTCAGCTATGGATATTGACCCACCCCTGCATTCGGCCAGTGGGACATATGGATGTGTAGACACCACTATGGAAGATGACGAGGTTAGTAAACCCACTTCTGATATTCACTGCAGCTTACTTTAGTGTAAGGTGGGGCCCCTCGCTGTTGTTCCGGCAGAAAACATTGTTGAGGGTGAGCGCGAGTCTCCTGGGGAAAGAAGACTTGTTTGCGGCTTCCAGAGACGCACTGACAAGTATCTACAACGTCACCTGGACACACAGGATCCCCGTACTAAGCAGGTGCGCGAGCGCATGCATATTGCACTTCAAACTGCACTGCTAGGCATCAATGTCGATGAAATCATGAAACGTAAGCAAAGGTCAACGGCACAAACTCAGACCAATGACGGTGGCAATAACATAGTAAGTGGGATGAATCATGGTGTGACGATCTGTAAATGACATGTCAATATCAGGGTCAAATAATAGATGAGTATCTCATACCGTCTGCAATTGCATGTCACATCGTGAATGGTGTGACATGTACGGTCCGAACACTGGGAACCGCACTGAGCAAAACCTCAAGGGGCTTCAAACCAGTCTCTAGGATAGGTGAGTGAACATTTATCAAAAATTGTGACATCAATGCTAATGATGAAGCTGCATGTACTACGGTAATGCCGGGAGAATATCTTGAAACTGAGCAAAAGGAACTTTAAACACGTTGATACGTGTACAATTATTGATCTGTAATCGCAATACAACCACCCTCCAAGCACCCCTGGACCCGTTATTTTTCGAACCAGTGCGGCAAACTAAAAAACGATTGTGATCCAAAATGTATGCCAACGTGTTCAACTTCATTTACTCTAAGTCAGGTCCAGGAACAAGCTCGTACTAATGATACAAGACGTGAGAGTCCTAAACGATCACAATCGCAATCCAATGTTGACATAAACGGCTCTAACGTTTGTATAGCTAAACCGAGTATTATTAGCGCGGTGTCGTTTAGCCTACTTTTCCAAAGCATACTCACTCAGGTCACGACCAATTCCAGGCCGCTTGAAGCCTCCAAATGGCATCGATATTTCAGCCTGGTTGGAGCAGTTTATCTGCCAGGCGTCATTACATAAATGTTTGAGTGACATTGAATACACGAACCTCAAATTGAATCTTAGACACTTGTGGCCCTTGGTACGTGGCAGGTGAAAGGGGATCGCCAGCCTTCATCGCGCATGCTTGCTCTGTGAACTGGTGCGAGAACTTGCCGTATATGCCCTCTTGAACAAAGATACAAAAACCTACAGAACAATTCTGACTGTGGTTAAAGCTACAAAAACGATGAGAACTAGCATAAGACATGTGAACGGGGCAACATACAAGATACCGTAGATAGCCCACTTGACTGCCTGCTACAGGTCGGTATCGAAGATGATATTGTGGCTCTTTCCATCAAGCTCATGCGCTTGAAGGCGGCACGCTCATGATTGATCTGAGAGTGAAATGATATTGCAGTTCGGGGGGAAAGGTGGCATCTACAAGTAAGACGAGGTGCAACACTGGTACTAGTGCACAACATTGTATGAATGAGATCAATGCTCAAGTGTATGAAGAAGACACTTACTCGATTATGCCACCCTCAACAGGGTCGACAAACTCTCCATTTATGTAGAGGCCCAGAGGGATCAGTGGCCTTGACTGAAACTGAATGAAGCCGAGCCAAATCATCAAAATGGGCACGAGTCATCATTAGAAAATGATAGATCATGGCGAGTGTGGCCGGGGATCAAGGAAAGCATCGAGAAAACAGGAGGCGGAGAAATAAGAGGGCGCGAGAAAATATGAACATATTGAGACTGTCCAGGCCCTCAAAACAGGAGCCACCGAACGGACCGCAAGCGGGCCGGTAACGATCGTGAGAGGGACACAAAAATCCTCATACCTGTACCCTAGACGGTCCAGGAATATGTAACATGTGTAAGTTTAAATGCACGGGGTAGCAATCATCAAACATAGTGAATGCTCGCAACAATAGTAATTTTACGATCACAATGCACAGTGTTTAGAGTAGTTTGTATAGTACTGTAGCGAGTTGCAACATGGTGGCGAGAAAAGGAGAATCCATTGGCGTTGCGGAGGCTTAAATAGTGAATGGAACTCAGCCTGGGTTTTGCCGAAACTCAGTCATATCATTACGCGGCAGAGTGGCGCCACGTGTCTGATTTCCTACCTCACTACCACTAATCGGCCGGAACCGGGTTGTTTCATTTTCACAACACTAAATAGTATAACGTCCATATTTTGTATGTAGATTACAGTAGATACATCCAAGTTACAGTGCACTGAGTGGACTCCTTGTGGGATACTCAACTCGGACAGTGCCCCACTAGGTGGGGCACTGAGTGGGGCACTGATATGACTCACGCACATTTTCAGGATGTTTGTCAAAATTCAAATTCAGACATATCCGTAGACAATTCAACAATCTTTTCCTCCTTTGCGTACCAAACATAACCATACTATGTTCCATTATCAAATTTTGAACAGAGTTTAAATATATTAAATATTTGTTTGTGTAGTATATCTACCATTCATATATGAATCTTGCGGATAACACATATCTGTCATTTTCATTGTCATATCATACATCGAACAATAAGGCAGATCCATGCCAACAAATTCAACAATTGTGTCCATACATATTCCCCATTTGAGTACAAATCTGGCACTAAATCTAATTACGGACCTTTTCAGGCTTTGACCATGAATCTTGAGGAGTGACATCCCATTTTAAAAATTTATAATTCGTTCCTCAATTTGAATGGGATCTGTCGCAGGGACTCATTTGGCTGTGTCTCAGGTGTTACCTGTACCTAGTAGTGCCGCAGCTCGGCTATGGCCCGCTCCGGTTCGGTATTTACGGCTATGTCAGCAGTTCGGCGATCCCTGTGAGCCAAGCCACCAATTACAGAGTCGGTCCGGCTCATTAGCCACGTGGATCAGTTCCAATATCGAGTTTTAATAGGTTTAAACAAGTTGAATCAACGATCGCACTCGGCCCAGGCCGAGTCCACTGGTCTGTGCGTACATTTGTCACGTCTGACGTATACCTGTGACCAGGTCTCCTAAATGTTGGTAGCACAGACTCAGACTCATCTGCAAACCAGAATGATCTGTACAGCGCACAAGCTCTACAGCTTGGTCCCTACTAGCCAGTTTGTCACAGTAGCTCCTTACTTTGTTGATATCTGTACAGATACTCACAGACCACCCAGTAAATAACAACTACCTGTGAAATTGCACATTTTTTCACTGTCTATGTATGTACAGACACTCACAGAGCACTCGGAGAGCAATCATTGTGCACACATTCATTTATGTACAGTCCACCCAAGGTGTTTAGGAACGATGGCAATATATTCAATCACGTGGTACAGAAACATCAGTATACTAGTAGTAGCAAAATACGAAACAAAAAACGGCTCCCAAACTATGGTAGTACTGTAACTCGGACACAGGAATGTGAAGACTTAGTCGAGGACGATTTGTAGATGGGTGTGTTTGGTCTCCTCAGCGCCATCGAGTTTTAGACATGCGGCCCTGGGTGAAAATAATCAGCATCCAAAATTTCAATAAAAAAAGGTTGTTCTTGCCATCCTGTTTCAGCCCATTCCTGAAGTTGTGCTACTAACCTGGGACCGTGATATGGATGTTGAAGAATTTGATCGATCATTCTGACCATCTGGCGGTATATCAGGCCGTATTCCTTGGCGGAGAACTTGGGATAAGATTTGCCATGACCGTTTTTGACGAGACCATCGAGGACACAGTTGTACTATCAAAATGTCAATACATGATGTCAAGGCAGAAAGTAAGAAAGTACCGCAGCGGAAACCAAAGCCAAACATGAGATGGTCAATTGCTTGCGAAAGATATCTGGCCTCTTCCAGGCAATTCGGTACGGCCCTGTGTAAAAGAATCCAATAACTGCGTCACGAAGGCCAGGATGAGCGAAATTCCTTGTTTTGCCCTAGTGATTTTAATGTATGTCGTCGGAGTCAGTGCACAATCACTCACCAATGCATCCAATCCAAACCATAAAAACTTGGATTCCAAAAGTAATTGCGAAGCAGCATTCTGGACCCACATTGCACATTCTTGAGCGGGGACTGATGCGGGGGGAACAAGTGAGTATGCAAGAGGTGCTAAGCCTATGGCAGTTTTCTTGAGTTCTGATCGCCAGGTAGAAAGCTTGTCATATAACTTCAATAAAGACCTATTGTATCAGCGAGACTGTAAATTAAGAGAGCGAAAAACATACCAATCGAGCCATGTTACACTTTTGCTCCGGCCAAACCCCTGGATTGCAACATGAAACAAATTAGCGCAAGAAGAAGCAAACACGCACCAGCTTCGAATTGTTTTCCTTCCTTGTCCCAAATGACTAAAGTTGCGATGAGAACTTCAGTTACTGACCCTGGAAGATCATCAACAAAACTCGGGAACAGATCGTCAAGTGCATGTTCCACATGACATTCTCCCTTGGTGTGCTCAAGGAAGCTTTTCCAGCATGGCCTGTACCAAGCTAATAGAGTAGGTTTGGGCCTGTCTTCTGACTGTTTCGTCTTTCTGTTTCTCCGGGGAGCCTGTTGGTCATCAGCGTGCTCGGCTACTTGATGAAGCAGCTCGAGAGTTTCAGGGTCGGGAAGGTGGGGCTGGCCATTTTTCTTGTGGTGGGACTCCAATACCTCGCTAGGCTTTGAGGTATGCAAACAATCACTGTGAGCCTCGTTCAGAATAAAAACCATTTGCTCACCTCAGAACGTTGTGTCTGTTGTTGCTGTTGCACTCCTACCGAAGGATCCAGAGAGCCCTTAAGAGCAAAAAGAATAAGTGCAATGCCAGTAAATCCATGTCAGCATACCTGGGAGTCACTGTTCTGGTGGACGATCGAGGATTGAGAGTTTGCTACAGTGTTTTTATTGAGGCTCGTCTGAGCAGCCACGTCATCCTCATCGCGGGAGTACTGAAAATCGAATTCAGGTGAGAGATGATGAATGATTCGAGGCTGCGAAGGTAGCGATTCATTTGAAAAGCCTGTAAGATTGAAAGAGGGAACAACATCAGGTGGATCTCAGTATGATAAAGGACATTACCTGGATGGCCATTGTGACGTTGGTACCCATTCTCATTGGTGTGCTCATCCTTGTCTGACTCATCCTCGTCCTCATCCTCGTCCTCATCCTCGTCTTCGTCATCGCTGTTGTTGTTGCTGCTGACTTTGGGTCCGCTGTTCAATAGCTGAGATTCTCGCAGTATAGATTGACGCCTGACATTGTTGTCCTCCTCGAAAAGGGCTGGATCCAAGTTTTGTTCCATGAAGGTGGTGAGTGGCGGTATGATATTGCGTGGGTTTAGATCACGAGCTACTTTCGTAGCACACTTCTTGACAGCCTTCGAGCCAACAGCGACATGTGGATTGTTAGCCTCGTGAAGACTATGGCCAGCACTGGGAGGAGCAATGAAACCAAACCTTCTGCCAGGTTGGTGCATTGAAAGACCAGGACCTGTGTTATCAATGCTTGCAGGACCATTGGTAACCGTGAGTGAACTATAAGGCGGAGGAACCGCCTGAATGCAAACATCAGCATTAGTAAAAACGAATACTTACATGCCTGACCTTTGAACGACCCTTCCGTTTTTTACGAGCTGGTTCCAGAGCCTGAGGGTTCACTGGGATATTAGGACTGAGGGACGTGGAGCCCTTGGGAGGACGACTTTGAGACTGAGACTCAAGGACTGCACCAATCTTTTCTAGCTGGCTGTTCCTACCTCCGGTCCCTGCGTTGGGGCGGCCAGAACGTCGTGGAGCACCATCTTCAGCTTCAGCAAGGCCAAGGGAAACAAGTGGTACACTGAGTGTTTCGGTGAGGTCCGTAGCCTGACGAGATTTTTTGGGTACACCTGCCCTGCCAGTTGAAGCATCTGAGCCTTTGCGCTTCGACCTCTTCTTCTTGGGGCTGTTAATAGCACGAGGAGGCATGATTGCAACTACACGGAGGATAGAGAAAGAGGTGAAGCCTAAGTCTAGCGATTCATCAAGTCGCAAACTCACCAGTCTTTTATATAATAATATCATGTCTCGGTGCCGGGTGGACCAACAGAACGGCCTTGATGCGAGTAATGGACAGTATTACATTTCAAAAATGCGTGCAACATCACACTGAAGCGCGTACCATGTAATAATCAATGCTGCATGTTTTGAGTGACTCATCTTGATGAGAATAAATGTGTGAAGTCAAGTTGCCAAGAAACATAATTTATAAGTCATACAAGTCACAACAACCAAAAACGCAGTACATCGGGTCAACGTGAGAATGAGAGTACAACAAAGTAGCAATGAAAAACGATATTTATGTTGAATAATCAGCCTGTATGTATGCTAACCGTCTGACTCGTTGTCAGTCTCCGAAATACCATCAGCCTTCCGACACTTGGGTAATTCCATGGGGAACGATTGCGAAGCGGCACGCTTCTCGACACGGTCTGCGAGAATAGCAGCAGATTTTCTGAGCATCTTGACAGTGGAAATGAGCTCCTCGTCATCCGGAAGGCGGTCAAGATGAGTGTTCAATAATGTAAGGATGGTGTTGAAGGAAACAGGGTTCTCCATGTTGTCCTTCAAAGCCATACACCACTCCTTGGCGAGAGGGATTAAGTCTTTGAAGTAAGGATGGATCTCATCTACAAGACGGCGTTCCTCCTTCTTGGTTGCGAAAAAATTGCCCTTGAAGGCCACGCAGGATTCGAGGTCCATGTTGTTCCAGCGATCAGGTATTGAGTTTCCTATCATATCCTGGCATACCTGGCCATGGGGGCCACAGAATTTGATGCAAATCCAGATGAAGATGAAGAAAAGTAATTCGAGGTCGTCTGAAAAGCATTGAATGACATGCGATACAGGCAACACCAAAGCGTTTGAAGACATTTTCGGGATATATTTCAGTTTCTTTCCGCCCAGCGCTGCCTGTTGTGCATCTGAGAGTTGGGCGAGAAGCCTGCAAGACATGAACAGGATTGTTCCCTGTAGATTGGATGAACAGATCAGTACTAGATGTACTGTAATTAACTGAACGCACTTACCATACCACCGATGGCATACTTCAGATCTGGGTTGATGCACACTGAGAACTCCCAGTCGATTAGAAACCCTTTACTACCACCTCCTAACAGATCTACAATCATTGTGTTATTTAAGCTGCAGTCGTGGTGTAGAACCTTGCATTCCTCCACCGCCGTGCATTGAACTGAAATTAGATATGTCAGTTCAAAGATTGCCAATTAACAAAAAACACTTTACTGATGACGATGTCCCTCAGCGCTTTCACGAACTCTTTAAGAGTTCGGAACATATGCAGGGGGCGAGCGCAGGGCGTCAAGACAAGTCGAACGTGTGAGCGACTGGTCCCTGCAATACTTAGGTGCTGCGGTTGTTTTTGATATTTGCTGGTCACATCGGGTTCTCCATTCGACCTTTCAACCACCCACCAATCCACCAACTTGGGAACACCAGGGACGCCAGACATGTGCTTCAACATTTCGATCTCATTCAAGATCACCTGATCCTCCTTACCCTGAACCCAATGGTCTTTGATGATGAATTCCTTATCATCCAAAGAGACCAAGTAGCAGACAGTTCTGCGACTAACAAGGCTGCGACTCACAAACAGGATCCTTGTGATCGTGTAGATCGTGTCCCTGACACGAATTTTGCCACACGGTTCAGGTGACTGAGCTGAATACGGGAATTGTGAAGGATGGGGTGTAGCAGAATAGATACTGTCAGGCTCCTCAGGCGCTTAGGATGCGAGGTTGAGAAGGGGGGCGCTGGAGATGGCAGTGGCTTGTACCAGGTGGGGATCCTCCAGATTCTTCATAGAAATGTGCGTACCATTGTCAGCATGCGGCTCTGACTCTGACTCGGACTCGGACTCTGGCTCTGGCTCTGGCTCTGGCTCTGGCTCTGGCTCGGACTCGGGCTCTGAGTCGGGATATATCGTCTCGATGACAGCGCTTGGTGCACCCTCAACATCACCAGGTGGTGGATAAGGGAGCTCAGATGTGGCTGCAGCCATGATGTGATCTGCAGGTTGCCGTTTGGCAGGGAGGTTCTTGATTGGATGATAGTTATTGGCATGGCGTTGGGGAGGAGAAATGTGTCTTGTGAAGGAGACTGTCAAGTCATAGCCTATGCACTTGAGGCTGCCGAAATGAAGGGCAGCAATAATGTGAGCAACAATGCTTGGTTTTCGGTAGATATTGAAGGCATTGGACACGACATCACCGGCATGATCGTAGAAAAGGACTTCGAGCTCCCGGTACTCGTTGGTGAGTGATAGTACAAGCGCAAAGCGCCTCCAAGGCTGCTCGCTCAGCATGAGATATGCATGACTATCAGCAGCTTTCACGAGTCGCAACGCAGGTTGATATGAACTGTGCGTCAGCTCAGCCAATACCCTGATATTCCCCCAATTTGCTGTGATCTCGTCTGATAAGAGGAGATCAGGTTTCCGCTTCACCTCACTACCAGGTAATGCTTTATGTGCGTGGGCTGCAGTCCACGTGCATTGACACACATCAACTTTGTTTTGTGCATGGTCATAGCTACTTTTGAGCCTTATTGTTCCTCACTTTACCTGATAAACATTCTAAGAAAATTCTACAACACACTAAGAATTGATTTGAGAAGTTTCAGACTTAACAAACCTATAATACTACATAACAAGTTCAAATTGGCACTTATCCTATTCAAAGATAAGATCCAAACATACCATAATACATTACTCAGCATTTTTCCTCACACACTCTTCACATATTTTTTTTGCATGTTCTGAAACATATTCAATATAACATTTCAACGTATCAATAGTTCATAGGTGATTAATGGCTTAGTCAGATGAAATGGATTAGTAAGATGAGATGGATTAGTCAGGAAATTGAATGGAGAAAGTTGATAGATGAGAATATTTGAGAAATGAACAAATTATCATAGGACATCTCTACTATGACTCAGTTTGAGTCATTATGAGTCATTTGCCATCTGAGTCACAATGAGTCATTTTCATATGACTCAGTATGAATCAGTATGAGTCATATTTCCTTATTTAGATAGTTACGCAGCCACATTTAGAGTAGTATATAAGGGGCTCTATTTCCCCTCTGAATAATGACAATCTCCCTTTTAAAATCAATCTTCCTTTGAGAGGACAGACAATCCCCCTTTAAGAAAGAGGGAGGAGGATTTGAGTATCTTCCTGAATTTCTCACCTCATACTTGCGTGAACATCTGAGTGAATATTTACATATTTTAAACAATTAGGCGGACGATACATAAGACTAGCACTTTATTCAACAATATTAAGAGCTTGGCTGCTTTAAGACTACATCAAGAGGGTGTACTCTGTTCTGATTCTGTGTCATACTCATCGTGAGTGCCTGAGCAGCAGAGAAGTTAGTTTCGAGGCCACATATTCCGGTTGATTCAATTGTGTTAGAGGCTTAGTTTGATCTCCTCTAAATTTTGAGAATAGAGTGTTTACAAGATATTACCCATAATTTCATCTTCATATTGCATATCTTTGCAACCATCTTCTAGTAGCATCCTAGTACTGCATCACGCCAGTTATCAATTCGGCTACACTATTTACAACCTTCATCTCAAGAAATCCTAAGTACTGCATCAAGCCAGTTAACGGACTAGTGATCTTCGAGTACCTAAGCACTGCATCAAGCCAGTTAACGGTTACTGTCTCAACCCATCCAAAGTCATTAGAAGTTTGTTTAGAACGACTTTGCTATTTACGCCTTCCCCCCACGAACGACCACATTATCAACTGTTGGTATTTGTCTAAACCGTTAACCGTGGAGGATAGTGAGAACTGGTGAATTTATTGCCAATCACATGCTAGTAAGACAGCACATGAGACGTTTTATGGAGCAGAGGGTGTCACAAGCGTTGTGGTAAGGCAAATGCTTCTCACTCGCGATTGCAGACTAACTATGAGCGGATAGGAGATGATCAAGAGGGTATTTCGCGACGAGAGCATCAAGCCCAGCCACATCTTTTACGACAACAATTGCACCTTGTCTTACCATGTTCGGAATGACCCTTACTTCAAAAGCGTAGGTCTATCTGTCGATGTGTTTCATTTCCAGTGCAAGCATTCCATCGAAGATGCATGGTGTCAGGAACACTGCAACCCTGCCCACTTTGACGAGCTGCAGGATGTCAGTGGAAACTGGCTATTCAACTCCTCCATCGCAGAGCAGACAAATGTCTGGTTCGGGGGATATCACTCAATATGCCGCGAGATGCTCGTGGACAGATACGTCTTCTTCTTAGATGAGATGATCCTTCAGAAGAATCGGCTCATGAAAGTAAAGCTACATGCAGAGGGGAGACGCCCTGGCAACTGGCCACTAGTAGAGTAAACAATTTGTTACTTGTCTTTATCATGCTCTTCTACAATATATAACTCGCGTGTCTTCATCTAATGCGTGTCCAAATACCAATAGTGCCAGCAACATTTCTAATAACGATGCCAATACCATACCCCTCTTATGCCTACAATATAATCTTATGAATACTGTCTCCTCCATAAGAGGGGTATGGTATTGGCATCGTTATTAGAAATGTTGCTGGCACTATTGGTATTTGGACACGCGTTAGACACGCGTCTTCATCTAACGCGTCTCCAAATACCAATAGTGCCAGCAACATTTCTAATAACAACGCCAGCACCACTGCAATCGTAGCACAGTTTCTTACTCCTCTTGTGGAGGAGAGAGAGCATTCATAAGATTATATATTGTAGAACAGCATGTCAGAGCCACCTAGCAGCGCGATTTCTTACTCCTCTTATAGTTTCCTACTGTAGGGTATTGAAGATGTTTTCTTTGTTAACCGAAGAAAACATCTTCAATACCCTGTGGTATACATAGGTATAGCTAACTTAATACCTCTGGGGTAGAGGGGGCCAGCGCGCCCCAAAAACTGTTTGTGTTAAGAGTTCTGCCTCAGGGGTAAACTCACCTTATGTTGTGCCCCGCAGGTTTACCACCTGCCTTGATGCAAGCAAGACGGGGCTGCGGCTTAAACCCCACGTCTTCGAGGCAGATCACAAGTCTTGTGGTAAACGCAAGCCCTACTATATGGCCGCTCTTGAACAGAACATTGAGGGTCAAGAGGTATCGAAATGCAAAGGCTCGACTCCGTACATCCTGGATGCCCTTGTTGATGAGGGCCGTCGCCTCCGTGACGATTTCCTCAAACATTATTCCATCCTCTGGAGTTCTTCCACCAATTTGGCAGACCACGACCTCGCTTCACCTTACCTTTCTACGTCTCGTACGGCAAGACAAGCTTCGCACAAAGGTTTTCAAATTCTGCAAGACAACTTAATTATTAGAAATGTTGCTGGCATTATTGGTATTTGGAGACGTGTTAGATGAAGATGCGTTAGAACCCACAAAGCTTCAATTGATAGTGTAACAATGAGTATATCCACAAGTTATTGACAATACCAGTAAGGAAACCATAAGATGGTGACAATGGCACAACGAATGAAAAGGAATAAGAAAACAGACATAGAATAGTACCTGTATTCACCCTCGCAGTCTTCCAAGGTGCTTCTTGGCGGCCTTCACATCTGCGCCAGGCAATGGATTTGCCTTCATGAATGCTGAATACGAGCCTGCATCACTCTTGCCTGCTCATATAAACGTGGTTCTTGAAGATGCCGGTGCTTGGTCCCATCGTTTCCGATGCTCTGAGAAGGTCGAGGGACGGAAGTGTACACCCCCTCCAAATGCCAGTGAGAACGCAGCGTGAGAACACAGTCCGACTCTGTGGGATTTGTCGTATTTCTTGAAGCCATCTGTGATTTCACATGCATAGAAGCTGGTAGGCCAGTGCCTGACATCATCGAAGGCATCAACATCAACAGCATCCTCAGGAGAGTGACCTGAAGACAGTGATGAACACTCAGATACAGTAGAGGGGTCGCTCAGGCTGCCGCTGTCCGATGATGCACTGTGGCTGCTGTCCAACGACAGTGAATGACATCGACTTGGATGTGGCGCATGTTGACGGGGAGTGACGTCGACCTCGGAGCCAGAATCAGAAAATAGCTCAATCATGTCCGGCAAATTAGCGTCCACAGTGTGTTCATGTTTTATTGCCAGTGGAGGCGAGTTGGGTATTGAGAATGACCGACATGGTGTCAGAAGCGTGCGCTCGTGTTTGATGACCAACACAGGCAAGTATGGACGAACAGCTGAGGAGCCAGCAGTGTTTGTGCACACACGGCAACATCAGGAAAAACTGTTCTGCGATATAGCTTTTTATAGAGCTACATAGTCACAATAGTACCCAAAGCCATCATAGGATCTATAGACAAGTGCCTATTATAGAGTGCTATTTAGCTCTCTAAAGCTGCTATAGCTGGACAAAATATACCAAAACCCCCATAGTTAACATAGCCCCCACAGTCTTCATACCTTCTAGAGGTGCTATGCTTAGAATAGTTGTAATAGATGCAACAGTTCCCTTAATATTTGCTTATCCATAGAGCGTCAAAAGTTATAATAGATCATTGCAATGCACTATATTGAAAACAGTATATAAGCTAAGAGAGTCATGTGCTAACTTCATCATCGCCCCTCCCTTCCATCCTGGACAAAGCTGATTTTTCCATGTCTGCATAGGTCTCCTGGATGTCGCTATCCTCATCATCCATCTGAAGAGATAACAACTCATGGCCAGATTCTTTACTGTTGGCGTACATTAGAAGCTAGATATTAATGTAGAAAGAAGGCGTATACCAAATACTTTCATATAGATCCTTCTTGAATTGTTTCATCCAGTTAGGACAGTCCTTTTGCATGCGCTCCAGCTTGTTCAAATAAAATTGATATCTGGATGTGTATGAGATGGCGTTAGGATCACAAAAACAGCAAAGAGCTACTCATTTTGTCCTGAATTGCATCTCACTGAACTTGACTTGAGACCGAGTTCCATTATGCCAGGAGTTGAGGGCGCACTCAACCTACATTAGTTAGATTACTGAGATTGTATGAAGAAATTAAATCTCACCGCTATGGCTATAAGAGCCAGAGTGGTATTGGGGATGTGCTTGAAGGCATCAGCAAAGCGTATTTCCTCACCCTTGACACTAAACCATTGCAAAATAAAGAGATCCTTGAAAATAGGATTACTGAAAGGCGCCATCTTGTCAAATGTTTTGGCCTGTCATTAAAAATATTCAGCGTAATTCCAACATAAGAAAATGAAGTTACCGCAACATTCAAGCCTCCATACATGAAAGCGCATGATTTGACCATCCACTGAACAGTCTCAGCAACTTGTTGAGGAGCCATGCTACCTGGAATGCCGTATGATCCAGGAACCTTCTGGCACGCCTTGAAGACTAGCTCCCCTCTAATCTGAGCACAAGCACCCCAAATCTGTTAACGTGGGTTATGAGAATTGATACTACTCTTTGAGAGATACGTACATAAGTGATAACGCGCTCTTTAAGTTCTGTATCTGCTTGAATTTTGTCCAGGTCAGCCTGCAAAGTTTTGACATCTTCAACAGCGTCCACCAGACAGCTCCATGATTCCTCATATTTGCTGAGGGATGATGGGAAAGTGTCTACTGTAGCCACATGGACTCTTAGCGCCCTATGGCCCAAGGAAGCCAGAATTGCGACCTAGGTAGTATATGGTGTGAGAAGGGCGCTTCTGATTGTTATACACTTACCTTGCTTGAAAAACCTCCCTTGTTTGGTTTGCTGTTCCTACTTCCAAGCTCTGACCCTGCAGGTGTTGCGCTATGTGACTTGAGGGAGCTGCTCTTAGACTTCCTGAGAGGAGTACGATCATCTTCTTCCACCTCCATCTAAGAGTTCAAGTCAGCACAGGCTTCTACAAGATAAGATACTTGCCTTGTCCAGATGGTAACCTAGGTCATCGTCTTTGTTTTGAGTGACGTCAAACTCTACAGCAGCCAGGTATGAGATGTTTGGATCTTGATCAAGACGCTACGCTACTCACCTTCATTTTCATCCTGATCAAGCTGATCCTCTTCCTGCTCCTCACCAAATTCATCCCCCTCTGACATGAGGCATCTCAATTCCTCTTCCTCTTCATCCAAGGGAGCTCGCGCCTTCTTGACTCTGGGTCTGACATTTTGCCCAGTGTTGCTGGCTTCCTCATCATCTTCCTCACCCTCTTCATCCAGCATGGCTAAACTGTGTTTCCTTGACGCTGGGTGATAATACATCAGTGGTGCACTAATATAGTAGAATAACTTACCTTCCAGTCTCTCATCCTGTCGGGCATCCCCAGAACGACCTTTCTTCTTTGTCTTCAGCTGGCGTTTCAACGCCTCTAACTTGGATTGAAGAGCCTCTTGATCAGCATCAGTTTCACTAGAACCATCACGGTCTTCTTCATCTTCTTCCCCTTCTGGTTCCAAGGGGGTTGCCTCCCTGACCTTCTTACCTTTGGCCTTTGGTTTTGGTTTTGGTTTTGGTTGTGGTTTTGGCTTCGGCTTCGGCTTGACCGTCCTCTGTATGCCAGACTGTGAAGTGTTGGCGGTCTTGGCCTTGGGACGTCTAGCATTGGCCATGGACCTAGGTTGGCAAGGATGAGGGTCAGGAAGGCAAGATGCAAGGAGAGGTGAAGAAAAAGCAAGCCAACTGCTGATGAGGACTGATAGTGGCGTGTCCAGCAAGTTTATATACGTGTCGGTTATTTGAGGTTGGCCATTGTGTTTAGATTGAAGGGTAAGCGATGGAGTAATATGGCGGACAGTGCTCATTAGGCGAACGGGAGGCAAGGCAAGCTCAAATAGTTGGTGGAGGAGAGAACAATCAAACTTTATGATTACACAAACTATTACAAAATTTTTAAGCGAAACCATCAAACGTTGAGATGAAATGTAATACCTTCATACATTTCCCACGCTCAGGCCATACAAGATCCAGTTAGAAAGTGGTAAGTGTAGTATTATCGCCCCAACCGTTGTGATTGCTGGCCCAATGTTGAATTTCCTTGTCGGTATGAAGGACAATAGAAGCACGTTTACCCTGATAATGAGTATTGAAATGAGTGACCCGTGCAGATTGAAAAACAATGAAATCTCCTTGCAGAAGCTCCACTACGAGCCCTGGCTCCTTCATAGCAAGGAAACCTCCCTTAAAATTACTGATCGGGAGGACCAAACAAAGGTCTAAGTCCCCGCCGTCCCGATGGCCTTTTGTAGCCACGTTTATGTTAAATACCAGTGAAAGAAATGGAAGGACCGGTGATCTGCTGTGACGCTCGGACCCGCGCTGGGCAGGAAACAGGGTATTTTCATATATGTGTCAAGGAGTATAGGACACTATCAGTTTCAGTATCATTGTCCACCTTTGTCCTAAACTGAACCCGCTTTTCCCGCGCTTAGCGCGCCCGCTTATCCGCGCTTTCCCGCGCATCGGCCGCATCGGGCGCGCATTCCCGCGCTTCGGATACCTCGGAAACGCATTAGGAAAGTCCCTCGTCCATCCATAGTCCATCCAAACCCCATTGGTATGTGAAGTTCCTTACCTCGAGGCTTGTAAAATGTGTTGCAGCCTTATTACATGTCCTTACATATTTACTATAATTCCTATCCCTTCCTACTCCGAGTGGGATTTTAGACAGTATAAGTTGCCTGTACTTAGGACTACTTTACGACACTTCCCTCGTACTGTATGCCTCGTCCTATAGGTTTACCTTCGAAGTAGTCCCTTGTAGTGCGCGCTTTTTAGCCCCTATTAGGTTCCTTATACCTCTCTATACCTAGGATCCCTTACCTCGCAATATACCTTTGCCCTCGCTCTCTGAAACCTCGTTCCTTGACTTCCCTATACCTTGTCCGCACTTTCCCGCGCTTTCCGCACCTTCGGCCGTGCATTCCCGCGCCTTGGATAACCTCGGATACATTCCTATACCTCGCACATACCTGTCCGCTATTTTCCTGCACTTAGTGCGCGCTCTCGGGTTTGCACATATCCAACATCTCTCTAATAGCAAATCCCTTTAGGGTCGAACACATCTGTTTAGACATAGCAGCTAGGCATTAGCTAGACCCAACTTTGTCCTTGCCACTCAGCAGGACTGTTGTTACTACACCGCTGTTGCAGGGAAGCTCTCTTGCTACCTCAATAAGGATTTCATATTCTGCGGGAAGGTTCTCTTTGAGCTGTAGTATGTATGAAGATTCATCAACTGGTGTTTGCTTCAAACAATTATGACGCTCACATGTTCCTTTATCCATTCAAAGAGATCTGCAAACACCGCTAACACCGCCTCATAGAGTGCCTGGTTCTTCAACGTTTCCGACGATATGTATGGGACCAGTTGAGAGTAATTGAATCAAACATCGTCCTTTTCCAACATGTATGGCTGCACATGTGTTGGAGCATTTAAACCCTGAGATAAGATTCACCCTCAAAAATCAATCTGCCTGAAACAAGGCACTCACCCTAGTAGCATGTCGATTATACCATGAAAAGTGGACCGCCTGGAAATTTCCTTGCGTACCCTGATTGGTGTCCTTGTTGATAAGGATATTCACGTTGCCAAAGGAAAGAATGAGATCGGTCATCAGAGAGGAGCGCAAGTGATTTGGAAGTGAGCCACAGATATACGCCATCAATGATTGATCACTGTTGCATAGCTCGAGTTGATTCCTAACCGCTGTGAGCCCATAGCTATGAGGTAGAGAAAAGTAGTTACTCACCTTCTCACTAATGAGTTAGGTATAAAGATTTATGAATCGGTGGGCTTCACTCCACCAACATAAAAACTCTCAAGCTTAGGCAGGTCAGCTTCATCAGCAGTTTGAATAATGTAACATTACCTTTGACCGTAGGCTGTCGACATTGTTTACCTCCTCCGCATTTGCTACAAGCTCACGTTCATGCTCGGTCCATACCGTATCCGCTGCACTTTCCTGAGGCATCGGAATTTTGCTATTCTCCAACTAGCTTCCATCATATGACGTGTTGATGACTTCTGTGGAAATACGGACCGAAGGATCCATTAGTCATATCAAAGACGTCAAATATATTATATACTCACTTGAAGATGAAGGAGTCGAAGAATAGGTCCGAAATGGCAATGTTGGCACAGTCAATCTGAGAAGGAAGATTATGTGAGGCCAGAATAGAGGATGGAAACAAGGGATCGATTGTTATGGAAAACATGCCCCGGAGCATATGAATGACTGGGATTATCTTGTCGATGACGGTGCGTCCAATCACGGTATCTGCTTTGGGGTAAGCTAAGAAAACATGAGGCATTGCGGATGTCCTTACCAGGATCCAGGTGCCTCAAGGCATTTCCAAGATGGTAGGCAAGGTCTCCTGGCATGGAAGCCAGTGATGTCCTGAGGCCCAGACCCGCCACCAAGACAAGAACGTAAACAGTACCACCGCCTGCCAGGGCCGCAAACTTAGTCCCGGTTGTATGCCAATGCTGGGAGCCCCTTCAGTGACAAATTCCGTATTATATGGGCCACCCGACCTCCATAATATCCCGTATGAGACGGGCCAGCTGATCATGGGCCCATGTTGTGTATATTCTCGATGATGACGGATGGGCCGGGACACATATTATTTCCGATGGAGACGGGTGGGCCCATGTATGCCAATGATATATATATCCTTAATGTTGACGGATGGGCCGGGGGAATATGATCATTCATGGAGATGGGTGGGCCCATCTGGGTAATATGTAGAGTAGGATATTATAGACAGCTGGGCTGACGAGAGATGTAAGGCAAATATTGTTATATAGACGGGCGGGCCGACGTGGGTGTATTACATATATGGGTGGGCCGAGGTAGGGGAATATTACATAGACGGGTGGGCTGACGTAGGGTGTATTACATATACAGGTGGGCCGACGTGGAATGTATTACATTTACGGGTGGGCCGACGAAAGGGATATCAAATAGACCGGTGGGCCGAGGGTGCGATAAAATATTTATTACATAGACAGGTGGGCCGAGGTGGGGTATAATTATATAGACGGGTGGGCCGATGTAGGATGTATTATATAGACGGGTGGGCCAACATAGGATGTATTACATAGACGGGTCGGCCGACGTGGGGGATAATACATAGACGGGCGGGCCGACGGGGGTGTATTACATATATGGGTGAGCCTAGATATGTTCCATCAAGACATACAGCTGATGTAGCCACCAGCGAATCAAACACATAGGATACATGTACACTATGAGTGCATATACCTACCATCAACCACCAAATCTAAACCCCTAAGCACAAAAACATGAATCAATCATGTGTGGCATTGACCAATATTCCAGGACTGAAGTGGAAAAACCCCACACCTGAACCCTGGTGTGCAACAAATCCTATTTCTAAGCATGGACACCAGAAGTACAACACTCACAAAAATATATATGTCAAATTTTCAGTGCCAAACCCCAAACCGAGATGTACCAACCCCCGAACCCCGAAACCCGAGACTGCCGGGTCTCGGGTGTCCGGAGCTCGGAACTCGGAACTCGGGAGAATATGGGGAGATCAATACAATTTGATTCACAATCAAGTTTATTGACAAACACATTGACTTAAACTATGTTTGCAATATATTTTTGTTTAGACATTCCGAGTTCCGAGTTCCGGACACCCGAGACCCGAGACTGCCGGGTCTCGGGTGTCCGGAACTCGGAACTCGGAATGTCTAAACAAAAATATATTGCAAACATAGTTTAAGTCAATGTGTTTGTCAATAAACTTGATTGTGAATCAAATTGTATTGATCTCCCAATTTCCCAAGTTCCGAGTTCCGGACACCGGAGACCCGGCAGTCTCGGGTCTCGGGTGTCCGGAACTCGGAACTTGGAATGTCTAAACAAAAATATATTGCAAACATAGTTTAAGTCAATGTGTTTGTCAATAAACTTGATTGTGAATTAAATTGTATTGATCTCCCAGATTTTTCTCAAGTTCCGAACCCCGAACCCCGAAACCCGGCAGTCTCGGGTCTCGGGTGTCCGGAACTCGGAACTCGGAATGTCTAAACAAAAATATATTGCAAACATGATTAAGTCAATGTGTTGTCAATCAACTCGATTGTAAATTAAATTGTATTGATCTCCCCATATTCTCCCGAGTTCCGAGTTCCGGACACCCGAGACCCGGCAGTCTCGGGTTTGGGGTTTGGGGGTTGGTACATCTCGGTTTGGGGTTTGGGGGTTAGTAAAATGTTTACAGATATACATAGGTTGATTGAAACATGTCTGGAAGATGTCGTTCGTCTAAAATGTCAAATCCTGAGTTCCAGGTGTCGGGACTCGGTACCCGGCACCCGGGACTCGGGAGTTCGGCACTGATAATTTGACATTCGGGTGTTCGGGTTTCGGGTGATATCTTCCTCAATCTGCAGTTGTGAGTTCGGGATATCGGGAGTGATCATTGAATGATTCAATTGTGGCATAGGTAACATGCATGGAAAAACATTTATGTACATCTATCACTGAGCAATTATGTAGCCATGTCAACCTCCTCACCAGGAAGATCAACCTTTCCCTCAACATCCATCTCCTCCTCAGAAGAATCATATTCTGGCAGGAGGTTACCTGGTTCATTCGGGACAACAATATCGCCGGGGAATTCTGGCTGGAGGTTGCCTGGTTCATCAGGGAGATCAATGTCGCCGGAGGATTGTGGACCCTCAGGCTGAACTTGGGTGGGCTCAGCCATGGGACCTACCACAGCAGATCCATGCTCAGGCGTCAAGGGTGTAGGTCGCATGACTGAAAAGTCCAAATCAATGAGGTTGGAAAGTGCGGAGGGGAGGGGTGACATGGACGGGGGGGACCTCCTTGACCAAGCAACATTATTCCATCGGCCGGCGTGTCCGGAAGTGAAAATGAAGGGTGCCGGTCGACCACTGTGCGCCGGAGGCTCTCATGAAGGCATTGCAGGGTATCAATCTTAGCGTCCTGCTCCTGCACCCGAGCCTCAAGAATAGCAATGCGAGCTGCGCCATCCCGAATCGCGATTGCCATGGAATGGAGATCCGCATGGGAACATCGAGTGCTGCACGAGGCACTGCGACGCTGGAAGACCTGACTGCTAAGTAAAAAATTAGGTCAGCCGGTCATCAAAAGTATGGGTGACTTACCAGCTGGCGCAGGTGCAGGAACAGGTGCAGGAACAGGTGCAGGTGCAGGTGCAGGTGCAGGCGCAGGTGCAGGTGTCTTCTTGGTAGTGATGGTTTTGCTGCGACCACGTGACTGCACCTGGGGTGTAGTTGCAGCAGGGATGGCCGGAGTTCGGGAAGGGCCACGAGATTGACTACGAGTTCGGGCCCTTGACCGGGAGGGAGATGGAGCATTGGATGGAGCAGGGGCGGGTGTCTTGGAACGCGGGAGTTGCCTGTGCCAGACACGGTTGCTTTGTCCCTCATTCCATGGTGGATTTTCAGAAAGGCGAAAGGCAAGCCACATCCACCATTCCCCATTCACGAGTTAACCATGGGTCACTTGCAGACAAATGAACATGGACTATGCCCTTTGCGAGGCTTCCCGGCACAACATGGAAGGCATCACCAGGGCTGTCACCTTCTATGATATTAATTGTCAATACAACAAACACTTTCGGGTTCGGGTGGATCGAAGTCGATTTCTAGAAATGGCACCACAACTAACCATCATTCCCGGAATTGGGTTATGGCACGTTCATGGCCATCAGGACAGCTGCTATGTCCGATATGCTTCTAACTTTATTGAAGGCATTGGTCGGATCGATGGAGAGATCATGGAGACGCTATGGGCACGGCTCAATTTGATTTCCCCTGCTGCTCGGGGAATGTCATCTCCCCACCGAAAGGAATGCCTTGATTATCAGATGAATGACTCCAATTTCTGCAAGATGATTCGCATGAAAAGGACTCTATGCCGGAAATACAAACTGGCTAGGAATGGTATCTTAGAAAGTGGAAAGGCATTCGACAGACTCGATGAAGCAGCACCCTTACATTTGAAGACAGAATGGTTAGCCAGGGAGAGGATAGCTCAGTCAAGCAGATTGAATGATCCTTCAGCCATGGATGAATATGAGATCAATATCAAAAAGGGTATGTTGAGTTCCATTGTCTCCGTCGAGGTCTGAATTAATATTGCACTCAGCACCTAGCAAAAAGGAGATCGAGCTTAGATTGTTAGAGGAGGGTAACGCCCGCAATGCAGCACCCTCTCGGAGATCTGTGGCGACATGGATATCAACAGGGTTAGCAATTGAAGAGGCTCAGATTGCATTGCTCATCGAGGTCCGAAGGATCGGAAGAAGATCCACCGAGACACAGAGATTAGACATCGCCCGTCAAAGAGATCGGCTCCAAGGCCAGATAGATGGATTTGCTCGGTCTGCTCTAACACATCTCGGGGAGGGATTTGATGCAGATGATGAACCTGAAGACTTGGACGTAGACATTCTAGATGATCTCGATGATGACCCGGCGGATTTCACAGAGACATCTCATACATGGACAAACTCTCCCGAGCTAACTGTAATCCCATTGCCATCAAACCTGGGGGTTGATAGATGCAGACGATGCATGGCAGAGGATCTGATTCCCCTGGAGATGTCGCTTCGTGAAGGGCAGGCCAATGATGCCCTTCACAATCTCCGCATTTACCTTTGCAACAAGGCCATCCTGTTCCGAACAACTGTTAGGCAGGCCAATTCCCAGGCCCTGAAAACTCGAGCTTGGTCCCAGGTGACGTCGGTGCAGCAGGCAGTCTCCCTCCATGCCAGCATATATACAAAGACAAGGAAGCAAATGATGAAACTTGAGCCGGGGCAAGACCAGCTTCAGAAATACAAACCCCTGCTTCGCGAGCAACTCAAAGTCAGCACTGCAGTGGGCGACCCAAATGCCCGAGGTCAACGAAATGAATCTTTGGCTTGGTTTTGGTCTGTTGAAGTCGACCTCGGGGGTCCTGATCAATCGTGGAATGAGGAATGTGAGTTCCTGCTTGCATGTCATATCCCGCGGTTACCTGACTGGACCCATGCCAAGTTTACCGAGTCCATTGGCTGAGGGCAAAGGCACTACGGGATCGATGGAGGGAGGAAATGCTATTGGTAAAATTGGAGATGGATTGGACATGTAAGTTCTTTTTGTGGAAAACAACCCAATGGGGCGAGCACATGCAGGAATCATTGGAGAAACGACTTCCGGGTCATGGATGCTACGCCGGAAGGCAATCCCACATGTATTCATTGCTGGCACAGGATGCACAGGCAGCTTTTCAAGACCTACAAAATGTGTTGATAGAGGCTGGAGATGAATGAACATTTGTTTTCTCATGAAGTCCCTTTTTCCACATACATAATTGAGGCCCGGGAATTGTCCGGGTCAGCCCATGTCGGAGTTTGAATTTCGTATCCATCCATCAGTGATTCTTATCTTCACATCTTGACCATCTTTCACTTGTATTGCCAGCGCCATAGTCCTGTATTAGCCATGTCTGCATCTCATGCATCCACTTCTGGCACTCTGAATCCCGGAAGCCATTACCGACCTCTGAAGCTGAGCCTTGCAACTATTTCCTGCACATTGGCAATGGCTGGATCGCGCGTCCGTGCAATCATCTCTCAATATCGGACGGAAGCTGCCAACAATGGTCTATCTGCTGACCGGATCAAGTATTTTAAAGCCGGGCTGCAATGGGAGATGAATGTATGTTATCACTGCCCTGATGACTTTGTTGGTAAATGCTAAGAATTTGAGCAGACATTTGTCACACCACTCCTGCAGTACTCCGCTTCACAGAATATTGTGTCAGTTCTTCCGGTCCCTGTCGCTTATATCCTTAAGTTGTATCCCATGCTCACCTGGAACACGGTTCCGGACGACGTCTTTTCATTCCACCTCCTTTCATTTCATGATGAGCCAATTGCAGGACATCCGTCCCGGATTGTGTTCGCATATACATGTCCATGGTGGACGGGAAACAACTGGATCCCTGATCAACCATGGCAGTGGGATGAAATAATGGCTTCCTGCGTCTCTCACTACCAGTATTGGGCGGTAAGATGTTAGCTGAATTACCTTGATTGATGACTTATCTGTTTCAGCTTAATGTTGAGGATGATGCTTTGGTACTTCCAGAGAAGTTGAAAAACACTTCGAATCCACCACTCATGGGACTGAGATTCATCAAAGAACGCATGGAAGCATTGCTGGAGGAGCAAGATGAGGGCATCAAAGCCAAGATGGGAGAGGTGAAGATGTACACTGACATGTTAGAGAAATTGAGGAAAGGCAAAGGAGTGTAGTCCCATTCAGTCTTTATTGTATACAAGATGTAACATATTCTATGCATTCAAAAATCTCACATCCGAGTCCCGGACGCCCAGGTCCCGAGTCCCGAATTTCGGAGGTCGGGGTTCGGAGACCCGGAGCTCTGCAACTGTTTGTTATTGCCATACACATTTAAAAAAACCCTGCACCCCGACATTGTGGACTCCAGACTCGACACTGTTCTGAATACCGAGTTCCGGACGCCCAGGTCCCGAGTCCCGAATTTCGGAGGTCGGGGTTCGGAGACCCGGAGCTCGGCAACTGTGTTGGGTGTCAGGGTATCCAGACCATTGGAGATAGAATGTGTCAGTATTTTGCGTTTCATGGTTTATGTTGGGTGAATATGGAATCTGGGATCAGGGACTCGGTATTCAGAACAGTGTTGAGTCCCAGGTCACGAGCTCCGAGTCCCGAGTCCCGAACCCCGAGTCCCGAGTCCCGAATTTCGGGGGTCGGGGTTCGGAGACCCGGAGCTCGGCAACTGTGTTGGGTGTCAGGGTACTCGGAGCATTGGAGATAGCATTTGTCAGTATTTTAAATTTCATGGTCTATGTTTCGTGATTATGGAATCAGGTGTCAGGGACTCGGTATTCAGAACAGTGTTGAGTCCCAGGTCACGAGCTCCGAGTCCCGAGTCCCGAAACCCACACCCAGCAGTTGCCGAGCTCCGGGTCGCCGAACCCCGACCCCCGAAATTCGGGACTCGGGACTCGGGGTTCGGCACTCGGGACTCGGAGCTCGTGACCTGGGACTCAACACTGTTCTGAATACCGAGTCCCTGACACCTGATTCCATAATCACGAAACATAGACCATGAAATTTAAAATACTGACAAATGCTATCTCCAATGCTCCGAGTACCCTGACACCCAACACAGTTGCCGAGCTCCGGGTCGCCGAACCCCGACCCCCGAAATTCGGGACTCGGGACCTGGGCGTCCGGAACTCGGTATTCAGAACAGTGTCGAGTCTGGAGTCCACAATGTCGGGGTTCAGGGTTTTGTTAAATGTGTATGGCAATAACAAATGTTAATTCGAGCATATTTATACATCTTCCCCCAGTCTCAAATATCATGTGCTGAGGTCCGGGTGTTGGGACTAAGTACCCCGGCACTCGGGACTCCCATATGTCAAGTCCCGAGTTCCAATTATCAAATACCGAGGCTTGCATCCAAATTATTTAGTCCCACATATCACTTGGGAAATGCTGAAAATTGAGTATTGAGGTCCGGATCACAATTGGTACATGGTATTCATTTGTTGGAATGTATATAGGTCACAATGCTTGCTCTTTGTTTGATCTTTCACACGCTGTATGGACCATCCACACTAGCCCATCCACATGATGGAACACCAGCATAAATATGAACAGCATCCCTCATATACCATGCCCATGCAATCCGATCCCCTTCCACATCATACACTCCATGTCTCACAATCCTTCCGGAAAAACGCAATCATACAGCCGGAATTGTACTTGAACTCCAGCTGAAGGTTTGGCATTGTCATCCGAGCATTAGAATAGTCCCCCACGGTGGTGAGAATGTCGAAGCATTCAGCAATGGACATGTGGTCTCGATGATGGGGGGTTTCCCGATTGGAAATGATGGAGAGGGTGTTAAACACGGATGCCCAGTACTGCAGGGCCTCCGGCATCTGTGGCAGATCCTTGCTTACTGCTATATTTCCAAGGTTTGACAAGGTTCTCAACCCTGCCCAGTACTGCTCAGGATGCATGACTCTGAGTGCCGCTGACGCGATGGCTGCTGGCCTTGCAATGGCTTTGAGGATATTCTCGCAGGAAGGTCCCTTCAATGATGCAGATACCTCCGGATCGGACAC
Source organism: Suillus tomentosus (assembly GCA_016647685.1). Taxonomy (NCBI): domain Eukaryota; kingdom Fungi; phylum Basidiomycota; class Agaricomycetes; order Boletales; family Suillaceae; genus Suillus; species Suillus tomentosus. Next base: position 677,635 of record JABBWJ010000016.1, read on the forward strand.
ATTCTTTGGGATTGGTAAGTATGACTGCCGGAATCACCATCTCATCAGATCCTACCTCGTGTCCCTGTTGAAACCATGCCGGAGATAGATTGATGCATCCGGGAGTTGCTCCAACATCTTCCGAGCCCCGGTTGAACAACCTTTGATTAGTTCGCCATTGCCATCAGCCCTTACACTTTTTTCGAGGCTTGGAGCGAGCAAATCGGTGGCCTCCCTGATTTCCTTCTGTAGGTTCCATTAATATTCAATATTCATCCAGTAACAATGTATATTACACACCTGGGTGGTGTCTGTCAGGGCGTCTGGGAGATACCATGCAATGATGGCACCGGATGCATCGAGAATTATTGCAGGTTCATCGACCAACCTTTTGCCTTCATGGCCAGGAGGACACCTCTCAAGCAACCTCGCCTCTCTATTTTCATTATGCCCGGTGTCCTTCGGGGAGATCAATTTGCTATATCTTGCAATATCCATCTGCATCTGAACTGTCATGCAGGAATTTGAATGATAAATAGAATTTTCCGAATCTGCAGGAAGACCCACTGGGATTTTTAGATGCCTTTATGAGTACATCAGCCAAGCGATCGCACGCCATCACCAGATCAGTGTCTAGGTTGGGGGAAGGTATGACTGGGCCTCCTCCAGTCTTCTCTGCCTTGAATTTCTGTTCAGTATATTCCCCTGCTTCATAAGTCACAGTCAGGGCCCAAGTGCGCCAGATGTTTATGCTATCAGGAGGGGAAGGGGAAGACCCGTTCATGCTGGATGTTAATCTTGGGAAATCAGACGCTGAATGCTGGATGTCCAGACTTGGTGTTATAGGGGGTGGAGATAGAGAGGATCAGATAAGGGAGCCATGGATAATTTTGGCTGCTGTCAAAGATGTATTATTATCCATTGCTCAATGAAATACTACCTGATTGGAAGTGTGCTGGTCATCAGATATTCATTTTTCGACTCCCGGGTCCCGGAACTCGGAAGTCGGTACGGTTGACCCATATTTGGGTGGTCGGAATTTGGCGTCTCGTAGGGCAACACAAGCTTCGTACTGCCATATCAGGAGATCACCTGCTGCTCCGGGAACTCGGTAACTGTGATTTATTACCTCCTCTGAGTAAGGTTGACTCGCTGGTCATCAGATATTCATTTGTCGACTCCCGGGTCCTGGAACTCGGAAGTCGGTACGGTTGACCCATATTTGGGTGGTCGGAATTTTGGAGTCTCGTAGGGCAACACAAGCTCGCACAGCCATGTCAGGAGATCACCTGCTGCTCCGGGAACTTGGTAACTTTGATTTATTACCTCCTCTGAGTACGGTTGACTCACATTTTGGTGGTCGGAACTTGGCTTCTCGTAGGGCAACACAAGCTTCGCACCCCGGATTCCACATTCTGCAAGACAACCTGAGCACCATCAGAGGCCATGTCAAGAGAGCACCTGCTGCTCTCTTCAGAAAACATCTCAACTTCAGTTGGCCATTTAACACGGAAAGTATTAACTAAATTATGTGTTGAGTTCTGGGTCCCGGGAACTCGGAACTTGGAACTCGGTACAGTTGACTCCAATTCTGGTGGTCGGAACTTGGCTTCTCGTAGGGCAACACAAGCTTCGCACCCCGGATTCCACATTCTGCAAGACAACCTGTGCACCATCAAAAAGTATTAACTAACTTATGTGGTGAGTTCCGGGTCCCGGAACTCGGAACTCGGTACAGTTGACTCAAATTCTGGTGGCCGGAACTTGGCGTCTCATAGGGCAACACAAGCTTCGCACTGCCATGTCAGGAGATCACCTGATGCTCCAGGAGCTTGGTAACTTTGATTTATTACCTCCTCTGATTTGGTTGATGTACAACTACCTCAGCTCCATCATGTCTACAATTATGATACACATGGGCCCACCCATCTATATTGTATACCACCCTCGGCCCACCCGTCTAATACAACATCCCATACAACACCCTCGGCCCACCGGTCTAATTAATATGCGTCTGGCCCACCCGTATAATACAATATTTATAATACCCTCGGCCCACCCGTCTAATTTAATATGTGTCTGGGCCCACCCGTGAATGTGATAACAAGTACCTACCCATCTATCTCATACACATCTACCTTAATACACCCATCTGCATAATATCCAACTACCTCGGCCCACCCGTCTACCTAATATTCATTTACATCGGCCCACTCATCTACTCTATATATTCCCTGCATGGCCCACCCGCCTCCATCGGGAATAATTTGCCTCCCGGCCCATCCGTCATAGTCGAGAATATTTTTATCATGGGCCCATGGTCCGCTGGCCCGTATCATACGGATATTATGCACGTCCGTTTCCCTCGTATTATACGGAGATAGGTCACTGTAGTATGTGAATCTTCAACAACCGTTTGTATAGATAGGGAGGGTGTATGGGGTGGTGTGGAGGTCGGCAGCTTATCAACATGCGCGGGAGGTGACTTCACTGTACGTCGAGACTTCGGTGGACGGGTCCTAGAACGTTTTGGATTGGAAGACGCTTCAGCAGCTTTCGCCTTTGACTTTCCTTGCATTCTCTCCCGGACGCCAATGCCGTCAATTGCGCATGAAATCTTCATGCTATCGCAGTTGCCGCACGCGAGGCGCATGCTACCGACCTTCTTATCCGGCAGAACAAGACAGGCTACATCCATTTTCGCGCACTTGTCACATTTCCGAGCGTGGTGACGAACGGAATGCTATAGATTCGTTAGTTCTGAGCAATGTTCATGCCAATAACACTTGCCTCGGCCGGCGTGGCAATCGTGGAATCCAAACCCCAATCGACAGGCTGGAAGAAGACAGGTTAAGACCGGAGATCATGACAGCGATCAGAACGCACTCTGGTGTCTTGATCCCAGAAACCTCGATTATCCGCCGTGTGGATTACCTCCGATGAGTCCATGGCCGTCGGGTGTGTTGCTACCTGCGGCTGGGTTGTGAACGGATAAGGGACATTCATCAAATGAGTCTGCAGTCAAGACATACCTCTGATTTTGAGGGAACTTTCTGCCGCTTTGGCTTTTGGTGTTGAGAGGAGGGCGCGATCTTCCTTGAGTCCACCGCTTCATCATCAGTATCATGCTTTGCCTTTCTTTTCCCGCTCTTCGCGACCTGCGGCATCCTGTTCGCCGTTGTCTTCAAGGTGCCCGCCACAAAGAGGTTGAACTTAGGTGCGGGCAGCTCTGACGGAATCGGGGCCGCAGGCGGAGCAGTGATGGGTGTGAGAGGCTCAAGTCCCGTTGAACACGGCGATGGTGGTGCAGGCGTCCTGTCCGGAGATGCGGTGGACTCGGATCTGTGGCCAGGTTTTGGTGTCGGAAGTGGCGCTGATGACATTCCAATCGCTTCGATCGCGGTTGTCTCCAACACGGGAACGGATGCCATGGGTGGAGCTTTGAAGATGTCCTCGACGACGGTAGGAGGGTGGTAGTCGATTGTCTTTTTGAATCGCGGGTGGCTCGCAATTCGGGGGTCTTGGTCGCTAACGGCGCTCCAGTCTGGCAATGTCTCAAAGGCACCACCCTTTGAGTATTGCCGCACAACGGCAGCACAAGATAGTAGCAAAGGGGAGAATGACGTGGCATTCCCCCCATGAAGCTTTAAGTCTTTTGCCTGAATGCAAATTTTTTCAGCATTCCTATTAAATTTGGTAGCAAAGAGTCAGGAAACTCACCACGCGTCTGGCGATGTCGTCCGATAGCTTCAAGGCATCTTGATCTGCCTCCTTCAACTCGAGACAACGCTGTATCAAGGACTGCACAGCTGCCAGTGTGTCGTTCAGCGTGTTGTTAGCGGCTTCCGAAGGTGTCATTGCAGTCAGTAAGGAGATCGCTGGTAACGGGGACACGATAAACGGAAGAGGCTGAAAGAAGACTTGGAAAAGAAAACAAATGTCGGGGTTTGTATCGGAACGTCCATTGTGGGTGTTTCCGGCAACACGCGGTCCCTAAGAATATTGACTGGTGCAAAATCTGTGACGTAACTATCAGCGCTATTGTTGCATGCCCTCGCTTGTCGTGTATCGACCATCCACTCAGCATATATATTCACTCATCGTCCTCCCCAATATCTATATACGGTGAGAACCACTGATGACAGGACAACATGGTTTCGGTACTCCTGACAACTCAGATGTTGGACAAGCCGAGCCTCATTACTCTACCTCTGGTAGCAAGCCTAACGACACGCCGGCCGTCGGGCCACTCGACAAAGATTTTTTGCCTGGTTAAGCCCTTTCGTACCACTACCTTTGTGGAGCCCCCGAAGTTAACAAGAAAACTGAAGTTCAAAGCAATCGCCGGAATGCACGATTATTCTAAGTTCCAAGGTATATACATGGCTATCTGTTTGACGTGATAGCGCTGACAACTCTCCATTGTAGCATATGATGTGGCTGCCGAGTTCCCTGAATGGCATCCATCTAGTGATGATCCGGTGGCAAAAAAAGACAAAGGTACGTCATCACCGGATCAACTTACTGCACCAACTGAGGTTGACTCACAGAATATGAGCTATTTTAATGGCGACGACGATGAAATAACAAGCATGCTGGCCGGTATGTGCTGCTTGTAGGTGATGCCAGCCTTCCTAATCTACATTTCAAGACATATACGCTGGAGACTTGATGAGATCCAAATGTGTAGCCGGCCCAGCAACCACACCATCGGGAGAGCTATCTAACGCAACAAGCACCTCTATAACTCCTTCCGATTCAGCCGCCACCAATGTCACGTCGCACTACAATGCCGCACCGGCGCTCGCGTCAGAGGAAGACATGTACGACTGCGGATGGTGCGATCCTGTCGCTGCCGACATCGAAGAAAATCCTCATGATTGCGGATGGGGGGATGGCCCTCCGAGACACACATCGACCAAGGCTGGATCATTTCACGGAAAACCCGCATGATTGCGGATGGAAGATGCCGTCGTCGCCAAAAGCATGGGGGATACTGACGAATATTTATGGACCGGTGAGATCGCTCCGGAAGCTGCGAATGCGTTGGAAGGGGAAGATCCCTATGACTGCGGCTGGGATGACGCCATGGATACCGACATGTGGTATCGACGGGAGGTAAGCCGTCGGTCGTGGTTACCGGACGGAAGGACCTTTGAATAAATGCCCACCACAGGGAGCGATCCTCATGTTTGTAGATCGGTGGAACTGATGAGCATCGAGCCAACTACTACAATGCAACCTGGTGTGATGGACACGACACCCACTGATGCAGAAGCAGAGGCAGGTAAGTGATTCAGATGGATGATCTTCTCGCCGATGCATTGGATCGCACAGCCTGTCCCCTGGTCCATGTAAACAACATGAACTCAATGTGTTCCAAAAGGCCGAACATTCGATGCATCGTGCTGTTAGCCAGCTGAAGTCGAAGAGGCACGGCAGCGGTGAGGTGTGGTCATTTGGTAACAGTTTATGACTTACATGTCCGGCAGTTGACCGATTCGTAAGCACCATAGTGGTAGCATCTGCCGGAGACATCCGAACTATGTACCGGCAACAACGTCGACATCCAACGGTAGTCATTACGGAGCCATTGAAAACGCAAGAGACAGGGTGACCGAACTCGGGCACGATGTTGCTAACATTCATGGTTTACTCAATATCCACCGCAATATCATGGATGCAGTAGAACTCATGATGCGCGACGTGAGCATCGCCGGCCAACCGAGTAGATATGTCACCGGCTGCCTGATATCGCCAGAAAGGCTCAAAGATAGAGCAATGAGTTCATAGTTGCAGGGGTTGTCAAAACTTGTAAACGGTTCAATTATATCTCCAGCATTGATAATGGTTTCGGATCGGTAGTACATCATATATAAAAGATATAGGAACATAAATGAGAGCACACTATTGAGGCTGGTACCTAGCAAATCAGCCTGATTATAGTGCGCATATTCAGTACGTGGGGTTTGAGTATAGTTATGCACGCTATCACGCATAAACCAGGCCCAAACGATTTTATCCCCCTCACGCACCCGGACACCGTGCCTCACAAGCCGGCCGGAGTAGCTCACCATTACTCCCGGATTATATACCAAGTCGATACCCAAGTTCGTTAACTGCATGACTGTGCGATCATAACCTCCTGTGCACGTCAGAATATCTAACCCCTCCGGAGGGCATTTCGGATCTC